>CM038219.1:170932323-171592448 GCA_021442155.1 Cymbidium sinense
AAACTACACTAAATCAAAGCTCGTGCGGCTCAACAGGATTTCATTTCTACCAAATGAAGCTTCCTTAATCATTAGAGCCGCCGGTCACAAGCTCTAGTAAGGTATTCTATTGAAACCTTTCCTTTGGTCTTTTGTGAAATAAATTTCATGTCATGCGATTTCCATCGGTAGATCTTCTTGTTGTGCTTCCTCGAAGGTGTGGGATCATTTTCATCTCCATCCGAGCTTGGGTTAGCTTGGATCAGCGATGGATGGTAGCCATTATTCAATGCTCGAGAGGAGATAAATCATGGACCGTCCATCCCACATGATCATAATGGATGGTTTTGATCTAATCATGCTTAGATCCTCTGATTAATCCCTCAAAATCGTGAGGTTAATCGTGGTCATCCGATCTTGGATCGGATGGTCCACAATTACGCACTACCATCCGAGTTGCACTGATGTGATAACTAAATAGCAAATCCTATCGCGTAGAAAGTGCGTGTCGACATGGCCCGATGGGACTAAGGCTTTAATTAGGCTAATTAATTAGTTTTAATCACGAAACTTTCTAAATTCATAGTTAATTCTAAAAAAATGCAAAAATAATTTTGGCTCATTTTAAAGATATTTTAGAGTATAATCTAGGAAATTATTATTAATTAATTTTGGATAGTGGTTTTGCTTAATTAAGATTTAGTTAAAATGTAATTGCTTAATTAATTAATTAACCATCCAATTAATCTCAAACTTTGGATGATTAGGGGATAACACATTGCCTCCCTACATTTCTAGATTTTTATTGGTTTCTTAATTAGGGAAGCTAATTACCAAGTATTAATCACTTTCTTAATATAATTAATGATAATTAAGCAAATGAATAGTGAATTAATCAATTAATTAAGATTATTGACCTTAGTTAGTGGTGATGAAGTCAATGGAAATGGATTGAAATCCCGCTTCTAATATTTTCTTCAAGTCTTCTCTAATACCTCGTAAATAAATAATTAATTAACATCCCTTAATTAATTAATTAACAAGTGTTGACTTACACATATGCTCCATCAGTCAAGTCAAACTCACAAGGCGAATTTGATGAAATCCGAATGCAACGGCACGCAAATCAAAATTAAAATACACTCAACATCATTGAAACCAGTCAGAATGATCTCTGATCGATGAATGGATTTCACCATCACATTTAGAATGTTAAAATTGATATATATATATATATATATATATATATGCATAATTCGATTACCCATCAAGAAGGAAATCCATTCGCTTAATGCATCTAGAAGTCGAAGCTCCTACAATGCCCAAATGACCTATATTTATAAAATTGATTACGATGATAGTGTCAAAATATTGAAACTTATCAAATGAGACTGTACGTGCTTAATTTGGATGAATCTGCGTGAATGTTAGGCGATCAGAAGCAACATCACATAATTTTGAATTGAAATAGACACGATTCTATCGATGTGAATCAAAAGGCCTTCGATCATAAAATAGATTATGCCATTGAATTCAGAATGTCAAATTTACCTAAAAATGATACTTCTATTATGTGGGTTCGATTTCGACAAGATCTATAAAAATGTTGACATGATATTGTGGAAATCAAACATCCAATTTAATTAAATAAAGTTTGATTTAATTTTAATTATTAAATTATAATATGATTAAATTAGAATTTTTTGCATGAATATGAATTGGTAATCAATTATACTCTTATGCATAAATGCTCTTGAGTCCGCGTTCAAGTTTCATTCAAAATTTTTTAAAATCACGCCTACCTAATCCTATGTAAGAAATATGATGAATAATTAAGGTAATTGTGTCAGAATTGGTGGAGGATTTTGTATGAGGATGATTTTTGAGGCAGCTGAAACACCCCTAAACAGAGAAAAGAAAAGTACTTCCCTGTTCGCTCCTACCCCCTCCACCGTAGAAAACCACAATTCTTTCACCATCCTCATCTCCGCAACAGCAGATCACCATAATATTCTGGTCACCTCAAATGGGCTATGGGACTTCCTGAATGGAATCAGGCGAAGAGATCCCTTTGGGGCTTACGCCTTTCATTTGGAAATTCCATGATTTGAAGCGAAAGAAGAACCACAAGAACTGCAAGTTGATCTTTAAGAGAGCATAATAGTATGCGAAGGAGTACGAGAATTAGGAAAAGGAGCTAATTCAATTAAACTGCGAGGCAAGATTGAAGGGAGGGTTCTATGTGTGTCTAAAGGCCAAGCTTCTTTTCATCATCAGAATCCATGGTATTAATTCCATGCACCCAAAGACTAAGAAGATTTAACAGCTTTTACGTGTGAGACAGATCTTCAATGGTGCATTCCTGAAGGTGAACAAGGCTACCATGAACATGTTACAGAGGGTGGAGCCTTATGTTACCTATGGCCATCCAAATCTGAAAAGTGTGAGAAAATTGATTTACAAGAGAGTCTATGGGAAATTTCATAAACAAAGAATGGACCAACAATTCCATCATTGAGCAGGGTCTTGGGAAGCATAACATTAGTTGCATTAAGGACCTCATCCATGAGATTTTCACCATAGGTCCTCACTTTAAAGAGGCCAACTTCTTGTGGCCATTCAAGCTAAGAACCACTTGGTGGCCTTAAAAAGAAAAGGAATCATTATGTGGAGGGAGGAGATGCTGGGAACAAGGAGAACTACATCAATGAGCTCATCAGAAGAATGAACTAGGTTTTATTATTTCTGGAATTTCTCTCATTTAATTCCCTCCTTTGATATACATGAACCGAAACTCACAATAGACTTGAGATAAATTTGAAGTCCAGTTACTAAATAAATAGAAAACTTGATCTGGAGTCTGAGGATAAATTCATATTGGATCTGAAGTCTTTTTATGTAAACAAATCATATTTAATATCAAATGAAGTAGAGATCTCAATTGAATATTAAATAACAAATGATTGATGACTAGTATAATGGTCCATTTATAAATTGAGGAGTATAACATTTGATAGCTTTCTTATAAGCATAAATTCAATTAGGCAACTCATGATCGCTCATGAATGTAGCCTTTAAAAGAAATATTTGGATATTGCGTTTAAAATTAATATTGATACATATGAGATTTGTTGAGTGCTATTTTCAAGTTAAAGTAAAAATCAAATGAATTTAAAAAGAGATTTTTACTAAAGATGAGCAACCTATTGGTAAGTATAACTAAACCTCATTAAAGACTTACAAGCCAAATAATATCTGAGAATTGGAAAATTCAATAAGCAACACCACCGGATCTACAATTCTTCGTACAAGCAGATAGAAGGAGATACTAAATTTGATGTTGTACAAATTATGGAGCTTCTTTCAATCCAAAAATAATAGAAATTTTATTCTAATTATGATTTTTAAAATCAATGATTTCATTAATTAGATGAAATTATCTAAGTTATAAACACCTGCATGTGCTCGGACATAGAGATTTAAAATACAAATTTTAATGTTTAAAAAGGCCGCGCAAGCTAAGTTGAGATTAAATAAACTTGAAATTAATCTCATAATTTAGAAATAAAATTACCTAAATTACTAAATACCCACATGGGCCCCGACACCTATACCAAGCATCTAAACTTTGTGTCTGAGGATGCTGTGCAGTTTTTTTTAAAAAGAGGAAGAATGATGAAATCGATTCAATCTTTTATGATTATATGAATGTAAACTAATGAATGTATTCATATGCTAAATCAAGTTGATGAAGGATATAAATATTCAGGTCCATAGAATATGATCATAGTAGGCCTAATCCTATATATTTGAAATAGAGTTGACACGGTCTACTAAATAATCAACTTCTAAATGAATTTAAATTACATTATATCATAAGACTTAATCCTCTATATTTGTAATGGAGTTGACAAGGTCTGTTATGATATCAATTTCTTAAAGAATTTAAATTACACATAAGTCATTCTCTACTAGTAAATAATTAGAGTTGACAAGGTCTACCCCGATGATGGTCGTGCTGAATGAAAATCTCAACCAGAGAGGATATTATCATCAAAAGATACTTGAGCTTTAAACTAATTTATCATAAAACTAAATTTAAACTAAGTAAATATCTGAACTAAATGAAATTCATTATTTAAATACTTAAAGAAAATAATTCATCCACCTATCCACCATCGTTTGTTGGAGATGATGGATTAAGAAAATTCTAGCTCACAAAAGAGTTAATGTCAAGTCAAATAAATTACTATATTCAAACTCAAATAATTTCATACCAGTAAAGACATAGCTCATGTCCTCTACCCTTGTGGTTTGGCCAATAGGCTCCACATATGATGCAGTTATGATTAGAGTCCTCTTATTGGGTGGTTGTCGCCAAATGACACCATTATATTACGGTCACGACTATAGCCTGTATGTTCCCCAATGACTCTGCCTTTTATGTTATGAATCATAGGGTATATTTGATAGGCACAAAGCCCTTTTGTCAGTTAAGGTAGACTTAAGATTATCTCCTTAGATAAACACCACCCCAGGTCTACAAGGATTACTTGGAAGATGCAACCCATGGCTGCTAACAGGGATCCTTCACTCAGGTTAGGTCAATTACCTCTGATTAAGTAGATTAGGGACCATGATAGCCCGGGATGATAGAAACATGGGATCTAGATCGGGCATGTCATCATTCTACCAACAATATGCTTTAAGTTAAATAATGGTGAGTTTCATAAATTTTAAACCCCAAATTTTAAATTCCACATGCTGCTACTATATGCTACGTATTTAGCAATCTAACGACTAGCCTTCATCGAAAGTTCTCTCTCAGGTGCTTGCATCTATAGGAAACCTAGAACCAGATCTAAAGTCCTCACAAAATGATGGTAAAATCTTTGGGTAGTGTTTTATCTACTATTCTTTTTACCTTCTGAAAAGTTCATCGACACAATAAATCATACTCTCTTAATCAAGAGGTTGGTGATGAATTTTTGGAGCCCACAGATTTCTGGCAACTATGTTGGGGATTGGTTTCTTTTTCCATCTTTGGCTAGTCAAATTTAGAGTATAGTAACAGTGGAGCATAAGTAATCAAAATTTAAATTTAATCATAAAATAAAATATTTAATGAACATTATAGTTTGTTGAGTGTGGTTTTATTTGTTTGAAATTTTATTTTGAATATGTTGTTTTATTTCTGTTATGTTGTATCTCTGCATTTTGAAAGTATGGGGTAGAGTATTTATTTCTGATTATTGATCCCCATCTTTCATTTACACATATCGATTTTCAAAACACTCCATTCAATGTGAAGTTGAGCCAAGAGTCTAACATCCATCTAGCTAATGCTATCATTAACACTGAATATGCTAGAGCTACCATTCAATTTGGTTGTATAGACTTTCCAGCAATTACAGCTAAAACTAATATCATGTCAATTCACGATACATCTGCATGTCGTGCACATCAGCCCGTGCAACTGAGAAAATTTACTAAAGTAGTTACTGCTGAAGCTCCCCAAAAGAGAGCTTTTGTGTTTCAAAGATTGGGATATTCTGACAATCTAACTATGAAGAGAACTATTATCGGGCAGAAAGTCTTAGTCATGCCTATAAATACCACTCTGCAAATTGAACCTTTTGTACCAGGAAAGCATGATCATGAAGCTTTCTCGTATGGAGCAAAATTAACAAGAAGACAGAGAAGAAGGGGGAATAATGAACTACGAGCTCAATAACTATTGTTTGAATGACAAGCCATGCAATTAGCATTAGGACCAGAAGCGAGAATTCCCACCCAGAATAAGCTCAAGAACCTGAAATGGGTAAAAAGGAATAGCTCTACTGGTGAGCTGAAACAATCTTTTTGGGATCCACAACTACGTCAAGCTCTGATGCCCCAAAAGAAAATTCCTGAAATCTTATATGCTAGAGTGCTTCGAGTGCTGAAGGTTGCCAAGGAAATAGGCCTAATGAAAAGATGGGTCCAAAGGCCTATGATGATTGAAGCTGATAATGTTTCATGTAGTAGACTACCACATGTTGTGAGAGCTCATGATCGATTCAAGAAAATCCCTTACGGTGAGCCTCGAAGTGTGACACCCAGACCATATGTTAGAGAATCCATTTTCAAAGGTCCCGATGGAGGGGCAAGCAAGCTTAGAAGCCAGGCCCCGAAGAGAAGCTATTTAAAATAAAGAAAGAGGCGTAACTTCTGGTTCGTACTCCCAGAAATCCCCCAATGATAAGAAACGACAAAAATGGGTTCAAAAGAGAAATTTTATGATGATGAATTACAGGATGGCCAACACCCAGGTGAACATTCCAGGGAATCCCATCACCGATTAATCGAATCTCCATGAATGAAAGTTGACTTTGATCATAGCCCTCCAGTTGAAGAGAGGCTTGTCTCAAATCCAGAGCCAAAAATTCATTGGAGGAGACATTCTGAAGTCAAATTATAAGAAGATGAAGAATATGATGAAGATATTATGAAAGTGGAAGTAGTGTATGTGGTACAGCACATGGGAGAACCATCTAGTGCATGACAATACCAACATAGATAGTGTGGAGCCGCACCTCCTATTCATATAGAAGAACCAGCTCTTGAGAAAATAGAAGGAGGAGATTCAAGGATGTCCTCAAGTGATGAAGTGGAGGAAGGATTGGAAAGGGAAGAAGATAACTCTCTCTTTGCCGACACTACCACATTAGCCCAATTGCAAAAATGAATGCAACGATAGATGAAGGCAAATGATAGGAAGATCATCTAGTTAAATGCAAAGATGAACTAAATGATGGCATAAATGAATGTGATGTTACAGATGATGCTGAGAAATAGCAACTGTAGATACTACTCCACGCCAACCATCCAACTAATCTTACATCTGATCCACTAGTTGACTTGCTTGAGCTTAGAACACGAGAATGCACCCAAGGGGAGAAATGAAGTCAATCAGTTAGCTTCTTGACCCATCCCTCAAGATGTGACTAACATTTTTGAGCCCGTGATAACAGCTCAATTGGAAAAAATTATAAATGAAAAGATCAAAGTTATCATTATCACTGACCAGGCAGAAAAATTGGTAAGCAAAGGTCATCCATACTCACTAGAGTACGATCAAGTGAAATACCCTAAGGGTTATTCAGTGCTTAAATTCAATACATTCAATGGCATTGGGAACCCTGAACAACACTTGGTGTAATTTAAAGCTACATATCGCAATACAGGAGGCAATGATGCACTACTATTCCGCCAGTTCGTTAGTAGTTTACCCTCAGCTGCTTTTGAATGGTATGCCAAATTGCCTAATTACTTGGTCAAGACTTTTATTGAATTAGAGATGATGCTCATCAAGAGATATGCCAGTGTAATTAAAAAGATTATAATTGCTGACCTCACCTTAGAACGAAGAAGAAAAGATGAGTCAGTGACTAAATATATTTATCATTGGTGAAATATGAGCATTAAATGTGAACAAATCTAGAATAGGAACATGCGATCCAATTATTGATGGGTAACATCGATGGTAAGATGACACCATATTTATGTATGGCCTCCATCTCAATATTTCAAGAGTTATTGGACCGAGTGGTAAAGTTTGAAAAGCTGAATCGCTCAAAACCCGAGGGTTACATAGAAAAGTTAAGAAGAATAAATTCTCAAACTCAAGGAGGAATGAGTTTCATATAACCTTCTATAGCTCGAGCAGTGGAAAATGAGTAACTTATAATGTTAATAAAGGAAAATAGCCTGCTTATGCTGATGAAGGGAAAAAGCAATCAATTAACCCCCAATCAAAGCAATCAATGAGAGATGATGAGCGAGTGCCCTCATCTCTAAAAGATAAGATGAATAAGGAATACTCATTCAAGAGGGAAAGTGTGGCTGAGTTATTCCGCCAAGTGCTTAGAGCAGGACTCAATTTTCCAGACAAGAGTCGAATACAAATCCAAAATATTATCCATATCATCGAGTGATTAGCCACTCGATTGAAGATTGTTATGTCTTTAAGGATTGGCTAGATAGAAAATATAGAAAGGGTGAATTCACACTGTATGATAGTGTCCTCGTTCATCTTGAAAGAGAATCTACTAGAGTGGTTACATCCACTTCAATACCATTGATGAAAGAGAAAGCAAAAGGAAAAGTAATTCAAGAAGAACAATGAGAGATAGTAATTTCTAAGAAGACTATAAAAATGCTGAAGCTGCTAAAAGATGTCCCTAGTGTCAAGTGAAAATCACCACTTGAACCTATATTAGACTTAAAAATAAATGACTAAATCAAGCATTTTAGCTTCTCGATGGTATTTTGATAAGACTACTTCATCACAGCACGAGGAGCAGTTAACTAAATTTAGACCTCATAAATCAAATAAGTCGGTTAAGGAAAAAAAGATCAAGAAGAGAACTATAACTTAAAAGATTATAAATAATCTAGAGGAGTATCATCAACCAATGAGACAGACTATCAGACTTGATGATTGCATGTCAGGACTTTGGATCACTGAGTCAAATGAAGAAGAAAATAGTAATGAAGACTTGCTTCTTAGAGAAACGTGTTGAGTTATTTTTATGGCGTTGAACAGCTCCCAATGTGATCATTGCCTGGATAATTGGAATGAAATAACTTTGAAAAATGTATTATGTAAAAATGAATTCAAGAAGTTTGTCCCGCCAAGCAGGATAACTCCTAAGCCCATAACCTCAAAGTCATGCTTGATGGTGCAACAAATAGAAGACAGTTCAGAAGAAGACTTATGTTTTTCTAATGAGGATGAGTCTGAGCCTTCAAAGACATCGCAAATGGGTTGCTTGAAGCTTGGTAGTGAGTTTAAAGAATCTAGACAGTCCTCTGGGGTAGATGGTGACTCTGAAGGAGCTACCACATCTGAAGAGTATGAGCTAAATAAAGCAGTCCAAGTGAAACTAAAGAGTGGTAAGATACTACCGCCTCCATTAAGGAAAGTGTCATTCAATAAGCACAAAATCATAAATGAAGAAAAAAATATTGAAGTTAATGAAGATATCATTCCTAAAGACCCTAAGAAGAAAGCAAATTCAAGTGGAGGAATCAATTATAATATCCTATCACATCTGAGAAAGATCCCTGCACAATTAAGTGTGTACAAGGCTCTCTTAATGTCGAAGGACATTCCAGAAATGTTGATTCAAGCTCTTAAAGATCTAGAGAGATATGGAGTTTATTTTGCTGAATGATGCATGATTGAAGTCTTGCAAGCTCAGGACCTCCTAATGATCACTTTCTCTAAAGAAGATCTTATGCTCAGGATAATGGAACACAATCGCCCATTATATGTAGCTATAAAGAAAGTAATGGAATTATGATCAATCAAATTCTAATTGACCCAGGTCATCAGTAAATCTTATGAGTCTGCGAGCACTTAGGGAGTTGTCCTTAGACATTCAGCACCTTGGACGAGATAAATTGATGGTCCATAGCTTCAGTGAAATGGGGCAGAGGACTCTTGGATCTTTAATTCTACCGCTTAGATTTAGAGAACTCTATACCGAAGCTAAATTTCATGTGATAGATGTTGATACCTTATTCAAAGCTCTATTAGGCCATCCTTGGCTCCATGAATATGGTATGGTTCCGTATACCCTACATGAATATATGAAGTATGTAAGAAATGAAGAAGAACACAAGATTCTCAGCACTATTCAGCCATTTACAGTTATGAGGTGAAAATTTATGAGGATGCAAAGTATTTTCTTTCAAAAGAAAGTTAGCCTCAGTAATCTATAGCTTCAACTTCAAGAACTACAAAGCAACCCAAAGAAGAGAAAGTGCGAAAAGGAGGAAAGAAGGCTACATTAAATCTCTCTAAAACTTATGACATATCACCAAAGCTAAAGAGGCATGTTCCTCATTTGGGTAGTGATATAGAAGGAGAAGAAGATATTCTAGTTGAACTCAAGGAGAAATGTGAGCCTTCAACAAAAGAAAATGAGATAAATTACTCTGATTACGATTATGATTTTGAGTCCATCTATGCAAGTAAAGTTCAATGTGTCTCTTCTAGAAGGGCTACTAACCTATTAATATCGAATGATTCATTCATAGTTACATTGGTTCCTCCTTGGTATTTCAAAGAAGCCACATCACATGATGTTCACAATATTAAGGAACTAAAGATCTTTTATGTACCTCCACTACCTGGGAGCAACAGATTGGGAACTTCATTTTATAGATCTGAGGAATGTTAACACTATGATTTTGAATGGCTTATTTAGTACTCAGAGTCTGAAGAGATGGTACCCACCAGAATGCCGATATATTATCCTCCAAAAATCCAAAGGATGATGCACAAACTTGGAATCAATGTTGGAACTGATAGATGGTAAGCTCTCTTCTTTGATAACTTATGGAGTTCAAAGACTCCACAGACCTCTCGAAGAAGTGATAATTATACCACTAAGCATCTTGGATACATCCAAAAAAGGCATCATCAAAAGAACACTTGATATACAGTAATCAAAAGTGAGATTAAAATTGAAATTGAAAATGAAGATGACTTTTATGAAGTCGTTCTCACAATTGATGGTGAAGTAGTACCCGAACCAGCACCTGAAGAACTTGAAGATGGTGAGCAGATGTCTACCATGGATGAGTTGAAAGAAATTAATTTATGGACTGAAGAAGAACCCCGTCTAACCTTCATTAGTGCCCTTCTACTTGATGATAAGGTTGAAGGAATAAAATCATTACTTTGTGAATTTAGGGATTGCTTTGCTTGGACATATTTTGAGATACCTGGCTTATCCCCTGATGTGGAAATTCACAAGCTAGCTATTAATTCCAATTCAATACTAGTCAAACAAGCTCCTAGAAGAATGAATCTTGATGTTAAAGAACAAGTGGCTGCAGAAATGAAAAAAGCTAATTGAAGTAGATTTCATTCACAAGGAGAAGTATGTAGATTGTATAGCCAATATTGTTCATGTAAAAAAAAAAGAATGGTTAGATCCGAGTCTACATTGACTTTCGAGATCTAAATAAGGCATGACCAAAAAATGATTTCTCGCTCCCTGTGTTAGAATTGCTAGTGGATAAGTTCTCATTTATGGATGAATCATTGGGCTATAATCAGATCCTCCTGAAGGTGAGAAATATACATCATTTAGAAAACCAATTTGTATTTATTATTACAAAATCATGCCGTTTAGATTGAAGAATGCCAAAGCTACATATCAGAGGGTCATGACATGCATCTTCGATGAGTTGATTCATCAGAAGATAGAATACTACGTTGATGACCTCGTCATTAAAAGCATTGATAAAAAAGATCACGTTGAAGATTTAAGAATTATTTTTGAAAGGATCAGAAAGTACAATATCAAGATGAATCCTCTCAAGTGTGCTTTTAGGGTTTCCTTAGGAAAATTTTTTATATATGTTGTAAGACATAGAGGAATTTAGATTGATCCCAACAAAATCAAGACAATCGTGGAGATGCCTCCACCAAATAACCTTCACCAGCTTCGCTCTTTACAAGGATAACTAGCATTCATTCAGCGTTTCATATCAAGCCTGTCAAGAAGATGCGAACCTTTTTTGAAGCCAATAAAAAAAAAGTGCTCCAATCAAATGGGATGAGGGATGTCAAGAAGCATTTGAGAGAATTAAAAGCATATACTCAATCCGCCAATTCTAGCAGCTCCTATCCCAAGGATACCTCTTATCTTATATGCCACAGCCTTAGAGGAGTCCCTCGGGGGTTCACTTGTGCAATATAATCAGGAAAATAAAGAAAATGCGCTATACTATGTCAGTCAAAGATCAATAGGAGAAAAAGTATGCTACTCTCTAATAGAGAGGCATTATCTCGCACTGATATTTGCAGTTCAAAAGATTCTCTATTACATGCTTTCTCATAGAATCACACTAATCTCAAAGGTTGATCCACTGAAGTTCTTGATGATGAGACCAACATGATAGGTCATTTAGCTCGATGGGCAGTACTCTTATTACAATTTGATATTACGCACGTACCCTAGAAAGAAGTGAAGGGACAGATCTTGGCAGATTTCCTTACTATGCATCCTATCCCAATTGACTCACTGCTTAATGATGACTTACCTGATGAGCAAATTTTATCTATTAATGAAAGAGAAAAGCTGCACATTTGGGAGGTGTATTTTGATGGGGCATCATCGATCAAGCCAGCGCAACCTCTGAACCTACCCATGGCACGAGCCAGTATTAGCCTCATATTCATAACACCAGAAAGAGGCATCTTAAGTCATTCATATGGCTTGACTGAATCTCAAACAAATAATGAAGCCGGGTATGAGGCTTTGATAATGGGTCTTGAAGAAGCTATTATCATAAGTATCCAAAATTTATAAGTTTTTAGAGACTCTCAACTGATCATCAATCAAGTTTTGTAAATCTATAAGATCACTAAGCTTATGTTAGCTTATTATCATAAGCGAGTTCTCTAGTTAATGTCATAAATTTTAAATGTTACAATGACTCAAGTCTCTCAATCCAAAAATAAAAAAGCAGACTGCTTAGCTAAACTAGCCAAAAAGATGGCAAGCATGAACAACGAGCACGTGTTGATAGAATTCTTCTCCCGTTGAGTTCTACAGCCAGTATATCCATATTCCCCACAAGTAGAGGGAACATCAAACTCAAGCTAGCAGGAAGTAATTCAAATTGCTCCTCATTCTCCCAAAGAACAAGTATAAGAGATAAAAAAGCTCAGAAGTACTACAAAAAAATCATGTGAAGCTTTCATAATGGAGGAGCCTGATGATTAGAGACAACCCTTCATCGATTATTTCAAGGAAAGCAAATTGCTGAGCAATAAATCATTAGCCATGCAAATTACGAAAAGGATCCTATAATATGCCTATGTTAATGATATATTGTCGTAAACCCTTTGAACAAATATGCCTGCGATGCTTAGGAACAGATGAAGCCAACAAAGTTATGTCTGAAATTCATGAAGGACTTTGTGGGGCACATCAATTAGGTCTAAAATGGCAGCAAAAGTCAAAGGAATGGGATATTATTGGCTATCGATGGTGAAAGGTTGTATTGATCATGCTAAAAGGTGCCATGAATGCCAAGTCCACGGGAATCTCTTTCATCAACTATCAAATCCACTGCATCTAATGGCCGTATCTTGGCCATTTAAGTATTGGGGAACAAATATGATCGAACCTATTGACCCACCATCGTCGGCAGGTCATCGCTTTATCTTAGCAACAATTGACTATTTTTTTGAGCGGGCCGAAGCAATTCCATTTAAAGAGGTTACTGCTGATCGAGCCTCCGACTTCTTCACTCATAATGTTGTCTATAGTTTTGGTATACAACGATGAGTTATCTTAGACGATCGCCCAACATTCAAGAGTGCAAAGATCTATAAATTCACTGATCGATACAAAATTGATTGGCGATATTCATCAATTTATAATCCAAGAGCCAATGATTTGGTATAAGATTTTAATAAAACATTGATAAACAAATAAAAGAGAGTGACACATCAAAATTCTTGAGGCATTATGGGCATATAGAACGACCTACAAGACGCCAACTAAAGCCACTCCTTATGCTCTAACTTTTGGAGTCGAAGTTTTCCACTAGAAGTCGAACTACCATCACTTTGAGTAGCCATCCAGTATAATCTCACCCAAGAGGAGAACACACATTTATGGATGGAAGAGCTTGACACGCTCGATGAAATTATTCTTCAAGCCCAACAAAGCTTAGAAATCTATCGAGCAAGAATGTCTAAAGCCTTCGATGGAATAGTGCATCCTTGAACTTTTAAAGAGGAGAGTTGATCTTAGTGCTGAGAAGACCGATAATCCCTCACATCAGAATCGATGGTATATTTAAAGCTAATTGGTAAGGCCCTTATATCATTGAGAAGGTATACGAAGAAGGAGTCTACCGGCTTGTTGATTCGAGTGGTCAACGGCCTATGCCACCCATCAATAGTCGTTATCTCAAGAAGTATCAAGTCTGAGTGCACATGATTGAATGATTGGATAAACATTATATTCATGACTCCTCATATTATCTATATATGAAATAACACTCATAAATTTTCTTGAATTGCGAGAATGCATTTCGAGTTGCAATGAAGTTCCACTTGCAAGACAGGGGGCATTTTTATATATTTATGTAGGTTGATATTGTGCCTTCTGTTGATATCCTAAGATGAAAGTATACATACATGGTGATTGATAATAAGTCTCATCTACTCTTATAATTGATATAAAAAGAGATATAAGTACCTCATCATCTTAGCTCGAAAATCCACTTATCAAACAGGGGGCATTTTTTAATTTTTTTATATTAAAAAAGCATTTATATCTATTTTGGGTTGACATCATGACTGGTGCTGAAATCCCCAAATAACATTTATAATTATATTTGTTTAGGTCATAGGTGGTTATGTGAATAATAGGAAAGATCACATTCACTCAGAGCATGTAAAAGACAACTTCCAAAGCTGATCGAACTCAATGAATTTAAGCTATCCAGATCTGGAGAATTTTTTCAATTGATTGACGAACCAAGAGGGGATCGAGGAGAGGTCTAAGTAACCACAAAGCATAAACCTATATAACTTCTTCAACAAGTTCTACAAAGCAGTAAGCACATGGCCGAAGAAGCTATCTAGGAGTTCATAAAAAGCTCACAGCTGAACTAAGAGAACTTTATAGTCAACCAGTCCACTAAAATAGCAAGTGTTGGACCGACTTCTTGCCATAGACCTAATGCTTGTCTTGAAGACTAGGTCACCAGCTCGCATCCTTCAACAAGTTTTCCAAAAGCAACAAGTAAAAGATCAAAGGTATGCACATCCTCCTGACAAGTCAATCTAGATAAATCAGGTTAATCCTTCAATAAGTTTGCAAAAGCAATAAGCAAAAGACCGAAGGTATGTACATCCTCCTGATAAGTCAATCTGGACAAATTAGGTTAATCCTCAACAAGTTCACTAAATCAACAAGCAAAGGACCGAATGTATGCACATTCTACTAACAAGTCAATTATGACAAATCAGGTTAATCCTTCAATAAGTCTACCAAAGCAATAAGCAAAGGACCGAAGGTATGCACATCCTCCTGACAAGTCGAGTTAGACAAATCAGATCTATCCTTCATCAAGTCCATCAAGCTCAAAGCTAGGGCAGAATTAACCTAAATCACAAAATAAATAAAATTCTTCCTTTACCAAGCTTACTAAGCATGAAGCTAAGGTAAAAGAAAGATTAAATACAAAACATGTCAAATCTTATATGGTCAACTAGTTCGCAACAAACATGATCCAATTTATATGCACACCATATTTGTTGGGGGACATTTGTTGGCAGACACGTATGCTTCATTAGTCAAGTCAAACTCACAAGCCGAATTCGATGAAATTCAGATGCAATGATGTATAAATCGAAGTTAAAATACACTCAACACCACCAAAACCAGCAGAATGATCTCCAATCAATGAACGGACTATGCCAACACATTTAGAATGTCAAAATTGATCAAAATATACATATTACATAATTCTATGGTCAACCGATCAAGGAAGAAATTCATTGATGCACCTACATGCATACCGAGGTCAGGAAGCTATGACGATGCCCAAATGGTCTTCGTTTAAAAAATTGATCATGCTATTAGCATCAAAATATCAAAACCTATCAAATGTGACTATTTGCACTCAATTCGGATAAGTCTGCGTGAATGTCGGGCAATCGGAAGTGATAGCTTGCAATTTTGAACTAAAATTGATCTGATTCAACACCGACGTGAATCAAATGGCCTCCAATCATAAAATGAATTACACCATTGAATCTGAAATGTTGAATTTACCAAAAAATAATACCCATATTATGTGGGTTTGATTTCAGCAAGATTCACAGAAAATTTGATGTGATATTGTGGAAATCAAACATCCAATTTAATTAAACAAAGTTTGACTTAATTTTAATTATTAAATTATAATATGATTAAACAAAATTTTTTGCATGAATAAGAATTAAAAATCAGATTATACACTTCTCATAAATGCTCTTCAGTCATGTTCAAAGTTTCATTCAAAATTTTCAAAATCTCGCCTAATCATATATGGAAATACTCTAATGAATAATTAAGGTAATAATTAGAATTAAATGGAGGATTTTTCCCTAGAATGAGGAGGATTTTTGAAGTAGTCAAAACCCCTCTGAAAAGAAAAAGAAAAGTCCTTTCCCCTTCACTTCTACTCCCTCTGTCGCAGGAAAACCACAATTCTTTCACCATCCTCATCTTGCAACAACAGATCGCCTTCATATTCTCGTCACCTCAAATGGGCTGCGGGACTTCCCAAATGGAATCAGGTAAGGAGATCTCTTCGGGGATTATGCCTTTATTTGGTGATTCCATGATTTGAAGCAGAAGAAGAACCACGAGAACTGCAAGCTGATCTTTAATAGAGCAGAACAGTATGGGAAGAGTATGAGAATAAAGAAAAGGAGATAATTCAATTAAAGTATGAGACAAGGTTGAAGGGAGGGTTCAATGTGTGTCTAGAGACCAAGCTTCTTTTCATCATCAGAATCCATGGTATTAATGCCATGCACCCAAAGACTAAGAAGATTTTGCAACTTTTGCATCTAAGATAGATCTTCAATGATGTGTTTTTGAAGGTGAACAAGGCCACCATAAACATGTTACAGAGGGTGAAGTCTTATGTTACCTATGGCTATCCAAATCTGAAATGTGTGAGAGAATTGATTTATAAGAGAGGTTATGGGAAGTTGCATAAACAAAGGATTCCATTGACTAATAATTCCATCATTAAGTAGAGTCTTGGGAAGCATAACATTAGTTGCATTGAGGACCTCATCCATGAGATTTTCATCGTAGGTCCTCACTTTAAAGAGGCCAACTTCTTGTAGCCATTCAAGCTGAAAGCACCACTTGGCAGCCTTAAAAAAGAAGAGGAATAATTATGTGGAGGAGATGTTGGGAATAGGGATAAATAAATCAATGAGCTCATCAGAAGAATGAACTAGGTTTTACTATTTTTGGCATTTCTCTCATTTAATTTTGTCCTTCTCCAGCTTCCCTTCCACACAAATGATGGTTGTCGAGAGGCAACTCCATCATTAGGCGAGTTCCTCTCAATTTTCAGCAATTCTCTCATTTAATTCCCTCCTTCTTCGGTTTCCCTTCCACCCAAACGATGACTGCCGAGAGGCAACTCTATCATCAGGTGGGTTCCTCTTAGTTTCTGATATTTCTGTCATGTAATTCCCTCCTTCTCAGACTTCCCTTTGACACAAAGATGGCTACCGAGAGGCAACTCCATCATCAAGTGGGTTCCTCTTAGTTTTTGTCATTTCCCCACCTATTCAATCTAAACAATCAACACTCTAATATCTCATTTTCAATCCCTGCTAGCCAAACTCATGCAAAATCATTACTATTGTTGATTGTGGATGTATGGAAATATGTGAGAAATATATGCATATATATATATATATATATATATATATATATATATATATATATATATATATATATATATATATATATATATATATATATATATATATATATATATATATATCTGTGTGTGTGTGTGTGTGTGTGTGTTTCTTTATATAGGTTTGAAGGCTCATCATGCTCATCAGGGCGTGACAAGATGAAATTTAGCTGTGTTGTCTCAAGACACCGCTTACTATGCTTATCAGGGCATATTGAGTAAGCCAAAACTGTTAGATGTTGCTCCCCTATGCCAAAATGTTATCAAAATTTTGACTAAATTTGAGACTTAAAAAAAGGAGAGGGAGAAGAATATTTGCGTATATATTTGCTTTTATATAGGTGATTGAAGGCCTCGTTATGCTCATCATAGCATAACGGGATTGAAATTTAGTCAAGGTGCTTCAAAACACCAATCGTCATGCTCATTTGGGAGTGATGGGTTGGCCAAAATAATTTTGATGTAGTCCCCTATGTGGAGATGACGCCAGAATACTGTTGAAGTGCTGTCAAAATTTCATCAAATTTTTGGGAGTTAACAAAAAAAAGATTTAACATTATGTTAAAATAAAATATAAAGTCTTAAAGAAATGAATTGGAAATTAAATATAAATAAACTTGAAATGAATTTGAAAGATACTTGAATACAAATAAAATTAAAAAAAAATTATAATTCAAATAAGAAAATAGGGATCAAACTCAAGTGAACCTATAAAACTTGAAATAAACTTGAATTCCTTTGATATACATGAACTAAAACTCACAAGAGACTTAAGATAAATTTGATGTCCAGTTACTAAATAAATAGGAAACTTGATATGGAGTTGAGGATAAATTCATATTAGATCTAAAGTCTTCTTATGTGAACAAATCATATTTAATATCAAATGAAGTAAAGATCTCAATTTAATATTAAATAACAAATGATTGATGACAAATATAATAGTCCATTTATAAATTGAGGAGTATAAAATTTGATAGCTTTTTTATAAGCACAAATTCAATTAGGTAACTCATGATCACTCATGAATGTAGCCTTTAAAAGAAATATTTAGATATTATGTTTAAAATTTAAATTGATACATATAAGATTTGTTAAGTGTTATTTTCAAGTTAAAGTGAAAATCAAATGAATTTCAAAAGAGATTTTTACTAAAGATGAGTAACCTCTTGGTAAGTATAACTAAACCTCATTAAAGACTACAAGCCAAATAATATTTGATAATTGAAAATTTTAATAAGCAACGCCACCGGATATGCAATTCTTTGTACAAGCAGACAGAAGATGATACTAAATTTGATGTTGCACAAATTATGAGCTTCTTTCAATCCAAAAATAAAAGAAATTTTATTCTAATTATGATTTTAAAGTCAATGATTTCATTAATTAGATGAAATTATCTAAGTTATAAACATCTGCATGTGCTCGGACATAGAGATTTAAAGTACAAATTTTAATGTCTAAAAAGGCTGCACATGCTAAGTTACAATTTAATAAACATGAAATCAATCTCATAATTTAGAAATAAAATTACCTAAATTACTAAATACTCGCATGGGCCCTGACACCTATACCAAGCATCTAAACTTTGTGTCTGAGGATGCTGTGTGGGGTTTTTTTTTTTAAAAAAAGAGGAAGAATTATGAAATTGATTCAATATTTTATGATTATATGCATGTAAACTAATGAATGTCTTCACATGCTAAATCAAGTCAATGAAAGATATAAGTAATCAACTCCATAGAATAAGATCATAGTAGGCCTAATCTTCTATGTTTGAAATAGAGTTGACACGGTCTACTAAATAATCAACTTCTAAATGAATTTAAATTATAATATATCATAACACCTAATCATTTATATTTGTAATAGAGTTGACAAGGTCTGTTATGACATAAATTAAAGTTTTTAAATTACACATAAATCATAGGCTCAATCCTCTTCTATCAAATAAGTAGAGTTGAAAAGGTCTACCCTGATGATGCCCACATTGAATGAAAATCTCAATGGGAGGGGATATTATCATCAAAAGATACTTGAGCTTTGTGGTGAAAATATTTTTATATATTTCTTGCCTTTATCTATCCCCTCCCTTTCAGGAAAAAGGATAAATGAAAATAGAAAATATATAAAAAAATATGCCTTGTTAGGATGCCACGTAGATCTACATATGTTCTTATTAAGGTGATCTGGTATGACATTGAGGGGAGGTGTATTATCTCGAGAGACAAAAGTCACCACCCTATAATGGACCTAATCACCCGATTAAGGACTCCTAAGGACAATGGGTCTGCATATGTACCAAATATTCTTCCCCTACTTTATATGAAAAGTAAAGTAAGATTTATTTTAAACTATGTTCGTTAAGTTTCCTATAGGGGCAATCCCCCGTAGTTAATTACATCCTAAGGGATGGAATCCCTTAGGAATACTCTCAATTAAGGTAAATGATCATTCTCTCCAAAGATTTCAATAGATAGGACTATCAATTGATTAGTTTATCTTAGAAGATCAAATTGGATCGATCCAAGAGAGGGAGTTATTATTAAAGCCAAAGGAAGATAAGTAGGAGATGCCCATGATGCTAGGAAACCTAGTGAGCATCTTAAACTATCCTATGGTTGGGCTTTACATTTTTTTAAATTGATTTAATTTATTTGAGTTGTATTTTTCATTAGAAATTTAGGGCTTATGATTCCACAACACAAGATTATGGAAATGCCTAAGATGTGAGGATTTATGCTTATGGCCCATGAAAGGGAGAAGCAACCTTAGAACCTAAATCTAGGGAGCTTTGGCGATGGCTAAAAACATAACCTAAATCTAAGATAAAAATGGGTATTTGGTTTGCCTCCATAAGAGGGGACCACGATTTCTTGGACTTCACAAGGGGGGGTGCCAACTAACTCCTCCTAAACTTTTCAATAGGATCAGTCATTGATTTTATACTTAATACCTAAACAAAATAGATTTATTTTTTTCAGTAGTAAATCACGAAGTTAGTGAAGCTTTAAAGAAAATGAAATGTGGAAGCATGGGGATAATATTCAATAATGTGGAAATGTTTAGATCAAGATTTTCTTATTTACAAATTTTTTTAATGTTATTTTAAAGACTAAAAGATGTAGTGGAGAAAGAGTTTGTTGGTTCTATATTTAAGAATAAAGGTGATGCACAAGATTGCAATAGAGGAATTAAGTTAATGTGCCATGCATTAAAATTATGGGAAGAGTAATGAGCATAGATTGATGTGATCTAAGTTTCTCTGTCAGTTTGGTTTCATGCGGGTAGATCTACTATGGATTCTATACATTTTGTTAAGAGTTTGATAGAAGCATAGAAAATAAAAGGATCTACATATATTTATTGATTTAGAAAATTTATGATAAAGTCTCAGAGATGTTCTTTGGAAGTTCTAGAACAAGAAGTTAATATTGGTTATATTCAAGTCATTAAGGATATGTATACTAGAGTCACTTGTGTCCAAACACAAGGAGGATTGACAAACTATTTTCCTATTTTTGGATTACATCAAGGATCAACATTAAGCCCTTATCTTTTTTCTTTAGTTATGGATGTTCTTAGGCATTTACAAGAAGATAAGTATGCTTTTTTCTTGACATTCTTCTTGTTGATAAGACTAGAGAATCCATGAAACTTGAATTATGGAGGTCTTTTAGAGTCTAAAGGTTTTCATTTAAGTAGATCTAAACATATATAGTGTAATTTTAGTTGTAGAAATTTTTTGGTAGTGTTGTGACTTTTTCAAGTCATTAATAAGAGTGGCGATTGAAATTTAGGCTCTTGTTCAAAATGATGGTGAAATAGATGGAGATATTATTAGTAGAATTCAAGTTGGATGGTTGAAGTGGAGGAATGCATCGGCTATTATGTGATAAAAGTTCCACTTAAACTTAAAAAATTTTATAAGATGGTGGTAAAACCAATGACATAAATACAGAATGTTGGCCAATAAAGAAACATAACAGTTAATTTAGATGAGGATGCTCATGGATGAGTGGCTTTATAGAGATAGAATGCAAAATGTATGTTAAAAAAAGTTAAGTAGCTCTGATAGATAAGATTAGTCTTAGATGGTTTGGCCACATAAAGCGTTATGAATTAGAGAGTAGATGCATTAGATTTTCCTTATGTTAAGAAGGTGAGGTAGACCTAAAAGACTTGGTTAAGATGTATAAAATGATCTTAGTATCTCAATTAAATGAGAATTTGACACATAATAGACACAATGGAAAGGATTCATGTACAACCTAGTGGGATTAAGGCTTGTTGTTGTTGTTGTTGTTGTTGTATAGGAAAGTCATATACTTTATGCAAGATATCTAGGCTATTATTTATTTAGAAGAGGGATAAACTCACTCCTAAAAGATAGATTATGTAAGGAAAAATGGCCTAAATTTAATGCAATTTAGATTTCATTTTATTTTATTTTGGACAATTATTTTGACTCAGATAATAGGATTTATATGACTAAATGAAATGAGATTTGCCAAAATTAGCAAGAAGGGAGGAGGTGTGTTTTCACCATGGCTCTCAAAGATCAAGCCAAGTTTCTCTGGCAAAGATGGAAGCCTACCAATCAAGAGTGAACATAATATGCATTTATGCATGATGTTATAAAAGAAGTACTCATCCAACTAAAGGGTTTCTAATTCTTTTATCTTAATTTTAGACTAAGCTTTAGGTGAGGTTATGAGTTCTTTAATTTTAGTTTTGAATTGTTATGTTTGTAAAGATTTATTTTTCTAAGAACTAATCCACATAGTACATACATAAAGGAAGAAACTAGGAAAAGTTTTAATGCACAAGCTAAATAAATCATCAATCAATTTTATAATAAATCTAAAGAATAAGGCTTTTTTAGTTGAGTACCACCATAAGAAAATAAATAGGAGCAAAACTCATTGTTATGAGTGTCTTAAGCTTCATTTCTTCACTCTTATTTTCTTCTTTCTTCTTCTTTCTTCTTTCTTCTTTGGTTCCTTCTTTTGATGGTGGGAAGGTGGATTAAGACTTACATGGTGCATAGATGAGATCTTATGATGCTCTAAATCCCCATAACAATCATTCCAAAATCTAATTGTAAAATTTACATGAAAAGAAAATAAATCTAGCTAACACCAATAAAGGTTAGCTAAACAAACCACAAATCCAAAGCATGTATATTGGACTTATCACCCCATGACTAAGTTCATACTATGGATTATGAGGGTATAAGCTCCTACACAACAAATGCATTTATATTTTATATTCTTTCCCAACATGTATAACATGCATATGAATGGTTACTAAACATATCTATACATACAAATGGGAATGTTTAACACACTTTATGATGTATGCTAAGCAATTCATTTAAGAGAATTTGAAAGTTTATGATACATGATTTTCATTAAGTAGCAAATGGGTTTCTTATCCAATTTTCACATGCACATATGCATGTATAAAAGGCATAAGTTAGTACGATGCCATTGTTAACCAGAGGTGTAAGGTACAAGACCTACTTAGGGCTACTTAAAGCCTTATAACCTTGGGGTTGTCCAAACTAATATACCACTTTCCTTAAATCCAAGCATGTGTACAAAATAAATGAATGGAAAAGAAAGAATGCAAAAGTTGGTGTTAGTTGATTATTTTTGTTTATACAATTTATATGTGCAAGCACAGGTATCCTTCTTAAGTGATAGTATAAGAATGAATAGGATATGGAATCAAGCAAGTGTTGGGTTCTTTTCAAATGAACCATACACCTTGCCAAATCCTATTCAAAACTATACTAAAAGAGAAGAGAAGGAAAACCTACACTAAGCACATCCTTATGCTTTACACACATGGAAACCTATAAGTAAGATATAAGTAACACACTTTTAGTTTTGATTATTTCCAACACAAGCAATTTGACATAAAGGAAACAATTTCATTTTAAATTTTATTTTTGAAAAGCATGGATGGATGAAACCATATGACATACATATTTAACATGTTGGGGAAGAACTAAAGTAATGAAAGCATGTAAACAAATTCACTTTAATTAAATCCTAAAGATAATCTTATGAAATAAGAAAGCTTAAAGTAAATCAAAGTTTATTTAATATGATTTTTGTTTGATTTTGAATTTGATTTACTTTTGAAAATGTAAGTTGAGTTTACTATTCCTAACCCATTCCCACATGTGTTTGACATTTTTATTCAATTTATAAATGATTAGATTTATTTTATATTTTGATTAGGTTAAGGTATGAATTAAGCATGTTAATTATCCCTTACCTACACACCACTTTAGCATAATTAATCAAATAATTATGAGCCAATGAGATGACATAAAATCTCACAAAAAATTTAAATTTGCAATGCATCTAGGAAGAAAGGGGCCTAATGCAATTTGGCTCATGATTAATGATTAATTAAACTAAGGGGTTTAACTTAAGTAATTTCAAAACACTCCTCACACATATGAGTTGAATTTTGATTTCCGTAATTGAACTTAAGTTTGAACTCCTAAGTATCTACCCAAAGTAGATTAATTAAGTTATGGAAAGTTTTAAAATTTTAGAAATTAATTAAGAGGGTAATAAGTGAATTAGCCTTTAATTAAGAGAGGATTAAGAAAGGAAAAGGGGGTTTAAAGAATAACTTAAGGAAAATACCCCAAAATTATTCCCTAAATCTCCCATTCATTGAATCAGACCTTAATCAACTTCAATAAGGAATTACAATACTAATCAAACCCTTAATTATTCTTAATTTAATAAAGGGGGTAATTAAAAAATGAATTAGCAATTTCCCTAATTAAGCCACCAATAAATCCCAAGAAAATTAGGGGAGGTAGAAGTCATCCCTCAAAATACACTCAAGAAGTTTGAGATTAATCAGTGGATTAATTAACAAATTAAGATTTCCAATAAAACCTAAAACTAGAGAAAGATACAATTCAAAATCCATTAAAATGAATTTTAGAATATTCTAGATTGAATTATCTTTCAGTGGAAATTTACCTCATATTTTTTTGATTTTTCTTTAGAGAGAGATGAATTTTTCAAGTTTAAAGGATTAATTAGAATTATTTAATACTTAATTAATCCCTTAATCCAATGGCATGCCACACAACAGCTGACTTGGATGCACTTTACACGTGTCATCCCATGAGTGGCTACTTAAATGTCTTATGGTACTTAGGCGGCCTTTTTGTATCCATTTGATCAAGGATCAAATGGCTGGGTAATCCCATTAAGGATAAAATCAAGATATAAAATGTGTTTAATCTTGATTTGCCATCCAAAATGCATGATGGATGGCAGATCTATCACCAAAGCATGATCCATGGAGGCGTCCATGTTCTGGATGATGAGCTTCGATTCAGATTGGGATGAAATTTTGCACACACCATCTAACCCTATTTGCAAGCACATCTAACGATTGAAATCTCATGCCATTAATATTTCTTTCATAAAGGACCAACACACATGGACTTTAGTGATTGAAAAATGTCTAACCTCACCAGAAGTGATCACCGATGCTCAATTCCCTTGGAGGAGCTTCATTTGGTTAAGACGAAGCTTTGATAAAAGTTTTAGCTTTTGAGGTTGAGTGGATAGCTCTATAGACCAACCCCTCCTCCTAGTGAGCTTGGCTTTGATCTAGGTGTGTCTTCCTCTGCCTTTGGAGATTGGTCAAGGGCTTGGGAAAGATTGACTTGATCCTCTGGTGGAGTGTGCAAAGGAAATTTGGTTAAATTGGAGTGTGGAGAAAGTTTGCAAATCAATGGAGCTCTTCTATTTTCACTTAAGGAAAATCGAGAATGGACAATTCAATATCCTTCTAGGAAGCTTAGGAACTCTTGCCAATGGCTCCTAACACTCTCCCTTACTCAATTGAATTAGCCCCCTTGTTTGAATTGAAGTGGATTAGGAGGAGTATATCTCCCCCTTAAGCAATCGGATGACCGAAGCTCCACTTATCATTTTGATCCAATTGACCTTAGGTAGTGAGTTGTTCGATCTGTTAGAAGCTTGCACATGGTCGGCTTGGGCTAGGGAGTGGAGTGGTAACTTCCCATGCACTCAAATTGAGTGGATGTATGGTTCCCATGTGGCCAATTTAAGCCATATGCTTGGTTTTGGCCTTGGGTCTAGTTGGGCTGACCCAAACTCATTGGGTTGGGTGCACTGCCCTCCATAGGGTTTACTTGACCTATTAGGAAAGTATCAAGTGGGTATGAAGAGGGTTTGCCCAAATTCCCCATGGATTTGACAAAAATTTGTTCTATGGCCTATGGGTAGAATGATCATTTGGCTGATTTTTGAATTTGAATATGTTGGGTATGTTGAGAAAATAGGTTTGGCCATGTTTCATTGGATTTGGAGTTCATTTGGTATGGTTTGGCTCATGTTGACCCATTTAAATCAAAATGGGTCAACTTAGTCAAATTGACCAATTGGTCAATTGTCAAACCAAGGGTTCATATAACCATTTGAAATAGGTGGCTTTGGTTTGTTTCAATTTGATTCATATGACTTCATTTAAGTCAAATGGGTCAAGTTGACAATTTGACCCATTTGATTTTGAGGGTCATGGGTTTTAGGTTGGTCATATGAAGTAGATTGGTATCTTTGTTTCCAATCAATTTTGGTTAAGTTTGAATTTGGCTCAACATGACCCTTTAGGTCAAGTTGGGTTCAAGGTCAATTAGGTGGCCAATTGAGGCTTTGGTCAAGTTCAACAAGCGATTTAGAATGAACTTGGTCTATTGGTTTCAATCAATTTGGTTTAGATCAAGTTTTGACACATTTTGACTTTTTAGGTCAAGTTGGGTCAAGTGGCTATATAGTTTCAAAATGAGTTGGTCAAGTTCAAACATAGTTCATGAATGAACTTGGATCATTAGTTTCAATCAATTTGGCCTATGGTAGATTTTGGCTATGTTAGGTTTCATTTTTGTTGACTTGGTACCCTTTGGTTTGACTTGGTTTAATATTTGATTGATTGATCATCCCATGATGATTGTTCATGATGAGCATAGGTGAGTTTGATTAAATCCAATTTAGTTAGGATTAGAATTTGGCTCATAAGGGTACCTTAGGTCACTTTGGGTCAAGTGAGCATAAGTGGGTCAAATGGCTTGGTCAAAGCTTGATTTGAGTTTGATTGAACTTGTATATGGACTTATGATTGAAATATAAATCCATTTTTAAGTGGTTTAAAGTTAAATGGGTTTTGATTCATTTGATATTTCATATTCAAAGGGTGAACATGAAATGGATTTGGGTTTGATTTTGGAATTAAGTTTTGATTTGGTGATTGAAGTTTGTAAATATATTTGGATTCATGATTGTAGGATTGATTGAATCATGAAGGAAAATCAAGAGTTTGGCTTGATTTGAAGTTGATTTGGCTAAGTTCAAGATCTTGACTTGAAAGGTTTAGGTTGGATTTTGAATGGATTTGAGTTTGATTTTTGGAATTGGTTTTGATTGTTTGAATTTATTTTTCATTTAAATATGTGAATATAAATGAGAATATAAATGGGTTATGATAAAATTTCAAGGATTTAAAGTGAGTTAATCATGATCTAGGTTAAGTCTTTTAAGAGGGAATTTAAAAGACTTAGGAAAGTTTGGAGTAGGGATTTGAATTTTGGATTTAGATTAGATTGATTTATATTTATATTTCATTTATATATGTGAATATAAATAAGAATATAAATGAGTTATGAGAAAATCCCAAGAGTTTGAATTGATTTGATCATAATTTAGGCTAAGTTCTTAAGAGGGAAATTAAGGACTTAAGAAGGATTTAAGTTTGGAATTTAATTTTTGATTTGATTTGATTGATTTGTATTTATATTTCATTTATATATGTCAATATAAATGAGAATATTAATAAGTTATGAGAAAATATCATGAGTTTGAATTGATTTATATTTGATCTTGGCTAAGTCTTGAAGGAAAATTTAAAGGACTTAGGAATTTCATTTATGGGTTTCAATCATATGGAGTTAATTTAAATTTAGAGAAAATCAATTAGAATTGATTTGGAGTTTCACTTGAAGGAATAAAGGTGAGGAATGGTTCAAGCATAGGAAAATTTTCTAACACCCCTAAGGCATGACCTATTCCATGGCTAACTCTTCTAAGTCTCACTGGGTTTGTGCCCACCTAGTCACTTGATGTGAAGACTGGAACTCTTAAAGTGAAAGAGAAGTCTTATGTCTAAGATGGAGGGGTTGAGAGTTCATTCTAAAAATAAGGTCAAAAATCTCTAAACTAATTAATCATAAAACTAAATTTCAACTACAAAAATATCTGAACTAAATGAAATTCATTATTTAAATACTTAAAGCAAATAATTCATCCACCCATCCACCATCATTTGTTGGGGATGATAGATTAAGAAAACTCTAGCTCATAAAGAGCTAATGTCAAGTCAAATAAATTACTATATTAAAACTTAAATAATCTCATGCCAGTAAGGATGTGGCCCGCATCCTCTGTCCACGTGGTTTGACCAGTAGGATCCATTTATGATGCGATTATGAATAGAGTCCTATGATCAGGTGGTTGCCACCAAATGATACCATTATATTATGATCACGATTGTAGCCTGGATGTTCCCCAATGGCCCTGCCCTTTGATTTATGAATCATAGAGTATATTTGATAGGCATAAAACCCTTTTATTAGCTAAGGTAGACTTAAGATTGTCTCTTTAGATAAATACCACCCCAGGTTTACATAGATTACTTGGACAACACCATGTCAGGGATCCTTGAGTTTCAATACCTCTTACTAAATAGGGATCACGACAACCTGGGCTGATGGAACCATGAGATCTAGATTGGGCACATCATCATTCCACCAATAATATACTTTAAGTTAAATAATGGTGAATTTCATAAAATCTAAACCCCAAATTTTAAACTCCACATGCAGCTATTATACTTTTGACCTCATTTTTAGAATGAACTCTCAACCCCTCCATCTTAGACATAGAACTTCTCTTATACTTTAAGAGTTCCTTAGTCTTAAGACACATATAGTGATTAGATGGACACTCAACCTAGCCCTAGAGATCTAGAAGAGTTAGCCATAGGAATAGGTTATGCCTTAGGGGTGTTAGGAAAATTTTCCCACCCTTAATTTGAACCATTACTCACCTTCCTCCCTTCAAGTCAAACCCCAAATCAATCTTATTTTATTTTCTCCAAACTCAAATCAATGCCACATGAGTGAAATATATGATTGAAATCCATGATTGAAACACATGAATGAAATTCCTAAGTCCAAATCTTCATGAAGTCCTTAATCTCTTTTTAGGGACTTAGTCTAAATCATGATCAAATCAATCCAAAATCATGGGATTTTCTCATAACTCATTTATAATCTCATTTTTATTCACATATATAAATGAAATATTAATACAAATCAATCAAATCAAATCCAAAAATTAAATTCCAAATTTAAAATCCTTCTTAAGTCCTTAATCTTCTTAAGGACTTAACAAAATCATGATCAAATCAATTCAAATTTATGGGATTTTCTCATAACTCATTTATATTCTCATTTATATTCACATATATAAATAAAATTTAAATTTAAATCAATCAAAGCAAATCCACAAATTAAATTCCAAGTTTAAAATCCTTCTTAAGTTCTTAATCTTCTTTTAAGGACTTAGCCAAAATCATGATCAAATCAATTCAAATTCATGGGATTTTCTCATAACTCATTTATATTCTCATTTATATTCACATATATAAATGAAATATAAATATAATTCAATCAAATCAAATCCACAAATTAAATTCCAAATCTAAAATCCTTCTTAAGTCCTTAATTTCCCTCTTAAGGACTTAGTCTAAATCATGATCAAATCAATCCAAATTCATGGGATTTTCTCATAACTCATTTATATTCTCATTTATATTTACATATATAAATGAAATATAAATATAAATCAATTAAACTAAATCCAAAATTCAAGCTCCAAACTCAAAATTTCCTAAGTCCTTTAAACTCCCCTTAAAGACTTAGCCTAAATGATCAAATCACTTCAAATCCTTGAAATTTTCTCATGACCCATTTATATTCTTATTTATATTCACATATATAAATGAAATATAAATTCAAACAATCAAAACCACTTCCAAAAATCAAACTCAAATCCACTCAAAACTAACCTAAGCCTTTTAAGTGAAAATCTTGAACTTAGCCAAATCAACTTCAAATCAAACCAAATTCTTGATTTTCCTTCATGATTCAATCAACCCTACAATCATGAATCCATATATAAATATGAGCTTCAATCACTTAATCAAAACCCAATTCAAAAATCAAACCCCAAATCCATTCATATTCTTCCTTTGAATTTAAAATTGTCAAATGAATCAAAACTCATTTGACTTCAAACCAATTACAAATAGATTTATATTTCAATCATAAGTCCATATAGAAGTTCAATCAAATTCAAATCAAGCTTTGACCAAGCTATTTGACCCACTTAGGCTCACTTGACCCAAAGTGATCTAAAATACCCTTATGAGCCAAATTCTAATCCAAACCAAATTGGATTGAATCAAACTGACCTATGCCTATCATCATGATCGATAATCATCATGGGATGATCAATCAATCAAATTGGGTCAAACCATATCAAACCTAAGGGTTGACCAAGTCAACACTTAGCCAAAATGAAACCTAACATAGCTACAATCCACCATAGGCCAAATTAATTGAAACCATTGATCTAAGTTCATTCATGACTTATGTTTCAACTTGACTAAGTCAATATTTGAGCCTAACCTAGCCCAATTGGCCACTTGACCTAAGTTGACCCAACTTGACCTAAAAAGTCAAAATATGTCAAAACTTGATCTAAGCAAATTGGTTAAAACCAATGGGTCAAGTTTATTCCAAATCACTTGTTGAACTTGACCAAAGCCTCAATTGGCCAACTAGACCCAACCTAGCCAAATTGACCTTGAACCCAACTTGACCTAAAGGGGTCATGTTGAGCCAAATTCAAACTTAAAATTGATTAGAAACAAAGATACCAATCCACTTCATATGACTAACCAAACCTAAACCTACATATGAACTAGCTCAAATATGTCAAATGGGTCAAATTTGTCAACTTGACCCATTTGACCTAAATGTAGTCATATGAGCCAAACTCAAAAATAAACCAAATTGAACCAAACCAAAGCCACCAAAATATTTCAAATGGTCATATGAACTTGACCCAACCATTGGTTTGACCCAATTTGACCAATTGGCCAACTTGACCTAAGTTGACCCATTTTGACCTAAATTGGTCAACATGAGCCAAACCATATCAAATGAACTCCAAATCCAATGAAACTAGACCAAACCTATTTTCTAAACATACCCAACATATTCAAATTCAAAAATTAGCCAAATGATCATCCTACCCCTTGGCCATAGAACAAATTTTGGTCAAATCCATGGGGAATTTGGTCAAGCCCTCTTCATATCTACTAGATACCTTTCTAATAGGTCAAGTCGATCCTATGGAGGGTGGTGCACCCGACCCAATGGGTTTGGGTCAGCCCAAATGGACCCAATGCCAAAATCGAGCACATGGCTCAAATTGGCCATGTGTGAAACCTCCTTCTACTCAATTTGAAGCATATGGGAGGTTACCAATCCACTCCTTAGTCCAAACTGACCATGTGCCAACTTCTAACAGCTCAAATAGCCCTTCCAATTTTGGCAATTGGATCATAATGGCAAAGAGAGCTTGATCTAGGATACTCCCCTTACTTCAATTTTTTAAGTGCTCTTTGTGTTAGAGAGTCAGAGTAAGCATTCTTGAGTGTTCCTAAGCTTCCTAGAGGGATTTGGAAATTTCCATTCTCAATTTTCTTCAAGAGAAAATAGGGGAGCTCCATTGATTTCCAAACTTCTTCCACATTACAATTCAATCTAATTGCCTTTGCACACTCCACAGGAGTGCCAAGTTGAGCTTGCCTAAGCTCTCCCTCAAGTTCCAAGGGCACGAAAAGGCTCACCTAGATCAAAACTGCAAAAGTGTTAAGGAGGGGTTGGTCCATAGAGCAATCCACTCAACCTTAGGAGCTAATTATTTCACCACAGCTTCATCTCAACCAGATGAAGCTCCTCCAAGGGAATCGAGCTCCACTGATCACCTCCAATAAGGTATGACATTTTTTGATCACTAGACTTAAGGTTTGTTGGCCCTTTGTGAAAGAAAATTTAATGGCATGAAGTTTCAACCGTCGAATGTGATCTACATTGCTTGATGATGGTGTGTGCAAAATCTTAGCCTAATCCAAGCTCAATTGAGCTCAAATCTTGCTCTAGAACATGGACGACTTCCATGATTCACAGAGCTTGGTAGGGGTGGATCTCTAGCCATCCATACGCATGTTTTGGATGGACTGTCGAGATTAAATGCACATTTTAAATTCTATTTATCCTTTTAAAACCATGGGGTAATTCTTGGCTGTTCGATCCTTGATAGAATGACGGATACAAAATCCCATAATGCTGCCGCCACGCGTGCCATGATGTGACATTTAAGTGGGGCTTAGGGGTAGACATGTGAAAAGTGTGTTTAACTTGGTGCCACGTGTCATGCCATGGATTAAAGGATTTAATTAGATTTTAAATTATCTTAATTAACCCTATAAACTTCAAAAATTCATATCTCTTCAAAGAAAAATCATAAAAATATGAGCTTAATTACCACTGAGAGATAATTCAATCTAGAATATTCTAAAATTTGTTTTAAGATTTTAAATTATACTTTCTCTTATTTTGGTTTTAATAGAAATCTTAATTTGCTAATTATTCCTTAATTAATCCTTTGATTAATCTGAAACTTCTCGGGTATATTTTGGGGGATGACTTCTGCCTCTCCTAATTTTCTTGAGATTTATTGATGGCTTACTTGGGGGAATTGCAAATGCATTTCCTAATTACCTCTTTTATGTAATTAAGGATAATTAAGGATTTAATTAGTATTCTAATCCCTTATTTAAGTTGATTAAGGTTTGATCTAGTGAATAGGAGGCTTAGGAAATAATTTTGGGGTATTTTTCCTAAGCTATTCCCTAAACCCCCTTTTCTTTCCTTAATTCTCTCTTAATTAAGGGCTAATTCATTAATTATCTTCTTAATTAATTTCTTAAAATCTCTAAAACTTTATAGAACTTAATTAATCTACTTTAAGTAGATTCTTAGGTGTTTAAGAGCCTAAGTTCAATTAAGGAAATCAAAACTCAACTCATATGTGTGAGGTGTGTTTTGAAATTACTTAAGTTAAACCCCTTAGCTTAATTAACCATTAATCATGAGCCAAATTGCATTAGGCCCTTTTATTCCTAGGTGCATTGCAAATTTAAATTCCTTGTGAGGTTTTATGTCATCTCATTAGCTCATAATTATTTGGTTAACTATGCTACGGTGGTGTAAGTAAGGGTTAATTAACATGCTTAATTCATACCTTAACCTAATCAAAATATAAACTGAATCTAATCATTTAAAAATTAAACAAAAATATCAAACACATGTAGGAATGGGTTAGGAACAGCAAACTCAATCCACATTTTCAAAATTGAATCAAATTCAAAGTCAAATAAAAATCATATTAAATGAACTTTGATTTTTTTAAGCTTTCTTATTTCATAAGATTGTCTTTAGGATTTAATTAAAGTGAATGTGTTTACATTCTTTCATTGCTTTAGTTCTTTCTCCAAACATGTTAAATATGTATGTCATATGGTTTGATGCATCCAAACTTCTCAAAAATTAAAATTAAAATGAAAATATTTACTTTATGTCAAAGTGTATGTGTTGGCTAAAGTAATAATACGAGGGGCTATTATCACTACTAAATTCAAACTATTTTCAAAAAAAAAAATATGAATCAATTTTCAAAATTTAAAGTGTGTTACTTATATTTTAATTATAAGTTTGCATATGAAGAAAATATAAGGATGTGCTTAGTATAGGTTTTCCTTCTCTTTTCTTTTACTATAGTTTTGAGTAGGATTTGGTAAGATTTATGGTTCATTTGAAAAGAACCTAACACTTGCCTAATTCCATATCCTATTCATTCCAATACTATCACTTAATAAGGGTACCTATGGTTGTACATATAAATTGCATAAACAAAATTAATCAATTAATACAAATTTTTGCATTCTTTCTTTTCCATTCATTTCTTTTGTACACATGTTGTATTTAAGAAAGTGGTATATTAGTGGACAAACCCTGTGAGACTTTAAGTAGCCCTAAGTAGGTCTTGTACATTACACCTCTGGTTAACAATGACATTTTACTCATATATGCCTTTCTTACTTTCATGTGTGCATGTGAAGATTGAATAAGAAATCCCTTTTCTACTTAAGAAAAATCATGCATTATAAACTTTCAAATTTCCTTAAATGAATTACTTAGGATGCATCATAAAGTGTGTTAAAAATTCTCACTTGTATGTATAGATATGTTTAAGACTCATTCATTTGCATGTTATACATGTTGGGAAAGAAATGAAGTGATGTATGTTTTGTGAATTTAGTTCATTTTATTTAATCTTAAAATGCCTTTCTTTTTGAATAGGTTTGTTTAGAGTTCATCTAAACTTAGGATTAATTAAAACACTTAATTAAAATATTCACTAAACAAAACTAAAATATGAATCTACTTTAGAAATTACTTAGGTTAGGGAAGGAAAGAGAAGTTCTCTTCTCTTTCCTCTCTAACTTAGTAATTGTAGGATTCACTTGAACCAAATCAAAAAATAAAATAAAAATCAATCCAAAATAATTAAATCACTTAAATGAAACCCTCCTCTAAGTTAAACATGCTTCACACTTAGAAAATTCTAACTTAAAGCCATAGCTAAGCATACCACACAAACCTCCAAAGCACACACATTAGGCTAAGTCATCACTTCTAGCTTTAGGTTAGGGCGGTGCATGATTTGAAGTTATTTTTATATAATATATGCTTTAGACTGGATGTTAAGATAAATATGTGTAGAATGAATGGTAGGGCGATCTTAGTCTAACCATTATCTCCTGCAGGGGATTGTGCTAAAGGGGAATTATAATAAATAAAAATATAAATGCTTTTGCTGTGCAACCCCTAAGCATTATCCAAAAGGTTAGGTGGACTGTCACTCATGTGTGGGGTGATAAGTCAAATATACATACTTAGGATTTGATGGCTTGTTTAGCTAACATTTGTTTTGTAGGTGTTAACTAGATTTACTTTTCCTTTTCATGTTAATTTTACAATTAAGATTTTAGAATGATTGTTATGGGGATTAGGATGAACATTGATCATAAGATTTCATCTTATGAACCATGTGAAGCCTTTGGAGCATCTACCTTCCACCCATCCAAAAGGAGGAACCAAAGAAGAAAGAAGACAAGAAGAAGAAAGAAGAAAAGAAGAATGAAGAAATGAAGCTTGAAGACCCCCATAATAATAAATTCTTTGCTTAATTGTATTTAATTCATTTGTAATCTAGGTTATGTAATGGTAGAGCTCGGCTACCCAATTTGTTTTTGAGTTTGTACGGTGGTACCCGACCACAATGGCCACTTATTCTTTTATGATTAGCTTTATAAATTGATTGATGATTTATTTAGCTTGTGCATTAAGTGACATCCTTTTACTAGTTTCTTCCTTACTTTATGTATGGCCTGGACGTGGATTAGGCTCTTAGAAAAACAACACAAAACTAAAAATAAATAACTTATAACCTCACCTGAAGCTTAGGCTAAAAATCAAGATAAAAGAATTAGTAACCCCTTAGCTAGATGAGTACTTCTTTTATAACATCATCCACAAATGCATATTATTTTCACTCTTGATTGGAGGGCTTCAACCTTTGCTAGAGAAACTTGGCTTGACCTTTGAGAGCCATGATGGAAACACACCTCCTCTCTTCTCGTTAATTTTTTCCAATAATCTCATTTCTCATGCATTAGGCATATGAATCCTATTAGCCTGAATCAAAATAATTGTCCAAAAATGAAAATAAAATAAAATTTGAATTGCATTAGATTTAGGTCATTTGAAGAATGCCCTTACATGATCTATTCTCTTTAAGAATTTAGTCTATTTTTAAATAAATAATAGCCTAGCCATCTTGCATAAAGCATAAGATTTGCCTACATGATTTTAAAATCATAGGAGGAGTTAGTTGGAAACCACCCCAAAGTGGTTGTAAGTCCAAAAAGTCGGGTGATTTGTTCTCTCTTGTGGAGGAAAACTAAATACCCATTTTCTCCTTATATTTAGGTTATTCTTTCGACCCTCGTCAAAGCTCTCTAGATTTAGCTTCTGAGGTTGCTTCTCCCTATGTGGGCCATAAGCATAAATCCACATCTTTTAGGTATTTACATAATCTTGTGTTGTGGAATCATAAGCCCTAAATTTCTAATAAAAAATTTAACTCAAACAAGTTAAATTAGTTTGAAAAATGTAAATCCCAAGCATAGATAGTATGAGATGCTCACTAGATTTCCTAGTATTGTGGGAATCTCCTACCTATCTTCCTTTTATCTTCGATAATAACTCCCTCTCTTTGATCAATCCTATTTGATCTTCAAAAATGAACTGATCAATTGATAGTCCTTTCCTATTGAAATCTTTGGAGACAATAATTATTTACATTAATCGAGAGTATTTCTAATGGATCTCGTCTCTTAGGATGTAATTAACTATGGGGGCTTGCCTCTGTAGGGAATTTAATGAACCTAATTTAAAATAAACTCTGCTTTACTTTTTCATGTAAAGTAGGGGAAGAATCTTTGATAAATATGCAGACCTATTGTCCTTATGAGTCCTTATTCGAGTGATTAGGTCCATTGTAGGGTGGTGACTTCTATCTCTCGAGATAGTACACCTCTCCTCAATGTCGTACCCGATCATTTTAATAAGAACATATGCGGATCTATGTGGTGTCCCAATAAGGTGTATTTTATATATTTCTATTTTCATTTATTCTCTTTTTCAAAAGGGGGATAGATGAAGGAAAAAATGTATAAGAATATTTTCACGATAGATTTTTCTGGCGACTCTGCTGAGGATGGTTCCTCTCTCCATCTTTGATAAATGATCATTGTCTTCAAGTATCGATAGTGGGTTTATACTTTGGTATGAATTCAAGACTATCTTTCCTTCTATTGGCACTTAGCTTATTTTATTCTTAACTTGAGTTAGTTAACATTTTTAAGTTTTAGGACATCACCCCGTGTTGGTCATAAAACTCCCGTTGGGTAAAAAATAAAAAGATCTAAATAAAAAGAAAATATTTAAAGACTTCCTCCTTATCATTTTTCTAATGAGAAAAGGTTCATTCTAAAATGTTAAAGATAAAATAAACTTTCCATAAGAACCTTGCTTTTCAAAAGCACTCTTTCAAAAAATGCACTTAATAAAATATTTCCCACAAAAATTTCATCACCCTCATTTAACAATTCTCATAATTATTACATGTAAGAATTTTCAAAATAAAACTTACAATCTTTTCCAAAAGCACAAATGAACATCTTCCTTCAATCCATTTAGATGAAGATTTAAGTTTCAAAATAAAATGAAGAATCATCTTTCCAAAAATCAAAATCAAAATCAAAAATAAATTTTTTTTTTTTTAAAAAAGCACATATGAACCTTTTTCAATTCATACACTCCTGAAGATTCCATTTTCTAAAATAAAATAACTTCAATTTATTTTGATGAAGATTTCATTTTCAAAATAAAATGAACAATCACCTTTCCAAAAGTCAAAATCAAAATCCAAAAATAATATTTTCAAAAAGCACATATGAACCTTTCCATTCAATACACTCGCACTTATTGAACGAAATTTTCATTTTCAAATAAAATTAAATCTTTCAAAAGCACATATGAACATCTTCATTTAATATACCCAAATTTATTGAATGAAGATTTCATTCCCAAATAAAAAATAAATAAATAAAATAACATCATTTAGAAATCCCACTTAAACATATCCCACATATGATTAAGTTAGAATCCCCTCTTTCAAAAGAGCAATAATCACACACAAAACAAAATTTTTACATTTCAAAAGAAGATTGACCTCCATTCCTACATGCCCAAATTTGTTGAATGGAAGCCCTCTTTTCAAAAAATTGAAACTTAACAATCATATTTTCAAAATTCAAAACACATTTGGAACCTCATTCAACATACTCAAATTTGCTAAGTAAAGTCTCCAAATTCAAAATAAAAAATTTTTAAACACATTTGGAACCTCATTTAACATACTCAAATTTGTTAAGTGACGTCTCGAAATTCAAAATCAAAAATTTTCAAACACATTTGGAACTTCATTTAGCATACTCAAATTTATTAAGTGAAGTCTCCAAATTAAAAATCCAAAATTTTTAAACACATTTGGAACTTTATTTAGCATACTCAAATTTGTTAAGTGAAGTCTCTGAATTCAAAATCAAAAAGTTTCAAACACATTTGGAACTTCATTTAGCTTACTCAAATTTGTTAAGTGAAGTCTCCAAATTCAAAATCCAAAAGTTTCAAACATATTTGGAACTTCATTTATTATACTCAAATTTATTAAGTGAAGTCTCAAAATTCAAAATCAAAAAATTTTCAAATATCTTTGGAACTTCATTTAGCATATTCAAATTTCCTAAGTGAAGTCTCCAAAGTCAATACCAAAAAATCTTCAAGAACTTTTGGAACTTCATTCATTAGCATTCCAAATTTACTAAAGAAAAGTTTCCATTTTCAAAAACCAAATAAAAAATTTCGAACACATCATTTGGAATTTCATTTAGCATACTCAATTTTGCTAAGTGAAATTTCCATTTCTCAAAATTAAGTGGAACTTCATCTTTAGCCTACCATGTTTACTAGTAAAGTCTCCACTTTCAAAAACAAATCAAAATAAAAATGAAACACATTAGGATTTTCTTAGCATACTCAAATTTGCTAAGGATCCCACTCTTTCAAAAAAAAAAAAAATCAAAACATTCAAAAACAAATGAAACACCTTAGGATTTTCTTAGCATACCCAAATTTGTTAAGAATCTTATTTTCAAAAAATCAAACAAAACACACTTGGGTTCTTTACTTAGCATACCTAAATTTGCTAAGTGGGAACTCCAATTTCCAAAATCAAACAACAATTCATAAAAAGAAACAATCATTCTCAAAGCACTTTACTTAGCATACTCAAATTTGCTAAGTAAAATTCTAAAATCATCAATCAAAAATAAAATCAATTGACCCTTACTTTAACATACCCAAATTTGTTGAAGGAACGGGTCCTCAAATAAAAAATCTAAATTCAAACAAACATGACCTATGGAAGCACCCTTCTTAAAATATTTGAATCCATCTTTCAACATACCTAAATTTATTGAAGTTGGATTCATATTCAAAAATTCCTCTTTCAATCAAATTCTAAATTTTCTCAAATCCATTTGAACCCCACTTAACACTTCCAAGATGTTGGATGTGGGTTCAAATTTTTAATTCAAATTCAAGAATCAACAAAGATAGAAATCTGATCGAAACTCATTTCCTATTGCAGATTCTAACCATTAGTTACAGTACAGCTACAGTTCAATTTTTTAGTCTTTACAGTTGATCTGGAATGGCAAACTCAAGAAGTTTGTTTTCACTTTCCCTCATTGCATGGATTTGGCTTTGGACCAAGCCAATTTCCCTCGATTAGATCATACGCACCTTATCCATTTTAGTAGGGGATTTGAGGGAGTCAAGATTACATTTGGGGCACTCCCCTCACGATCATCAGTAGGACCACGGTGGCCAGGCAAAATTCGGTCATCCAGATTGATTTACCTTTTGATTCTGGCATCTCCTCATTAAAGAGGAAAGTAGTGGCAGTCCCACCAACTTCAGTAGTGATAGTAGCAAATGTCAAATTGCGTGTCCTTGTGAGACACTATAGCACCCAAGAGGGGGGATGAATTGGGTAATATTAAAATTTTCACAACTTAAATTTTAATTTTTAAATAAAAAATTAGATTTTGATTTTATAATGATAAGATATAATTCTAAATGGCAAAAAAAATAAAAATACAATAAAGTAAATAGAGACAAGAGGCACACGATTTTTTATTGGTTCTAAACCCCAAAGCCTACGTCCATGCCTAGCCACTAGGAATCCACTAAATGAAAAATGGTTTACAAAAGTACTCTCTATAGGGGTAGTACAACCCCTACAATATGTACTCTCCTACAAGGAAGTACAACCCCAAAATAAATTTTACAACACAAAAAAATACAAAATAATAAATTTTGATAAAGTAAATCTCTCACAAATATACCAAACAATCAAATTCAAAAGTGATCTCACAACTGATCACTTTACAACTTAAAAAATTTGGCAAGGCAAAATGCTCACTTAAGAAAAATAAATATCTTAAAGTGATCTTACTTAGGATGTTTATGTTATTATAATTTGTAGAATAATACAAAATGATTTCAAAATAAATTCATAATATTCTTTTATAATAAAATAAATTTCAGCAAGGAGTAAATTATTTTAACCAAAAGATTCTTTCAATTAATGCTAATGATCACAAAATAAAAAAAATAAGTATATGATAGATCTAAGTTGGCTAGTAAGCTTTCAATTAAAAAGAGATCTAGCAAATATGAAAATAATTTCAGCACAATAATTTATTTTAAAATGCTTAAAATATACTTCTAAAATAGATCTAAGAATAAATGATCTTTCAAAATAAGACCAAAGAAGAAATATTTCAAGAAACCAAAAGAAATTTGTAGGAAGCTAAAAATTTCAGCAAGTTGAAATAGATCCTACAAATTATCACAAGAGTTTTTCACCAAAAAAAATGATTGAGAAACTTTGATGTGAAAACCAATGTTCAAAGACTAATCCACCAAAAAGTATAAATTAGAAGAAGAAATAGATGGTGAAAATAGCATGAGCAAAAGAAATATTAAGATCAGAAAATAAACTCAAGTAATTTAAAAGGCTTGCTTGGTTATGTTGAAGCTTCAAACCAAGGATTTGATCTTCAATATTTGGAGAAACGGAAGGACCATTTAAGAGATTTTCACTTAGATTTGCTGGAGAGATTTTGAATTTGGAATGAGGGATGCTTTCTGAAGAGAATGAGGGCTATTTATTAAGAAGGTCATTTAAAAAATTATTTCAAAGAAATATATTATACAAACCTCATGCTATCATGTGATAATTTAATATTCAATAAAAATATAATTTATATTAAATAAATGTTAAATTTGCAGCAAAATTTGCTATTCACATGGTAAAGTCAAAAGTAATCAAATGTAGCTCTTAATATATTCAAAGCATATAGCATGCATCCATTATTAAAAGGTAATGTTTAAAAATCATAATAAATTCAATTTTAATGCAAAGGGTCATGTAACCACTTATTTTAAAGGAAAAAAAATCCAAAATCATGGAGATAAAATCAAATATGAATTCTTTGATTAAACAATGACTTTGGCTAAAATACAAAATTTATATATTTTTTGTTAATTTTGACATGTGACATTTAAAATTATGATATAATTTATATATAATCATAAATATGTTAGTTATCATATAACTAGAAAATTAAATTAAAATACCTAATTATATTAAGTAAATAAAATAATTATACTTTAATTAGATCATTTATTACTTTGACAATTTTATTGCTATGTAGAAAAAATATAATTGAATGTTAATTAAATAAGATTTATATAAATTAACCTCATTAAAATAGTATGTTAGGTTGTGAGCAAATTGATTCATGCGAGAACTCATATGAATAGTCATATAACCTAAAATCATGATTCACATTATCCCTTTCATTCTTTTATTCTTGCAATTTCTTCTAACAATTTGTGAGATGTATTGGATATGTAATTAGCAATTGATATATCTGAAACACATAAAAATATTCATTAGAACATCCAAGTATTTGTTTGTTATCATCAAAATTAATCAAATTGAATATGAGGCTAATTAAGCCAACAGTCCTATGGTTTCTCATGCTGCCCCAGTGAGGGCTGGTACCCTTTAAGGGTAAAGCTCCTTTGATCTCAGGGATTTCCTCCACTACTTTTGAGTATAGATCTAGCTATCACTCCACCCATCCTACCAAAACACAGTGAAGGAAAAAAAATTTCATGATCAAGCAGTATCACACTAGGATTGCCAAAGAGATGGAGGTAGCTGCCCATTTAGCTATTGAGGAGTTTCTATCTTGACTTCACCACTGGTTATAGCAAACCAGTTTCATCCTCTCTTTGGGTCAGACGTAGAGGATGTTAAAAAGATTCGCACATCACCTACCGGTGGTCCATCAACCATCGATTCAGGTAGAGGTGGTATGCCGACCTCCGTCGGTCTTGCATTAGGTGGCGAGCTTCAGCGTTGAGTCGAGCTCAATTTAATCTGAGATCCATCATCCCTCATAGTGTGGGGAAACATATCCATCAGGAGAGGGCCAAAGAGGCCCATACATCTCACACTAGGAGGTGAAGGTTCTTAGTCGGTAGCTTGTTAATTTTTTTCGGCCTTCTACTGCGTCGACCATATCGGCAGCATCTTATTTACTGGGACCAGTCATCACAGGAGGGTAGCTCCTATTCATAGAGAGTTGGTGGTGTCTCCACCACATCGCTCTACCCCTCATCTACCATCCCCAGTTTAGGTCACAACATCTCCAGTTCTATCAAAGGCCATGAAGGCCATATCGAGGGAGAAGCGCACCCCGTTGGTGATCAGGCTATGACTGAGGGATCCTACTCTATCTACACTGCCTACTATGGTAAGGATGAACTCTTCTGCTTGACCTTTTTCCCTAGTGGTGGTGCAGAAGGAGTGGCAACCCTGAAGCATAGTGGTCGTCCCTTCACCAACTCTGCCAGTTTAGCAGGATGTGGAGATGGTAGCAGTTATTTCAGAGGTAGCAAATGATAGTCCAGCTGCACAAATGATAGTGGAACCTCCTAGGAATGTCACCCCATTCATACCTAGTGATAGTTAGGAATGTCTCTCATCTAGTGAGTACAGTCTTCATAGGATTGACTCCCCAAGCAGCGAGGTTGGTGCCTCTCGATTGCACGAGATCACAATCGGTCGAGGTCATTTGTTCCCATTCAGATAGATCGTTCTCTCAAGGAGACAGTAGCTCATTATCTTGTAGAGAAGAAGGAGATCTTGGGGTATGATTGATCAGATAAGGAGAAGGTTAGCTTCTATCCCAATGAAGATGATTTGTTGGGAGACTCAGTTGGAGTCTGTATGGTGGATACTAGAGGATTTTTTTCTCAGAGAGCAGTAGGCCATAGAAGGTGATGAGGTTGATTAGGAAGACACCGATTAATCAACCCAGCACCTCTAACATCAGTTGAGGTAGAAAGATGAGCATATAGATAGGATGGCACATCAATTAGAGGACTTGTTAGCAGCAGTTTCAGTACTCCAAAAATAAGCCCCAATAGTTTATCCTACTACAACTGATATTAGTTAGCCTGAGTTAGTGCATGTCTTGGACCCAGCCAAGACTTTACCTCCCATTGAGCAAGGTAGCACTAGTATGTATAGGAAGGTAGTAGAAAGTACCTCCATACAAGAAAAATACATATGATCTATGGTTGAATAGCAAGTGAAGGAAGCATTGGCTTAAGCCCGGAGAGGATCATCAGTTCCAAATGGTAGACCCTATCTGGAGGAGTTCGATTCAATCCAATATCCCAAGGGTTTTGTGCCACCTTCTTTCAAAAGCTTTCATGGAAGTGGAAACCCAAGTTAGCACATAGTACACTTCAGGGCTAGTTGTTATAATGCTAGTGGCAATGACACTTTGCTTTTCTGCCTCTTCGTTAGTAGCCTAGCAGGGACTGCTTTCAATTGGTATGCTGAACTGCCCAATGATTTAGTAAAGATATTTGTTGAGTTAGAGCAACTCTTCATCAAGAGATTTGAGCTCAATTCTTGTAGGTGATCTCGTTGTAACAACAACACCAGCCCCTTATTGATTATATTTTTTGATGGCATAACCAGAGAATGAAATGTGAGCTGCAGCTATCTGAGAAGCATGCCATTAAAATTCTTTTGAAGAGTATCCATGGCCTGGTCGCCTTCTTGCTTAAGGGCTTCACTATCAAGACATTTAAGAAGCTAATCAACAAGGCAGCTAGTCTACAAGGAGAGGCCAAACAGTTGCCTTTTCAAGACCAGTTTACAAAGCATAGCCACAAAAGGTATGAGAAGAAGCCGGAGGTGATTGATAGATAAGGGAAGCAAAGAGATCGGTCAGAGACCACGACCTCGATCCTCCACCTCCTTTTCCACGAGTAGCCCTATAGCCTCAGACCTCCACGGCCTCGCCACCCTCGGCGCACACATACCACCGCCGTGGCTATGGTCCACCTACTCTTTTAGATAAGCTTAACAAACCTTATTCATTTAAGAGGGAGGTAATCAAGAAGATCTTTAAGAATCTCTTAAAGAAGCCTGATTTTTAGCTACCCGAGCCTAGGAGACCGGAGGAAGTAGACAAAAGTCATTATCCAAAATTTTATCCCTACCACCGTATGCTAGGCCATGTTTTGGAGGATTGCTTCACATTTAAGGACTGGCTTGAACATAGCTTCAAGACCAGTGTTGTAGTTATCCTAAAGGAATACCTTGTGAAATAACCATCCAGTTCCATTAGGGTAATCCTTGGGGATACATGTGATCTTTCTAAAATTAAAGAAGGTTGTGATATTTCTTTATCCAAAACCACTAAGAAGATCATCTAGAAGATCATGAAGCTTTCCTTGTTGGTGCCTGAGTCAGCTCAAACCTCTAACATTAAGGAAGGTTTGCAAGTTGCTAGATCCAACTCAAGGAAAGTGGGAGCTCAACAGCAGCAGCATCAATAGCATGTGTCAGCCCGGGATAGCCCATTAGCGCAACCACCGACCAAGTCCAACCTCTAGCCTATCGTTGCAGCTTCCACACCAACAGCTTCTTTCACTTCAACTAGCTCTTCTTCTTCTTCTTCTAGTAGAACTCTTGTATTGGCAGATAAGGGCATCAAATCTCTTACCCCACTATCTTTACATGATTTTTTACTTTATACCTCCAAACAATTCCAAGAAATTAAAGAATAAAGCTAGTTTGAATTACATCTGTGTCACTTCTGATGGGTTATCTTCTTCTATACCTAATGATAACTCTTCAAGTCAAAATAATAATAAAATTTTGATCTTTCTCTTTTTGATTTAGAGTTGGACTTTCCTACTCTGAATACTATGACTTCAACTCTTAAGATAGACTTAGAATCATCTAATTCTGAGGGTCTCATAGGAGAAGCTGTAGGTGAGCCTGATGTGCAAGTAGAACCTTTCATTATCCTGCCACAAGCGATCACCGAAGTCAACCTTCGTAGTGGCAAGGTTCTAACTCCTAGGGAAGCACCTTAAGATAGAGGGAAACAAGTCATTGGTGCAGAGGATCGAGAAACCCCTCCATAGGATGCTCCACCCATGGTTATGCTTGTGGAGGACTAGCCCAAGGTGGACTATAATGTCCTTTCTCATCTAAGAAAGTTTCCATCTAAGCTAAGCATATATGATGCCCTTATCTTATCCAAAGAGATGAGGGAATCACTAATCAAGGCTCTCCTTGATCCTAAAATATGTTTAGCTCAGCTGACCACTATAGGCGAGGAGACACATTATACAAAAGAAGCTTAGGGGAACACCTTCATAGATGAAGACCTTCTTCTGGGGGGACTTGAAGCACAACTGTCCCCTCTGCATCATAGTTGACATGGGTAGGTTTAGACTCACCATAGTTCTCATGGATCTAGGTGCATTGGTGAATATTATGAGTCTAAAGACTCTTGCCTATTTGAGGATTGACATCTCCACACTCCGAGGAGATCGGATGATGTTGAGAGGATTCAATGAACAAGGTGAATGGGCTTTAGGTTCTATAGTGTTACCTTTAGAGATAGGTGACTAGAAGACTGAAGCCAAGTTTTACATCATTGATTCAAATACTTCATTCACTGCTTTACTTAGTAGGCCTTGGATACATTCCATCCTCCCTTCATCAGTGCATCAAGTTCAAAAAAAGATGAGATTGAATACTGTGTCAATGGAGATGAAAAGCCATTTTTAGTTAGAGAGGTTGAGATTTATGAGGATACGACCGACTATCTTCCTCAAAACACCCTTTCTCGTGAACTTGGAAAAAATTCAAATTCAAAATCAAAAGAAAAAGAAAATGAAGAAAAAGAAAAGCCAAAAGAAAATGAAAAGAAAATTGGAAATCTAAGTGAACAAGAAAGGGGAATTGAAGAAGAAATAGATCCGCATATCACATTCCACCCACAATTCATTCCATCATATGGACATGTGGGTAGGATGGCTCAACCTGTAGAGGAAGAAACATAGAGAGTTAGGTGGAGACCCCTTGTTGGCCATCAGTGAGGGTTGTTCAGTTCATAGAGTACCCTATTATTCACATAGACTTGAATTCTTCGGAGGATGAGTCTAATGTGATTAGTATACAACCATTGGTGGTGACTTTTTCAGAGCAGATAAAGACCGAGCCTCCAGCAAAGCAAAGTATTATCGGGTTTATGTGAGACTATTAGGTAGTAGTTGGGAACCTTTCTAACCTCAACATCTTAGAAAGTTGAAGGTTTAGTAGTTAAGGAAGTCCCTAAGTCTTTTGTGACATGAAGCGAAGAGATTCTTTTTGGATCATCATCCTCAAGTCAGTTGATGTAGAACTTGAGGAGGATTCATTTAAATTAATGGAATTACCATTTGACTTTTACTTCCTTGTGTTCATAATCTTATAGAAAGGTTTAGTTCTCATACATGGTCAAGCATAGGTCGAGTACTTTTAAAAAGCTATGGAATGCGGTGGAAGAACAATCAAGAGTAGGACTAGGATTCGTTACAGTGGGTCTAGTCGATAATGATGATTATTGCTTAGTTGTTTCCAATTATTTAGAGTCGATAGGTTCTTCTCACACAACACCAACACTTATGAGAATGCATGTTTAGAAATCTCAAATGATCCAAATGATCTCCAAATCAAAGAGGCACCACCAGAATTTGAAGAGGAGATTCATTCAACAATTGACTAGCTTAGAGAAATTAACCTCAGGATAGAAGAAAATCCATACCTGATGTACATCAGTTCATTACTGAATGAAGAAAAAACCAATGACTTAGTTAGGCTATTGACTGAGTTTAAAGACTGCTTCACATGGAGTTATGAAGAGATGCCCGGATTATCCCTTGAAGTAGCAGTCCATAAGATAGCAATAGATCCTAACACTACCCCTATTAAGCATGCTCCTAGACGCATGCGATTAGAAATTAAACAATAGGTCATTTTTGAAGTTAAGAAATTGATCGATGTTGCTTTCATCAAGAAAGAAAAATATCCTACCTGATTAGCCAGTGTCATCCCAGTTAAGAAGAAGAATGGCCAAATTCACATATGCGTCAATTTTAGGGACTTAAACAAGGCATGTCCTAAGGATGAGTTTCTCTTCCTATATCAGAGTTAATGGTGGACATCGCCTCATCTCATGTAGTCTTCTCTTTCATGGATGGGTCATCTGACTATAACCAAATCAAGATGTCTCCCGAAGATGAAAGAAACACTACTTTTTGAACCCCGATCATAATCTTCTATTATAGGGACATGCCTTTCGGCCTTAAAAATGTTGGTGCTATATACCAATAGGCCATGACTCAGATCTTCAATGAAGTCATCCATCATCAGGTTGAGTGCTACGTTAATGATCTAGTAGTCAAGAGCAGAGAAAAGGAAGACCATCTCTTTGACTTAAGAGTAGTTTTTGAACGGTTAAGACAATATAACCTCAAAATGAATCCTCTGAAGTGTGCATTCGGAGTAGCTTTAAGAAAATTCCTTGGGTTTGTTGTTTGACACTGAAGAATAGATATAGATCCAGAAAAGATCAAAGCTATCTTAGAAATGTCACCTTTTAAGAGTTTAACTCAACTCAAATCCTTCCAAGGATGGCTGGAATATCTAAGATGCTTTATCTCCAACCTATCGGGGAGATGCAAGCCATTTTCAACACTTGTCAAAAAGGATGCCAAGTTCAAGTGGGATGACAAGTGCCAACATGCCTTTGAAGACATCAAGCAGTATTTGGTGAACCTACTAGTTCTAGCAGCCTCTATCCCGGGCAGGCCACTCATTCTCTACACTTCTGCATTGGATGACTCTCTTGGTGCTTTGTTGGCCCAAGCTAATGATGAAGAGAAGGAGAATGCTCTCTACTGCCTCAACCATCATCATTCCTGTTCAATTGAACTATCCACCTACTGAGAAATATTGCCTAACTTTGATCTTTGCCTCCCAAAAGTTACAGTACTATATGCTTTCTCATAAGATGAACTTGATCTCCAGAACCAATCCACTGTAGTATCTCATGACACAAATAATGTTATCCAGACATTTGTCACGTTGGTCCATGATTCTCTTGCATTCGTACCCCTTCATGCGATAAAAGGACAAGCACTAGCGGATTTATTAGTAGCACACCCACTTCTTGCTGATTCTCTGCTTAGTGATGATCTCCCTCATGAACAAATCATGAACTTAGGGAGGCGACAACCTCAATGGGAGATGTATTTTGATGGTGCCTTCTTTTCATAAAGGGAAGCACCATGATCTACTCTTCCAGAAAGGCGGGGGGTAGAATAGTTCTCTAACTCACTGATGTGATGAGATTCTACTATCTTTCCAACCCTGCACCAACAATGAAGGCGTATGAGGCTTTGATTGCGATCTGAGTTAGTCATCACTATTAATCAAGAGCATCAACATCTTTGGGGATTCTTAGTTGGTCATCAATCAGTTTGTCCTACAAGGTTCTCAAACCCAAGCTTCACTACGAGTATACCATGAAGTTGTTGGCCAAATTCTTGAAGTCACCATCTACAAGGTTCTCGAGTAGAGAATGTCATAGATGCTTTGGCCAAACTTTCCAAAGAATTGGCATGTTGAAGATGAGTCCATTTCAATAAGGGTCCAAAATAGACAAGTCTTATCCCTTGATGATGAACTCATGAGACTTTCTCTTGAAGGGATTGCCAAAATGGACAATGAGCTGGATTGGAGGCAACCTCATAGATTACTTGAACACCGCACTACCTCAAGAAAAGTCCATCAGGTGAAAGAGAGCTCTATCTTATGCTCGTTGACATCCTAAACCGTTGTCCTTTAACCAAATATTATGCTATTTAGACAAACATGAAGCCCATGGCATTATAACAAGGTACATTTAGTCTATGCAGACATCAATGGTCTAAAGATGAAGATGAAGATCAAGAGACTTATACTACGGCCTTCGATGATTACAGGCATGGATGTAGCTAGAAGATTTCATCGGTCCATGCGGTGTCCTCCACCAACCACCCAACATTCTACACATTGACCTCATGGCCATTTGAGTGTTGGGGTATCGACATTGTATGTCGATCCTCCTTCTTCCAAGGGGCATCAATTCATCTTAGCTGCCATAGACTACTTTTCCAAGTGGGCGGAAGCCATCCCACTCAATGAGGTCACAGCTCAGCATGTGCTTCAGTTTTTTAGGAACCATATCGTATATAGGTTCATGGTGCCTCAACAAATTATATCCAATAATGGTACTGCATTCAAAATCACTAAGATCAATAGCTTTGCCAGAAGACAAGTATAGATTGGAGATACTCCACCATCTACTACTCCAGAGAAAATGGCTTCGTGGAAGCATTCAACAAAACTCTCATCCAAATACTGAAAAAGACTCTTGATGACAACAAATTATTTGGAATGAGTAGTTGGTTTAAGCCTTGTGGGCCTACCGCACCATATACCAAATTGTAACTCAGTCTACCCCATTTGCCTTAATCTATAAGTCTAAAGCCATTCAACCTTTAGAAGTTTAACTCTCATCATTAGAGATAGCATTAGGTAGCACGATCACTACAGAGCAGAATGCAAAGTTGCAATTAGAAGAGCTCGATGGTTTGGAGAAAAATCTCCTATGAGAGTGCCAGAACCTCGAGTTATACAAGAAAAAAATGATTCAAGCTCACAACAAGCTAGTCACCTAGGTCTTTTGTAGGAGAACTTGTGTTAGTCCTAAGGAGACCAATTATTTCCCATGAAAGATGGGAGGCAAGTTTGAACCCACTTGGGAAGGCCCCATGTCATAGAGAAGGAAGGAGGATCTTATCGACTTATTGATTGTAAAGGGGAACACCCGATGCTTCTAATTAATGGGCTCTATCTAAAGAAATATTACCCATGAAATAAATCATGTTTGAAAATAATTATTAATATAAATAAATAAAATCTGATTCCATTCATCAAATCTTCTCTTCTTTCGAAGCGTTGTTTGCTTGTCTTGCGAATCCACCATGACGTGTCTAGGGTAGGTGTAAGAGTCCCCCAGTGGCATCCTATCCCTCTTTTGCATCACAAACACAATCTCCCGATGCTATTGGAATAGGTGTAAAAGAACCCGAGAGGCATCCTATTTCGATTAGCACAACTAACATAGGTGTGAGAGAACCCAATCAACATCTTTTCTTAGTGGGAATCCTGTCTGCCATTCATGGCACCATTTCAGAAAATCCCCTAGCATGTTTAAAGTAGGTATAAGAGTTCCCTAGAGGCATTTTATTCCTTTTAACACATGCATAATAATAAACACAAATCTTTTATCTTGAGCTATTCGATGTGAGAGCAAGCCCCCTGTGGCACTCACTCATTAGCTGCTCTAGCTCGAGTCTACATGCTACCTTGCTAGTAGGTCACCCCAGTGGTCACTTGTTTGGAAGATATGAGTCCCCGAGCTTTCTTCCTAACTTGTCAAACCATGCACCTTGTTAGTATGGTACTTTTACTTTGTAAGCTACCTCATGTTGACTTTGTTTAAGAAGATGTGAGTCCCGTGCTTTCTTCTTGAACTAATCATATTCTAACTAGGTCGAGTATATTTGAGGTTTAGGATAAGTCCCTAGAGGCTCTTTTCCTCTTGACTACTTTGAGTTGATATAAGTCCCCTAGTGGCATTCACTCAGTAGTCACCCTAGGTCGGATAACACCTATCGAGCCGAAGACAAACTATCCCAGCAATCAGTTATAGGAGGATGTGAGTCCCGAGCTTTCTTCCCATGTTGATTATTGCAAAACCAACGGTGAGGTTTGGTTGATGTTCATTATCTTTCGTGGATACACCACTCTTGGAAGATGTGAGTTCTTGTGCTTTATCCTTGAGTTGGCCATCGAATACCTATGGGATATATGACTAGCCATGTCATCTTCTCCAGGGTTTTAGACTAAACCCTTATTGGCCCCTCGCCGTGCAGGCACTCTATTTGGATCACATCCTTTGTGACCCCATTTAGACTCTACCCGGGTTACTTTTGGATTGGACAGTTCCCCTTTTCTAGTAGCCACCCATGTAGTTGGAGAATTTGTTCATTAGATGTGCAGATTCTCTCTTGGTTCAGTAAATTTGAGATAGGTCTAGGAAGACATAAGCTCCTTCTTAGTTTGATCCCTCACAAACTAACAGGGTCCATGATAAAACAAACTAAATAAACAAACAAATATATTCACTTGTGGATTAGGAATTCAAGCCCCCAAAGGGCCCCTTTTTCCAAGAAGACATCTTATCTTTAGGGCGTGTGTACTATAGAATTGCGACTACGAGTTGAGATAAATCCGGTTGATACTCACTCGTAGTGCCCTTAGGTCGTTCAATCTATTTTGATTAAGCAGGTTACCCGTCATTCACTTTGGAAGATGTATTATGCATTCTTTCTAGCATGATTATTATAAACTGACGGGAAGCCTTAGGTCGAGTTTGATTTGTTGCCCAAAGCAACTAATTACCCCATCGGTCTTTTCTAGTGGAATATGTGAGTCCCCAAGCTTTCTTCCCTTGAATTGATCACTGCAAATTAAAAAGTATTCCTTTGGTCAGATAGTTCTCTCATCGGCCGGGATGCTACTCCCTTTGGATCAGTAAATCTGAGATAGGTCTAGACTGATACAAGCTCCTTCTCAGTGTGATCCATCACAAACCAATGAGATTCATCAAAATAAATAAATCTAAAAATGAAATTAATCTTGACTATATTTGTGTTGATCTAAGTCCCCTAGTGGCATTCACTTATTAGTCAGCCCTAGGTTGAGTTCAATCTATTGCCTTGCCAATAGATTTCCCCAATAGTTGGTCTCTACTTTGGAGGATGTAAGTCTACAACGCTTTCTTCCTAGTACAGCTGCTGCTTACCGAAAGGCATCTCTTTGATTGGCTAGTCCTACTATGTGTTTAGTAGACTACCCTTTTGGATTGGTAAATCTAAGTTAGGTCTAAGCCTCCATGGCTCTTACATAGCGTAGTCCATCGCAAACCAACAAGGTTCATCTCAAAAATCCAAATCTAAAAATTGAAACAAATTCAACCCTCTTCCCCCAGTGGAAATTTCTCCTCAGTGAGACCTAAATCATATCAAACCTCTCATCCCCTTGTAGATGGTTTGAACCTGCTTTCCTAGTGGAAGGTTCACACTCTATCCCTTAGTGGATTCCTTCCCTCTCTTATGTTCTTGACATAAGTAGAGCCACATTGTGCTAAGCTCTAGATTATTTCTACACCTTGGGTTTTGGGATAGATAATTTCTGTTAGTGCTTATAACCTTTTGGTGTTGTTGATCGTTTCAGTCAACACCAATACATGCGGTGTTCCTTGTCAGTCACACCACACCTATTGGCTGCCCTTTGTTGACCTCATTTTTAGAATGAGCTCTCAACCCCTCCATATTAGACATAGGACTTCTCCTAGACCTTAAGAGTTCCTTAGTCTTAAGACACATCTAGTGATTAGGTGGACACTCAACCTAGCACTAGAGATTTAGAAGAGTTAGCCATAAGAATAGGTCATGCCTTAGGGGTGTTTGGAAAAATTTTCCCACGCTTAGCTTAAACCATTTCTCACCTTCCTCCCTTCAAGTCAAACCCAAAATCAATCTTATTTGATTTTTTCCAAATATAAATCAATGCCACATGATTGAAATTCATGAATGAAATTCCTAAATCCAAATCTTTTTAGGGACATAGTCTAAATCATGATAAAATCAATCCAAATTCATGAGATTTTCTCATAACTCATTTATATTCTCATTTATATTCACATATATAAATGAAATATAAATACAAATCAAATCCAAAAATTAAATTTTAAATTTAAAATCCTTCTTAAGTCCTTGATCTTCTTTTAATGACATAGCCAATATCATGATCAAATCAATTCAAATTCATGAGATTTTCTCATAACTCATTTATATTATCATTTATATTCATATATATAAATGAATATAAATATAAATCAATCAAATCAAATCCACAAATTAAATTCCAAATTTAAAATTCTTCTTAAGTCCTTAATCTTCTTTTAAGGACTTAGTCAAACTCATGATCAAATCAGTTCAAATTCATGGGATTTTCTCATAACTCATTTATATTCACATATATAAATGGAATATAAATATAAAACAATCAAATCAAATTCACAAATTAAATTCCAAATCTAAAATCCTTCTTAAGTCCTTAATTTCCCTCTTAAGTACTTAGTCTAAATCATGATCAAATCAATCCAAATTCAAGGGATTTTCTCATAACTCATTTATATTCACATATATAAATAAAATATAAATATATATCAATCAAACTAAATCCAAAATTCAAGCTCTCCAAAATTTCCAAAGTCCTTTAAATTCCCTCTTAAAGACTTAGCATTCAAACAATCAAATTCCAAAAATCAAACTCAAATCCACTCAAAATCCAACCTAAGCCTTTCAAGTCAAAATCTTGAACTTAGCCAAATCAACTTCAAATCAAGCCAAACTCTTGATTTTCCTTCATGATTCAATCCCTACAATCATGAATCCAAATATAAATACAAACTTCAATCAAATCAAATACCCAAAATCAAACCCAAATCCATTCATGGTCTTCCTTTGAATATGAAATTGTCAAATGAACCAAAACCCATTTGACTTCAAACCACTTGCAAATAGATTTATATTTCAATCATAAGTCCATATACAAGTTCAATCAAACTCAAATCAAGCTTTGACCAAGCCATTTGACCCACTTAGGCTCACTTGACCCAAAGTGACCTAAAATACCCTTATGAGCCAAATTCTAATCCAAACCAAAATTGGATTGAATCAAACTCACCTATGCCTCTCATCATGATCAACAATCATCATGAGATGATCAATCAAATTGGGTCAAACCAAGTCAAACCTATTGACCAAGTCAACACTTAGCCAAAATGAAACCCAACATAGCCAAAATCCATTATAGGCCAAATTGATTGAAACTATTGATCTAAGTTCATTCATGTCCTATGTTTTGAACTTGACCAAGTCAACATTTGAGCCTAACCTAGCCCAATTGGCCACTTGACCCAAGTTAACCCAACTTGACATAAAAGTCAAAATGTGTCAAAACTTGATCTAAGCCAAATTGATTGGGTCAAGTTCATTCCAAATCACTTGTTGAACTTGACCAAAGCCTCAATTGGCCAACTAGAAAACCTAGCCCCAGGACCTTTGAACCCAACTTGACCTAAAGGTCATTGAGCCAAATTCAAACTTAACCAAAAAAAATAAGATACCAATCAAACTAAACCTACATGACCTATTCAAATAGGTCAAATAAAATTGGTCAACTTGACCCATTTAAAATGAAGTCATAAAACCAAATTCAATTAAATTGAACCAAAAAAGCATGGTCATATGAACTTGACCCAACCCTTGGTTTGACTGACCAATTCAACTTGACTAAGTTGACCCATTTTGACCTAAATGGGTCAACATATAAACCAAATGAAAAACTGAAACTATTTTCACATATATTCAAATTCAAAAATCCAAAATGATTTTTCTAGCCATCCATAGAAATTTGGTCAATATAATTTGGTCATACCAATATACCTTTAGGTCAAGTAAACCCCAATGACCCAAATGACCCAAGGCCAAAATGAGCACATGGCTCAAATTGGCCATGGGAAACCTCCTCCACTCAATTTGAAGCACATGGGAGGTTACCAATCTACTCCTTAGCTAAAACTGACCATGTGCTAACCTCTAACAGCTCAAACAACCCTTCCAATTTGGTCAATTGGATCAAAATGGCAAAGAGCTTTGCCATCTGATTGCCATGAGATATACTCCCCTAATTCAATCAAATGCTCATCGATTGTGTGTTAGAGAATCAAAGCATTCTTGAGTGATCCTAAGCTTCTAGGGATTTGAAATTTCCATTCATTTTCTTCAAGAAAAATAGGGAGCTCCATTGATTTCTCTTCCACTCAACAATTCCACTTTTTGCACACTCCACTAGGCCAAGCCAAGCTCTCTCAAGTTCCAAAGGCATGAAAGGACTTGATCAAATCAAAGAGCTAAGGAGGGTTGGTCCATAGATCCACTCAACCTGAGCTAACTTTCACCACACCTTCATCTCAACCCACAAGCTCCTCAAGGGAATCGAGCGGTGATCACTAAGGTATGACATTTTGATCACTAAACTTAATGTGTTGGTCCTTTGTGAAAGAAATTTAATGGCATGAATTTCAACCGCCGGATATACATTGTATGATGGTGTGTGTGTAAAATCATCAATCGAGCTCGAATCTTTTCAAAAACATGGATGGCTTCCATGATTCAGAGCTTGGTAGATCTCGCCATCCATCATTTTGGATGGACTGTCGAGATTAAATGCACATTTTAAATCCTATTTATCCTTTTAAAACCACAGGGTAATTCCTGGCTATTTGATCCTTGATCAAACGACGGATACAAAATCCCATAACCACACCTTGTGATGTGACATTTAAGTGCTCACGACGTGGAAAGTGTGTGTTTGACCAATGTCGTGATGATGGATTAAGGATTAATTAATTTTAAATTATCTAATTACCTATAAACTTCAAAATTCATATCTCTAAAGAAAATCAAAAATATGAGGTAAATTGCGAAAGATAATTAAATCTAGAATATTCTAAAATTCATTTTAATGGATTTTAAATTGTATCTTTCTCTTATTTTATTTTTAATGGAAATCTTAATTTTCTAATTACTCCTTAATTAATCCTTTGATTAATCTCAAACTTCTTGGGTATATTTTGGGGGATGACTTCTGCCTCCTAATTTTCTTGGGATTTATTGATGACTTAATTGGGGGAATTGCAAATGCATTCTCTAATTACCCCCTTTATGTAATTAATGATAATTAAGGATTTGATTAGTGTTTTAATCCCTTATTGAAGTTGATTAAGGTTTGATCTAGTAAATAAGAGGCTTATGGAATAATTTTGGGGCATTTCCTAAGCTTATAAACCCCTTTCTTTCTTAATCCTCTTAATTAAGGGCTAATTCATTACTCCTCTTAATTTCTAAAATTCTAAAACTTTCCAAAAGAACTTAATTAATCTACTTTGGGTAGATGCTTAGGTGTTCAAGAGCCTAAGTTCAATTAAGAAAATCAAAACCTAACTCATATGTGTGAGGGTGTTTTGAAATTACTTAAGTTAAATCCCTTAGCTTAATTAACCATTAATCATGAGCCAAATTGCATTAGGCCCTTTTCTTCCTAGGTGCATTGAAAATTTAAATTCCTTGTGAGATTTTATTTCATCTCATTGGCTCATAATTATTTGGTTAACTATACTAAGGTGGTGCAAATAAGGGTTAATTAACATGCTTAATTCATACCTTAACCTAATCAAAATATAAAATGAATCTAATCATCTAAAAATTAAACAAAAATGTCAAACACATGTGAGAATGGGTTAGGAACAGCAAACTCAATCCACATTTTCAAAATTGAATCAAATTCAAGATCAAACAAAAATCATATTAAATGAACTTGGATTTTCTTTAAGCTTTCTTATTTCATAAGAATGTCTTTAGGATTTAATTAAAGTGAATGTGTTTAGATGCTTTAATTGCTTTAGTTCTTTCCCCAAACTTGTTAAATATGTATGTCATATGTTTTCATGCATCCATACTTTTTAAAAAATTAAAATTAAGATGAAAATGTTTACTTTATGTCAAAGTGCAAGTGTTGGCTAACGTAATAATATGAGTGGATATTATCACTATTAAATTCAAATTATTTTCATAAAATATATGAACCAATTATAAAAATTGAAAGTGTGTTACTATATATCTTAATTATAAGTTTGCATGTGAGAAAAATATAAGGATGTGCTTAGTATAGGTTTCTCTTCTTCTCTTTAGTATAGTTTTGAATAGGATTTGGTAAGATGTATGGTTCATTTGAAAAGAACCTAACACTTGCCTAATTCCATATCCTATTCATTCCTATACTATCACTTAAGAAGGATACCTATGCTTGTACATATAAATTGCATAAACAAAATAAATCAACTAATACAAATTTTTGCATTCTTTCTTTTCCATTCATTTCTTTTGTACACATGTTTGTATTTAAGGAAAGTGGTATATTAGTCTGGACAACCCCAGGTTGTGGCTTTAAGTAGCCCTAAGTAGGTCTTGTACCTTACACCTCTGGTTAACAATGACACTATACTCACTTATGCCTTTCTTACTTTAATGTGTGCATGTGAAAATTAGATAAGAAACCCTTTTCTATTTAATGAAAATCATGCATCATAAACTTTCAAATTTTCTTAAATGAATTACTTAGCATGCATCATAAAGTGTGTTAAACATTCTCATTTGTATGTATAGATATGCTTAGACTCATTCATATGCATGTTATACATGTTGGGAAAGAAATGAAGTGATGTATGTTTTGTGAATTTAGTTCATTTTATTTAATCTTAAAATGCCTTTCTTTTTGAATGGATTTGTTTAGATTTCATCTAACCTTAGGATTAATTAAAACATTTAGTCAAAACATTCACTAAAAAAAACTAAAATATGAATTTACTTTATAAATTACTTAGGTTAGGGAAGGAAAGAGAAGTCTTCTCTTTTCTTCTCTTTATAACTTAGTAATTAATTGTAGGATTCACTTGAACCTAATCAAAATATGAAATAAAATCAACCCAAAATAATTAAATCACTTAAATGAAACCCTCCTCTAAGTTGAACATGCTTCACACTTAGAAAATTCTAACTTAAAGCCATAGCTAAGCATACCACACAAACCTCCAAAGCACACACATTAGGCTAAGTCACCACTTCTAGCTTTAGGTTTGGGCGGTGCATGGTTTGAAGCTTGCTTTTGTTTTATGATATATATTTTTATACTGGATGTTTGGATGAATGTGTATATAATGAATTGCAGGCGATGTTATTCTAACCAATATCTTTTATAGGGGATTGTGCTTAAGGAGCGCTATAATAAATAAAAATATAATTGCTTTTACTGTGCAGGTGCTTATACCCCCAAGCATAATCTAATAGGTCAGGTGGACTTAGTCACTCATGTGTGAGGTGATAAGTCCAATATACATGCTTGGGATTTGTGGTTTGTTTAGCTAACCTTTATTTTGTTGGTGTTAGCTAGATTTACTTTTCCTTTTCATGTAAATTTTGTAATTAGGATTTTGGAATGATTGTTATGGGGATTAAGATGAACATTGGTCATAAGATCTCATCTTATGCACCATGTGAAGCCTTTGGAGCATCCACCTTCCAACCATCCAAAAGAAGGAACCAAAGAAGAAAGAAGAAAGAAGAAGAAAGAAGAAAAAAGAATGAAGAAATGAAGCTTGAAGACCCCATAACAATGAATTTTTGCTTAATTGTATTTAATTCATTTGTAATGTTGTATAATGGTAGAGCTACTACCAATTTATTTGGGTTTGTGCGGTGAACACAATGGCCTCTTTATTCTTTTGTAATTAGCTTTATAAATTGATTGATGATTTGTTTAGCTTGTGCATTAAGTATCATCCTTTTCCTAGTTTCTTCCTTGCTTTATGTATGGCCCGGATGGATTAGGCTCTTAGGAAAAATAAATCTTTACCAAATTAACAACTCAAAACTAAAATAAAGAACTCATAACCTCACCTAAAGCTTAGGTTTAAAATCAAGATAAAAGAATTAGAAACCCCTTATGATGAGTACTTTTATATCATGCATAAAATGCATATTATTTTCACTCTTGATTAGGGGCTTCCACCTTGCTAGAGAAACTTGGCTTGACCTTTGAGAGCCATGGTGGAAACACACTCCTCCCTTCTCAACATTTTGGCCAATATCTCTATTTCATGCATGGCATATGAATCCTATTATCCTGAGTCAAAATAATTATCTAAAATTGAAAATAAAATGAAATCTGAATTGCATTATATTTAGGTCATTTGAAACATACCCTTACATGATCTAGTCTCTTTAGGGAGTGAGATTAAGGACTTAGTCTATTTCTAAATAAATAACAGCCTAATCATCTTGCATAAAGCATAAGACTTGCCTACATGAATTTAAAATTATAGGAGGAGTTAATTGGCAGCCACCCCCAAGCGGTTATAAGTCCAAGTAGTCGGGTGGTTTGTCCTCTTATGTGGAGGTAAACCAAATACTCATTTTTTTCTTAGATTTAGGTTGTGCTTTTGGCCCTCGCCAAAGCTCCCTAGATTTAGGTTATGAGATTGCTTCTCACTTTGTGAGCCATAAGCATAAATCCTCACCTCTTAGGCATTTCATAATCTTGTGTTGTGGAATCATAAGGCCTAAATTTCTAGTGAAAAATTCAACTCAAATAAGTTAAATCAATTTCAAAAATGTAAAGCCCAACCATAAGATAGTAGGAGACACTCACTAGGTTTTCTAACATCGTGAGCATCTCCTACTTATCTTTCTTTTGGCTTTGATAATAACTCCCTCTCTTTGATCAATCCCATTTGATCTTCAAAGATGAATTAATCGATTGATAGTCCTTTCTTATTAGAATCTTTGGAGACAACGATCATTTACCTTAATCGAGAGTATTCCTAAGAGATCCCATCCCTTAGGATGTAATTAATTATGGGGGCATGCCCTTGTAGAGAATTTAATGAATCTGATTTAAAATAAATCCTGTTTTACTTTTCTATGTAAAGTAGGGGGAGAATCTTTGGTACATATGTAGATCCATTGTCCTTAAGAGTCCTTATTCGGAAGATTAGGCCCATTGTAGGGTGGTGACTTCTAACTCTCAAGATAGTACACCTCTCCTCAATATTGTACCTAATCACCTTAATAAGAATATCTGTGGATCTACGTGGTATCCCAACAAGGTGTATTTTATATATTTCTATTTTTGTTTTTCCTCTTTGCCAAAAGGGGGATAGATGAAGGCAGGAATGTCTAAGAATATTTTTACCACATATACGCAAGGCATTTAATGATTTAATAACTATCCTTAATCAAAAGTTCCCTCTCAACATTAGGAGGGGTAATTAACTATAAGTGCTTGTGCCTATAGAAAACCTGGAACCAGAACTAAAGTCCTCATAAAATTAGGGTGAAATCTCTGGGTAGTGTCTTATCTATTATTCCATCTGCATGCATCAAATCATACTCTCTTAATCGAGAGGTCGGTGGTGAATTTTTGGAGCCCACAATAAGATTAATCAAAATATAAATCATACATGAACCTTAACTAACTAATTAAGAGGATTTAAGGATTAAGATTTGGGCTCCCTTCTTTGTCTCTTTCTCTAAGTCCATCTCATTTTGATTGGGTTAATTAGAGTTAGTTATTTAATTAACTTAATTAATTTAATTGAATCTATTTCTCTAATCTAATCTTGGGCAGCTCTTTGGGTGTTGAATAACCCAAAGAGAGATGATAAAATTATGGTTTGCTCATATGCATGAGAAACTCATAAACGTAGTTAAGTGAGATCCCTTAAGCCTAATTAAATATTAATCATGAGCCAATTACATTAGGCCCCTTTCATTTCTTAGGAGCATTGTAAATTTACTTTTCATGTGGTTGCATATCACATTGGCTCATTGTTAGTTAGTTAATTAACTTAAGGTGATGTAAGTAAGGTTTAATTAATTGGCTTAATTCATACCAAAACCTAATTAAATTATAAAATCAACTTAAGTACCTCTTCATTAAACCAAATTAATTCACATATAGGGAATGAGATTAAGATTAACAAACCTCCCATGCTAAGACTTATGAAGAATTTCATATCACATATGCAAATCATACAATCAAATCAAATATGGCTTCTTGCATGACTTCTCATTCTTTTGGTTCTTTTTGTACATTCACATGTATCTGAGAAAAGAGGTATATTAATCTGGACACCTGGAGGCTGCAAGGCTTTAAGTAGCCCTAAGTAGGTCTTGTACCTTACGCCACTGGTGTTGAATAATGACACCGTACTCACTTAAAACTCTTATACATATGTATGAATTATGTGACCAATGATTAAGAATCATAATCAAATAAATCAAATACAACTTTTGCAAGGGTTTTCCTATCCTTGTAGTTGTTTATACATCTATATGTATCTAAGAAAAGTGGTATATTAGTCTGGACACCCTGGGATTGCGAGGCTTTAAGTAGCTCTAAGTAGGTCTTATACCTTACATCCTTGGTGTAGAACAATGGCATTGTACTTAGTTAAAACTTGTATACATGTGAATGTGTACATATTTAATAGATGAAAAATCCCTCTTTTTCTATGAAAATGACATGCATTCATAATTCAATCAAATGAAATATTTAAATTCCAAACACATTTCTTTGCATTCATCATTTAAGTGTGCTAAGACATACATTATATGTATAGGTATGCTTAGGATTTAATCATATGCATGATATACATGATGGAAAGAAATGAATGAACATGTGTTATATGATAGTAACTCATTTTAATTAATCTTAAGATATCTTTATTATTGAATAAGGTCATTTAGAGTGAACCTAAACTTAAGATTAATTAAAACATATAATAAGACATTCACTAATGAAAATTGATTAATTAACTTGCTTTAGAAGTAACTTAAGGTAGGGATGAAAGAGAGATTCCCTCTCTTTCTTCTATTTATAACACTTAGTTGTTAAGTGTAGCCCATATGAAACAAAAAAAATATTAAGTAAAAACTTGCAAATTAACTAAACAACTTAAAGCATAACCACCCTTTAAATTGAATCTTTCTACACTTAGGAAACCATAACTCTAAAGCCTAGTTAGGACATACCACACAAAATTTAATACGCACACATTAGATTAAGTCACCACTTCTAGCTTTAGGTTAGGATGGTGCATGGTTTGATGTATGTTTTATTTTATGATAGAAGATGTTAGACTTGATTAGCCTATTAATGTTTTCTACAGAGAGTTGTGCTTAAGGGGCCACTAAATAAAAATATAAATGCCTTTACTGTGCAGGTTGTGTAGCCCCTAAGCATAACCCAAGTTAAGACAGGTGGGCTTGGTTACCTATGTATGGGGTGCTAAGTCTAAATTATTCATATAACTGCTTGGGTTGTATGGTGTGTTTAGCTAACATTTATTTTGCAATTTTAGGTATATTTACTTTTCTTCTTTTAATGTAATTTTGCATTAGGATTAGGATGAACATTGGTTATAAGACCAAGTCTTATGTACAATGTGATGACTTTGGAGTAAGCTCATTCAAGTCAAGCTAAGAGAAAGAAAGAAATGGAGCAAATCAAATGAAGGAATGAAAGATGAAGAAATGAAGAATGAAGACCCCCATAACACTTATCATTCTTAATTGTAATTATTCTTTTATAATCCTGGTTGTATAAGGGTAGAGCTCGGCTACCCACATTTCTTTTCGAGTTGTATGGTGGTACCCGACCGCATCGGCCTTTTATTCTTTTGCGATAGCTTTATAAAATTGTGTGATGATTTATTTAGCTGATGTATTATAAAAAGCATACATTTTCATAGTTTGTTTATGATTAGTGATTGTTGTATGGCCTGGATGCAATTAGGCTGTTAGGATAAAAATAAATTTTCTATTCCATTAAGCAACTCATAACTTGACTTTTAAAATAACTCGTAACCTCACATAAAGCTTAGGTGTGAAATCAAGATAATAAAATATTTAGCAATTCCTTAGCTGGATGTTGTATGTTTAAAATCATGCATAACCATCTTATTTCTCTCTTATTAAGAGAGGGCTTCCAACTTTGCCAAATATAATGGGCTTAACTTTTGAGAGCCTATGATGGAAGAACACCTCTTTCCCTTTTTGATTTGGCCCATAATCAATTTCTCATGCATTTAAGCATACAAAAGTTCATAGCCTATGTCAAAATAAAGAGTCCTAAATTAAATAAAATTTGAAACAAATTTGCATTAGATTAAGTCATTATTCATACCCCCTCATGCTCTAGTCTCTTAGGGAGTGAGTTTAAGAACTTAATTTCTTTATCTAAATAATAACAACCTAACTATCTTGTAATTCATATGACTTGGCCACAAGGATTTAATGCGTAGGAGGAGTTAGTTGGCTACCACTCCAGGTGGTAATAAGTCTAGCAGTCAGGTGGTCTACTATTTCTTGTGAAGGTAAATCATATACCCACTTTCGCCTTAGATTTATGTCATGCTTTGGCCCTCATGAAATTTCCCTTGATTTAGGATCCGAGGTAGCTATTTCCTTCAGGTTACAAGCATAGATCCTCACCTCTTAGGCATTTCCACAATCTTGTATTATGAAATTATAAGTCCTATATTTTTAATAAAATTTCAACTCAAATAAATGAATCTCTTCAATTTCAAATATATAAAGCCCAACCATAAGATATATTGGAGTGCTCACTAGGCTTCCTAGTATCATGAGTGCTCCCTACTCATCTCCTTTGGTTACAATAATAACTCTCTCTGTTTGATCCTTCCCACTTAATTTTCTAAAACACAACCAATTTATTAATAGTCATATCTTTGAATTCTTTGGAGACAATAATCGCCTACTTTAATTGAGAGTATTATCAAGGGATTCACTTTCCTTAAGATGTAATTAAGTATAGGTGATTTCCCCATAGGAAACTAGAACCCAATTTAAATAAACTCTACTTTATTTATCCATGTAAAGTAGGGGGAAAATCTCTAGTATATTCGAAGGTTCATCATGCCTCAGGAGTCCTTATTAGTGGTTAGATCTACTGTAGGGTAGTGACTTCTATCTATCGAGATAGTATACTATTTCTTAATGTCATGTCCGATCACATCAATAAGTAGACCCTCAGACCCCACCATATAAATGAATTTGAAAATAAACACCATAGATTTTTCTGGCGACTCTGCTAAGGAAGGTTCCTCTCTCCATCACTAGTAGATGATTGTTGTCTCCAACCATCGATAGTAGACTTGCATTTTGTGTGAGTCTGAGACTATCTTTCCTTCTGTTGGCACTAAGCTTATTTCATTCTTAAGCAAAGTTAGCCAACATCATTTAAGTTTTAGGACCCCACTCCATGTAGGTCTTGAAACCCCTATTGGGTTCCCCAATAGGTGAAAAATAAAATTTATCAATGAAGGGAGAGATAATAAAAATTTAGAACCTTCTTACCACTAGCTTGGTGAGGCAAGGTTCATCATAAAATTTAAGAAAATAAATTATTTCACAAAATGACACTTTCCAAAAGCACTTTTTTTTTAAATAGCCATCTTCATTCAACATGAAAATTTGTTCAAATCATAACATAAAATTGAAACTCCACTCAACATATTTCACATATGCTAGAGTGGAAGTTTCTCTCTTATCTAAATCAAGAAATCACATGGCATCAAAACATATCATTGAAATCTATTTAACATATCTATTTTGGAAACTTTTGTCAAAATAAATAATTCCCCTCTCTTTACAAAAGGAAGAGAGCACATCAAATACAATTGATTTCCACTTAAACATATCAAAATTGTTAAGTGAGAATATCATTTTCATATGCATTTGATTCCCACTTAACATATCAAAGTTGTTAAGTGAGAATCTCATTTTCATGTGCATTTGATTCCCACTTAACATGTCAAGGTTGTTAAGTGAGAATATTATTTTCAAGTCACATTTGATTCCCACTTAACATATTAGAGTTGTTAAGTGAAAATCTTATTTTCATGTCATATTTGATTACACTTAACATATCAAAGCTATTAAGTGAGAATCTCACTTTCATATACACTTGATTCCCTCTTAACATATTAAAATTGTTAAGTGAAAATCTCATTTCTATGATACATTTGACTTTCACTTAACATGTCAAACTTGCTAAGGGAGAGTCTTATTTCATAAATCAGATTTGATTCCACTTAGCATATCAAATTTGTTAAGTGAGAATCTCATTTTCATGACATATTTGACTCCCCACTTAACACACCAAATTTATTAAGTGAGGGCCTCACTTTCATGTCACATTTGACCTCCACTTAACATATCAAATTTATTAAGTGGGAGTCCCATTTTCAAAACATAAATCATATCACATTTGGACTTTCACTTAACATACCAAATTTGTTAAGTGAGAGTCCCATTTTCAAAGAAAAGCAAGACATATATCAATCAAATTTGGGCTTTCACTTAACATGCCAAATTTGTCATGTGAGATTCCCATTTTCAAAGAAAAGCAAAACATATATCAAGCACATTTGGCTTAACATACCAAATTTGTTAAATGAGAGTCCCATTTTTAAAGAAAATCAAAACATATATCAATCACATTTGGCTTTCATTTAACATACCAAATTTTTTAAGTGAGAGTCTCATTTTCAAGCATCAATCAAACACATGTGGCCTCTACTTAACATACCAAATTTATTAAGCAAGAAGCCCCATTTTTAAATAAACATTTCACACAATCACCACCTCTTTTTAGCATACTCAAATTTGCTAAGTAAATGTTCTTTCAAATCATCAATATTTTCAAACAATATACACCATAGGGAGAGAAAGATTATCGGAGGATTGTTGTTTCTCCTCTAGTAGCAATATACTATGAACACTAGATAGGGAGCACAAGAGGTCCTATGTCGAGGACTATCCTATGCTAGGTTGACAAAGCATTGGCACACTCGAAGCCTTGAGTGTTAGGGGTCACATCCATGGGGAGAGAGCCGTGGAGGGTTGAGCATCTATTCAGGAAAATAGGAGCGAGCGATAGAGGTATGTCAGGCAATCAATAGCCTCTGCTTTGATGGATTTTCCTGATCGTCCCCCCATTAGGGCCAATCATTTAGATAGGATTGTTCTTACCAGCGCTACCCGCTGTAGGTAGAGATCTCTCATTAAGGGATAGTCGATGTTGCCTTTACACTACTCCCCTTATCATCTACCATCACCCGCATAGCTCATAGCATCCACCACTCCTGCCAAGATCCAGAAGACCCAATCTGGGGAAAGGCCAGCCCTTTTGGTGATCTGGCTATGGAAAAAGGATCCCACTTTATCTACTCCACCGAATTAGGCGAGGATGAGTTCCCCTACTTGACCTCCTACTTCAGTCTTGGTGAAGAAAGAGTAGCAACTTCGCAGCATCGTGGTCAGACCACCACCATCAGAGCCAATGATAGTGATAGTTGTAGAGGGGGAAGGGGACAATTTTACAATTCCCATGGTAGTAGATCTCCCCAGGGACACCACTCCATCGATGAGCAGTCATGAGCATATCTCTTCTAGTGAGCATGACCCTCCTAGAGCTAGCACTTCAGTGGCAAGCAGTGTTAGATGTATTTCAGTCAGTGACCACAGTCCCTCCATCGGTCAACCCCGAGTATTTATGCCAGCATAATTAGATCGTTCCTTGGATGAAATTAAAACAACTTATTTTAATGAGAAGAGGGAACTCTTAGGCAGCGATCACATAGATTCTGAGGATGAGCGGGTAGCATTTGATCCCTTTGAGGATGACTTTCTTGAGGATTCGGTTGGAGTCCACATGGTCGACACTAAGAGCTCCCTTTAGATATATCAACATAGTCAGGAAGGCATTGTGGTTGAGGAAGATGATGTCATGCATTCAACCCAACACCTCCATTAGCAACTTAAACAGAAGGATGATCAGATCAACAAGATGGAGAAGAAGATGTAAGACTTGTTAGCAGCCCTCCATGCACTTGAAAATTAGGCCTCAGTTCCACAGCATATACTGATAGAGATAGATTATCCTGAGTTAGCACATGTCTTATATCAGCCCAAGAGCACTTCTCCAATAGATCAGGATAGTGGTAGCTTGCATAGGAAGGTGGTGGATAGCACCTCCATGCAAGAGAAGGATATCAAGAAATTATTGGAGCAATAGGTAAAGGATGTGTTGGCCCAAGTCTGAGGTGGCTCATCCATTCTAAAGGGCAGACCATACCCGGAGGAATTTGAAGTTGACCAATGCCCTAAGAGTTTTGTACCTCCTTCCTTGAAAGTCTTTGATGGTAGTGGGAACCCTCACCTGCACATTGCACACTTCAGGGCCGACTGTTGCAAAGATGAAGGTAGCGATGCTCTTCTTTTCAGATTGTTGGTTAGCAGTTTAGTGGGTATTACGTTTGATTGTATGCCAAACTGCCCAATAGTTTGGTAAAGACATTTGCAGAGTTAGAGCACCTATTCATCAAGAGGTTTGATGGAGCTCAGCAAAGGGTTACTGTAGGCGACCTCATTGTAACCAAGCAAAATATAAATGAGTCCCTTGTTGATTACATTCTCAGGTAGAGAAATCAGAGTATGAAGTGCGAACCACAGATGTTTGAATAACATGCCATTGAGATTCTCTTAAAGAATATCCAAGGCCCGATCGCTTTCATGCTTAAGGGGTTTACAATCAAAACCTCGAGAAGTTAATTAATAAGGCGGCTAGTCTACAAGAGGAAGCTAGCCAGTTGCCTTTCCATGATCAGTCAGCCAAGACCAAACCTTAAAAGGCATTTGAGAAGAAGCCAAGGGCAGTTGCAGTAGTTGATAAGGGGAAGCAGCCAGCTAGGGTTTAGTTAGATAGGCCTCGAGCTCAACAGTCTCCTTTACCACCTCCTTTGCCACCACTGACCAGAAGACAGTAACCTCTGCCACGCCTCCTCGAAGATCCTCATCAGCAGTAGTATTCCTACCAGCCACCACGCAGCTTTCATTTACCTATGTTTGTCAATAAATTGAATAAACCTTATTCATTCAAGAGGGATGTAGTCAAGAAGATCTTTAAGAATCTCTTAAAGAAGCCTGATTTCCAATTACCAGAGCCTAGGAGGCCGGAAGAAGTGGGCAAGAGTCATGATCTAAACTATTGCCCCTATCACCGCATGTTAGAACATGTCTTAGAAGATTGCTTTACCTTTAAGGATTGGCTTGAGCATAGTTACAAGTTGGGTGGCCATTATCATCCCTAAAGAATACTTACTAAAACAACCCCATAGTTATGTTAGGCTAATCTTTAGGGATACACTTGATCTTCTTAAGATAGAGGAAGGTTGGGATATCTCCCTATCCCAAACCTCCAAGAAAATCATTTCTAAGATAAAAAAGTTACCCGGTGCCTAAAGCAGCTCAAACCTCCAACTCTAAGGAAGATTTGCAAGTTGCTAAGGACAATTTGAGGGAGGTAGAAGCCCAGCAGCAACAGCGATAGTCTCCACTTGCCCGGGATAGCATAGTAGCGCAACCACCAATCGAGCCTAGCACTTCTTCCACAGTTGCAGCTACAGTTCCTCCAGCCAGATCTTCTTCTAGCAACAACATTGTATCAGTGAAGGGGAGTGCCAAATCCCTCACTCTGCTTACTTTACTTGATTTTTATTTTGTACCTTCATCCAAATCTAAAAAAATCAATGAAGCAAGATGATTCTGATTACATTTGTGTCACTTCTAATGATCTTCCTGACTTTATTTCATTAGAAAACTTTCCAAGTCTAATTAATAAAAATAACTCTAGTTCTGACCATTCATCTTCTAATTTAGAAATGAATTTTTCATTCTTAAATCATTCGAGTTCGCCCATTGAGATTGATTTGGAGTCATCTGACTCTGATGATCCTATAGGAGAAGTTGTAAGTGAACCTAATGAGTAGGTAAAACTTTCCACTAAACCATCTCATGAAGTCACTGAAGTCAACCTCCATAGTGATAAAGTTCTACCTCCTAGGGTAGCACCTCAGGATAAGGGTAAATAAGTCATTGGCTCTAGTGATCAAGAAGCCTCTCCACACTATGGATATGCTTGTAGAGGATTAGGCCAAAGTTGAATACAATGTTCTGGCTCACCTAAGAAAGTCATCAGTTAAACTAAGCATATATGATGCCCTTATCTTATCCAAAGAGATGAGAGAGTCATTGATCAAAGCTCTTCTTGATCCAAAAATATGCTTAGCTCAGCTGACCTGTTATTTAAGAGAAGCATGTGGAGTTTTATTCACCGATGAAGACCTTCTTTTGGGGACAACAGAGCACAATCGTCCTCTACATCACACTGGACATGGGCAGATTCAGACTCTCTAGGGTGTTAGTTGATCTATGTGCATCAATGAACAATATGAGTCTCCTTTGCCTACTTGAGGATTAACATCTCTGAACTCTGAGGAGATCGAATGATGTTGAGAGGATTCAACGTGCAAGGCGAGAGGGCGTTTAGGCTCTATAGTGTTGCCATTTGAGATAGATGACTAGAAGATAAAAGCGATGTTCTAAATAATCGATTTAGATACATCTTTCACTGCTTTGCTCGGTAGGCCTTGGATACATGGAAACAATACGGTTCCATCTTCTTTACATCAGTGCATCAAATTTTGAAGAGGTGGAATCGAGTATTGTGTTAAAGGAGACTTGAAACCATTCTCAGTTAGAGAGGTCGAGATATATGAGGATGCAACCTATTATCTTCCTCCAAATCAAAAAGTCTATTCTCGTGAACTTGGTGAAAGTTCAAAAACAAAAGAAAAAGAAATAAAAGAAAAAGAAATAAAAGAAAAAGAAATAAAAGAAAAAGAATAAAAATAAAAATAAAAAGAAAAGGAAAAGAAAATAAAAATACAAGTGAGCAAGAATCAAACACCAAGAAATAAGTAGAGCCAAACATTGGATTCTGCCCACAGTTCATTCCTCCATACGAACACATGGGTAGGATGACTTGAACCCCACCAAGTAGAGATAGAGGCAAATTAGAGATAGTTCTAGAGGTGGAAGACCTCCTCCCTATTGGCAACCCAATAGGAGCTATATTCTAACTCATAGGAGTACCCCCACTATCCACATAGATTTAGAGTCTAGCTCGGAGGATGAGTCTTATGTGGTTAGCATGCCAACCAACCCCTCTCAGTGGGTCCCTTTAGAGATGACATTTGAACCAGATAGTGATGAAGACCATGCCTCCAAGAAAAGCATGAATGTATCTGAATCACTATTATGTAGAACAGTTAAATAGTAGTTGGGAACCTTAGCTCTAACCTCACTTTCTTTCCAAAAAGTTAAAGGTTTAGTAGTTAACAAGGCCCCCAAGTCATCCACAGATGCCAAGCCAAAAAGATTTTTGTTGGGAGCATCATCCTCAAGTTAAGAAGCCGATGTAAAACTTAAAGATGATTCATATAATGATTTAATATAATTTCCTTTTGATTTGCATTTGTCTTGTGTTCTTAACCTAGTAAAGAAGGGATTAATCCCGCATACTTGGTCTAAACACAGGTCAAATTACTTTGAAAGGTTATGGGACAACCAAAGAAGATACTCTCAATCAAGATTAGGACTAGGATTCAACACAGTGGGTCTAGTTGATGACAACAACCATTGCCTAGTCATCACCACTCATTTGGGGTCTGATAGGTTCTTCTTAAATCATGCTAACTTTTATGATGAGGTATATTTAGAAACATCAGATGGCCCAAATGAGAATGAAGTCAGAGATGGACCCCCAGAGTTTGAAGAAGATATCAGATCAACCATCGATGAGCTCAAAGAAATTAACTTGGGAATCGAAGACAATCCACGCCCGACATACATCATTTCCTTATTGAATGAAGAAGAAACTAATAACTTAGTTAAGCTATTAGCTGAGTTTAAGGACTGCTTCACATGGAGTTATGAAGAAATGCCTAATTTATCTCCTGACATAGCAGTCCACAAACTAGCAATAGAACCTAATGCTAACCCTATTAAGCAAGCTCCTAGACGCATGAGATTAGACATTGAACATCAGGTCACTTCTGAAATCAAGAAACTGATCGATGCTAGCTTTATCAAGGAAGAAAAATATCACACCTGGTTGGCCAGTGTCATCCCAATTAAGAAAATGAATGGCCTAATTTGCAAATGTGTTGATTATATCGATCTAAATAAAGCAAGTCCTAAAGATGAATTTTTCACTTCCTATACCAGAGTTAGTGGTGGACATTGACTAATCTCATGTAGTATTCTCCTTTATGGATGGCTCATCTAGCTACAACCAAATTAAGATGGCCCCCAAGGATGAAAGAAACATTATTTTTGGAACCCTGATCAAAATCTATTGTTATAAGATCATGCCTTTCATCCTAAAAAAATGCCAGTGCTACATACCAGTGGGCCATGACTCGGATCTTCAGCGAACTCATTCATCATCAAGTTGAATGCTATGTTTATGATCTAGTAGTTAAGAGCAAAGAAAAGGAAGACAATCTCTTTGACTTGAGAGTAGTTTTTGAATGGTTAATAATTTAACCTCAAAATAAATCCCTTGAAGTGTGCATTTGGAGTAGCTTCAAAAAATTCCTTGGGTTTGTTGTCCGGCATCGAGGAATAGAGATTAATCTAGAGAAGATCAAGGCTATCCTAGAAATGCCACCCCTAAAAGTCTAACTAAACTCAGATCATTCCAAGGGTGATTAACATTAAGATGTTTCATTTCTAACCTATCAGGAAGATGCCAACCATTCTCAACACTTATCAAAAAGGATGCCAAGTTTAAGCGAGATGACTAGTGCTAGCATGCCTTCGAAGACATCAAGCACTACCTGATGACACTGCCAATTCTAGTAGCCTTTATCCCGGGCATGCCATTGATACTCTACACCGCAGCATTGATGACTTTCTTAGCTTTGTTCACCCAAGCCAATAATGAAGGGAAAGAAAATGCTCTCTACTACATCTGTCATTGTATAATCCCTACTAGGAAAACTACCCACCAATTGAAAAGCATTGACTAGCTTTAATCTTCACATCCCAAAAGCTACGGCACTATATGCTTTCTCATAAGGAGAATCTGATCTCCAAGATCAATCCATTATAATATCTCATGACATGGTCGATGCTATCTGGATGGTTGACATGATGGTTCATGATTTTGTCACAATTTGACATCACATTCGTACCCCTCCATGCTGTGAAAGGATAGGCACTAGTGGATTTCTTAGCAGCACACACACTTTCTGTTGATTCTCTACTTAGTGATGACCTCTCGAACTGGGACAATTCGCCATTGGGAGATGTATTTTGATAGTGCGGCTTCCTTTCAAAAAGGAAAAGAACCACAATCTACTCTGCTAGGGAAGGCAGGGGTAGGAATAGTTCTCCTAACTTTGGACTGTGATGTGATGAGATTCTCATATCATCTGTCCAATCCATGCACCAATAATGAAGCCAAATATGAGGCTGTTATTTCCACTCTAGAGTTAGTCATTACACTATGAGTCCAGAGCATCAACATCTTCAGGGATTCTCAGCTCATCATCAACCAAATCACTGGGTCCTATAAGGTTCTAAATCCTAAGCTCCATCATTACCACAAGTACACCATGAGTTATTGGCCCAAATCCTAGAGGTTACCATCTAAAAGATTTCTCGAGGAGATAACGTAGTAGTAGATACATTAGCCAAGCTTACCAAAGAGTTAACCTATTCGAAAGATGAATCCATTTCAATAAGGGTCCAAAATAGACAAGTCTTATCATTTATTGATGTTGAACACATCGAGAGACTCTCTCTTGAAGGGGAGGTTGACATTACCAAAAAAAGGATGAGGAGTCAGATTGGAGGCAACCATTCATGGATTATCTAAATATAAGAAAACTACCTCAAGAGAAATCACTAGCACACCAAGTGAAGCAAAGAGCCCTTTCCTATGCTCTCGTAAGCAAAACCTTGTACCGATGGTCTTTCAATCATATGTGATTGCATTGTCTGGACAAACTTGAAGCCCATAAGATCATGAACAAGGTACACTCAAGATTATGTGGAGTGCACCAATCCAATCTGAAGATGAAAACCAAGATCAAGAGACTAGGATACTGTTGGCTTTTGATGATCACGGACTGCATAGACATAGCTAGGAGAAGCCACCAATGTCAGGTGCACGGTGCGATCCTACACCAACCACCCAAAATTCTACACCCTACATTGGCCTCATGGCCATTTGAGTGTTGGGGTACTGACATAGTTAGTCCGATCGATCCTCCTTCTTCCAAGGGTCGCCAGTTCATTCTAGCTGCCACCGATTACTTTTTCATGTGGGCAAAGGCAATCCCACTTAGAGAGGTCATAGCTCAGCATGTGCTCCATTTTTTTAGGAACCATATTGTATATAGGTTCAGGGTACCTTGATGAATTATATCTGATAATGGTATTGCATTCAAGAGCTCTAAAATTAATAGATTTGTCTGGAGACATAACATAGATTGAAGATACTCTACCATCTACTACCCGAGGGAAAACGGTCTAGCATAAGCATTCAACAAAACTCTCATCCAAATATTAAAGAAAACACTCGGTGATAATAAGTGACAGTGGGATGAGCAGCTAGTTGAAGCCTTGTGGGCTTACCGCACCACATACAGAACTCCGACTCAATCTACCCCTTTCTCCTTAGTGTATGGGTCTGAAGTAATTCTACCATTAGAAGTCCAACTCCCATCATTAAGGATAGCTGAGTAGCAAGATTACCATATAGCAGAATGCCAAGTTGCGGTTAGAAGAGCTTGAAGGTTTGGAAGAGAGATACCTCCGGGCATGCCAGAATCTTGTACAAAACCAAAATGATTCAAGCTCAAAACAAGTTGGTTGGTCCTAGAGCTTTTCAAGTAGGAGAGATTTTTTTAGTTCTTAGAAGATCAATTATTGCCCATTGAAACATGAGAGGTGAGTTTGAACCCACTTGGGAAGGCCCTTTTTCCATAGAGAAGGCCTACCAAAGAGGATTTTATCAGCTTATAAATTATAAGGGAGAGGGCCTGATGCTTCTAATCAACGAGCTCTAACTAAAGAAATACTATCCATAAATCTTGTTAAAAATAATCATCAATAAACATCTTTTCATATCAAATTCCATCTCTTATATGTTAGAAATACCTTTTCTCTTGCGAATTTGCCATGACATGTTTAGGGTAGGTGTAAGAAAATCTGAGAGGCATCCTATCTCTTCATCAACACAAACATAAACTACACACGCTTCTTTAGTGCTATTAGGATAGGTGTAAGAGAACCCAAGAGGCATCCTATTTTGACTAGTACAACTAAGTTAGGTGTAAAAGAACCCAAGCAACATCCTTTCTTGGTGGAGTCATAATTTCCCCTATGGCACCATTTCATCCATTCTTCTACGTGTTCAGGGTAGGTGTATGAGAACCCAAGCAGCATCCTATTTCCTCTTTCACAACACAAATGAATGCATATCTTTTATCTCGAGCTATTTTGATTTGGGAGAAACCCCCCATGGCACTTACTCATTAGCTGCTCTAAGTCGGGCCGATATGATACCTTGTTAGTATGTCACCCCATTGGTCACTTGTTTGGCGGATGTGAGTCCCCACGCTTTTTTCCTAACTTGACCACTACAAACCAATGAGCACCTTATCAGTTTGGTAAGCCTTATTGCATAGCTGGTAAGCTACCCCATGTTGACTTCTCTTAAGAAGATGTAAGCTTATAAGCTTTCTTCTTAAACTAGCCATCATGCACTGACAATGACTCCTTTCCTCTTGCCTACTTCAAGCTTAGGTTTAGTCCTTACACAAAACTCCTCACTTTGTAGTCATCCTAGGTCAAATAGCCCCTGTTGAGCCAAGGATAGACTATCCCAGCGATCAGTTTCTCCTTAGGGAGATGTAATTCTACACGCCTTCTTTCTAGAGTAATTATCTCAAACTGATGTGCACCTTAGTTTGGTTGGTTATCACTATACTGACAGTGGCCCATCAGGTGGATACACCACTCTTAGCAAATGTGAGTCCCCATGCTTTCTCTTTGAGTTCACCACCTCATACCTATAAGATTTCTTTTACAGGGTTTTGGATAACGCCCCTAGCGGCACCTCCCCTGTAAGCACTCTATTTGGATCACATCCTTAGCGACCCTATTTAGACACTACCCCAGTTACTCTTAGATTAGAAAATTCCCATTTCCTAGTAGCCACCCCTGTGGTTAGAGAATTTATCTTGCGAATATGCAAATTCTTCCTTGGTCTAGTAAGTCTGAGATATGATTAGCCCAGCGGAGCACCCAGTCCATGCACACCACATAAAAATAAACAAAATTTATCTTTACTTGTAGGTTAGGAATTCAAGCCCATAGTGGCCCCTTTCCCAAGCAGCATCCTATCTTTAGGGCAGTGACATCAAGACTCCCTATAAGAATTGCTTGACTACTTTGAGTTAAGATAAGTCTCCGAGTCGGTACTCTTTCAGTAGTCGCCCTTAGGTCAGGTTCAACTTGTTGTGCCACCAATGAGTCACCCTGATGGTTGTCTTTGCATTAAAAGATATAAGTCTATTACGCATTCTTTCCAGCGTGACTATTGCGCACCGATGGGTAGCCTTAGGTCGGGTTCAATTTATTGCGCAAATAATTAATCACTGCAGTGGTTCCTTGTATAGGAGGATGTGAGTCCCCGTGTTTTCTTCCTAACTTGACCATTGCACACTGAAAGGCACCCCTTTACGTTGGTTAGCTCTATACTACGGCCGATAAACTATCCCTTTAGATTTGTAAATCTACGATGGGTCTAGACTGATATTAGCTCCTTCTTAGTGGATCCATCAAACATCGATGAGATCCATCAAATTAAAACAAATAAGATTGAAACAAATGCAATTCAATCAAATGATATTATCTTGACTACTTCCAAGTTGATATAAGTCCCCCAATAGCATTCACTCAATAGAAGCCTTAGGTCAGGTTTGATTTATTGCATCCAACAGATCACCCCAACAGTTATCCCTTGCTTTTGGAAATGTAAGTCTGCTATGCCTTCTCCCTAAGCATAGTCGTTCGACACCGAAAGGCAACCCCTTAGGTTGGATTATTCTAACTGATGGCTGGTAGACTATCCCTTTGGATTTGTAAATCTAAGATAAGTCTAGGTTAATATTGGCCCCTTCTTAGTAGATCCATCGCACACTGACAAGGTCCATTTCATCAATTCACCATCCTCCCTTTAGGGGAGTCCAAATTAAATCCACTTTATCCCTGGCAGATCCGAGCTCACATCTCCGGTTGATGTGTCCTCAAAACCAAATCATATCCTCTCCCCAGTGGAGCCTCAAACCATGATCAAATTAAATTCTCATCCTCAATGGATGCCCACTAATTAACTCAAATCAAGTTTCGCCCCTACGAGACGTAAATCAAATCAAACCTTTATCCCCAGGAGATAACTCGAACCTACTTCTCTAGTAGAAGGTTCATGCACTCATCCCCTAGCAGATCTTTTCTCCCAAATCATATCAAACCAACTCAAACTCTTATCCTTCCCATGGATAATCTGAACTTGCTTCCCTAGTGGAAGGTTCACATGCTTGATCCTTTAGCAGACCCCTTCTTCCTCCCTTATTCCCTTGACATGAGTGGAGTTACATTGCACTAAGATATTGATTCCTTCTATAGCTCGGGTTTAGGAGTAGATCATTTCTGTTACAATTTGTGATCCTTTGAACATTGTAGATCATCTCGATCAACACATGCGGTGCCTTGTCACCACACCACACCTTGCCTTCTTGACCTCACTTTTGGAGTGAGCTCTCAACTTCTTTATCATAGATCTAGGACTCTTATAGACACTAAGAGTTCTTTAGTCTTAAGACACTTCTAGTGACTAGGTGAACACTTAACCTAACCCTAGAGACTTAGAAGAGTTAGCCATAGGAATAGGTTGTGCCTTAGGGATTTAGGAGGACTTGCCTACCCTATAGCCTAAACCCAATCCTTATTTCCTTCTTCCAAACCAAACCTCAAAGTCAGATTCAAATTTCAAAGCCCAAATTATAAATCAATTCTAAATCAAGTGATTGAAATCCATGATTAAATTCAAACTCGAAAACCCTTCCTAAGCCCTTTGATTTTATTTTATGGACTTAGCCTTAACTAAATTTGAATCAACCCCAATTCAATTGATTTTCTCAATTATCACATTCAATCTCAAATCAAATCTCAATCCAAATTCTAAATCAAATGCAATTATCAAGTGATTGAAATCCATGATTAAATTCAAATACCAAAATATCTTTCTAAGTCATAAGAACCATCTTCATATTCTTAGCCAAAACTCCTTCAAATAAACCAAAATTTGGTTGATTTCTTTATAAATCAATCATTCCTTCATTTATATTCACAAATATAAATGAAATCCAAATTCAAATCACTCCAAACTCAAGTGGTTTTCTCATAACCCATTTATATCTTCATTTATATTCACAAATATAAATGAAATATAAATTCAAATGACCAAAACCAAACCCAAATCAAATCAAATTCCCAATTTTAGCCCTTTTAGTAAAATTCTTGAACTTGGCTAAATGATACCCAAATCAACTCAAAACCCATGAATTTCTTCATGATTCAATCATTCCTACAATCATTGACCCAAATATAAACATAAACCACCATTATGAAACTAAACCCAAGTCAACCCAAGTCAAGTTAATGTTGACCTCTTTTGACTTGAAATTATCATATGAACCAAACATCATATGGCATTAAATCACTTGCAATTATATTTATATTTCATCTCAAACCCATTGTCCAATATAACTAAACTTGAATCAAGCCATGATCAAGCCAATTAACCCATTTAGGTCCACTTGACCCGAAGTGACCTAAAAGTCCTTTTTGAGCCAAGTTCTAATTCAACCCAAATTGGATTGAACCAAGTCCATCCAAACCTCATATCGTGATCAACAGTCATCCTAGGTTAGTCAATTCTCTTAAATTGGATCAAACCAAGTCAAACCTAGCCTTTGACCAAGTCAACATTTAGCCCAAATGAAACTCAAACTAGCCAAAATCTACTATATGCCAAATTGATTGAAACCATTGATTTAAGTCCACTCATAATTAGTGATTGAATATGACCAAGCCCTCACTTGAACCAAACCAAGCCTAATTGGCCATTTGACCCAAGTTAACCCAAATTAGCCTAAAGAGCCACAATAGGTCAAATCATAATCTAACCCAAATTGATTGCAACCAATAGCTCAAGCTCATTCCAATTCACTTATTGAACTTGACCAAAGCCATAATTTAGCCCAAGTTGACCAATTGGTCAACTTGACCCAACTTAGCCCAAATTGACCTAAACGATCAAATTAGCTAAAATCTAAATTAATTTCAAATTGAACCAAACCAAAGCCTATAATCATTTTTCAATTAGCCAATTGAACTTGACTCAACACCTAACCTAACCCAAATTGGTCAAATTGGTCAACTTGACCCATTTGACCTATATGAACCTAAATGAGCTATAATCAAATCCAAAGAAAATTGGATCAAATCAATAACACCAATACACTCCAATTGGTCATGCGAACTTGACCCAACCCTTAGTTTGACCCAATTTGACCAATTGGTCAACTTGACCCAACCTAACCCAATTTGACCTAAATAATTCAAATCAAGCCAAATAAAATAAATAAATTACAAATCACTTGGAATTTGGGCTAACCCACTTTTGACCTATCCCAAATCTGCCTAAACCAAACCCATAGCCAAATGATCATTTTACCCTTGGGTTTAGGGCATCCCATGAGATAAGACACATGTTCATTGGATCATTTTCTTCCCCTAGCCACTTGACATCCATTCAATGGTCCACTTAGGCACCTAGGACCATGGCTAACCTGAACCAAAGGTGGTTGGGTCAGCCATGATCCATTGGGAGGTGAAATCACCTCCCCATCCCCATTGGAGCTTTTCAAACCTCCAAGGACAAGCACTTCCTCCCTTGGTAGCCACCTCCACACCCTCACCCAACCAAACCAAGCCACATCATGCACCCAAGGACCTCCACCACCCTCTGATTTGACCAATTGATCATGAAGAATTCAAACAAGTCATAGTCATTCGATCCAGGGAATGAGGTGGTATACCCCCTAATTCTCACTCAAACTCACACACTCACACTCGATTCAACACTAGCAGCCAAGGAGAGAGTTCCTAGAGCCATTTCTCAGGTTTCCTAAGCTCCCTAAAATCCCCATTCTCGATTTCATGCAAAACCAAAATAGGGGAGGCCACCTTTGATTCCCATTTGCTCAAATCTTCACCAAAGTGCAATTAACTTTGCACGCACCTTCCTTGGAGCTAAATGAGTGAGAATAATGATTTCCCAAGCTTCTCGATAGTTGAAGGGTAGACTTCAATCAAGCCTGATCACCTACGCCTAGTTGATTATCTTTTGAGCAAACTACACCAAATCAAAGCTTGTGCAGCTCAACAGAGCTTCATTTCTACTAAACGAAGCTTCCTCTATCGTTGGAATCGCCAGTCACAAGCTCAAGTGAGGTATGCCATTGAAACTGATCATCGAATGAAAATAGGTTAGTCTTTTGTGAAGGAAATTTTCATGTCATGCAATTTCCACTATTGGATCTTCTTGTTGTGCTTTCCAGAAGGTGTGGGATCATTTTACCTCCATCCGAGCTCGGGTGAGCTTGGATCGAGCAATGATCGATGCATTGTAGCCATTGTTCGATGATCAGGAGGAGATAGATCATGGACTGTCCATCCCACGTGATTGAAATGGACAATCTTGATCTAATCACTCTTAGAGCCTCTGATTAATCCCTCAAAATTGTGGGTTTAATCGTGGTCGCTCGATCTTGGATTGGACAGTCCACAGAGTTACCATGTGCACCGCCATCCGAGTCAGGACTTGGATGTGACAACTTAAATAGCGAATCTAGTCACGCCATATGAAAAGTGCATCGTGTCAGTCGTCATGTGGCCCGATGGGATTAAAGCTTTAATTAGGGGTAATTAATTAGTTTTTAATCCTAAAACTTTCCAAATTCATAACTAATTATAAAAAATTCTAAAAATATAAACTTTGCCTCATTTTAAAGATATTTTAGAGTAGAATCTAGATAAATTATTATTAATTAATTTTGAGCAGTGGTTTTGGCTTGATTAATGTTTAATTAAAAATGTAAGTAGATTAATTACTTCCTAATTAATCATCTAATTAATCACAAACTTTCTATGGATATTTAGGGGGATGTTCTCTATCTCCCATATTTTTTTGGGATTTTATTGGTTGCTTAATTAGGGAAACCAATTAATTAAGTCTAAATCACTTTCTTAATATAATTAGTGATGATTAAGCAGATGAACAGTGAATTAATCAATTAATTAGGCTTATTGATCTCTGTTAATGATGATGAAGTTTAGGAAAATGGATTGGGACTCACCCTTCCAATCTTTTCTTGAAGTCTTCTCCAATCCCTCTTAAATAAATAATTAATTAACATCCCTTAACTAATTAATTAACAATATTAATCAAAATCCAAATCATACTTGAACCCTAACAAACTAATTGAGAGGATTTAAGGATTGAGATTTGGGCTCCCTTCTTTGTCTCTTTCTCTAAGTCCATCTCATTTTGATTGGTTAAGGTTAATTAAGATTTAATTAGTTAATTAATAAACTTAATTAATTCAATTGAATCCATTTCTCTAATCTAATCTTGGGTAGCTCTTTGGGTGTTCAATAACCCATTGGGTGTTCAATAACCCAAAGTGAGAGATGATAAAATTATGGTTAGCTCACATGTGTGAGAAAATCGTAAAAGTAGTTAAGTGAGATCCCTTAAGCCTAATTATCTATTAATCATGAGCCAATTGCATTAGGCCCCTTTCATTTCTTAGGAGCATTGCAAATGTACTTTTCATACAGTTGCATATCATATTGGCTCATTATTAGTTAGTTAATTAACTTAAGGTGATGCATGTAAGGGTTAATTAATTAGCTTATTTCATATCCTAATCTAATTAAATTATAAAATTAACTTAATTATCTCTTCATTAAACCAAATTAACTCACATATGGGGAATGAGACTAGGATTAACAAACCTCTTTCACATTTCCTAAATCAAATTAAACTCAAAATGAAAATGTCATTTAAGAACTTTGGTTTATTTTAAGTAGCCTTATTTAGTATGATTGTCCTTAGGAATTAATTGGAATGAATGAGATCATGTGCTTATGTTTCTATATTTCTTTCCAATCATGTTAAATGTTGCTTGACATATTTAATCATGCATTCATCTCTTTTAAAATTAACTAAATGAAATGATTTCTTTTATGTCAAATTTCATGTGTTGATTTAAATTTAAAATAAATGTGGCTATTATTACAATTAAATCAAAATTATTTTTTTTAAAAGCATATAAATCAATTATAATAGATGGAGTGATAATAATTATAAATATCTATAAGTTTGCATGTGTTGATAATATAAGATATGTAATATGAAATTCCCTTTTCCTTATCTTACATGGATTCATATAAGATTTACAAATGTATAGTTCATTTGAAAAGAACACAACAATTATCTAAATCAATTCCTATACATCTCCATGCTAAGACTTAGGAAGAATTTCATATCACATATGTAAATCATACAATCAATTCAAATATGACTTGTTGCATGACTTCTCATTCTTTTGGTTCTTTTTGTACATTCACATGTATCTATGAAAAGTGGTATATTAGTGTGGACACCCCAGGATTGTGAGGCTTTAAGTAGCCCTAAGTAGGTCTTGTACCTTACGCCCCTAGTGTAGAACAATGGCACCGTACTCACTTAAAACTCTTATACATATGTATGTATGATGTGACCAATGAATAAGAATCATAATCAAATAAATCAAATACAACTTTTGCATGGGATTTCTTATCCTTGTAGTTGTTTATTCATCTATATGTATCTAAGAAAAGTGGTATATTAGTCTGGACACCCCGGGGCTGCGAGGATTTAAGTATCCCTAAGTAGGTCATGTATCTTATGCCCTTGGTGTAGAATAATGGCATCATACTCACTTTAAAACTTTTATACATGTGAATGTATACCTAGCTAATGGATAAAAAATCTCTTTTTTCTATTAAAAAGATAAGCATTCATAATTCACTTAAATGAAATATTTAAATTCCAAACACATTTCTTCGCATTCATCATTTAAGTGTGCTAAGAGATACATTGTATGTATAGGTATGCTTAGGATTTAATCATATGCATGATATACATGATGGAAAGAAATGAATGAACATGGGTTATGTGATAGTAACTCATTTTAATTAATCTTAAGATGTCTTTCTTATTGAATAAGGTCATTTAGAGTGAACCTAAACTTAGGATTAATTAAAACATATAATAAGTCATTCATTAAAGAAAATTGATTAATTAACTTACTTTAGAAATAACTTAAAGTGGTGATGAAAGAGATTCCCTCTCTTTCTTCTCTTTATAACACTTAGTTGTTAAGTGTGGGCCATATGAAACAAAAAGAAAATATTAAGTAAAAACTTGCAAATTAACTAAACAAGTTAAAGTGAAACCACCCTTCGAATTGAATCTTTCTACACATAGGAAACTATAATTCTAAAGCCTACTTAAGACATACCACACAAGCTTTAATACACACGCATTAGATTAAGTCACCACTTCTAGCTTTAGGTTGATGCGATGCATGATTTGATGTTTATTTTATTTTGTGATATAATGTTTTAGACTAGATGTTAGGGAGTATGTTTTATAAATTGGATGTTTGGCCGTTATTAGCCTAATAAAGTTTTTTGCAGGTGGTTGTGCTTAAGGGGCCACTAAATAAAAATATAAATACTTTTGTTATGTAGGTTGCTTAGCCACTAAGCATAGCCCAAGTTAGGACAGGTGGGCTTAGTTACCCATGTGTGGGGTGTTAAGTCCAAATTATTCTTATAACTGCTTGGGTTGTATGGTGTGTTTAGCTAACATTTTTTTTGTAAGTGTAGCTAGATTTACTTTATTTCTTTTAATAAAATTTTGAATTATGATTAGGATGAGTATTATGGGGGATTATGATGAGCATTAGTTATAAGACCGAGTCTTATGTACCATGTGATGCCTTTGGAGTAAGCACATTCAAGTCAAGCCAAGAGAAAGAAAAAAATGGAGCAAATTAAATGAAGGAATGAAAGATAAAGAAATGAAGAATGAAGGCCCCCAAAGCTCTTATCATGTTTAATTGTAATTATTCTTTTGTAATCTGAGTTGTATAATGATAGAGCTCACTACTCACATTTCTTTTTGGGTTGTACGAAGGTACCCGACCACATCGGCCTTTTCTTCTTTTGTGATAGCTTTATAAAATTATTTGATGATTTATTTAGCTGGTGTATTAGAAAAAGCATGCATTGTCATAGTTTGTTTATGATTGGTGATTATTGTATGGGCTAGATGCGATTAGGCTCTTAGGATAAAATTAAATTTTCTATCCCATTAAGCAACTCATACTAACTTTTAAAATAACTTATAACCTCACACAAAGCTTAGGTATTAAATCAAGATAATAAAATATTTAGCAACCCCTTAGCTAGATGTTGTATATTTAACATCATGCATAACCATCTTGTTTCACTCTTGTTAAGAGAGGGCTTCCATCTTTCCAGATAGAATAGGCTTAACCTTTGAGCCTATGATGGAAGAAAACCTCTTTCCCTTTTGATTTGGCCCATAATCAACTTTTCATGCATTGAGGCATACAAAATCACATGGCCTCTGTCAAAATAAAGAGTCTCAAATTAAATAAAATTTGATAAAAATTTGATTTAGATTAAGTCATTATTCATACCCCTCATGCTCTATTCTCTTAGAGAAAGGGTTTAGAGACTTAGTTTTTTTTATAAATAATAACAACCTAACTATCTTGCAATTAATATGACTTGCACACATGGATCTAAAGCGTAGGAGTTAGCTGACTACCACTCTAAGCGATAATAAGTCCAACAATCGGGTGGTATACTCTCTCTTGTGGAGGTAGACTATATACCCACTTTTGCCTTAGATTTAGGTCGTTCATTGGCCCTCGCCAAAGCTCCCTAAATTCAAGATCCGAGAAAGTTGTTTCCTTCAAGCTACAAGCATAGATCCTCACCTCTTAGGCATTTGTACAATCTTGTATTGTGAAATTATAAGTCCTAGATTTCTAATAAAATTTCAACTCAAATAAATAAATCTCTTCAATTTCAAATATATAAAATCCAACCATATGATAGATTGGAGTGCTCACAAGGCTTCCTAGTATCATGACTCCTTACTCATCTTCTTTGATTTTGATAATAACTCTCTCCATTTGATCCTTCCCACTTGATTTTCTAAAACACAACCAATTTATTGATAGTCCTATCTTTGAATTCTTTGGAGACAACAATCACCTACTTTAATTGAGAGTATTCTTCTGAGATTCACTTTCCTTAATATGTAATTAACTATGAGGGCTTGCCCTCATAGGAAACTTTAGAACCCAGATTAAATAAATCTTACTTTATTCATCCATGTAAAGTAGGGGAATAATCTCTGGTATATTCAAAGAGCCATCATGCCTCATGAGTCCTTATTAGGTGATTAGTTCCATTGTAGGGTAGTGGCTTCTATCTCTCAAGATAATACACTATTCCTTAATATTATACCTGATCACATCAATAAGTATACCCTCAAATCTGTGTGGTGTCCCCCCCCCCCATACAAATGAATCCAAAAATATACACCACAACTGCGGATCTGATCATGGTGATTCGATCTTAGATCAGACGATCCATGGGAAAGCACATTCACTGCCATCCGAGTCAGCCTTCAAATGTGACAACTTAAATTGCCAATCCCATCGCTCCACATGGAAAGCGCACTACATCAGTCGCCATGTGTCCTGACTGGATTAAGGCTTTAATTAGGCCTAATTAATCCATTTTAAGTTTGAAACTCCCTAAAATCATAACTAAACCTAGAAAAATCCAAAAAAAATTATTTTGAAGATATTTTAAAGTAGATTCTAGGAAAATTATTATTAATGAATCTTGAATAATGATTTTAGCTTAATTAAGATTTAATTAGAACTTTAATTAGGTTAATTACTCCTTAATTTATCACCCAATTAATCTCAAATTTTCTGTGCATGTTTAGAGGGATGACCTCTGCCTCCCCTATTTTTTAGGATTTTATTGGTTGCTTAATTAGAAAAATTAGTTGATTAAGCCTTAATCACTCTCTTAATTTAATTAATGATAATTAGTGAATGAATAATGGCTTAATTAATTATTTAAGCCTAATTACCTCTGTTGAACAGTAAGGGAGCTTAGGGAATGTGATTGGGATATTTTTCCTAATTCATTTCCTAAGTTTTCTTTACTTTTGAATCAAATTAATTGATGATTAATGAGGTAATTAATTGCTTAATTAATTAATTAATCCTTAAGATAAATTCAGAGCCTAAGTAATCAAATATGGGACTTAGGGATTGATATTAAAGCTTCTTTCTTGATCTCCTTCCTCAAGCTAATTCCATTTCATTAATTTAAAATGTTTAATGCTTAACCAAATAGATTAATAAGATTAATTAACTCAATCTAAAATCCACTTCACATCTAATCACCTTTAATCAACCCTGGGTAGCTCTTTGGGTGTTTAATAGCCTAAAGAGAGAGCTAATGAAATTATGGTTAACTCACATATGTGAGAAAACCATTAAAGTAGTTAAGTGAGATCCCTTAAGCCTAACTAACTATTAATCATGAGCCAATTGCATTAGGCCCCTTTCATTTCCTAGAAGTATTGCAAATTTACTTTTCACGTGGTTGTATATCATATTGGCTCATTATTATTACTTAATTAACTTAAGGTGATGTAGGTAAGGGTTAATTAATTGACTTAATTCATACCCTAACCTAATTAAGACATAAAATCAAACCTCACTATTCTTCATTAAACCAAATGAAAATAATTTTATTTAATTTGATTGTCCTTAGAATTTAGTTGGATTGAATAAAACCACAAGCTGGTGTTGTTTTATTTCCTCCCAATCATGCTAAATGTTATATGGCATATGATTCATGCATCCATCTCTTTTAAAATTAATTAAATAAAATGATTTCCTTTATGTCAAATTGCATGTGTTGATTTAAATTAAAAATATGTGTGGCTAGTATCACTATGAAATCCCAAATATATTTTCAAAAGTTTATAAATAAATGAATATACATATATGTTATAAATTTAGTTATATACCATAGGAAATGCAAGTGAATATAAATCTAGTGTATGAAATCAAGTCTCTTCCTTACATTCATTTGTTGATTTGCATAAGTATGAATGTTAGCAGTATATTAGTCTGGACATCCTAGGGATGCACAACTTTAAGTAGCCCTAAGGAGGTTCCTACCTTGTTCCCTTGGTGTAGAACATTGACGATGTACCTGCTTGATTTCATTCTTATGCATTTGGACATTAGAATTTAGATAGAGCTTTAATGAATTTACACAAAATAAATCAATCAAATCAAAATATAATTTTTGCATAATTTTCTATTCTTGTAGTTATTTATACATCCATATGTATCTAAGAATAGCGATATATTAGTTTGGGCATTCCAAGGATGCACGGCTTTAAGTAGCCCTAAGGAGGTTGCTACCTTGTTCCCTAGGTGCAGAATAATGATGATGTACTAGCTTAAAACTTTTATACATGTGGATGTGTACTTAGCTAATGAATAAAAACTCTCCTTTTCTATTAAAAAGATATGCATTCATACTTTATTTATTTTGTTGAGTTGATTAGTCATGTGATTTAAGGTTCTTTCCTTATATTTTTTGCATAAGAATTTAGATAGAGCTTTAAATTAATATGACAAAACCATTGAACCAAATGAAATATTAATTTTAAATACATTTACTCACATTCATCATTTAAATGCGCTAAGATACAAATTGCATGTATAGCTATGCTTAGGATTTAATCATATGTATGTTATACATGATGGAAAGAAATGAATAACCATGTGTTATGTGATAGTAATTCATTCCAACTAACCTTTAGATGCCTTTCTTATTGAATGAGTTTATTTAAAGTGAACCTAAACTTAAGACTAATTAAAACATGTAATAAGCCATTCACTAAAGGGAACTGATTAATTAAGTTGCTTTAGATGTGACTTAAGGTAGGGATAAAAGAGAGTGATCCTCTCTTTCCTTCTCTTCATAACATTTAGTTATTGTGTAGGTCAAATGAAACAAAAGAAAACATTAAATAAAATTTGTAAATTGATTAAACTATTTAAAGTGAAATCACCCATTAAATTGATTCTTTCTACATTTAAAAAATTTTAACTCTAAAGCCTAGCTAGGATATACCACACAAGCCTTAACACCCATATTAGATTAAGTCACCACTTCTAGCTTTATGTTAAGGTGGTCTATGGTTTGATGTATGTTTTTTTTTATGTACTATTATAGACTAGATCTTAGGATGTATGTGTGTAGATTCAATGTTAGACCGTGATTAGCCTAATCATATTTTCTACAGGAGATTATGCTTAAGGGGCGCTTAAAATAAATATAAATATTTTGTGCAGGTTGCTTAACTCCTAAGCATAATCTACAATAGGACAGGTGGACTTGGTTACCCATGTGTAGGGTGCTAAGTCCAAATTATTCATATAACTGCTCAGGTTGTATGGTGTATTTAGTTAACACTTATTTTGTAGGTATAGTTAGATTTACTTCTCCCATTTTTAATGTAATTTTTCATTAGGAATTAGGATTATTGCTATGGGGCCTTAGGATAAACGTTGGTTACAAGACCAAGTCTTATGTACCATGTGATCTTATGGAGCTTTCCCAACCAAATGAAAAAAAGGAAATGCAGGAAAGGAGGAGCTTTGAAGATTTGAAGACCCCCCATAGCTCCCATTCATTTGTTGTAATTAAATTATAATTATGCATTTCATTATACTAGGATGTATAAGGGTAGAGCTCAGCTACACATTTCTTTTTCGGGTTGTACGGTGGTACCCGACCGCAATGGTCTCTTATTTTTTTACGATAGATATATAAATTATTTGATAATTTATTTAGCTTGTGCATTATAAAAAGCATGTCTCTTCATAGTTTATTTATGATTGGTGATTGTTTTATGGCTTGGATGCGATTAGGCTCTTAGGAAAAATTAACTCTTCTACCCCAATTAACAACTCATAACTAAATTTTCTAAAATAAACTCATAACCTCATATAAAGCCTAGGCATTAAATCAAGATAATAAAATATTTAGAAACTGCTTAGGATGTTGTATGCTTAACATCTGTTGACCTCACTTTTTGAAGTGACCTCTCAACTTCCTTATCATAAACCTAGGACTCTTATAGACACTAAGAGTTCCTTTGTTTTAAGACACTTCTAGTGATTAGGTGAACACTTAACCTAACCCTAAAGACTTAGAAGAGTTAGCCATAAGAATATGTTGTGCCTTAGGATTTAGGAGGACTTGCCTACCCTGTAGCCTAAACCCAATCCTTGCTTCCTTCTTTCAAACCAAACCTCAAATTCAGATTCAAATTCCAAATCCCAAATCATAAATCAATTCCAAATCAAGTGATTGAAACCCATTATTAAATTCAAACTCCAAATACCTTCTTAATCCCTTTAATTTTATCGTATGGACTTAGTCTTAACAAAATTCCAAATCAACCCCAAATCCAATTGATTTTCTCAATTATCAAATTCAAATCAGAATTCCAAACTTTAAGTGATTGAAACCCATGATTAAATTCAAACTCAAATTTTTCCTAAGCCCTTTGTTTTTATCCTATGGACTTAGCCTTAACCAAATCCAAATCTCTCCAAACTTAAGTGATTTTCTCATAAATCATTTATATCTTCATTTATATTCCCAAATATAAATGAAGTATAAATTTAAATTGCCAAAACTAAATCCAAAATTAAACCAAAATCCAACTTATACCCTTTTAGGCCAATTCCTTGAACTTGGCTAAATGATACCCAAATAAACTTAAAACCCATTGATTTTTTCATGATTTAATCATTCCTACAATCATTGACAAAAATATAAGCATAAACCTCCATTATCGAACCAAACCCAAGTCAACCCAAGTCAAGTCCAGTTGACCTCTTTTGACTTGAAATTGTCACATGAACCAAAACCCATATGGCTTCAAATCACTTGCAATTGGATTTATATTTCCATCTCAAACCCATTGGTCAATATAACTAAACTTGAATCAAGCCATGATCAAGCCAATTAACCCATTTAGGTCCACTTGACCCGAAGTGAGCTAAAAGACCTTTTGAGCTAAGTTCTAATTCAACCCAAATTGGATTGAACTAAGCCCATCCAAATCTCATATAATGATCAACAATCATCCTAGGTTAGTCAATTGTCTTAAATTGGGTCAAACCAAGTCAAACTTAGCCTTTGACCAAGTCAACATTTAGCCCAAATGAAACCCAAACTAGCCAAAAACCACTATATACCAAATTAATTGAAACCATTGATTCAAGCCCACTCATAATCAATGATTGAACATTACCCAACCCTCACTTGAGCCAAACCAAGTCTAATTGGCAATTTGACCCAAGTTGACCCAAATTAGCCTAAGGAGCCAAAATAGGTCAAATCATAATCCAACTCAAATTGATTCCAACCAATTGATTAAGTTCATTCCAAATCATTTATTAAACTTGACCAAAGCCAGAATTGAGCCCAAGTTCACCAATTGGTCAACTTGACCCAACTTAGCCCAATTTGATTTAAAGGGTCAAATTAGCCAAAATCCAAATTAATTTCAAATTGAACCAAACCAAAGCCTACAGTCATTTTCAATTAGCCAATTGAACTTGACTCAACACCTAACCTAACCAAATTTGGTCAAATTAGTCAAGTTGGTCAACTTGACTTATTTGACCTATGTGAACCCAAATGAGCCATAATCAAATCCAAAGCAAATTGAATCAAATCAATGACACCAATACAGTCCAATTGGTCATGTGAACTTGACACAACCCTTAGTTTGACCCAATTTGATCAATTGGTCAACTTGACCCAACCTAAATTGATTTGACCTATTTAGGTCAAATCAAGCCAAATCAAATCAAATAAACTCCAAACCACTTAAAAACTAGGCTAACCCACTTTTGACCCATCCCAATTCTGCCCAAACCAAACCCATAGCCAATGATCATTTTACCCTTAAGTTTAGGGCATCCCATGAGATAAGACACATGCTCATTGGGTCATTTTCTTCCTCAAGCCACTTGGCACCCATTCATAGGTCCACTTAGGCACCTAGGACCATGGCTGACCTGACCCAAAGGTGATTGGGTCAGCCATGATCCATGGGGAGGTGAAATCACCTCCCCATCCCCATTGCAGCTTTTCAAACCACCAAGGACAAGTACTTCTTCCCTTGGTAGCCACCTCCACACCCTCACCCAACTAAACTGAGCCATAACATGCACTCAAGGACCTCCACCACCCTTTAATTCATCCAATTGATCAAGAAGAATCCAAACAAGCTGTGGCCATTTGATCTTAGGAATGAGGGGGTATACCACCATCATTCTTACTAAAACTCAAAGACATGCTCGATTCAACCCTAGCAGCCAAGGAGAGAGTTCCTAGAGCCTTTTCCAAGGTTTCCCAAGCTCCCTCAAATCCTTATTCTCAGTTTTACATAAAACTGAAATAGGGGAGGCCACCTTCGATTCCCATTTGCTTAAATCTCCACCAAAGTGCAATTAACTTTGCACACACCTTCCTTGGAGCTAAACGTGTGAGAATGAATCATTTCTCAAGCTTCCCAATAGCCGGAGGGTGGAGTTTGATTAAGCCAAATCACCTATGCCTAGTGATTGGTCTTCCAAGCAAACTACACCAAATCAAAGCTCATGCGGCTCAATAGGGCTTTGTTTCTCCCAAACGAAGCTTCCTCAATTGGAACCACTGGTCACAAGCTCCAGTGAGGTATGCCATTGAAACTAATTTTTGAATGAAAGTAGGTTGGTTTTTATAAAAGAAATTTTAATGTCATGCAATTTACACTGTTAGATTTGCTTGTTGTGCTTCTCTGAAGGTGTGGGATCATTTCATCTCCATCCGAGCTCGGGTGAGCTCAGATTGAGTGACGATCAATGGACGGTAGCCATTATTTGGTGCTCAGAAGAGATAGATCATGGATTGTCCATCCCACATGATTGAAATGGATGGTCCTGATCTAATCATGCTTAGAGACTCTGATTAATCTCTCAAAATATGGGTTTAATCGTGGTTGTCTGATCTTGGATCAGATGATCCATGGAATCCATTAACCATAGTGCACCACACATGGATGTTTGATCCATAATAATATTAGCTTTTATTGGGCTAATTAAAAATTTTTAATTTGAATTTTAATTAATTTATAAAAAAAATTAATTAAATTAATTTTAAGCTTATTTATTAAGTAAAATCTAGAAAATTATTAAATAAATATTTTTTTAATTTAAAGTTTTAATTAAACTATAATAATCCCTAATTAAAATTATCTCAAATTTATCTACTGAATACATTTCTAAAGGGGATTTATTGGATTTTTCTTTTTTTTAATAAAATAATTTAATAAATGAATCAAGTTTTTTCTAGAATATATTCTTAAATTGAGAAACTTTTAATATTTCAGTTCATCTCTTAAATAAATAAACAAATCAATTTATTAATCAAAATTTTAAATCAAATTCTCTAAAATGAAATGTGATGAAATATATCTTCTTCTTCAAAACATCATGTTATTTATATGAATAGTGGTAAATTTATAAATTTATTTCTAAGAATAATATATCTTCTTATTCTTAACAAAATGAGAATGAAATATACATCTCTTTTTTTGTCTTTTTTTTAAAATGTAGATCAAAGATATTCTTTAAATTTGTGGTATTTAGTGTACTATCTAGAATTCACCACCTATAATGGATTCAAAAAGGACTCAAAATTTAATTGCATGTGTTAAAGATTCTTCCCCTTTCATGGAAATAAAGTATTTATTTAAATGATTATTAAGTTCACTCAAGGCAAGTCCCCATGGTTTACATCTAAATGAGATCCCTTAGGATACTCTTGATTGGGTAAATGATTGATCTCCAAAGATTTTAATAGGTAGGACTCAATTGATTAGTTTTTATTGAAGATCAAATGGGATTGACCAAAGAGGAGTTATTATCGAAGCCAAGGAAGATAAGTAAGATGTTCCCTGCTGAAACCTAATGATCTCAAACTATCCTATGGTTGGGCTTTATATTTTTAAAATTGAATTATTCATTGAGTTGACTTTTTATTAGAAGTTTAGGGCTTATGATTCCACAACACAAGATTATAGAAACACCTAAGAGGTGAGGATTTATGCTTATGGCACATAGAAGGGAGAAATAACCTAAGAACCTAAATATAGGGAGCTTTAGCGAAGGCCGAAAGCACGACCTAAATCTAAGGCCATAATGGGTATTTGATTTGCCTCCATAAAAGAGGACAAACCACGTGACTGCTTGGACTTACAACCACTTAGGGGTGGCCACCAACTAACTCCTCCTATAATTTTAAATTCATGTAGGCAAGTCATATGCTTTATTCATGATAGCTAGGTTGTTATTTATTTAGAAAGAGACTAAGTCCTTAAACTCACTCCCTAAAGAGACTATATCATGTAAAGGGCATGCCTCAAATGACCTAAATCTAATACAAATCATATTACATGTTATTTTTATTTTTAGACAATCATTTGACTCGGGCTCATAGGATTCATATGCCTAATGCATGAGAAGTAAGATTATTAGCCAAAGTCAATAAGAAGGGGGGAGGTGTGTTTCCACCATGGCTCTCAAAGATCAAACCAAGTTTCTTTGGCAAAGGTGAAAGCCCTCCAATCAAGAGTGAAAATAATATGCATTTATGCATGATGTTGTTAGAGAAATATTCATCCAGCTAAGGGGTTTCTAATTCTTTTATCTTGATTTTAACTTAATCTTTAAGTGAGGTTATGAGTTCTTTATTTTAATTTTGAATTGTTAAATTTGGTAGAAGATTTATTTTTTCTAAGAGCCTAATCCACATTCAGGCCATACATCAAGCAAGAAAGAAACTAAGAAAAGGATGTCATCTTAATGCACAAGCTAAGCAAATCATGAATCAATTAATAAATTTAATGCAAAAGAATAAGAGTCCATTTATGGTCGGGCACCACTGCACAAACCCAAAAACAAATTGGGTAGCCAAGCTCTACCCATATATAACTCGGATTACAAATGAAATTAAGTATAATTAAGCAAGGAATTCATTATTATGGGGGTCTTCAAACTTCATTTCTTCATCTTCTTTTCTTCTTTCTTCTTTGGTTTCTTCTTTTGGATGGTTAGAAAGTGGTTGCTCCAAAGGCTTCACATGGTATATAAAATGTAATCTTATGACCAATGTTCATCCTAATCCCCATAATAATTATTCCAAAATCCTAATTGCAAAGATACATGAAAAGGAAAAGTATATCTAGCTAATACCTGCAAAATAGAGATTAACTAAACAAACCACACAAATTCTAAGCATGTATATTGGAATTATCACCCCACACATGGGTGACTAAGTCCACCTGGCCTATTAGATTATGCTTAGGGTATGGCTTCTACATAAAGCTTATATATTTTTATTTATTACTGGTTAAGTACAATCCCCGGTAAGAAATAATGATTAGACTAGATAATCCTATCATTTATTCTATCCACATTCACCTAACATTCAGACTAAAACATATATCATAAAATAAAAGCAAACATCAAACCCTACACTGCCCTAACCTAAAGCTAGGAGTGGTGACTTAGTCTAAATATATGTGCTTTAGAAGGTTTCTATGGTATGCTTAACTATGGCTTTAGGGTTTGTATTTTCTAAATATGAAAATGTTCAACTTAGAGGATGGTTTTATTTAAGTTATTTTATTGATTTGGGTTGATTTTATTTTGTATTTTTATTTGGTTTGAATGAATCCTATAATTAATTACTAAAGAGAAGGAAAAAGGAAGAGAACTTCTCTTTCCTTCCCTACCTTAGGTAATTTCTAAAGTGGATTTATGTTTAGTTTTATTCAGTGAATGCTTTATTGTGTGTTTTAATTAATCATAAGTTTAGATGAACTCTAAACAAACCTATTCAAAAAGAAAGGCAATTTAAGATTAAGTAAAGCGAACTAAATTCATAAAATACACCTCACTTCATTTCTTTCCCAACATATATAACATGCAAATGGATAAATCCTAAGCATATCTATACATACAAATGAGAATATTTAGCATACTTTATAATGAATGCTAAGTAATTTACTTAAAAAATTTTGAATCCTTATGATGCACGATTTTCATTAAGTAGAAAAAGGGTTTCTTATCCAATTTTCACATGCACACATGAATGTATGAAAGGTGTAAGGTACAAGACCTACTAAGGGATACTTAAAGCCTCATAACCCTAGGGTTGTCAAGGCTAATATACCACTTTCCTTAAATACAAGCATATGTACAAAAGAAATGAATGGAAAAGAAAGGATGCAAAAGTTTGTGTTGGTTGATTTATTTTTTGTTTATGCAATTTATATGTACAAGTGTAGGTATCCTTCTTAAGTGATAGCATAGGAATGATTAGGAGATGGAATTAGGCAAGTTTTGGGATCTTTTCAAATGAACTAAACACTTCACAAAATCCTATTTAAAATTATACTAAAAGAGGGGAGAAGGAAAACTACACTAAGCACATCTTTATATTTTACTCACATGCAAGCTTATAAATAAAACATTATTGACACACTTTCAGTTTTGGTAATTAATTCATATATTTTGAAAATAATTTGGATTTAATAATGACAATAGCCACTCATATTTCTATTTTATCCAAAACATGCAATTTGACATAAAAGAAACATTTCACTTTCATTTTGATTTTCGAAAAGAATGAATGCATGAAATTCATATGACATACACATTTAGCATGTTGGGAAGAAACTAAAATGTTGAAAGCATGTAAACATATTCACCCTATTTAATTCCTAAAGATAATCTTATGAAATAAGAAAGCTTAAAGGAAATCAAAGTATTTTTAAAGAAGGTTCGATTTTGTTTTGAGTTTGATTTAATTTGAAAAATGTGAAGTGAGTTTGCTATTCTTAATCCATTCCCACATGTGTATTATATTTAAGTTTAATTTTTAAATAATTAGATCCATTTTATATTTTGATTAGGTTAAGGTATTAATTAAGTGCATGAATTACCCCTTACCTATACCACCTTAGTATATTTAAACAAATAATTATGAGCCAATGAGATGACATAAAACCTCACAGAGAATTTAAACTTCCAATGCACCTAAAAAAAAAGGCCTAATGCAATTTGGCTCATGATTAATGATTAATTAAACTAAGGAGTTTAACTTAAATAATTTCATAACCCCTCTCACACATGTGAGTTGGATTTTGATTTCTTTAATGTACTCAGGCTCTTAAACACCTAAGCATCTATCCAAGATAGATTAATTAAGTTTTGGAAGGTTTTAGAATTTCATGAAATTAATTATGGGGTAATTAGTGGTAATTAGTGAATTAACCCTTAATTAAGAATGATTAAGAAAGAAATGGAGGTTTAGGGAATATCTCAAGGAAATTATCCCAAATTTACTCCCTAAACCTCACATTCACTTAATCAAAACTTAATTGACTCAATTAGAGAGTTAAACCACTAATTATACCCTTAATTAAGCTTAATTACATAAAGGGAGTAATTAAGGAATGAACTAGAAATTCCCTTAAGCCACCAATAAATTCCAAAAAAATTAGGGGAGGTAGGAGTCATCCTACTAATTAGGTAAACAAAGTTTGGGATTAATTAGTGAAGTAATTATAGGGTAATTAGCAAATTAACATTCCCAATAAAACCCAAATCTAGAGAAAAATATTTTTTTAAAATCTATTAAAATTAATTTTAGAATATTCTATGTTCAATTATCTTTCATATGCAATTTATTTTATATTTTTTTATTTTTATACACCTAGATATAAATTTTAGAAGGTTTGGTGATTAATTAGCATTTATTGAATCTCAAATTATGTTATTAATCCCGTCGACGTCACGTGTGCCGCTGACGCGGCATGCGCTTTACACGTGGCACGACGGGATTGGGTATTTAACCCGTCACACCATAGCGCTGCTTGGCGGCGGTGCTACGTGCTTTCTCCTCTGCAGTCCAATCAATTGGTGGCTTAATTAGGAGAATTTTTAGTTCATTCTTTAATTACTCCCTTAATGTAATTAAGCTTAATTAAAAGTATAATTAGTAGTTTAACCCTCTGATTGAGTCAATTAAGTTTTGATTAAGTGAATGTGAGGTTTAGAGAATAATTTTGGGATACTTTCCTTGAGATATTCCCTAAACATCCTTTCTTTCTTAATATATTCTTAATTGAGGGTTAATTCACTAATTACCCCCTTAATTAATTTCATGAAATTCTAAAGTTGAGATTAAAGCCACAAATCAGAGGGGTAAATCCATGAGCACTACGTGTTTTAATCTCAGTCGTCCATCCAAAATGCACAGATGGATGACCAGAGATTCATCCATGCAATTCCCTATGGGAAAGGGGATTCTTCTATGTTCTAGACCATGATCTGAACTCGATTGAGTTCAAATTGAGCTAGAATTTGGCCCACACCTTCATCATGCAACCTAGATCACATTTAATGGCCAAAATCCTGAGATTAACATTCACTTCACAAAGCTCCATAGCTAGCTAGTTTAAAAATGGCTGACCTCACCGGAGGTGATCACCAGGGCTCAATTCCCTTGAAGAAGCTTCATCTGGTTGAGAAAAAGCTTTGCTAAAGGTTTGAGCTCTTGAGGTTGAGTGGATGCTTCTATGGACCAACTACCCCTTGCCTTGAGCTCCATCTTGATCTAGATGGATCCTCCCTTACCTTAGGAACTCAGGAAAGAACTTGGGTGAGCTCGATTGAGGTCCTCGAGGGAGTGTACAAATGGAATTGCACTGGTTTTCAGTGTGGAGTGACTTGGCTCTTCAATGGAGGTCCCCTATTTTTAAGCTTTGAAAATCGAGAAATGAAGTTTTGAAATCACCCTAGGAATCTTGGAGAGGCTCTTCTCTAGCTTCTCTAAGTTCAATCGAAATGAGGAATGTTAAGTTTGAAATGAATTAGGGGGAGTATATCTCCCCCTTTGGCAATCGGATGATCAAAGCTTGCCATGCCATTTTTGATCAATTGCCCTGATTTAGTGAGTTTGCTAGGCTATTAAATGAGCCATTGAGTTCAGTTTGGCCAGAGGAGTGGAAGGTGAACTCCCCATGTGCTCAAAGCAAGTGGAGGCGTGATTCCCATGTGGCCATTTCAAAGGGAGTGATCGATTTGGCCATTGGGCGAGGTTGGGCTAACCCCAACCCATTGGGTTGGGTGCACCACCCTCTCTAGTGTTTTCTTGATCCACTAAGAGAGTACCTAGTGGTTATGAAGAGGATTTGACCAAATTCTAAGTGGAATTGGTCAAAATTTACTCTATGGCCTAGGGGTAAATTAGTCATTTGACCTTGATTTCAATTTGGGTATGTTCAATATGATGATAAAATAGGTTTAGCCAAGTTTCATTGAATTTGGAGCTGGTTTGATGTGATTTGGCTCATGTTTACCCATTTAGGTCAAAATGGGTCAACTTGGATCAAGTTGACCAAGTGGTCAAATTGGGTCAAACCAAGGGTTGTGTCAAGTTCATATGACCATTTAAAATGTTTTGGTGGCTTTGGTTTGATTCAATTTGGTTTAGTTTTGAATTTAGTTCATAAGATTTCATTTAGGTCAAATGAGTCAAGTTGACCAATTTGACCCATTTGACCTATTTGAGCTAGGTCATGGGTAGGTTTAGGTTTGGTTGGTCATATGAAAGGGATTGGTATCTTTGTCTCCAATTAATTTTGGTTAAGTTTGAATTTGGCTCAATATGACCCTTTAGGTCAAGTTGGGTTCAAGGTCAATTGGGCTAGGTTAGGTCTAGTTGGCCAATTGAGGCTTTGGTCAAGTTCAACAAGTGATCTAGAATGAACTTGTCCTATTGATTTCAATCAATTTGTCTTACATCAAGTGTTGACACATTTTGACCTTTTAGGCCAAGTTCGGTCAACTTGGGTCAAGTGGCCAATTGGACTAGGTTAGGCTCAAATGTTGACTTGGTCAAGTTCAAACATTGATCATGAATGAACTTAGATCATTGGTTTCAATTAATTTGGCCTATGATGGATTTTGGCTATGTTGGGTTTCATTTTGGCTAAGTGTTGACTTGGTCAACCCTTAGGTTTGACTTGGTTTGACCCAATTTGAGTGATTGATCATCTCATGATGATTGTTGATCATGATGAGAGGCTTAGGTGAGTTTGATTCAATCCATTTTTGTTAAAATTAGAATTTAGCTCATAAGGGTATTTTAGGTCACTTTGGGTCAAGTGAACCTAAGTGGATCAAATGGCTTGGTCAAAGCTTGATTTGAGTTTGATTAAACTTACATATGGACTTATGATTGAATTAGAAATCCATTCGCAAGTGGTTTGAAGTCAAATGGGTTTTGATTCTTTTGACAATTTCAAGTTCAAAGGGTGAACATGAAATAGATTTTGGCTTGATTTTTGAATTGAGTTTTGGTTAAGTGATTGAAGTTTGTAGTTATATTTGGATTCATGATTGAAGGATTGATTGAATCATGAAGGAAAATCAAGATCTTGGCTTGATTTTAAGTTGATTTGGCTAAGTTCAAGAATTTGACTTGAAAGGCTTAAGTAGGATTTTGATTGAATTTGAACTTAAATTTTGGAGTTGGTTTTGGTTGTTTGATTTTATATTTTATTTATATATGTGAATATAATTGAGAATATAAATGGGTCATGAGAAAATTTCATGAGTTTGAAGTGATTTGAACATGATCTAGGCTAAGTCCTTAAGAGAAAATCAAAGTGACTTAGGAAAGATTTGTGAATTGATCTTGAATTTTGGATTTAGTTTGATTGATTTGAATTTATATTTCATTTATATATGTGAATATAAATGAGAATATAAATGACTTGTGAGAAAATTTTATGAATTTGAATTGATTTTAATATGATTTTTAGGCTAAGTCCTTAAGAGAGGATTAAAGACTTAAGAAGGATTTTGAATTAGGAATTTGGATTTTGGATTTGATTTAATTGATTGCAATTTATATTTCATTTATATATGTGAATATAAATGAGTTATGAGAAAATTTCATGAATTTGAAGTGATTTGAAGATGATTTTTAGGCTAAGTCCTTGAAGGGAAATCAAAGGACTTAAGCAAGATTTGGAATTTGGAATTTGATTTGAATTTATATTTCATTTATATATGTGAATATAAATAAGAATATAAATGGGTTATGGAAAAATTCATGAATTTGAATTGATTTGAAGATGATTTTTAGGCTAAATCCTTAGGAAGGAAATGAAGGACTTAGAAAATATTTGGAATTTGGAATTTCAATCATGGGTTTCAATCTTATGGCATTGATTTGAGTTTGGGGAAAATCAATTAGGCTAAAATTGATTTAGGTTTTATGTTGACTTGAAGGAAGGAAGTAAGGAAAGTGGATCAAGCTATAGGGTAGGCAAATTTTCCTAACACCCCTAAGGCATGACCTACTCCTATGGCTAACTTTTTTAAGTTTCTAAGGTTAGGTTGAGTGTCCACCTAATCACTAGATGTGTCTTAGGACTAAGGATCTCTTAAAGTCTAAGAGAAGTCTTATGTCTAAGATATAGGTGTTTAGATCCCATTCTAAAAATGAGGTCAACCCATGGATTCATATTGGGTTTACAAATGTATAGTTCATTTGAAAAGAACACAACATTTGTCTAAATCTATTCCTGCGTATCTCCATGCTAAGATTTAAAAAGAATTTCATGTCACATATATAAATCATATAATCAAATCAAATATGACTTCTTGCATGACTTCTCATTCTTTTAGTTCTTTTTATACATTCACATGTATCTGAGTACAATGGTATATTAGTCTGGACACCCCGGGGCTACGAGGCTTTAAGTAGCCCTAACAAGGTCTTGTAACTTACACCCCTAGTGTAGAATAGTGGCTCCATACTCGCTTAAAACTCTTATACATATATGTGAATGATGTGGCCAATGAATAAGAATCATAATCAAATAAATCAAATACAACTTTTTCATGGGTTTTCCTATCCTTGTAGTTTTTTATACATTTTTATGTATCTAAGAAAAGTGGTATATTAGTCTGGACACCCCGGGGCTATGAGGCTTTAAGTAGCCCTAAGTAGGTCTTGTACCTTATGGCCCTGATGTAGAATAATGGCACCGTTCTCACTTAAAACTTTTATACATATGAATGTGTATCTAACTAATGGATGAAAAATTCCTCCTTTTCTATTAAAAAGACATGTATTCATAATTCAATCAAATGAAATATTTAAATTCCTAACACATTTCTTTGTATTCATCATTTAAGTGTGCTAAGACATACATTGCATGTATATGTATGCTTAGGATTTAATCATATGCAGGATATACATGATGGAAAGAAATTAATAAATATGTGTCATGCGATAGTAACTCATTTTAATTAATCTTAAGATGTCTTTCTTATTGAATAAGGTCATTTAGAGCAAACTTAAACTTAGGATTAATTAAAACATATAATAAGCCATGCACTAAAGAAAATTTATTAATTAATTTGCTTCAAAAGTGACTGAAGGTAGGGATGAAAGAGAGATTCTCTCTCTTTATTCTCTTTATAACACTTAGTTGTTAAGTGTAGACCATATGAAATAAAAGAAAACACTAAGTAAAATCTTCAAATCAGTTAAATCACTTAAAGAGAACTGAATCCCTCACACTTAGCAAATTACCACTCTAAAGCCTAGTTAGGAAATACCACACAAGCTTTAATGCACACACATTAGATTAAGTCACCACTTCTAACTTTAGGTTAGGACGGTGCATGGTTTGATGTATGTTTTATTTTATGATGTAATATTTTAGACTGGATTTTAGGGTGTATGTTCCATAGACTGGATATTAGGTTGTTATTAGCCTAATCATATTTTCTATAGGGGGTTGTGCTAAAGGGGTCGCTAAATAAAAGTCTAAATACTTTTGCTATGTAGGTTGCTTAGCCCTAAACATAACCCAAGTCAGGATAGGTGGGCTTTGTTACCCATGTGTGGGGTGCTAAGTCAAAATTATTCATATAACTACTTGGGTTATATGGAGTGTTTAGCTAACAATTGTTTTGTAGGTGTAGCTGGATTCACTTTTCTTCTTTTAATATAATTTTGCATTAGGATTATGATGATTGTTATGGGTGATTAGGATGAACATTGGTTATAAGACAAAGTCTTATGTACCATGTGATGCCTTTGGAGCAAGCACATCCAAATCAAGCCAAAAGAAAGAAAGAAACAGAACAAATCAAGTGAAGGAATGAAAGATGAAGAATGATGAATGAATAATGAAAACCCACATAACATCCATCATTTGTAATTGTAATTATTCTCTTGTAATCTAGGTTGTATAAGGGTAGAGCTTGGCTACCCACATTTCTTTTTGGATTGTACGGTGGTACCCATCCACATTGGCCTTTTTATTCTTTTGTGATAGCTTTATAAAATTATTTGATGATTTGTTTAGCTTGTGTATTAAAAAAAGCATGCTTTTTCATATTTTGTTTATGATTGGTGTTTGTTGTATGGCCTAGATGCGATTAGGCTCCTAGGATAAAATTAATCTTTTTAAAACTAGCAACTCATAAATAAACCTCTAAAATAACTCATACCCTCATATAAAAGCCTAGGCATTAAATCAAGATAACAAAATATTTAGCAAAACCAATTTGCGCAACCATGCATAACCATGTTTGTTTTCATAACCATCTTGTTTCACTTTGAGAGAATGATGGAGAACAACCTTAGACTTAGACTCTCAAACATAAAATCAGACAAATAAAAATTTGCATTAGATTAAATCATTATTCATACCCCTCATGCTCTAGTCTCTTAGGGAGTGGGTTTAAGGACTTAGTTTTTTTCTAAATAATAACAACCTAACTATCTTGCAATTCATTTGACTTTCCTATACAGATTTAAAGCATAGGAGAAGTTAGCTGGCTACCTCTCAAGGCGATTATAAGTCTAGCAGTCGAGTGATTTACTCTTTCTTATAGAGGTAAATCATATACCCACTTTCTCCTTAGATTTAGGTCGTGCATTGACCCTCGCCAAAGCTCTGTAGATTTAGGATCCAAGGTTGCAATTTCTTTTGGGCTACAAGCATAAATTCTCACCTCTTAGACATTCCTACAATCTTGTGCGGTGGTATTATAAGTCCTAGCTTTCTAATAAAATATCAACTATAATAAAATCAATCTCTTCAACCTCAAATATATAAAGCCTAATCACATGATGGAATTGAGTGCTCACTAGGCTTCCTAGTATCATGATCACTCCCTACTCATTTCCTTTGGTTTCAATAATAACTCTTCTCTTTTGATCCATCCCACTTGATTTTCTAAAACACAACCAATTTATTGATAGTCATATCTTTGAATTCTTTGGAGATAACAATCATCTACTTTAATCGAGAGTATTCTTAGAAGATTCATTTTTCTTAAGATGTAATTAATTATGGGGACTTCCCCCATAGGAAACTTTAGAACCTGGTCTAAATAAACCCTACTTTATTCATCCATGTAAAGTAAGGGAAAAATCTCTAGTATATTCGAAGACCCATCATGCATTAGGAGTATTTATTAGGTGATTAGGTCCATCGTAGGATAGTAATTTCTATCTTTCAAGATAGTGCACTATTCCATGATGTAGTACCCGTTCACCTCAATAAGTACACCCTCAGATCTGCATGGTGTGTCCCCCCCCCCCCCATACAAATGAATCAAAAAATAAACACCACAACATCACACATATCATTTTGTTCCACTCTTGCTAATAGAGGGTTTTCATCTTTGCTAGATAGAAAATGGGCATAATCTTTAAGACCCTATGATAGAAAAACATATATTTCTCTTTTAATTTAGCCCATAATCAACTTCATCATACATTTAAGTATAAAAAAATTCCTATAGCCTATGTCAAAATAAAGAGTCTAAAATCAAATAAAACTTGATAAGATTTACATTAGACTAAGTCATTATTCATACCACTCATGCTCTATTCTCTTAAGGAGTGGGTTTAAGGACTTTAGCTTCTTTTTAAAATAATAACAATCTAGCCATCTTGCAAAATCATAAGACTTTCCTACATGGTTTTAAAATGTAGAAGGAGTTAGCTGGCTGCCACTCCAGGCGGTTATAAGTCCAGTAGTTGGGTGGTTTACTCTCTCTTGTACTAGTAAACAATATACCCACTTTCACCTTAGATTTAGATCATGCTTTAGCACTCGCTAAAGCTCCCTAGATTTAGGATTCGAGGTTGTTGTTTCCCTTTGGGGCTACAAGCATAAATCCTCACCTCTTAGGTATTTCTACAATCTTGTATTGTGGAATTATAAGTCTTAAATTTATAATAAGATTTCGATACAAACATATAAATCTCCTCACTTTCAAATATATAAAGCCCAACTATAGGATAGTCTGGGATGCTCACTAGGTTTCATAATATCATGAGCATTCCTTACTTATCTCCTCTTGGTTTTGATAATAAGTCTTTCCTTTTGATCTATCCCATTTGATCTTCTAAATATAGTCAATTTATTGATAGTCATATCTTTGAATTCTTTGGAGATAATAATTGTCTACTTTAATCAAGAGTATTCTTAAAGAATTCACCTTCATTAAGATGTAATTAACTATGGGGGCTTGTCCCCATATGGAACTTCAGAATCCAGTTTAAATAAACCTGACTTTGTTCATCCATGTAAAGTAGGGAAAAAATCTCTGGTACATTCAAAGACCCATCATGCCTTAGGAGTCCTTATTAGGTGATTAGATCCATCGTAGGATAGTGATTTCTATCTTTCAAGATAGTGCATTATTCCTTGATGTCGTACCTGATCACCTCAATAAGTATATCCTCAGTCTGGTGTCCCCACCCATACACACATACACATGAATCAAAAACAAACACCACACCATTACCCCGCTCCCCTCATCATCCACCATCACCCGTTCAGCTTACAACATCCACCACTCTTTCCAATATTTAGAAGGCCCCATCCGGGGAGAAACCATCACTGCTAGTGATTCGGCTGCAGCCCGAGGATCCCGCTCCATCCATTCCACCTATTGAAGTGAGATCGAGCTCCCCTACTCAACCCTCTACCTCAGGTGCAGTCAGGAAGGAGTGGCGACCAAGAGCATTGTCATTGCATCACCGCCACTGCAGACTGAGGGGGAAAGGGGAGTGGAGCATAGTCCTATAGCAGTCAGCAAGTATTCATACCAGTCCAGCCAGGCATAGTAGATCGATTGATAGATGACATATTAGTGGACTACTTTGCCGAGAAAAGGTGAATTCTTGGGAGTGACCACTCAGATCAAGAGGAGGATAGAGTCAGCTTCGATCCTGATGAGGATGATATGTTGGATGACATAACTGGGTCCACATGGTTGATATATGTGGATCCTTACAGCAGGATCAACTTAGCCAGGAAAGTGCTATGCTCGAGGAAGGTGACACTTCTCACTCGACTCAGCGCCTCCTCCACCAGCTCAGACAAAGAGATGATCATATTGACAAGATGGAGAAGAAGATTGAGGAGTTGATGGCAGTGGTTTCAGCATTGCATAACTCAGCCCCAGTTTCATAGCCTTATCTCATGATAATTGATCGTCTAGAGTTGGTACATACCTTAGAGCATCCTAAGTGCACTCTCATAGAGGATGACGCTTGCATAGGAAGGTTACATATGGCACCTCCATCCCTGAGAATCATATTAAAAATATGGTAGAGCAGGAAGTGAGGGAAACAATGGCGCAAGCCTGGGGGAGCTCATCTATTCCAAAGGGTAGACAATTGTTAGCTTCACTTTTGGAGTGAGTTCTCAACTTCCTTATCAAAGATCTAGGGCTCTTATAGACATTAAGAGCTCTTTAGTCTTAAGATATTTCTAGTGATTAGGTGAACAATTAACCTAAGCCTAGAGACTTAAGATGGTTAGCCATAGGAATAGGTTATGCCTTAGGGACTTAGGAAAACTTGCCTACCCTATATCCTAAACTGAATCCATGCTTTCCTTATCAAACCAAACCAAGATTCCAAGAATTATAATCAATCCTATGATCAAACTCAAGCTCAAGATTTCTCCATAAAACCTCATGATTAAATTCAAAACCCTTCTTAAGCCCTTTGATTTCATCATATAGACTTAGCCTTAACCAAATTCAAATCAATCCTGATTCAATTGGTTTTATTAAGAGATAAATTCAATCCTTCAATCACTTACCAAATCCAAATCCAAATTCCAAACCAAACAAATCAATCTTAAATCAATTCCAAATTTCCAAATTTCCCTTTTTGACTCACTCTCATAAGCTTAATTAAATCTCAACCCAAATTATCCCAAACTTGATTGATCACTTTATAAATCAATTATCCCTTCATATATATTCACAAATATAAATGAAATCCAAACTCAAATAGCAAAAGACAAACCAAACTAAATTAAACCAAATCAAATCCCTTCTTAAGCCCTATGGACCTACCTCCATAGGCTTAATCAAATCTTAAACCAAATCAACCCAAAATCAATTGGTTTCTTTATAAATCAACTATTCATTTATATTCACAAATATAAATGAAACCCACCCTCCAATGACCAAAAATAAATCAAACTAAATCAATTTCCTCCTTAGGTCATTTTGACCTACATCTGTAAGTTTAATCAAACTTGTTTCCAAATCACTCCAAACCCAAGTGATTTTCTCAAGAATTATTTATATCTTCATTTATATTCCCAAATATAAATGAAATATAAATCCAAATAGCAAAAACCAAACCCAAATCAAATCAAATTTCTAATTTTAGCTTTTTAGCCAATTTCTTGAACTTGGCTAAATAATACCCAAATCAATTCAAAACCCATGGATTTGTTCATGGATCAATCTTTCCTTCAATCACTCATCAAAATATAAACATAAACCACAATTATCAAATCAAACTCAAGTCAACCCAAGTCAAACTCAAGTTAGCATTTTTGACTTGAAAACTTCAAATGAGCCAAAATCCATTAGACTCCAAATTGATTGAAGTTAGATTTACATTTCAATACTCATATATGAGTTCAACTAAATTTAAATCAAGCCAAAACCAAACCAATTGACCCATTTAGGTCCACTTTACCCAAAGTGACCTAAAAGACCTTTTCGAGCCAAGTTATAATCCAACCCAAATTGGATTGAACCAAGCCCATCCAAACATTATATCATGATCAACAATCATCCTAAGGTGATCAACTATCTTGAATTGGGCCAAACCAAGTCAACTTGGTCTTTTGACCAAGTCAACTTTTAGCTCAAATGAAACTTAAACTAGCTAAAACTCACCATATACCAATTTGATTGAAACTAGTTCAAAATTAATGATTGAACATGACCAAACTCTCAATTAAATCAAACCAAATCCAATTGACCATTTCACCTAGGTTGACCCAAATTAGCCTAAAAAGCCAAAATGGGTCAATTCATAATTTAACCCAAATTGATTGCAATCCAATAGCTCAAGTTCATTCCAAATCACTTATTGAACTTGACAAAAGCTATAATTAAGCTCAATTTGACCAATTGGTCAACTTGACCCAACCTAGCTCAAATTGATCTAAAAGATCAAATTGGTAAAATCTAAATTAAACCCAAATTAAATCAAACCAAAGCCTATAATCATTTTTAATTAACTAATTGAACATGAACCAACACCTAACAAAACTCAATTTGATCAAATTGGTCAACTTAGCCCATTTGACCTATTTGAATTCAAATGAGCCAAAATCAAACCTAAGCCAAATTGATTGAAATCACTTGAACTAAAACTCTCAAAATCATCATTTGAACCTGACTCAAGTCTTAGTTTGACCCAATTTGACCAATTGGCCAACCCAACCCAACATGAACCCATATGAACCCATTTGACCATATGAAGCTAAAGCACCCAAAACCAACCCATGGATCCTTTGTGACTAACCAAACCCAACCCAATTTGACCCTAGGTCAGCCCAAAATCTGTCCAAAACTAAAGTGGACCCCACCCAAGGGGATTAGCCATTAGAAAAAGTTCTTTACATAGGATTCTTTCCCCATTTGGAAAAGTCTACTCTCCCATCACTTGGGCAGCCATCCAAGTGCCAAATAGGGTGTGCCTAGCCTTCCTAGCCCAACCTAAGCAAGCCTAGGATCATCCATGAACCAAAGGAAACTCAACTCTTCCTCCTCACTCAAGCCAGACCCCATGGACAAAGGGAAGAAGAAATCAACCACCACATTCCCATATCTTGCATTAGACCTCCTGCCACAACATCCTCCACTCCATTTATGCCACATGGAATAGATTAAGACCTATCTAGTAGGTTGACGATGATGAACTGGCTAAAAATTAGGGCCAGATCTCATCCATCCATCAAGCTAAATTGAGGAGTATACTCCCTCAATTCTCATAGGGATTATCACCATTCGAATCCACTAAGCTTCCTAAGTGTTTTTGAAATCCCAGAGAGCCTCCCCAAGCCTTCCCAGTTTCCCCTCATTGGAATTCTTCATTCTCACGTGCAACCGAAATAGGCATCCCTCCTTTGATTCAAACTCATCCATCTCTCAACTAAACTTCAATTGAACTTGTACACACCATCCTCATGTGTTGTCGAAACCATTGAAGCCATTTCCCAAGCTCCAAATCCACTTTAAGCACAAGCTCGATCAAGATCAAACTCTCAAAGGAAGGATCTTGGTCTCTAGAGCAATCCACATCAAACCAAAGCTCATGCAGGTCAACAGGACTTCATCTCTACCAGACGAAGCTTCCACAATTGTTGGAATCGTCGGTCATAAGCTCCGGTGAGGTATGCCATTAAAACTAATCCTTGTATGAAAATAGTTTGGTCCTTTGTGAATGAAAGTTCCATGTCATGAGATTTTTTCCATTGAATTTCCTTATTTTTCCTCTCCAAAGGTGTGGGATTGACTTGATCTCCATCTGAGCTTTGCTGAGCCCGGATCAAACAGAGAAAGACGGACGACATCTGTCTCTTACTGCTCAGGAGGAGATAAATCATAGGTCATCCATTCTGTATGATTAGAAAGGATGGTCCTGATTTAATCATGCTTAGATCCCCTCTATTTTCTTCTTAATCGTGGGATTTAATCGTGGCCATCTGATCTTTGATCGGATGGTCCACAGGAAAGCATGTCCGCCGCCTGCTGACTCAATGTGTAGATGTGATAACTTAAATAACCTATCCCATCACACCACATGGAAAGCGTGTCGTGTCAGCATGACGCATCAGCAGCCACATGGTACCGATGGGATTAGGGCTTAATTAGGACTGTTTAATTGATTTTTAAGGTTAAAACTTCTAAAATTCATAAGAAATTGTAGAAAAATCCAAAAAATACAAATGAAGGCCTATTTTGAAGGTATTGTAGAGGGGAATCCAATAAAATTATTTTTAATTAACTTTGAATAGTAATTCTTTTCTTAATTAGGGTTTAATTAAAAAATTAATTAGCCTAATTACTATTTAATTAATCATATGATTAATTTCAAACTTTTTAGAGATGTTTAGGGGGATGACCTCTGCCTCCCCCATTCTTCTTGGAATTTATTAGCTGATTAATTGGGGTAATTAATTGGTTAAGACTTAATTACTCTCTTAGCTTAATTAATGATAATTTGTCAAATGAATAGTGAATTGGTCCATTAATTAAGTTCATTAGCCTTTGTTAATAGTGGAGAAACCTAAGGAAATGGATTGGGACCCTCTTTCAATCTTTTCCTTAAGTCTTCTTCATTCCCTCTTTAAAATTAATTAATTAAGACTCATTAATTAATTAATTGATTAAATCAATCAAAACCCAATTCATATATAAACTTTAATTAACTTCAATCAAAACCTAAATTAATTTTAGCCTAATTGATTTTCTCCAAACTCAAATCAATGCCATAAGATTAAAACCCATGATTGAAATTCCAAATTCCAAATTCCAAATATTTCTTAAGTCCTTTGATTTCCCTTCAAGGACTTAGTCTACAAAATCATCTTCAAATCAATTCAAATTCATGAAATTTTTTCATAACTCATTTATATTCACATATATAAATGAAGTATAAATTTAAATCAATCAAATCAAATCCAAAATTCAAATTCCTAAGTCAAAATCCTCCTTAAGTCCTTAATCCTCTCTTAAGGACTTAGCCTAAAAATCATCTTCAAATCAATTCAAATTTATAAAATTTTCTCAAAACTCATTTATATTTTCATTTATATTCACATATATAAATGAAATATAAATTCAAATAAATTAAAATAAATCTAAAATTTAAATCCAAATTTGCAAATCTTTCCTAAGTCACTTTGATTTTCTCTTAAGGACTTAGCCTAGATCATGTTCAAATCCCTTCCAACTCATGAAATTTTCTAATGACCCATTTATATTCTCATTTATATTCACATATATAAATGAAATATAAATTCAAACAACCAAAACCAACTCCAAAATTCAAGTTCAAATTCAATCAGAATCCAACCTAAGCCTTTCAAGTCAAATTCTTGAACTTAGTCAAATCAATTTCAAATCAAGCCAAACTCTTGATTTTCATTCATGATTCAATCAATCCTTCAATCATGAATCCAAATATAAATACAAACTTCAATCACTTAACCAAAACTCAATTCAAAAATCAAGCCAAAATCTATTTCATGTTCCCTCTTTTAAACTTGAAATTGTCAAATGAATCAAAACTCATTTGACTTTAAACCACTTGCAAATGGATTTATATTTCAATCATAAGTCCATATGTGAGTTCAATCAAACTTAAACCAAGCTTTGACCAAGCCATTTAACTCACTTAGAATCACTTGACCCAAAGTGACCAAAAGTGCCCTTATGAGCCAAATTTTAATCCTAACCAAATTGGATTGAATCAAACTCACCTAAGCCTCATCATGATCAACAATCTTCATGAGATGATCAATCACTCAAATTGGGTCAAACCAAGTCAAACCTAAGGGTTGACTTAATCAATACTTAGCCAAAATGAAACCCAACATAGCCAAAATCTAACATAGGCCAAATTGATTGAAACCAATGATCTAAGTTCATTCATGATCAATGTTTGAACTTGACCAAGTCAGCATTTGAGCCTAACCTATCCTAATTGGCCACTTGACCCAAGTTGACCCAACTTGACCTAAAAGTTAAAATATGTCAACACTTGATCTAAGCCAAATTGATTGAAACCAATGGGTCAAGTACATTCTAAATCACTTGTTGAACTTGATTAAAGCTTCAATTAGCCAACTAGACCTAACCTAGCCCAATTGACCTTGAGCCCAACTTGACCTAAAGGGTCATATTGAGCCAAATTCAAACTTAACCAAAATTGATTGGAAATAAAGATACCAATCCACTTCATATGACCAACCAACCTACCCATGACCTAGCTCAAATAGGTCAAATGGGTCAAATTGGTTAGCTTGACCCATTTGACCTAAATGAAATCATATGAACCAAATTCAAACCTAAACCAAATTGAATCAAACCAAAGCCACTAAAAAATTTCAAATGGTCATATGAACTTGACCCTATTTGACCACTTGGTCAACTTGGCCCAAGTTGACCCATTTTGACCTAAATGGGTCAACATGAGCCAAATCACATCAAACCAATTCCAAATTCAATGAAACTTGGCCAAACTTATTTTCTCATCATATCAAACATACTCAAACTGAAATCAAGGTCAAATGAGTTCATAGAGTAAATGTTAATCCTCTTCAAACTCACTTGGCACTCTCCGAGTGGATCAAGTGAACACTGCACCCAACCCAATGGGTTTGGGTCAGCCCGACCTAGCCTAATGGCCAAACCGAGCACATGCTTTGAAATGGCCATATGGGAATCCTCCTTACACTCAAGTTGAGCACATGGCCACTTCACCAAACCACTCCCTAGCCAAAACTAAATTCAAGGACATCCTAAACTACCTAACCAACTCATTGCATGAGCTCAATTGGATCAAAATGGAAAGGAGGCTTGCGGTCGTGATTACCAAAGGGGGAGATATACTCCCCCTAATTTGATTTCATTTCAACATTCCCTCATTCGATTGAAGCCTAGGAAGCTAGAGGAGCTTTTTCCAAGTGATCCCAAGCATCCTAGAGTGAAATCAAAATCCCACTTCTTGATTTTGCTTAAGCAAAAATAGTGGAACTCCACGAAATTCCAACTTGCTCTACACTTCAAACCAACTAAACTCCTTCTTCAAGCATCATCAGAGGACCAAGTCGAGCTCACCTAAACTCTTTCTCAAGCTCCAAAGGTAAAGGAAGAGTTCCCTAGACCAAAGCTGAGCTCAAGTGCAAGTGGAGTTGATCCATATAAGCCTCCACTCAATTTCAAGAGCTCAAACTTTTAGGAAAGCTTCGTCTCAACCAGGCAAAGCTTCTCCAAGGGAATCAAGTGTCGGAGATCACCTCCGGCCAGGTTAGCCATTTTTTGAGCTTGAATTCAATGTGGTTTGGAGCTTTGTGAAAGAAATTTTCATGGCATAGGATTTTGGCCATTAGATGTGATCTAGGTGCATGATTAAGGTGTGGGCCTAGTTCTAGCCCAATCTGAGCCCAATCAAGCTTGGACCATAGCCTAGAACTTGGACGGATCCCCTTTCCTATAGGAAATTACAGGGATGAATCTCTGGCCATCCATCCACATTTTGGATGGACGATCAAGATTAAAACACGTAGCGCTCTTGGATTTACTCCTCTGATCCACGACTTTAATCTCAGTCGTCTAATCCTTGATCAGACGGCTGAGGAGAAAGCACATTGCGCCACTGTCACGCAGTGCTATGATGTGATAGATTAAATACCCAATCCGACTGCATTGCGTGTAAAGTGCATGTCGCATCAGTGGCATACGTGGCATCAGTGGGATTAATTTAAATAATTCTAATTAATTACCAAACAATCTAAAATCCATATCTAAGTGTAGAAAAATTAGAGAAATATGAAATAAGCTGCATATGAAAGATAATTAAACGTAGAATATTCTAAAATTAATTTCAATAGATTTTGAATAGTAATTTTCTTTGAATTTGGGTTTTATTAGGAATGTTAATTTGCTAATTACCCTTTAATTTCTCCTCTGATTAATCCCAAACTTTTTGTGCTTAATTAGTATGATGACTTGTGCCTCCCCTAATTTTCTTGGTATTTATTGGTAGCTTAATTAGTAGAATTTCTAGTTTATTTCTTAATTACTCCCTTAATATAATCAAGCTTAAGTATATAATTAGTTATTTAACCCTTTGATTGAGTCAATTAAGTTTTGATTAAGTGGATGTGAGGTTTAGGGAATAATTTTGGGATACTTTCCTTGAGATATTCCCTAAACCCCCTTTTCTTCCTTAATACATCCTTAATTAAGGATTAATTCACTAATCACCCCTTAATTAATTTCATAAAATTATAAAACCTTCCAGAACTTAATTAATCTATCTTGGATAGATGTTTAGGTGTTCAAGAGCCTAAGTACATTAAGAAAATCAAAACCCAACTCACATGCATTTTTGTAATTAGGATTTTGGAATGATTGTTATTGGGATTAGGATGAGCATTAGTCATAAGATCTCATCTTATGTACCATGTGAAGCCTTTGGAGCAACCACCTTCCAACCATCCAAAAGAAAGAACCAAAGAAGAAAGAAGAAAAGAAGAATGAAGAAATAAAGTTTGAAGACCCCCATAACAATAAATTCCTTGCTTAACTGTACTTAATTCATTTGTAATCCAGGTTGTATAAGGGTAGAGCTCGGCTACCCAATTTTTTTTGGGTTTGTGCGAAGGTGCTTGACCACAAATGGCCTCTTATTCTTTTGTGTTAGCTTTATAAATTGATTGATGATTTGTTTAGCTTGTGCATTAAGATGACATTCTTTTTCTAGTTTCTTCCTTTCTTAATGAATGGCCTGGATGTGGATTAGGCTTTTAGGAAAAAATAAATCTTCTACTAAATTTAACCATTAAAAATTAAAATAAAGAACACATAACCTTACCTAAAGCTAAGGCTAAAATCAAGATAAAATAATTAGCAACCCCTTAGCTGGATAAGTATTTCTTTTACAACATCATGCACAAATGCATATTATTTTAATTCTTGATTGGAGGGCTTTCACCTTTGCTAGAGAAACTTGGCTTGACCTTTGAGAGCTACGGTGGAAACACACCTCCTCCCTTCTTGCTGATTTTGATCAATAATCTTACTTCTCATGCATTAGGCATATGAATCCTATAAGCCTAAGTGAAATGATTGTCCAAAATTGAAAATAACATGTAATATGATTTGCATTAGATTTAAGTCATTTGAAGCATGCCCTTTACATGATCTAGTCTCTTTAGGAAGTGAGTTTAAGGACTTAGTCTCTTTCTAAATAAACAATAGCCTAGCTATCTTGCATAAAGCATACGACTTGCCTACATGAGTTTAAAATCATAGGAAGAGTTAGTTGGCGGCCACCCCTAGGTAGCTGTAAGTCCAAGCAGTCAGGTGGTTTGCCCTCTCTTGTAGAGGCAAACCAAATACCCATTTTTTTCCTTAGATTTACATCGTGCTTTTGGTCCTCATCAAAGCTCCCTAGATTTAGGTTCTGAGGTTGCTTCTCTCTCCTATGGGCCATAAGCATAAATCCTCACCTCTTAAGCATTTCCATAATCTTATGTTATGGGATCATAAGCCCTAAACTTCTAATAAAAGTCAATTCAAATGAATGATTCAATTTTTAAAAATATAAAGCCCAACCATAGGATCATTTGAGATGCTCACTAGGTTTCCTAACATAATGAGCATTTCTTACTTATCTTCCTTTATCTTTGATAATAACTCCCTCTGTTTGATCAATCCCATTTGATCTTCCAAAATAAACTAATCTATTGATAGTCCTACCTATTGAAATTTTTGGAGATAGATCATTTACCTTAATCGAGAGTATTCCTAAGGGATCTCATTCTTAAAGATGTAATTAACTATGGGGGCTTGCCCCTGTAGGGAACTTAACAAACCTAGTTTAAAATAAACCCTACTTTACTTTTCTATGTAAAGTGGGGGAAGAATCTTTGGTACACATGCAGACCCATTGTCCTTAAGAGTCCTTGTTAAGGTGATTAGGTCCATTATAAGGTGGTAACTTCTATCTTTAGAGATAGTACATCTCTCCTCAATGTCGTACCTGATCACCATCAATAAGAACATCTACAGATCTATGTGGTATCAAAATTACATAAAAATAATAGAAGTATATTTTGATCTTCATTTTATCCCACATAGAGTGAAGATGGAAGTATATTTCTATTCTTTAGAAATTTCCCTATATAAAAAATTTCACCACACTTATTTTCCCTAATTAACTCTTGGGTAGCTCTTTGGGTGTTCAATAACCTAAAGAGAGAGCTAATGAAATTATGGTTAGTTCATATGTGTGAGAAAATCATAAAAGTAATTAAGTGAGTTCCTTGAGCTTAATTATTAAAAGATTATGAGCTAATTGCATTAGACCCCCTTTCATTTCATAGGAGCATTGTTATTTATTTTTCAATTTATTTGCACATCATATTAGCTCATAATTATTTAATTAATTACTTTAAGGTGACATAGGTTAGGGTTAATTAACTAATTTAATCCATACTTAACCTAATCAATCCATAAAAATCACTTAGTTGCTTTTCATTAAATCAAATTAAATCACACATATGGGGAATGTGATTAGGATTAGAAAACCTCTTTCACATCCCTCAAATCAAATCAAACATGAAATCAAAATGGTTTTATGAAACTTTGGTTTATTTTAAAGAAGTTTGTTTAATGTGATTATGTTTAGGAATTAGTTGGATTGAATGAAATTACATGCTTGTGTTTCTTTATTTCTTTCCAATCATGTTAAAATGTTGTATGTCACTTGTAATCATGCATTCATTTCTTTCAAAAATTAATTAAATGAAATGGTTTTCTTTATGTTAAACTTGCATGTGTTGGCTTAATTAAAAGTATGTGTGACTATTATCACTATTAAATTGTAAATATATTTTTGAAAGATTATTACTGAATGATAATATATATTGTGACTTTAGTTATACATACGTAGTAGGTGCATGTGAATATAAGCTTAGTGTATGAAGTGAAGTTCCTTTCTGTTATTCATATGTTGGTTTGCATAAGTAAGAATGTTAGTCGGTATATTAGTCTGGACATCCTAGGGACACATGACTTTAAGTAACCCCAAGGAGGTTCCTACCTTACTCCCTTGGTGCAAAACAATGGCGACATACCCTCTTGATTTCATTCTTATGCATTTTGATATTAGAATTTAGATAGAGCTTTAATTCATTCACATAAATAAATCAATTAAATCAAACTCTACTTTTGCATGATTTTCTATTCTTATAGTTGTTTATACATCTATATGTATTTAATAATAGTGAGTATATTAGTCTGGACATTTCAGGGATGCACAACTTTAAGTAGCCCCAAGGAGGTTCCTACCTCACTCCCCTTGTGCAAAATAATGGCGATGCACTTGCTTAAAACTTTCATACATTTGAATGTGTATTTAGCTAATGAATGAAAACCTCATTTTTCTATTAAGAAGACATGCATTCATATTTTGTTTAAGTGGCTAGATTGATTAATCATATGATTCAGAGTTCTTTTATTATGCTTTAGTATAAGAATTTAAATAGAGCTTTAAATTATTATGATAAAATAATCCAACCAAATGAAACATCAATTTCAAGTACATTTGATTACATTCATCATTTAATTGTGCTAAAATATAAATTGCATGTATAGTTATGTTTAGGACTTAATCATATGCATGCTATATATATAATGGAAAGAAATAAAAAATATGTGCTATGTGATAGTAATTAATTTCAATTAATCTTAAGATGCCTTTCTTATTGAATGAGATTATTTAAGTAAACCTAAACTTAGGATTAATTAAAATATGTAATAAGTCATTCACTAAAGAGAATTGATTAATTAATTGGCTTTAGATGTGGCTTAAGGTAGAGATGAAAGAGAGTAATCCTCTCTACTCTTCTCTTTATAACACTTAATTATTTAGTGTAAATCAAGTGAAATAAAAGAACACACTAAGTAAAATTTAAAAATCAATTAAACTATTTAAAGTAAGATCTCCCTTTATAATTTAATGCCCTTCACACTTAGAGAATGATAACCCTAAAGCCAAGTTAGAACATACCACACAAGCCTTAATACACACACCTTAGATTAGGCCACCACTTTTAGCCTTATATTAGGGTGATGCATGGTTTGATGTATGTTTATTTTATGATGTATTGTTGTAGATTGGATGTTTGGGCATATGCTTTGTAGACTGAATGTTAAGCTGTGATTAGTCTAATTATGTCTTCTATAGGAGATTGTGCTTAAGGGGTGCTTAAAATAAATAAAAATGCTCTCTTTTGCAGGTTGCTTAACCCCTAAGCAGAATCTAAGTTAAGACATGTGGACTTAGTTACTTATGTGCAGGGTGTTAAGTCCAAATTATACATATAACTTCTTGGGTTGTATGGTGCGTTTAGCTAACACTTATTTTGTAGATATAGTTAGATTTACTTTTCCTCTTTTTGGATGTAATTTTGCATTATAAATTAGGATTTGTGTTATGGGGGATTAGGATGAGCAGAGGCTAGAAGGCTTTGTCTTGGGAGGCCCACCGTGATGTCTCTGAAGTAAAAAAATCAAAGGAAGGATGAAGGAAACATGAAGAAAGAAGATAAGACCCCACATAACATTTATTCATTTGTAATTATAATTATTCTTTCATATACCGGGTTGTATAAGGGTAGATCTCGGCTACCTATTTCTCTTTTCAAGTTGTACAGTACTACCCAAGTACACCAGCCTATTATTATTTTACGTTGGGTTTATAAATTTTTTTATACTTTATTTACAATTGTGTAATAGAAATGGCATGTATTTTCTAGTTTCTTCATGTATGGTAATTTAATGTATGGCTTTGATTCGGTTAGGCTCTTAGGAAAAAATAAGCTTTCTAACCCAACTATAACTAATAACTAATTTTTTAAACAACTCATAACCTCATTTAAAGCTTAGGTATTAAATCAATATAATAAAAAGATTTATCAACCTCTTAGCTTGATGTTGTATGCTTAGGATCATGCATATCATCTTATTTTCTTTTGCTAATAGAGGGCTTCCATCCTTGCACGATAGGGAAAGACTTGACCTTTGAGGGTCTCCCTTGGTGGAAAACACCTCTTTCTCTATGATTTAGCCAATAATCTAATTTCATCATGCATTTAGACATATAAAAATCATATGGCCTTTGTCAAAATGAAGAGCCCAAAATCAAATAAAAATTGATTAAATTTGCATTATACTAAGTCATTATTCATACCACTCATGCGCTGGTCTCTTAGGGAGTGGGTTTAAGGACTTTAGTTTCTTTCTAAATAATAATATCCCGACCATCTTTCAAAACATATGACTTGACTGCATAATTTTAAAGCGTAAGAGGAGTTAGCTAGCTGCCACTCTAGGTGGTTATAAGTCGAGCAGTCGGGTGTTTTCCCTCTCTTGTGGAGGTAAACAACATACTCATTTTGGCCTTAGATTTAGGATGTGCTTTGGCCTTTGCTAAAGCTCCCTAGATTTAGGATCTGAAGTTGCTCTTTCCCCTTAGGTTACAAGCATAAATTCTCACCTCATTGACATTTCCATAATCATATCATGGGATTATAAGTCCTAGCCTTCTAATAAATTTCAACTCAAATATAAAATTCTCTTCAATTTCAGATATAGAAAGCCCAACCATAGGATGGATTTGAATTCTCACTAGGTTTCATAGTATCATGAAGATTCCCTACTCATCTCCCATTGGCTTCGATAATAAGTCTCTCCTTTTTGATCTATCCTATTTGATTTACCAACCATAGCAAATTTATTGATAGTTATATCTTTGAAATCTTTAGAGATAATAATTGTCTACTTTAATCAAGAGTATTCTTAAGGAACTCACCTTCCTTATGATGTAATTAACTATGGGGGCTTGCCCCCCATATGGAACTTTAGAACTTGATTTAAATAAACCCTACTTTATTCATCCATGTAAAGTAGGGGAAAATCTCTTGTATATTCAAAGACCCATCACGCCTTAGGAGTCTGTGGTATTTATTTTTCAAATTTTGGGATTTGAAAAATGTATAGGTTATTGGGATACCACATAAATCCTTAGATGTACTCATTAGGGTGATCAGGTGTGACATTGAGGAATGATATACTATCTCAAGAGATAGAAATCATCATCCTACGATGGACGTCACCTAATAAGGACTCCTAAGGATAATGGGTCTTCAAATGTACCAGAGATCTTTCCTCTACTTTACATAAAATAGTAAAGTAGAGTTTATTTTAAATTGATTTTATTAAGTTCTCTATGGAGGAAAGCCCCCATAGTTAATTACATCTTAAGGAATGAGATTCCTTAAGAATACTCTCAATTAAGGTAAATGATCATTGTTTCCAAAGATTTCAAAGATAGCACTATCAAAAAATTAGTTATTTTTGGAAAATCAAGTGGGATTGATCAAAAGATGGAGTTATTATCAAAATCAAAAGGAGATGAGTAAGGGATGCTCAAGATATTAGGAAACCCAGTAAGCATCCCAAACTATCCTATGGTTGGGCTTTATATTTTTGAAATTTTAGAAGAATTATATGTTTGAGTTAAATTTTTATTAGAAATCTAGAGCTTACATTTCCATAACATACAATCATGGAAATACCTAAAAGGTGAGGATTTATGCATGTAGCCCGCAAAAGGAAATAGCAATCTCAGATCCTAAATCTAGGGAGCTTTGGTGAGGGCCAAGGCATGACCTAAATCTAAGGCAAAAATGGGTATATGATTTGTTTCCACTAGAGAGAATGAACCACCCGACTATTGGACTTACAACTGCCTGGCGATGGTTGTCAACTAACTCCTCCTATGATTTTAAATACATGTAGGCAAGTTTTATGCTTTGCAAGATAGCTAGGGTGTTTTTTATTTAGAAAGGAGACTAAATCCTTAAATACACTCCCTAAGAGACTAAATCATGAAGGGCATGAATAATGACTTAATCTAATGCAAATTTTGTTAAGTTTAACTTTGATTTTTGGACATTTTTATTTGACACAGGCTATGGGATTTCATATGCCTAATGCATGAGAAAATTGGTTATGGGACAAAATTAGAAAGAATGTGGTGTGTTTCCACCATGGCTCTTAAAGGTCAAGCCATTTTCTCTGGCAAAAGTGGAAGCCCTCCATTAGCAAAAGTGAAGCAATATGATTTATGCATGATGTGAGACATACAACATCCAGCTAAGTGGTTGCTAAATCTTTTATTATCTTGATTTATGTCTTAGGTTTTAGGTGAGGTTATGAATTATTTAATTTAATTTTGAGTTGATTAATTGGATATAAAATTTATTTTCCCTAAGAGCCTAATCGCATCCAGGCCATTCATCAAATAATGAAAAAACTAGAAAAATCATGTCATCCTAATTGCACAATCATAAATAAAATATCAATCAATTTATAAAATTAGCGCAAAAGAATAAGAGGTCGATGTGGCAAGGCTCCACTGCACAAACCTAAAAGAAAAATGGGTAGCCGAGCTATACCCTTATACAACCTGGATTACAAATGAATAATTATAATTAAAAGGGAATTCATGTTATTGGGGTCTTCATTCTTTATTTCTTCATTTCTTCATTTCTTCATTTCTTCCTTTCTTCATTTCTTTCTTTTCTTCACTTCTTTCTTCCTTTTGATTTGACTTGTGATGTGGTTTGCTCCAAGGCTTCACATGGTACATAAGACATGATCTTATGACCAATGTTAACCTTAATTTCCCCATATCATTCATTCCAAATTTCAATTATAAAATTTACATCAAAATGGTAAAGATAAATTTAACTATACTTGCAAAATAGAGATTAGCTAAACATATCACACAACCCAAGAAATTATAGGAATAGTTTGGACTTAGCACCCAAACATCAGTAACAAAGCTCACTTGTCCTAATTTGGATCATACTTAGGGGTATAAGCAACCTGCACAGCAAAAGTATTTATATTTTTTATTACAGACCCCTTAAGCACATTCTCCTACAGAAGAGATGATTAGACTAAGATCATCCTATCATCCGCACATGCACCCTAACATCTAGTCTAAAAATATTACATCACAAAATAAAATTAGGCTTCAAACCATTCACCGCCCTAACATAGAGCTAAAAATGGTGACTTAGCCTAATGTGTGTGTCATTTAAGGTTTGTGTGGCATGTCTTAGCTAGGCTTTAAGGTTAGAAATTTCTAAGTGTAAAGGATACAACTTAAAGGGTGGTTTCATTTTAAGTGATTTAGTTAATTTGTCAATTTTATTTGATGATTTGATTTGGCTTGAATGAACCTACATTTAGTTACTAAATGTTGTAAAAAGAAAAAAAAAAGAACTTCTCTTTCATCACTACCTTAAGTAATTTCTGAGGTAGATTCGTTAATTATTTTTTTAGTGAGTGTTTTATTATGCATTTTAATTAACCCTAAGTTTAGATTTACTCTAAATAGCCTTATTCAATAAGAAAGGAATCTTAGGATTAGTTAAGGTGAATTACTATCACATAACACACAACCATTTATTTCTTTCCACCATGTATACCATGCATATGAATAATACTAAGCATGCCTATACATGCAATGCAAATTTTAGCACACCTTGATGATAAATGCTAAGAGATATGATTAGAAAATTTGGATATTCCATGAATGCATGTCTTTATTATGTAGAAAAGAGGGATTCTTTATCCATCAACATAATGCACATTCACATGTACAAAAGACATAAGTGAGTACGGCGCCATTATTTTCTACACTAAAGGCATAAGGTATAAGACCTACTTAGGGCTACTTAAAGCCTCGCTGCCCTGGAATGTGAAGACTAATATACCACTTTTCTTAAATACATAAAAATGTACAAAAAAAAACAAATGGATGAAGAATCATGTAAAAGATTTTTGTGTTTGATTTGGTTGTATATTTTACATGTGTAATGTGAGGATTATTCTTAAATCATAACATGGGAGTGCATAAGAATAGATTTAAGAAAGTGCTATCTACTTTTCAAATGAATTATATACTTTGCAAATCCTATACAAGTCCATGTTAAGATAAGAGAATAAAACAACACAAAAAACATCTTATGCTATAATCACATGCAAGCTTATAAGTACTTATAAGTAGCATCACATCATTCATAATCTTTGATTCATAGGTTTTATAAATAATTTTTTATTTAATAGTGATAATAACCACTCATATTCTTAACTTTAGCCAACACATGCAATTTTACATAAAAGGAAACATTTTATTTAATTGATTAAAAGATATAGATGCATGACTTCATATGGAAATCAACATTTAGCATGCTTGGAAATAAATAAAGTGATGTAAGTTTATGACTTCATTCACCCTAATTAATTCCTAAAGACAATCCTATGAAATAAGAGCATTTAAAGTGAATCAAAATTCTTTAAGGAAAATTTTTTTTTTGAATTTGATTTGACTTAGGAAATGTGAAAAGAGTTTGAGATCCTAACCCATTTCCCCCATGTGTGAATTGGTTTAGTTTAATTTTAGAACAATTAGGTTGATTTTATATTTTACTTAGGTTAAAGTGTGAATTAAATCCATTAATTACCCTTACCTATACCACTTTAACATAATTAAACAAATAGTTATGAGCCAACATATGATATGCAACCACATGGAATTTAAACTGACAATGCACCTGAGAAATAAAGGGGTCTAATGTAATTGGCTCACAATTATTGATTAATCAAGTTAAAGGGTTTAATTAAGTACTTTCATAACCATCCTACATATGTAGTTGGATTATAATTTTTTTGAAGCCTCTTAGGTTGTTGAACACCTAAGAATCAACCCAAGATTAAGTTGATTAAGTTCTAGAATAATTTCATTTTGAGTTTAGTTAATTAAGTCATTTAATGAAGTGATTAAATTATTAATCAATTTGCAAATTAATTAATTCTTTATCCAAATGAAAAAAACATAGGGGAAAAGATTGAAAAAGAAATCATAATCTCATTCCATAAATCCATTAATTGTTTCATGATAATTAGCAAACTTAATTAATGAATTTATCACTATTTAATAGGTTAATTAATCATTTATTTAGTTGAGAGAGGGATTAAGGATGAAATAAGCAATTCTCCTAATTAATCTAACAATAAATTCTAAGAAAATCATGGGAAGCAGGTCAACCGACTAATTAACCCTAGGAAGTTTGGAATAAATTGTTAAAATAATTAAGGAGTAATTATCCTAATTATATTCCTAATAAAACCCAAATTGAGTGAAGGTTACTTTTAAAATCAATTAAACTTAATTCTATATTATTCTCCTTTGAATTAGCTTTAAAATGAACTTAAGTTTGTATTTTTTTATATTTTTATATAATTATGGAATTTTGGAAGTTTTAACATTAAAAATGAATTAATTAGAGCTAAATAACCCTCTAATCCCATCAGGCCACATGGCAGCTGATGCAATGCGCTTTCCACCTTATGCGGTGGGATAGGTTATTTAAGTTATCACATCCATGATTGAGTCAATCAATGGCAGACACGCTTTCTCCACTAGCCGTTTGATCTAAGATCGGATGACCATGATTAATCCCATGGTTTAGGCTTAAATCAGAGGGGAAAATGCATGATTTAATCACAACCATCCATTCCAATTACGCGGAACATATGGTGTGTGATCTATCTCCTCGAGCAGTGAGAGACGGATGTAATCCATCGATCGTCACTCGATCTAAGCTCACCAGATCTCAGATGGAGTTCAAGCTCACCCCTCACCTTCAGGGAGGCACAAGAAAGGGATCCAATGGTCAAGATATGGTGGGATTATAATTCCCTTCATAAAGGATCAAGTAAAAATTCCTATGGCTACAGTTTTGAGCAATACCTTGGCGGAGACTATCATCGGCGCTTCCAACGAAGGAGGTAGCTTCATCTAGTAGAGATGAAGTCCTATTGAAGGTATCAAGCCTTGATTTGAAGTGGATGGCTTGGTTGATCAAGCTCCCCTTCAATGGCAATCAGCTTTGATCAAAGTCCTCCTTCCTTGGTGACTTGGAAAACAACTTGATTAAGCTTCACTAGGTCCTTTGATGGTGCTTGCAATATTAATTTGGATTTGGTGGAGAATTGGATGGATTGGATCTCCACCTCACCTCCCCTATTTCAGCCTTGAGCAAAATTGAGAAGGAGAAATTGAGAAATCTTAGAAAAGTCCTTGGGAAGCTTAGGAATGCTTAGTTTCAATTCCTAAAGCTCAGTCGAATTCAATGCTTTTAATTTGAGTGGGAATGAGGGGGAGTATATCCCCCCCTTCTTGAATCAGATGGTGAAGACTAGAAATGCCATTTTATCTCAATTGCTAAGATTAATTGATCGATTTGGGCTGTTAGACACTCCATGTGATTCATTTTAGGTAGTGGAGGGAAGGAGAGTGAGTGCATTGGTGATTCCAAGTGTCCAATTTTCATTAGAGGGGTCAATTTGGCCTTGGGTTGGGTCATGGCTGACCCAAGCACATTGGGTCATGTTCACCACCCTCCTTGGTGTCCATGTGGACCACTAGGAGGATGCCAAGTGGCTTTGAGAAAGAATTAGCTAAATTCTAAGTGAATTTGGCCATAGGATACTTTTTGACCTAGGAGCAAAATGGTCATTTGGCCTTGATTTTGATTTGGGCATATTTGACATGATTTAAAAATGGGTTGGGCCAAATTTCAAGTGATTTGGAGTTCATTTGGTTTGAATTGGTTCAATTTGACCTATTTAGGTCAAGTTAGGTCAATTTGGGTTAGGTTGACCAATTGGTCAAATTGAGTCAAACCACAAGTTAGGTCAAATTCAAATGATCATTTGGAGCCTATGGACATCATTAGTTTGGTTCAATTTAATTTATATTTGATTTTGGTTCATTTAGGTCAAATGGGTCAAGTTGACCAATTTGACTCATTTGACCTAATTGGGTTAGGTCATGGGTTGGTTTAGGCTTGGTTGATTATTTGAAATGTATCATAAGATTTAGTTTTAATCAATTTTGGTTTGGCTTGATTTCAAGTTGATTTGACCTTTTAGGTCAAGTTGGGTTAATGATCAATTGGGCTAAGTTGGGTCCAGTTGGCCAATTAAAGCTTTGGTCAAGTTCAACAATCAATTTATAATGAATTTTATCCATTGGTTGTAATCAATTTGGCTTAAATCAAGATTTGATCCATTCTGACTTTTTAGGTCAACTTGGGTCAATTTGGGTCAAGTGGCCAATTAGGCTTGTGTGGTGAAAAATTTCCATAGGAGTCACCTTCAAATATGTGGAGAGAAAGAAAGGCAAGACCTATAAAAATTCATCTTTTAGGATGCTGCGCAGATCAACAGATGTACTTATTCAGGTGATCAAGTACATCATCAAGGAAATAATTTACTATCTTGAGAGACAGAAGTTATTACCCTTTAATGGACCTAATCACCTCAATAAGGACTCCTAAGGACGATGAGTCTGCATATGTACCAGAGATTCTTCCTCTACTTCACATGAAAAAGTAAAGTTGGTTTTTTTTAAATCGAGTTTGTTAAGTTCCCTACAAGGGCAAGCCCTCATAGTTAATTACATCCTAAGGGTCGGGATCCCTTAGGAAAACTCTCGATTAAGAAAAATGATCGTTATCTTTGAAGATTTCAATAGGAAAGGACTATCAATCAATTGGTTTATGTTTGAAGATCAAATGGGATTGATCAAAAGAGGGAGTTATTATCGAAGTTAAAATAAAAGATAAGTAGGAGATGCCCATGATGCTAGGAAACCTAGCGAGCATCTCAGACTATCATATAGTTGGGCTTTACATTTTTGAAAGTGATTTAGTTTGTTTGAGTTACATTTTTCATTAGAAATTTAGAGCTTATGATTCCTTAACACAAGATTAAGGAAACGCCTAAGATGTGAGAAATTATGCTTATGGCCTAAAGGGGAGAAGCAACCTCATAACCTAAATCCATGGAGCTTCGACGAAGGCTGAAAGCATAACCAAAATCTAAGGCAAAAAATGGGTAATTAGTTTGCCTCCAAAAGAGAGGACAAACCACCCGACTGCTTGAACTTACAACCGCCTGGGGGTAGCTGCCAACTAACTCCTCCTATGATTTTAAATATATGTAGGTAAGTATTTATGCTTATGCAAGATAGCTAGGCTATTATTTATTAGAAAGAGATTAAGTCCTTAAACTCACTCCCCAAAGAGACTAGATCATGTAAAGGAACATGCTTCAAATGACCTAAATCAAATGCAATTCAAATTTCATTTTATTTTTATTTTGGACAATTATTTTGACTTAGGATAATAGGATTCATATGACTAATGCATGAGAAATAAGATTATTGGCCAAAATCAGCAAGAAGGGAGGAGGTGAGTTTCCACCATGGCTCTCAAAGGTCAAGCCAAGTTTTTCTAGCAAAGGTGGAAGCCCTTTAATTAAGAGTGAAATAAGATGCATTTGTGCATGATATTATAAAAGATATTCTCATCCAGCTAAGGGGTTGCTAATTCTTTTATCTTGATTTTAAACTTAAGCTTTAGGTGAGGTTATGAGTTATTAAATTTTTATTTGAGTTGTTGAGTTGGGTAAAAGATTTATTTTTTTCTATGGATCCTAATCCACATCCAAGCCATACATAAAGCAAGGAATAAATTAGGAAAAGCATGCCACTTAATGAAAAGCTAAAAAAATCATCAATCAATTTTAAAGCTAAGCGTAAAAGAATAAAAGGTCATTGTGGTTGGGCACCACCGCACAAATCAAAAATATCAAATGTGGGTAGCCAAGCTCTACCATTATACAACCTGGATTATAAATAAATTAAATTACAATTAAGCAAAGGAATTCATTGTTATGGGGATCTTCAAGCTTTATTCTTCTTTCTTCTTTTCTTCTTTTTTTTTTGGTTTCTTCTTTTGGATGGTTGGAAGGTGGATACTCCAAGGCTTCAGATGGTCCATAAGATAAGATCTTATGACCAATGCTCATCCTAATCCCCATAACAATTATTCCAAAATCCTAATTATACAAATTTACATGAAAAGAAATAATGGAAATCTAACTAATACCTGCAAAATAAAGGTTACCTAAAATAAACCACATAAATCTCAAGCATGTATATTAGCCTTATCACCTCACACATGGGTGACTAAGTCCACGTGGCCTATGGATTATGCTTAGGGGTATAAAACACTTGTAAGCAAAAGAATTTATATTTTTATGAATGATAGCGCCCCTTAAGCATAATCCCCTGCAGAAAGAATAGTTAGACTAAAAATATCCTACCATTCATTCTACGAGCATACACCCTAACATCTAGTCTAAAACATATATCATAAAACAAAAAAATATATCAAACCATATACTGACCTAACCTAAAGCTAGAAGTGGTGATTTAGGCCAATGTGTGTGCTTTGAAGGTTTGTATAGTATGCTTAGCTATGGCTTTAGGTTCAAATTTTCTAAGTGTGAAGAATATATTCAACTTAGAGGAGGGTTTCATTTAAGTTGTTTAGTTGTTTTGGGTTGATTTTATTTCATGCTTTAATTTGATTTAAGTGGATCCTACAATTAATTACTAAGTTATGAAGAGAGGGAAAGAGAAAGAACCTCTCTTTCCTTCCCTAACCTAAGTAATTTTTGAAGTGGATTCACATTTTAGTTTCACTTAGGTGAATGTTTTAATTAAATATTTTAATTAATCCTAGGTTTAGATGAACTCTAAACAAACCAATTCAAAAAGAAATGCATTTTAAGATTAAATAAAATGAATCAAAATTCACATAACACACATTATTTCATTTCTTTCCTAACATATATAACATGATATGGATGGACCTTACGCAGATTTATACATACAAATGAGAGTATTTAACACACTTTATGATGCATGCTAAGTAATCTATTTAAGGAAATTTAGAAGTTGGATATGCATGATTTTTCTTAAGTAGAAAGGGGTTTCCTTATCCAAATTTTCACATACACACATGAAAGTAAGAAAGGCATACGTGAGTATAGCACCATTGTTAACTAGAGGTGTAAGGTACAAGGCCAAGTTAGGGCTACTTAAAATCTCGCAACCTTGGGGTTATCCAGACTAGTAAGAAAGACATCAGTGAGTATAGCACCATTGAGTTTAATGGTCAAAAAATCCCATACCTCATCGGAAGTAATCACAGGCGCTCGATTCTCTTTGAGAAGCTTCATCTGGTTGAGACGAAGCCTCGCTGAAGTTTTGAGCACTTGAGGTTAAGTGGATCATCCTATGGGTCACCTCCTCCTTAGCTTGAGCTCAATTTTGATTAAATTGGATCTCCCTTTACTTCAAGAACTTGGAAGAGAGCTTGGGTGCACTCAACTTGGTCCTTTGATGAAGCTTAAAGAGGGAATTGTGTGGAGTTTGAGTGTGGAGAAATTTCAAGAATAGATTGAGCTCCCCTATTTTCACTATTCAAAAACTGAGAAATGGGGAAATGGAAAGAGCTCTAGAAGGCTAGAGATCACTCTCTTATGGTTCCTAATTCTCACTAGTACTCAATCAAATTTAGGAATGATCAATTTGAGTTTGTTTAGAGGGAGTATATCTCCCCCTTGAAGGATCGAACGGCCGACAATGCTCTTGCCATTTTTATCTGATTAATCATAGGTAGTGGGTTGTTTGATCAATTAAGAGTGTGCACATGGTCAGTTTGAGCCAAGGAGTGGATTGCCAACCTCCCATGTGCTTGAATTTGAGTTTGAGAGGGAGTTTAAATTTTGCATTTTGACCCATAGGGATGAGTTTGGTCTAGGGACCAATTGGGCTGACCCAAACCCATTGGGCTGGATGTACCACTCTTCTAGGTCCCCTTGAGCTTTCCCTCAATGTGAAGAGGGCATGACCAAATTACCCATGGATTAAGCCAAAATTTGTTCTATGGCCTAGGGGTAGAATGGTCATTTTGCTAATTTTTCACTTTGGGTATGTTGGGTGTGTGGAGAAACTAGGTTTGGCCAAGTTTCATGAGATTTGGAATTCATTTGATAGGGTTTGGCTCATGTTGACCCATTTAGGTCAAAATGGGTCAACTTGGGTCAAGTTGACCAATTGGTCAAATTGGGTAAAACCAAGGGTTGAGACAAGTTCATATGACCATTTGAAATGTTTTGGTGGCTTTGGTTTGATTCAATTTGGATTAGTTTTGAATATGGCTCATGTGACTTCATTTATGTCAAATGGGTCAAGTTGACCTATTTGAGATAGGTCAAGGGTAGGTTTAGGTTAGGTTAGTATCTTTGTTTCCAATCAATTTGGGTTAAGTTCAAATTTGGCTCAGCATAACCCCTTTAGCTCAAGGTCTAAGGTCTAGGTTAGGGAGTTGCCCAATCAGACAAGTTTCACAAGAAATGGACTTGACCCATTGGTTTCAATCAATTTGGCTTAGATCAAGTTTTGACACATTTTGACCCTTTAAGTCAAAATGGGTCAACTTGGGTCAAGTGGCCAATTGGGCTAGGTTTACACTTAAATGTTGGCTTAGTGAGGTTCAAACATAAGTCATGAGTGAACTTAGATCAATGGTTTCAATCAATTTGGCCTATGATGGAATTTGGCTATGTTAGGTTTCATTTTGGGTTAAGTGTTGACTTGGTCAACCCTTAGGTTTGACTTTATTTGACCTAATTTCATGGATTGATCATCCCATGATGATTGTTGATCATGCTGAGAGATAAATATGAGTTTGGTTCAATCCAATTTGGTTAGGATTAGAATTTGGCTCATAAGGGTACTTTAGGTCACTTTGGGTCAAGTGAGCTTAAGTGGGTCAAATGGCTTGGTCAAAGCTTGATTTGAAGTTGGTTGATCTTGTATATGGACTTATGATTGAAATATAAATCCATTTACAAGTGGTTTGAAGTTAAATGGGTTTAGATCCATTTGACAATTTCATATTCAAAGGAAAAAACATGAAAGGGTTTTGGCTTTGATTTTTGACTTTGGTTTTGATTGCTTGATTGAATTTTGGATTTATATAAGAGCTCATGATTGTATGGTTGATTGAATCATGAGAGAAAATCAAGAGTTTGGCTTGATTTGAAGTTGATTTGGCTAAGTTCAAGATTTTGACTTGAAAGGCTTAGATTGGATTTTGAGTTGATTTAAGTTTGATTTTTCGAATTGGTTTTGATTGTTTGAATTTATATTTTATTTATATATGTAAATATAAATGAGAAAATAAATTGCTCATGAGAAAATTTCAAAGATTTGAAGTGGTTTAATCATCATTTGGGCCAAATCCATTATGAAGGATTTAAGGGACTTAGGAAAATTTTGGAGTTTGGAATTTTAATTTTTGAATTTGGTTTGATTGATTTATATTTATATTTAATTTATATATGTGAACATAAATGAGAATATAAAAGAGTTTTGAGAAAATCCCATGACTTTGAAATGTTTTGATCATGATTTTGGATAAGTCCTTTAATGGAAAATTAAGGGATTTAAGAAATTTTAAATTGGGAATTAAATTTGAGGATTTGATTTGATTGATTTATATTTATATTTCATTTATATATGTGAATATAAATGAGAATATAAATGAATTATGAGAAAATCTCAAAGATTTGAATAAGTTTTTATCATAATTTTGGTTAAGTCCTTAAGAAAGGATTAAGGACTTAGGAATTGTGATAGATTTTGATCATGGGTTTTAATCATAGATTTCAATCATGGATTTCAATCATGGGTTTTAATCATGGATTCCAATTATATAGAGTTGATTTGGATTTGGAGAACATCAAATGAGATTGATTTGGAGTTTGACTTGAAGGAAGGAAAGTGAGGAATTGTTTAAGCTAAGGGGTAGGAAATTTTCCTAACACCCCTAAGGCATTACCTATTCCTATGGATAACTCTTCAAAGTCTCTAGGGCTAGGTTGAGTGTCCACCTAATCACTAGATGTGTTTTAAGATTAAGGAATTTTTAAAGTCTAAAAGGAGTCTTATGTCTAAGATGGAGGGGTTGAGAGCTCATTCTAAAAATGAGGTCAACAAAGGGCGCCCAATAGGTGTGGTGTGACTAACAAAGAACACCACACATATTGGTGTTGACCGAAAAAAAAACTATCCTTAACCCAAGGCATAGAAAGAATCCAGAGCTTAGTGCAATGTGGCTCTACTTATGTCCATAACATAAGAAAGGGAAGAATCCACTAAGGGATAGAGTGTGAACCTTTCACTAAGGAAGCAGGTTCAAGTCATCCACTAGGGGATGAAAGGTTTGATTTGATTCTTACTGAGGAGAAAAGGATTTGATTTGTTCTGCAGGGAAGAGGGTTGAATTTATTTTAATTTTTGTTAGGTTTGAATTTTGAGATGAACCATATTAGTTTGCAATGGGTTGTACTGAATAGGAGCCTTGGAGGCTAAGACCTAATTCAGATTTACCAATCCAAAGGGGTAGCCCACTAAACACATAGTAGGACTAGCAAACCAAAGGGATGTCTTTCAGTATACAATGACTATACTAGGAAGAAAGCATAGTAGACTTACATCCTCCAAAGTAGAGACCAGTTGCTGGGGCAATCTATTGGTAAGGCAAGAGATTGAACCCAACCTAGGGCTGACTATGAAGTGAATATCGCTGGGGGACTTAGATCAGCTCAAAGAAAGTCAAGATTGATTTCATTTTTAGTTTTGTTTATTTTGATTATGATGGATCCCATAGATTTGCGATGAACTTCACTGAGTAGGGGTCGTGGAGGTCTAAACCTAACTCAAATTTACTAATTCAAATGGAGTAGTCTACCAATCATAAGGTAGGACTATCCAACAAAAGGGAGATGCCTTTTTGGTATATAATGGCCAAGTCTTAAGAAGAAAGCATGGGGACTTATATCTTCTAGAAACAAGGAACCATTGGGGTGATCAATTACTTTGGGCAATAAATTGAACCTGACCTGAGGCTGACTATTGAGTGAATGCCACTAGAGGACTTAAATCAGCTCAAAGATAGTCAAAGATTGATTTTATTTTTAGATTTATTTTGTTTTTGATGAATTTTGTTGGTTTATGATGGATCAAACTAAGAAGGAGCTTATAGAAGCCTAGACTTATCTCAGATTTACTAAACTAAAGGAAGTAGCTTCCCGACCGATGGGAGAACTATCCAACCAAAGGAGTGTCTTTCAATTTATAATGATCAATTGGAGGGAAGAAATCTAAAAGACTTACATCTTCCACTAGAAAAGATCACTGGGTAATCGGTTTCTTTTGGCAACAAATCAAACTTGACCTAGGGCTGCCCGTCAATTTGTGACGATCATGCTAGAAAGAATGTGTCATAGTCTTATATCTTTTAAAGCAGAATGATTGCTGGGGTAACCTGCTTGTGAAAAAATAGATTGAACCTAACTAAGGGCAACTACTGAGTGAATACCAACTTGGGGATTTATCTCAACTCGTAGTATAGACTACCCTACACGCCTAAAGATAGGATCTTGAGAGAAGGGACCCTTTGGGGGCTTGAATTCCTAATCCACAAGTGAAAATTTTTATTTATTTTGTTTGTTTTACTTTGTTTATCATGGACCACAGGAGGGATCAAGGCAGAACTTATATCTCAGACTTCATTTGACAAGGGAAAATCATGATCCGCTAAATAAATTTTTCAACTGTAGGGGTGGCTACTAGGAAAGGAGAACTGTCCAATCCAAAAGTAACCCGAGTAGTGTCTAAATGGGGTTGCAAAGGACATAAGCTAAATAGAGTGCCCGTAGGGGATGGGGTCGATAAGGGCTTGTGGAGAAAAATTCCTATGAGGGTGGAGTCGCCTTTCAAATCTGTTGGTGAGAAATGGAAGAGGACAAGACCTATAGAAATTTATCTTTTTAGGATGCCATGCAAATCCGCAGATGTACTTATTTAGGTGATCGAGTACATCATCAAAAAAAAATATGCAATCTCGAAAGATAAAAGTCATTACCCTTTAATGGACTTAATCACCTCAATAAAGACTCATAAGGATGATGGGTCTGCATATGTACTAGAGATTCTTCCCTTACTTTACATGGAAAGTAAAGGGGTTTATTTTAAATGAGGTTCATTAAGTTCCCTACAGGGGCAATCCCCCATAGTTAATTGCATCCTAAGGAACGGGGATTCCTTAAGAAAACTCTCGATTAAGGTAAATGATTTTTATCTTCAATGATTCTAACAGAAAAAGACAATCAATCGGTTGGTTCAATTTTGAAGATCAAATGGGATTGATCAAAGAGGGGGAGTTATTATCGAAGCCAAAATAGAAGATAAGAAGGAGATTCCCATGATGCTAGGAAGCCTAGCGAGCATCTCAAACTATCATATAGTTAAGATTTATATTTTTGAAATTAATTTAGTTTGTTTGAGTTACATTTTTCATTAGCAATTTAGAACTTACGATTCCTTAACACAAGATTAAGGAAATGCCTAAGATGTGAGGAATTAAGCTTATAGTCTACAAAGGGGAGAAGCAATCTCAGAACCTAAATCTAGGGAGCTTCGGTGAAGGCCAAAAGCACAACCTAAATCTAAGGCAAAAATGGGTATTTAGTTTTCCTCCACAAGAGAGAACAAATCACCCAATAACTTGGACATACAACCGCCTGGGGGTGGCCGCCAACTAACTCCTCCTATGATTTTAAATACATGTAGGCAAGTCTTTATGCTTATGCAAGATAGCTAGGCTGTTATTTATTTAGAAAGAGATTAAGTCCTTAAACTCACTCCCTAAAGAGATTAGATCAAGTAAAGGGACATGTCTCAAATGACCTAAATCTAATTCAATTAAAATTTAATTTATTTTCATTTTGGATAATTATTTTGACTTGGGCTAACAGGATTCATATGACTAATGCATGAGAAAGAAGATTATTGGCCAAAATTAGCGAGAAGGGAAGAGGTGAGTTTCCACCATGGCTCTCAAAGGTCAAGCCAAGTTTCTTTGTCAAAGGTGGAAAGCCTCCATTCAAGAGTGAAATAAGATTCATTTGTGCATGATATTGCAAAAGAAATGCTCATCCAGCTAAGAGGTTGCTAATTCTTTTATCTTGATTTTAAGCCTAAGCTTTAGGTGATGTTATGAGTTATTTAATTTTATTTTGAGTTGTTAAGTTGGGTAAAAGATTTATTTTTCCCTAAAGAGCCTAATCCACATCCAGGCCATACATAAAGAAAGGAAGAAACTAGGAAAAGCATGCCACTTAATGCAAAAGCTAAACAAATCATAAACCAATTTATAAAGCTAATCATAAAAAGAATAAAAGGCCATTGTGGTCGAGCACCACCGCACAAACCCAAAAATATCAAATATGGGCCTCTACCTTTATACAACCTAGATTACAAATAAATTAAATTACAATTAAGCAAAGAATTCATTGTTATGGGGTCTTCAAGCTTTATTTCTTCTTTCTTCTTTTCTTCTTCCTTCTTCTTTTCTTTTTTCTTCTTTAATTCCTTTTTTTAATGGTTGGAAGGTGGATGCTCCAAGGCTTCAGATGGTGCATAAGATAGGATCTTATGACTAATGTTCATCCTAATCCCCATAATAATCATTCCAAAATCCTAATTGCACAAATTTACATAAAAAGAAAAGTGGAAATCTAACTAACACCTGCAAAATAAAGGTTAGTTAAAATAAACCACACAAATCTCAAGCATGTATATTAGACTTATCACCCCACACATGGGTGACTAAGTCCACCTGGCTATTAGATTATGCTTAGGGTTATGAAGCACCTACAAGCAAAATCATTTATATTTTTATTTATGATAGCGGCCCTTAAGGACAATCCCCTGCAGAAAAGAATAGTTAGAGTAAGAACATCCTACCATTCATTCTATAAGCATACACCCTAACATCCAGTCTAAAATATACATCACAAAACAAAATAAACATCAAACCATGCACCGACCTACCTAAGGCTAGAAGTGGTGACTTAAGCTAATGTGTGTGCTTTAAAGACTTGTGTGGTATGCTTAGCTATTGCTTTAGGTTCAAAATTTCTAAGTGTGAAGAACATGTTCAACTTAGAGGAGTGTTTCATTTAAGTTGTTTATTTATTTTGGGTTGATTTTATTTCATGTTTTGATTTAATTTAAGTGGATCCTATAATTAATTATTAAGTTATGAAAAGAAGGAAAGAGAAGAGAACTTCTCTTTCCTTCCCTAACCTAAGTAATATCTCTAAAGTAGATTCACATTTTAGTTTTTTTTATGTGAATGCTTTGATTAAATCTTTTAATTAATTCTAAGTTTAGATGAACTCTAAACAAACCTATTCAAAAAGAAAGGCATTTTAAGATTAAATAAAATGAATCAAAATTCACACAACACACAATACTTCATTCCTTTCCCAGCATATATATAGCATGCATATGGATGGACCCTAAGCAAATCTATACTTACAAATGAGAGTATTTAACACACTTTATGATGCATGCTAAGTAATCCATTTAAGGAAATTTAGAAGTTGAATATGCATGACTTTTCTTATTCAAAATTTCACATACACACATGAAAGTAAGAAATGCATAAGTGAGTATAGCGCCATTGTTAACCAGAGGTGTAAGGTACAAGACCTACTTAGGGATACTTAAAGCCTCACAACCTCGAGGTTATCTAGACTAATATACCACTTTCCTTAAATACAATCATGTGTACAAAAGAAGTGAAGTAGAAAAGGAGAATGCAAAAGTTGTTTAATGGATCATTTTATTTTATGCAATTTATGTATGCAAGAATAGGTAACCATTTTTAGGTTATAGCATAGAGATGAATAGCATATGAAATTAAGTGAGTGTGCACATGGTCAGTTTGAGCCAAGCAATGGATTGCCAACCACCCATGTGCTTGAATTTGAGTTTGAAAGGAGTTTGAATTTTGCATTTTGACCCATAGGGCCAGGTTTGGTCTAGGGATCAATTGGGCTGACCCAAACCCATTGGGTTGGGTGCACCACTCTCCCCTAGGTCCCCTTGAGCTTTTATGAAAGCCTCAAGTGAATGTGAAGAGGGTATGACCAAATTACCCATGGATTAAGCCAAAATTTGCTCAATAGACTAGGGGTAGAATGGTCATTTTGCTAATTTTCCACTTTGGGTATGTTGGGTATGTGGAGAAACTAGGTTTGGCCAAGTTTAATGAGATTTGGAATTCATTTGATAGGGTTTGGCTCATGTTGACCCATTTAGTTCAAAATGGGTCAACTTGGGTCAAGTTGACCAATTGGCCAAATTGGGTCAAACCAAGGATTGGGTCAAGTTCATATGACCATTTGAAATGTTTTGGTGGCTTTAGTTTGATTCAATTTGGTATAGTTTTGGATTTGGCTCATATGACTTCATTTAGGTTAAATGGGTCAAGTTGACCTATTTGACCCATTTGACCTATTTGAGGTATGTCAAGGGTAGGTTTGGGTTTGGTTAGTCACATAGAGTGGATTGGTATCTTTATTTTCAATCAATTTTGGTTAAGTTCAATTTTGGCTCAATATGACCCCTTAAGGTCATGTTGGGTCTAAGGTCAATTGGGCTAGGTTTGGTCTAGTTGGCCCATTGAGGCTTTGGTCAAGTTCCACAAGTGATTTGGAATGGACTTGACCCATTGGTTTCAATCAGTTTGGCTTAAGTTTTGACATTTTGATTTTTAGGTCAAAATGGGTCAACTTGGGTGGCCAAGTTGGGCTAGGTTAGGCTCAAATATTATCTTGGTCAAGTTCAAACATAAGTCATGAGTGAACTTAGATTAATGGTTTCAATCAATTTGGCCTATGGTGGAATTTGGCTATGTAAGGTTTCATTTTGGGTTAAGTGTTGACTTGGTCAACCCTTAGGTTTGACTTGATTTGACCCAATTTGATTGATTGATCATTCATAGTGATTGTTGATCATGATGAGAGGCAAATATGAGTTTGGTTCAATCCAATTTGGTTAGGATCAAAATTTGGCTCATAAGGGTACTTTAGGTCACTTTGGGTCAAGTGAGCCTAAGTGGGTCAAATGGCTTGGCCAAAGCTTGATTTGAGCTTGATTGATCTTGTATATAGACTTATGATTGAAATATGAATCCATTTATAAGAGGTTTGAAGTCAAATGGGTTTAGATCCATTTGACAATTTTATATTCAAAGGAAGAATATGAAAGGGTTTTGGGTTAGATTTTTGAATTAGGTTTTGATTGTTTGATTGGAGTTTGGATTTATATATGAGTGTATGATTGTAGGGTTGATTAAATCATGAGAGAAAATCAAGAGTTTGGCTTGATTTGAAATTTATTTGGCTAAGTTCAAGATTTTGACTTGAAAGGCTTAGATTGGATTTTGAGTTGATTTGAGTTTGATTTTTTTGAATTGGTTTTGATTGTTTGAATTTATATTTCATTTATATATGTGAATATAAATGTGAATAGAAATTGATCATGAGAAAAATTCAAGGATTTGAAGTGGTTTAATCATGATTTGGGCTAAGTCCATTAAGAAGGATTTTAGGGACTTAGGAAAATTTTGGAGTTTAAAGTTTGAATTTTTGAATTTGGCTTGATTCATTTATATTTATATTTCATTTATATATGTGAATATAAATGAGAATATAAACGAGTTATGAGAAAATCCCATGAATTTGAATTGATTTGATCAAGGTTTAGGCTAAGTCCATTAATGGAGAATTAATGACTTAGGAAATTTTTAAATTGTGAATTTAATTTTTTACATTTGATTGGATTGATTTATATTTATATTTCATTTATTTATGTGCATATAAATGAGGATATAAATAAGTTTTGAGAAAATCCCAAGGATTTGAATTGATTTGATCAAGATTTAGGCTAAGTCCATTAATGAAAAATTAAGGGACTTAGGAAAATTTCATGAATTGATTTAGAATTTTGAGTTTAGGTTGATTTATTTGAATTTCTATTTCATTTATATATGTGAATATAAATGAGAATATAAATAAATTATGAGAAAATCACAAAGATTTGATTTGATTTAGATCATAATTTTGGTTAAGTCCTTAAGGAAAGGTTAAGGACTTAGGCAAAATTTGGACTTAGGAATTTTTGATGGATTTTGATCATGGGTTTCAATCATAGATTTTAATCATTGATTTCAATCACATGGAGTTAATTTGGAAATGCAAAAAACTAAATATAATTGATTGGAGTTTGACTTGAAGGAAGAAAAGTGAGAAATGGTTTAAGCTAAGGGTAGGTAGTTTTCCTAACACCCCTAAGGCATGACCTATTCCTATGGCTAACTTTTCTAAGTCTCTAGGGCTAGGTTGAGTATCCACCTCATCACTAGATGTGTCTTAAGACTAAGGAACTCTTAAAGTCTAAGAGAAGCCTAATGTCTAAGATGGAGGGGTTAAGAGCTCATTCCAAAAATGAGGTCAACAAAGGGCTAATAGGTGTGGGTGTGACAAGGAACACACATATTGTGTTGATAAATGATCAACAAAATTGAGAGATCACAAGCACTAATAGAAACAAACTATCCTTAACCCAAGGCATAGAAAGAATCCAAAGCTTAGTGCAATGTGGCTCTACTTATGTCCAAGACATAAGAGAGGGAGGGAATCCATTAAGGGATAGAGTGTGAACCTTCCACTTGGAAAGCAGGTTCAAGTCATCCGCAAGGGGATGAAAGGTTTGATTTGATTCTCACTGAGGAGAAAAAGATTTGATTTGTTCCGTTGGGGAAGAGGGTTGAATTTGTTTTAATTTTTGTTAGGTTTGAATTATTAGGATGAACCCTGTTGGTTTGCGGTAGACTATACTAAGTAGGAGCCATGGAGGCTAAGACCTAACTCAGATTTACTAATATGAAGGGGTAGTCTACTAAGCATATAGTAGGACTAACCAACCAAAGGAATGCCTTTTAGTATACACTAGCTGTACTTGGAAGAAAGCGTAGTAGACTTACATCCTCCAAATAAGGGAGTTCTTTGGGGTAATCTATTGCAGCAGATTGAAACTAGGTTGACTATTGAGTGAATGCCACTGAGAGACTTAGATCAGCTCAAAGATAGTCAAGATTGATTTCATTTTTAAATTTATTTTGTTTTGATTATGGTGGATTCCATAGGTTTGCAATGAACTGCACTGAGTAAAGGCCATGAAGGCATAGACCTAACTCAGATTTACCAATTCAAAGGGAATAGTCTACCAACCACAAGGTAGAGCTATCCAACAAAAGGGAAATGCCTTTTGGTATACAATGGCCAAGTCTTAAGAAGAAAGCATGGGGACTCACATCTTCTAGAGACAAGGAACCATTGGGTGATCAATTGCTTTGGGCAACAAATTGAACCCAACCTGAGGCTGACTATTGAGTGAATGTCGCTAGGGGACTTAATTCAGCTCAAGGATAGTAAAAGATTAATTCCATTTTTAAATTTGTTTATGGATTATGTTGGTTTACGATGGATCACACTAAGAAGGAGCATATAGAATCCTAGACCTATCTTAGATTTACTGAACTAAAGGGAGTAGCTTCCCAGCCGATGGGAGAACTATCCAAACAAAGGAGCGTCTTTTAGTTTGCAATAATCAATTCATGGAAAGAAAGCTCAGGGATTTACATCTTTCACTAGAAAAGATCATTTGAGTGATTGGTGCTTTGGGCGCAAATCACGACTTGGGGTCGTTTTGACAATCGAAAGAATGCGCATAGTCTTATATTCAAAGCAATGGATGGTAACTATGGAAAAATAGATTGAACCGACTGGGGTGACATAGAGTGAGTAGCTAGGGATTTATCTTCGGTAGTCGCAATTCTATAGGGAGTTCTATGACTACTAAAGATAGGATGTCTGCTTGGGAGAAAGGGCCCTTTGGATCTTTGAATTCCTAATCCACAAGCAAACTAATTTTATTTATTTATTTATTTGGTTTATTTTATCATGGACAATGTTAGTTTGCGAGGGATCAAATTGAGAAGGACCTTATATTAGCCTAGACCTATCTTAGATTTACTAAATCAAAGGAGAATTTGTGCATCCACTGAACAAATTCTTCAACCATAGTGGTGGCTACTAGAAAAGGGGAACTATCCAATCCAAAAGTAATTTGGGTAGTGTCTAAATGGGGTCGCACAGGACTTGATCCAAATAGAGTGCCCATAGGGGATGGGGTTAATCCAACACCCTGGAGAAAATGACATGGCTAGTCATCTATCCAATAGGTATTCGATGTCTAACTCAAGGAGAAAGCACGGGGACTCATATCTACCAAGAGTGGTGTACTCACTGGGTGAGTCACTGTCAGCATAGCGAACATTAACCAACCTAAGGTGCACGTCGGTTTGCAATAATCAGCCAAGGAAGAAATCGGAGACACAGATCCTCCTATAGCATAATTGATTGATGGGATAGTCTATCTTCGGCTAGACCAGTCCTATCTGACCTAGGGAGACTATTAAGACTATATCAACTCAAAAGTAGTCAAGATGAAAGGAGCCTTTAGGGGACTTATCTTAAACCTCAAATATACTCAACCTAGTTAGAACATGATGGCTAGTTCATGAAGAAAGTATGGGAACTCACTTCTTCTTAAGCTAAGTCAACATGAGGTAGCTTACTGGCTGGGCAGTGAAGCCTACCATACTAACAAGGCACTCATTGGTTTGCAATGTCAAGAAAAAAGCGGACTCATCCTCCAATGATCAGGGTGACATACGAGGTAGCATGGGCAGACTTAGGCTAATGAGTGAGTACCACAGGGGCTTGCTCCCACATCAAAATATCTCGAGACAAAAGATTTGTGCTTGTTTCGTGCATGTGTTAAAAGGAATAGAATGCCTCTGGGGGACTCTTACACCTACCTTAAACACACTAGGGGTTTGATGGAATGGTGTCACTGATGGAAAACATGATTCCCTACTAAGAAAGGATGTCGCTTAGATTTTCTCACACCTAACTTAGTTATGCTAATCAAAATAAGATGCCTCTCAGGTTATCTTACATCTATTCTAAAAGCATCAAGAATTGTGTTTGTGTTTTGAAAGAGGGATAGGATGCCACTGGGGACTCTTACACCTACCCTAAACACGTCACGGTGGATTTGAAAGACAAGCAAACAACACTTTGAAAGAAGTGAAGATTTGATGAATGGAATCAGATTTTTATTCTTTTTATTAATGATAATTTTCATACATGTTTTGTTTCATGGGTAATATTTTTTTAGCTAGAGCCCATTAATTGGAAGCATTGGGTGTTCCCCTTTACAATCAATAAGCTGATAAGATCCTCCTTGGTAAGCCTTCACTATGACATAGGGGCCTTCCTTAGTGGGTTCAAACTTTCAACAGGCAACAATAGGTCTCCTTAGGACTAACACAAGTTATCCTACTCGAAAAGACCTAGGGTGGATGAGCTTATTGTGAGCTTGAATCATTTTATCCTTATATAACTCAAGGTTTTGGCATGCCCGTAGGTGACTCTCATCCAAACCTTTGAGCTCTTCTAACTGCAACTTTGCATTATATTTTGTGGTGATCTTGCTACTCAATGCTATCCTTAGTGACAAGAGTTGAACTTCTAAAAGAAAAATGGCTTTATACCCATACACTAAGAAAAATGGGGTTGACTAAGTTGGAGTTTAGTATGTGGTGTGGTAGGCCCACAAAGCTTCAACCAACTGCTTGTTCCACTATCATTTATTATCATCAAGAGTCTTCTTCAGTATCTGGAAGAGAGTTTTGTTGAATGCTTTTGCTAATCCATTAGCTATAGGGTATTAGATGGTGGAGTACCTCCAATCTATACCATGTCTTCTGGAAAAGCTATTGATCTTTGTGCTTTTGAATGCAGTACCATTATGAGATATAATTCATGGAGGCACCCCAAACCTATATACGATATGGTTCCTGAAAAACTAAAGCACATGGTGAGCTATCACATCTTTGAGTGGGATGGCTTCCGCCCACTTGGAAAAGTAGTCAGTGGCAGTTAAGATGAACTGATGCCTCTTGGAAGAAGGAGGATCGATTGGACCTACAATGTCGATACCCCAACACTCAAATGGCCATGAAGCCAATGTAGGGTATAGAATATTGGGTGGTTGGTGGAGGACCACACTGCGACACGATGGCATCTCTAGCTACATCCATGTCAATGATCATAGGCCGGTAGTACAAGTCTTTTGATCTTCATCTTCATCTTCAGACCAGATTGATGATCTCCGTATAGACCTGAGTGTACCTCGGTTACAATTCTATGGGCTTCATGTTTGTCTAAACAACGTAACCACATTTGGTTAAAGGATAGGCAGTACAGGGTGCCATCAACAAAAGCGTAGGAGAGAGCTCTCTATTTCACTAGATAGGCCTGTGATTTCTCTTAAGGTAGTTTATCAGTGTTCAAATAATCTATAAATAGTTACCTCCAATTCATCTCCTTGCCCATTTTGGCAACAGAAACAACCCCTTCAAGAGAAAGTCTCTCGATGAGTTCAGCATCAATAAGGGATAGGACTTGTCTATTTTGGACCCTTAATTAAATGGACTCATCTTTAAGACATGCTAACTCTTTGGAAAGTTTGGCCAAGGCATCTGCTACTGCATTCTTTGCTCGAGGAACCTTGTAGAAGGTGACTTCAAGAATATGGGCCAATAGCTTGATGGTATACTCATAGTAATGATGAGGCTTGGGTTTGAGAACCTGGCAGGATCCGGCAATCTAGTTTATGACCAACTGAGAATCCCCAAAGATGTTGATGCTCTTGATGCTGATAGTAATGGCTAACTCCAGACCGGCAATCAAAGCCTCATACTCAACTTCATTGTTGGTACTGGGGTTAGAAAGATAGTATGAGAATCTCATCACATCGTAGTTTGGAGTTAGATGAACTATTCCTACCCATGCCTTTCCTGTGAGAATAGATCGTCATGCTTCACCTTTAAGGAAAGAGGTAGCACCATCAAAATTCATCTCCCATTGGTTGTTGTCCCTAAGTTTGATTTTTTCATGGTCTAAGCATAGAATCGGCGGAAGTGGTGTCTTCTAAGAAATCTAGTGCTTCTTTTACCGCGAGAATACAAAGTGATATCAAACTGAGAGTATCATGGACCAATGAGCCAAACATTTGAAAAGCGCTGGCCATGTCATGAGATACTATAGTGGATTGGTTCGAGAGATCAAGTTCACCTTATGAGAAAGCATATAGTGTCATAGCTTCTGAGATGCAAAGATCAAAGCTAGGCAATGTTTCTCAATAGGTGGATAGTTTGCTTCAAGAGGATCGACGGCGAGGTAGTAGAGTGCTCTCCTTCCCTTCATTGGCTTGGGCCAAAGCAAGAGTCATCCAATGCAGTAGTGTAAAGGATGAGTGGCATGCCCGGGATAGAGGCTGCTTGAACTGGTGACTTCACCAAGTACTCTTTGATATCTTCAAAAGTATGATGGCACTTATCATCTCACTTGAACTTGGCATCCTTTTTTGACAAGTGTTGAAAATGGTTTGCATCTCCCTAATAGGTTTGATATAAAGCATCTTAGATACACTAGTGGTCATTGAAAGGATATGAGTTGAGTTAAACTCTTAGGAACTAAGATGGCTTTAATCTTTTCAAGATCTATTTCTATTCCCCAATGTCGAACAATAAACCCAAGAAATTTTCCTAAAGCGACTCTGAATGCACACTTCAGGGGATTCATCTTGAGGTTATATTGCCTTTATGGTTCAAAAATTACTCTCAAGTCAAAGAGGTGTTCTTCCTTTTCTCAACTTTTGACTACTAGATCATCAACGTAACACTCAACCTGATGATGGATGAGTTCATTGAAGATCTGAGTCATGGCCCATTGGTATGTAGCACGCATTTTAAGGGAAGGCATGACCTATAATAGAAGATTTTGATCGATTGAAGTAGTGTTTCTTTCATCTTCAGGAGACATCTTGATTTGGTTATAGCTAGATGACCCATCCATGAAAGAGAAGACTGCATGAGATGAGGCAATGTCCACCATTAATTCTGGTATAGGAAGAGGAAACTCATCCTTAGGGCATGCCTTGTTTAAGCCCCTAAAATCAATGTAAATGTAAATTTGGCCATTCTTCTTCTTAACTAGGATGACACGAGCTAACCAGGTAGAATATTTTTCTTTCCTGATAAAATCAACAACGATCAATTTTTTGACTTCAGAAATGACATGTTGTTCAATTTCTAATCGCATGCATCTATGAGCTTGCTTAATAGGGGTAACATTAGGATCTATTGCTACCTTATGGACTGTTATGTTAAGAGATAATCCAAGCATTTCTTCATAACTCCATGCGAAGTAGTCTTTATACTCAGTCAATAGCCTAACTAATCATTGATTTCTTCTTCATTCAGTAATGAACCGATGTATGTCGGGCGAGAATTTTCTTCTGTCCCAAGGTTGATTTCTTTTAGTTTGTCGATTATTAAATGAATCTCCTCTTCAAATTCTAGCGGTGCCTCTTTGACTTAGAGAACATCTCAATCATCTAAAGTTTCTAAACACACATTCTTATAAGAGTTGGGGATGTGTGAGAAGAAACTATCAGATTCTAAATGATTGGTAACAACTACAAAATATTCTTCGTCATCGACAAAACCCACTATACTGAATCCTAGTCCTGCTCTTGATTGTGCTTCCCTGCCTGTATTGTTCCATAGCTTTTTTAAAGTATTATGACCTGTGCTTGGACCATGTGTGAGGAACTAAATTTTTATGTATAATATTTTGAACATAAGGTGTGTAAAAGTCAAAAAGTAATTCCATTAATTCTTTAAAAGCATCCTGCTCAAGCTCTACATCAACTTCAGGGCTTGAGGATGATGATCCTAAAAAGAACTTCTTCTGCTTCATGTCAATGGAAGACTTAAGGACTTCCTTAACTATTAAACTTTTAACTTTCTGAGATGTAAGTGAGGTAAGAGCTAAGGTTCCCAGCTACTGCCTAATAGTTTCACATAAACCATATTTGAGTACTTTACTTTGCTTGGAGGCCCAGTCTTCGTCTCTGTCTAGATCAAAGTCACCTCCAATAGAACCAACTGAGAGGGGTTGGATGGTATACTAATCATATTAGACTCATCTTTTGAGCTGGATTCTAAGTCTATGTGAATAGTAGGGGTACTCCTATGAACTGAAACATAACCTCTATTGGCTGAAGGCCAACTAGGGGGTCTCCCACCTCTGGATCTTCCTCTATTTCTCTGCCTCTGGTCGAGGTTGAGCCATCTACCCACATGTTCATATGATGGAATGAACTGGGTGGAATGTGATATGCTGATCTATTTCTTCTTCAATTCCCCTTTCATGTGTACTTGGACTTTTATTTTTCTTTTCATTTTCTTTTATCTTTTCTTTTGCTTCATTTTCTTTTAATTTTATATTCGCATTTGAATTTTTCCAAGTTCACAAGAAAGGGTGTTTTGAGGAAGATAGTAGGTCGTGTCCTCATAAATCTCAATCTCTCTAGCTAAAAATGGCTTTTCATTTCCATTGACACGGTATTCAATTTTATCTTTTTTGAACTTGATGCATTGATCAAGGGAGGATGGAACGATCTTATTCTAATGTATCCAAGGCCTACCAAGCAAAGCAGTGAAAGAAGTATTCAAATCAATGATGTAGAACTTGGCTTCAGTCTTCCAGTCACCTATCTCCAAAGGTAACACTATAGAACCTAAAGCCTGCTCACCTTGATCATTGAATCCTCTCAACATCATCCTATCTCCTCGGAGTGTAGAGATGTCAATCTTTAAATAGGCAAGGGTCTTTAGACTCATAATGTTCACCGATGCACCTGAATCCATGAGAACCACAGTTTGAACCTATCCATGTATGATGTATAGGGATGGTTGTGCTCCAAGTCCCCAGAAGAAGGTCTTCATCGTGAAGGTGATCCTTTTACTTCTTTTGCATAATGTGCTTCCTCACCTATAGCGGTCAAAGCTAAGTATTTCGTGATCAAGGAGAGCCTTGATTAGTGATTCCCTCATCTCTTTGGATAAGACAAGGGCATCATATATGCTTAGCTTAGATGACAACTTTCTTAGATGAGAAAGGACGTTGTAGTCCACCTTGGGCTGGTCTTCCATAAGCATATCCAAGGGTGGAGCATCTTGTGGAAGGGCTTCTCGATCTTTAGTACCAATGACTTGTTTCCCTCTATCTTGAGGTGCTGCCCTAGGAGGTAGAACCTTGCCACTACAGAGGTTGACTTCAGTGATCTCTTGAGGCAAGGTGGCGAAAGGTTCTTCATGCACTTCAGGCTCACCTATAGCTTCTCCTATGGGACTCTCAGAATTAAATGATTCCAAATATATCTCAAGAGGTGAACCCATAGTATTTAGAGTTGAAAGTCCAACTCACAATCGAAGAGGAAGATCAAAATTATTATAGTTAATTAGACTTGAAGAGTTATCGGAATAGAAGAATACAACCCATCAGAAGTGACACAGATGTAATTCAAACTAGCTTTATTCTTCAATTTCTTGGAATTATTTGTGGGTACAAAGTAGAAGTCAAGTAAAGTGAGTGGAGTAAGGATTTGATGCCTTATCCGATATAGTTCTACTAGTAGAAGAAATAGAAGAGCTATGAAATGGAAGAAGTCGGGTGTGGAACTAAAAATGGAGGGTTTGACACGGTTAGTGCTAAAGGGCTATCGGTGACACATCTTGCTCTTGCTCCCCACTTTCCTAGAGTTGGCACTTGGACTTGCAAACCTTCCTTGGTGTTGGAGGTTTGTGACTCGGCACCTACAAGGAAAGCTTCTTGATCTTTTGAATTATTTTCTTAGAGTTTTAGACAAAGAATATCCCAACCTTCTTTGGTTTTGGTAGGATCACTTATCCCCAAGGATTACCCTAATGGGCGAAGGTTGTTCCATAAGATATTCCTTTGGGATAACTAAGATCTTGAAACTATGTTCAAGCAATCCTTGAATGTGAAGCAATCCTCCAAAATGTGGCCTAGCATATGGTGGTAGGGCAAAAGTTTGGATCATGACTTTTACTTCCTCTGATCTCCTAGGCTCGGGTAGCTAAAATCAAGTTTCTTTAAGAGATTCTTAAAGATTTTCTTGATTACCTCCCTCTTAAAAGAATAAGGTTTGTTTAACTTATCTAAAAGAGTAGGTGGACCAGCTACACGGTGATATGCATGTCCTTTGTTGTATGGTGGCATGGGTGAGTGTCTTTGGTGTGGAGGCTATGGTGGAGGCGGTATGGCTACCTGGTGGAAAGGAGGTGGAGGCTCTGAGGTGGTCTCTCAGTGATCTCTATGGGCACTTCCCTGTCATCCTTCTTCTTGCTCAGTTTCTTCTCATAGACCTTTTGGGATTTTTTCTTCGATAATTGATCTTGAAAAGGCAACTGTTTGGGCTCTCCTTGTAGACTATCTGCCTTGTTGATTAGCTTCTCAAATATCTTGATAATGAAGCCCTTAAGCATGAAGGTGCCATGGATATTCTTCAAGAGAATCTCAATGGCATCTATTGTAGTGGTTCACACTTCATACTCGGTTATATCATCGAGAATATAATCAAGTGACTCAGGGGTGTTGTTGCTACAATGAGATCACCTACTTCTGAGCTCCAAATCTCTTGATGAAGAGTTGCTCTAACTCAACAAATATCTTCTTGTGTTGGCGATTCAACCAATCAAAAGGTACACTAGGCTAAAAATTCAAAAAAAAAATAAAAACATCATTGCACGTATAGCCTGGTGATGTCTTGCCTCAATTTCGCCATCAAAGCTTTTGAATGAAGGAGGCATGAAACTCTTGGGATATTGGATAGCATCGAATTCTTTTGGGTAGGGTCTACCCTTTGGAACCGATGATCCTCCCCGAGCTTGAGCTAAAGCTTCCTTCACCTGTTACTCAACCATGGATTTTATATCTTTTTCTTTTATGGAGGTACTTTCCACTACCTTATTATACAACTAGTGCTACCTTGCTCAATGGGAGGTAGATTCTTGGTTGGGTCCAAGACATGCACTAGCTCAAGTTGACTGACATCGACTATAATAGAATGAAGTGGAGGGGCTTATTTCTAGCTATGACACTGCTGCTAACAAGTCTTGTAACTGATGTGCCATCCCATATCAATATGTCCTTACGCCTCAATTGATGTGTGGAGGTGTTGATCTATATGTTTCCTTGATCAACCATCACCTTCCATGGCCTTGCTCCCAAGAAGAGATACTCTAGTATCAACCATGCATACTCTGAATCCCCATCAAGTCATCTTCGTTAGATCTGACTCTCTCTTCATCAGATACCCCAAGATCTCTTCTTCTCCATGAAATAATGTGCAACTATCTCATCTAAGGAATTATCCAACTTGGTACAAAGCTTGGGCGTCGGTGTGATCACTATAGCAGAAGCAGGTTCGCTTTTGGAGAGTCAATCTTGTGCGTATTGTACTCACTAGATGAATGATACTCCTGACTGCTACTAGCTATAAGATGGGTAACAATCTTAGGATGTTCCTCTACCAGTGCATTTGGGATCATCTGAATATCTATCTCATCATCTCCACATTAGTATGGAGTTGGTGAAGGAATGACCACGATGCTTTTTGCCACTCCTTCCACCAATGGGTAGAAGGTCAATCAGAGAGCTCGACCCACCACAATGGGTGGTGTAGGAGAAGGATCCCAGGCCATAGCGGATCACCAGGTGCACTTTTCCCGATATGGCCTTCATGGCCTTAGATGGAATGGGAGATGTTTGAAACTGCTGGTGACGAGGGGTGGAGTGGTGGGTGGAGACACCACGACTCTCTGCATAGGAACCCCTCATGGTGGCTAGTCCCGTGAGAAGAATACTGTCGTATGGTGGCATGGGTAGCGCCTTGCTGGAAAATCAATCAAAGTAGCAATGTGGCGAACCTTGTCACTCTCTGTAGTAATGTGATGTATGGGCCTCATGGGCCCTCTCGATGAATCATCCTCCCATGTTGTGGGGATAATAGATCAGATCAAAAGTCGGACTCTGCGTCAGATACTCACTACTGGCGTGCAGAGAGGTGCTGACCTCCTACTCCTAGAAATAGCTAGTTGCAAGTGCACCACTAGAGGAGGTGACAAACACAACCTTCTGGCATCCTTTATGTCTAATCTAGAGAGAGAATGGAACTAGTTTTCTATAACCAGTGGTGAAATGACAATGGGAGACTCATCCATGGCTGATCGAGCTGCTGCCTCTAGCTCCCTAGCTATCCGAGTGTGATATCGCTTGATCATGCGATTCTTGTTCTTATGCTGTGTCCGGGTAGGATGGGAGGAGTGTGAGCTAGACCCATCACTCAAATGTAGGGAGGCAAGCACGACTAGGGGAGCCTTACCTTGGGGGGTACAGATGGTAGGGCTAGCCCCTTTGACATGAGCAACTCTAGGATGAACTGCAGAGAGCTTGCTGTCTGGCTTGTAAAACTAAAGTTTGTGGTGCGCACACTTTCCTCTTTCTTGAGGAGACATCAAAATCAAAGGTAAGTCTATCGATGACCCTTTGCACCTGGTCATGTGAGGAGAATGCCCTCACAAGTGATCTTGGCTCCTCAAATCCACAAAGTGAATCAGTGGGTATGGTCTGAGGGGAAGTCACGATCTAAAGCTAGATCCATATCATGGTGGAAGGTGGAGACAAATTTTTGAGAACTAGCCATTTCCAAAAATGTAATAAACTAAAATTGAACTATATTGCACTCACTATAAAGAATCTGCAATGAGAAATGAACTTGTATCAGATTTTTATCTCCATAGATTTTTTTGAATTTTGAATTTTGAAAATTTGAACCCACATCCAACAACTTGGAAGTGTTAAGTGGGGTTCAAATGGATTTGAGAAGATTCATTGAAAAGGAATTTGAATATTAATCCAACTTCAACAAATTTATGTATGTTGAAATATGGATTAAAATTTTTGATAAGGATGCTTCCATAGGTTCATTTTTGTTTTGAATTTGATTTTTTTATTTAAGCGACCCTTTCCTTCAACAAATTTAGGTATGTTAAAGTAAGGGTCAAATGATTTTATTTTTGTTTGATTGTTTTAGAATTTTACTTAGCAAATTTATGTATGCTAAGTAAAGTGTTTGAGAAAGTGATTGTTTCTTTTTGTGAACTTTGTTTTGATTTTGGAAAAACTTGGAATTCTCACTTACCAAATTTAGGTATGCTAAGTGAAGAATTCAAATGTGTCTTGTTTAATTTTTGAAAATAGGATTCTTGGCCAATTTAAGCATGCTAAGAAAAAAAACCTAAGTGTTTCATTTATTTGGATTGTTTTAATTTTTTGAAAAGGGTAGGATCCTTAGCAAATTTGGTATTCTAAGGAAATCCTAAGTGTTTCATTTTGTTTTTGATGTGTATTGAAAGTGGGGACTCAACTTTAGCAAATTTGGTATGCTAAAGATGAAGTCTCACTCTATTTTATGAAATGGAAATTTCACTTAGCAAATTTGAGTATGCTAAATGAAATTCCAAATGGTGTGTTCAAAATTTTTGATTTGTTTTGGTTTTGAAACTTGGAAACTTCTCCTTAGCAAATTTGGTATGCTAAGGGAAGAAGTTCCAAAAGGTGTTTGAAAATTTTTGTTTTTGGCTTTGGAGACTTCACTTAGCAAATTTAAGTATGCTAGGTGAAGTTCCAAAATATGTTTTGAAAAATGTTTGATTTTGGATTTGGAGACTTCACTTAATAAATTTGGGTATGATAAGTGAGGTTCCAAATGTGTTTTTGAAATTTTTTGGATTTTGGATTTGGAAACTTTACTTATCAAATTTGGGTATGTTAAATGAAGTTCCAAATGTTGTTTGAAAATCTTGATTTTGGATTTGGAGACTTCACTTAACAAATTTGGGTATGTTAAATGAAGTTCAAAATTGTGTTTAGAAAATTTTTGGATTTTGGATTTGGAGACTTTATTTAACAAATTTGGGTATGTTAAATGAAGTTCCAAAATTGTGTTTTGAAAAATTTTGAAATATGATCGTTGAAGTTTTAATTTTTGAAAAGGGGACTTCCATTCAACAAAGTTAGGTATGTAGAATGAAGATCAATCTAATTTTTAAAATGTAAAGTTTTTTGTGTGTGATTGTTGCTTTTTGAAAGAGAGAATTCCAACTTAAAACATAGGTGAGATATGTTCAAATGTGATTTCCTAAAGGATATTTTACTTTTAGTGGAATGAAACTTCATTTAATAAATTTGATTATATTAAATGAAGGTGTTCATGTGTGCTTTTTTTTTAAGTTTAATTTTGTTTACGAATGAACTTTCCATTCAATAAGTGTGAGTGTATTGAATAGAAAGATATATGTGTGATTTATGAAAACTTTATGATTATGATTGTGATTTTTGAAAAAGATGATTATTCATTTTACTTTGAAAATGAAATCTCCATCAAAGTGAATTGAAAGAAGATGTTCATTTGTGCTTTTGAAAAATATTATTAATTTTATTTTTGAACATCTTTACATGTAAAAATTATGTGAATTGTTAAATGAGCCTGATAAAATTTTGGAGAAAATATTTTATAAAGTGCATTTTTGTTTTCGTGCTTTTGAAAAGCAAAGTTCTTTATAGAAGATTTATTATTTTAGGATGAACCTTTCCTTATCATAAAAATAATATGGAGGAAGTCTTTAAAATGTTTTCTTTTTTTTTAGATCTTTTCATTTTACCAATTGGAGAACCTAAAGGGGGTCTTAAGACCAATAAGGGATGCGGTCCTAAAACCTAAAGATGTTGGCTAACTGAACTCAAGAATGAAATGAGCTAAGTGCCAATGGAAAGAAGGATAGTCTTGGATTCACCAAAGTACAAACCCACTATCGATACTCAAAGACAATGATCATTTAAGATGGAGAGAGGAACCATCCCCAAGTGGAGTGTGAAAATCGTGGAAAAAATTCTTATGAGGGTGGAGTCACCTTTTAAATCTGTTGGTGAGAAATGAAAGAGGACAAGACCTATAGAAATTCATCTTTTTAGGATGCCACATAGATCCATAGATGTACTTATTCAAGTGATCGAGTACATCACCAATGAAATAGTGTACTATCTCAAAACACAGAAGTCACTACCCTTTAATGGACTAATCAGTAAGGACTCTAAGGATGATGGGTGCATATGTATCGAGATTCTTCCCCTACTTTACATGGAAAAGTAAGCGGGTTTATTTTAAATCGAGTTTGTTAAGTTCCTAGAGGCAAGCCCCATAGTTAATTACATCCTAAGGAATGGATCCTTAAAACTCTCGATTAAGGTAAATGATCATTGTCTTCAAAGATTTATAGGAAAGGACTATCAATGATTGGTTATTTTGAAGATCAAATGGGATTGATCAAAGAGGGAGTTATTATAATCAAAATGGAAGATAAGTAGGAGATGCCATGATGCGAAACCGAGCATCTCAAACTATCCTATAGTTGGGCTTTAGATTTTTGAAATTGATTTAGTTTGTTTGAGTTGTATTTTTCATTACAAATTTAGGACTTAAGATTCCTTAACACAAGATTAAAAAAATGCCTAAGAGGTGAGGAATTAAGCTTCTGGCCCATAAAGGGGAGAAGTAACCTTAGAACCTAAATCTAGGGAGCTTGGGGGTAGGAAACTAAATCTAAGGAAAAATGGGTATTTGGTTTGCCTCCTGAGAGGACAAAATCACGAGACTTACAAACACGGTGGTTAACTCCTCCCTGATTTTAAATACATGTAGGCAAGTCTTTATGCTTATGCAAGATAGCTAGGCATTATATTATTTAGAAAGAGACTAAGTCCTTAAACTCACTCCTAAAGAGACTAGATCATGTAAAGGGACATGCTTCAAATGACCTAAATCTAATGCAATTCAAATTTCATTTTATTTTATTTTGGATAATTATTTTGACTCAGCTAATAGGATTTATATGACTAATGCATGAGAAGAAGATTGGCCAAAATCAGAGAAGGAGGAGGTGAGTTTCCACCATGGCTCTCAAAGGTCAAGCCAAATTCTCAGAAAAGGTGGAAGCCCTCCAATCAAGAGTGAAATAAGATGCATTTGTGCATGATATTAAAAGAAATGCTCATCCTAAGGGTTGCTAATTCTTTTATCTTGATTTTAAACCTAAGCTTTAGGTGAGGTTATGAGTTGTTTAATTTTATTTTGAGTTATTAAGTTATAAAAGATTTATTTTTCTAAAGAGCCTAATCCACATCCAGCCATACATAAAGCAAGGAAGAAACTAGGAAAAAGCATGCCACTTAATGCAAAAGCTAAATAAATCATCAATCAATTTATAAAGCTAATCACAAAAGAATCATTTGTGTGGGGCACCACCCCAAAAAAATATCAATATGGGTAGCTACCCTTATACAACCCAGATTACAAATAAATTAAATTACAATTAAACAAGGAATTCATTGTTATGGGAGTCTTCAAGCTTCATTTATTCTTTGTTCTTTTCTTCTTTCTTCTTTTTTTCTTATTTTCTTCTTTGGTTCCTTCTTTGGATGGTTGGAAGCTGGATGCTCTAAGGCTTCACATGGTGCATAAGATAGGCTCTTATGACCAATGTTCATCTAATCCCCATAACAATCATTCCAAAATCTAATTATATAAATTTACATGAAAAGGAAAAGTGGAAATCTTAACACCAAAATAAAGGTTAGTTAAAAACACCACACAAATCCCAAGCATGTATATTGGACTTATCACCCCACGGGTGACTAAGTCCACACACTATTATTATGCTTAGGGGTATAAAGCACAAGCAAAATCATTTATATTTTTATTTATGATAGCCCCTTAAGCACAATCCCTAGAAAGAATAGTTAGACTAAGACATCTACCATTCATTCTATAAATATACACCTAACATCTGTCTAAAACATATATCATAAAATAAAACAAACAAAATCATAACCTAACCTAACTAGAAGTGGTGACTTAGGCTAATGTGTGCTTTGAAGGCTTGTGTGTGGTATGCTTAGCTATGGCTTTAGGTTCAAATTTTCTAAGTGTGATGAACTTGTTCAACATAGAGGAGGGTTTCGTTTAAGTTGTTTAATTATTTTGGGTTGATTTTATTTCATGTTTTGATTTGGTTTAACTGGATCCTACAATTAATTATGAAGAGAGGGAAAGAGAGAACTTATCTTTCCTTCCTAACTAAGTAATTTCTAAAGTAGATTCACATTTTAGTTTTTTTAGGTAAATATTTTGATTAAATCTTTTAATTAATCCTAAGTTTAGATGAACTCTAAACAAACCTATGCAAAAAATAAATGCATTTTAAGATTATATAAAATGAATCAAAATTCACACAACACACATTACTTCATTCCTTTACCAACATATGGATGGACCCTATGCATATCTATACATACAAATGAGAGTATTTAACACACTTTATGAAGCATTCTAAGTAATCCATTTAAGAAATTTAGAAGTTGAATATGCATGATTTTCTTAAGTAGAAAAGGGTTTTCCTTATCCAAATTTTCACATACACACACGAAAGTAAGAAAGGCATAAGTGAGTACATCACCATTGTTAACCAGGAGGTGTAAGGTACAAGACCAACTTAGGCTACTTAAAACCACCTTGGGGTTGTCAGACTAATATACCACTTTCCTTAAATACAAACATATGTATAAAAAGAAATGAAATGGAAAAGGAGAATGCAAAAGTTGTTTAATGGATTCATTTATTTATGCAATTTATGTATACAAGTATAGGTAACCCTTCTTAGGTGATAGCATAGAGATGAATAGATATGGAATTAAGTAAGTGTTGGGTTCTTTTCAAATGAACCATACATCTCACCAAATTCTATTCAAAACTATACCAACATAAGAAAGAAAGGAAACTATGCTAAGCATACCTTTATATTCTATCACATGCAAACTTATAATTAAAGTATAAACTACTTTCAGATTTGATTTTAATTTTATGTGTTTTGAAAATAATTTGGATTTAGTAGTGATAATAGCCATTCATATTTCTACTTTTTAGCCAACACATGCAAATTTGACATAAAGTAAAACAATTTCATTTTAAAATTTGAATTTGAAAATATGAATGCATGAAATCACATCATACAAATTTAACATGTTGGGGAAAGATTCAAAACAATGAAAGCATGTAAACAAGTTCACTTCACTTAAATCCTAAAGACATTCTTATAGAATAAGAAAGTTTAAAATAAATCAAAGTGAATTCAAAGTGATTTTGTTTAGTTTGAAGTTTGATTTAATTTTGAAAAGGTGAGATGAGTTTGCTTCTAACCCATTCCCACATGTGTTTGATATTTTTGTTTAATTTTTAGATAATTAGATCCATTTTATGTTGATTAGGTTAAGGGTATGAATTAAGTAACTTAATTAACCCTTACCTACCACCTTAGAAGAATTAACTAAATAATTATGAGCCAATGAGATGACATAAAACCCACAAGAATTTAAATTTGCAATGCACTTAATGAAAAGGCTAATGCAATTTGGCTCACAATTAAAAGTTAATTAAGCTAAGGGGTTTAGCTTAAGTAATTTCAAAACACCCTTTCATACTTATGAATTGGGTTTTGATTTCCTTAATTGAACTTAGGCTATTAAACACCTAAACATCTACCCAAAGTAGATTAATTAAGTTCTAAAAATTTTTAGAATTTTTAGAAATTAATTAAGGGGATAATTAATGAATTAACCCTTAATAAGGAGATTAAGGAGAGAAAAGGGGTTTAGGGAATAGCTTAGGGAAATGCCCCAAAAATATTCCATAAACCTCCTACTACTGGATCCTTAATCAACTAATCATGGAAAATCACTAATTACATCTTAATTATCCTTAATTACATAAGGAGGTAATTAAGAAACCATATGCAATTTTTCTAATCAAGCCTTCAATAAATCCAAGAAAATTAGGGAGGCAGAGTCATCCCTAAAAGAAATTTGAGATTAATGAGAGGATTAATAAAAAAGTAATTAGCAAAATAAACTTTCCAATAAAATTCATATTTAGAGAAAAATATATTTCAAAACCCATTCAAATTAATTTTAAAATATTCTAGGTTGAATTATCTTTCCATAGGATTTTATTTCACATTTTTTTGAATTTTCTAGAATGTGTTATGAATTTTGGAAGATTCCTGAATTAATAAAAATTAATTAAGGCATTTAACTAATCCTCTAGCTCACGGTGCGACGTGTGGCGGTAGCGACATGCACATGTGTGAGTTACTTAAAGTTAAATCAGATGGTGGCGGTGGCTGCACTTTGATCTATCATCATCGATCGGACGATAGGATCTCCCTTTTAAAATAGATAAATCTAAATGTCTAATTATCTCGTCCATCCATCTAAAATGATGGATGGGATGAGATCTCAAGTTCTTCCCTTGATCAAAGACCATCCATGATCAAGGGGAAGATCAACTTCGATCAGCATGGATTCAAATCAAACTAAACCCACACCATCTAAAGCTAAAGAGCGGCAAATTCAACAGTCAAAAATCCATGGGGTGAAAATTTCTTTCACAAAGCTCCACACTACATTGAGTTTAATGGTTAGAAAATTCCATACCTTGCTGGAGGTGATCCCCATCACTCGATTCCCTTGGATAAGCTTCGTCTAGTTGAGACAAAGCTGCATTGAGAGTATGAACACTTGAGGTTAAGTGGATTGATGTATGGACCAACTCCTCCATAGCTAGCTTGCTTTGATCCATTAACTCCCCTTCTGGGAAGAACTTGGGTGAGCTCAAGTTGGTCATGAGTGCAAAAGGAATTGAAGGATTATGAGAGAAGAAGTTGAAATTGGTGAGCTCCCTATTTTGCAATGGCAAATGGAGCGAAATCCTCTAGAAGCTTGGGATACTCTCTCATGGCTTCTCTAGTTTCTTAACATGTGAATGGGAATGATTGAATTAGGGGAGTATATCTCCCCTTGGATATGATGGTGGAACACTTGCCATTTTGATCCAATTGATCATAGGGTGGGTTTTTTGATCAATTGAGTGTGCACATGGTGGTTTGAGCCAAGGTGGATTGCCAACCTCCCATGTGCTTGAATTTGAGTGAGAGGAGTTTGAATTTCATTTTGACCCATGTGGGTTTGGTCTAGGGACCAATGGGCTGACCCAAACCCATTGGGTTGGGTGCACCACTCATCAGTCCCCTTGAGCTTTTAGGAAAGCCTCAAGTGAATGTGAGAGGTATGACCAAATTACCCATGGATTAAGCCAAAATTTGTTCTATGGCCTAGGGGTAGAATGGTCATTTTGACTTTCACTTTGGTATGTTGGGTATGTGGAGAAAATAGGTTTGGCCAAGTTTCATGAGATTTGGAATTCATTTGATAGGTTTGGCTCATGTTGACCCATTTAGGTCAAAATGGGTCAACTTGGGTCAAGTTGACCAATTAGGTCAAATTGGGTCAAACCAAGGGTTGGGTCAAGTTCATATGACCATTTGAAATGTTTTGGTGGCTTTGGTTTGATTCAATTTGGTATAGTTTTGAATTTGGCTCATATGACTTCATTTAGGTCAAATGGGTCAAGTTGACCTATTTGACCCATTTGACCTATTTGAGGTAGGTCAAGGGTAGGTTTAGGTTTGGTTAGTCATATGGAGTGGATTGGTATCTTTGTTTCCAATCAATTTGGGTTAAGTTCAATTTTGGCTCAACATGACCCCTTTAGGTCATGTTGGGTCTAAGGTCAATTGGCTAGGTTGGGTCTAGTTGGCCAATTGAGGCTTTGGTCAAGTTCCACAAGTGATTTGGAATGGACTTGACCCATTGGTTTCAATCAATTTGGCTTAGATCAAGTTTTGACACATTTTGACCCTTTAGGTCAAAATGGGTCAAGTGGCCAATTGGGCTAGGTTAGGCTCAAATGTTGGCTTGGTCAAGTTCAAACATAAGTCATGAGTGAACTTAGATCAATGGTTTCAATCAATTTGGCCTATGGTGGAATTTGGCTATGTTAGGTTTCATTTTGGGTTAAGTGTTGACTTGGTCAACCCTTAGGTTTGACTTGGTTTGACCCAATTTGATTGATTGATCATCCCATGATGATTGTTGATCATGATGAGAGGTAAATATGAGTTTGGTTCAATCCAATTTGGTTAGGATTAGGCTCATAAGGGTACTTTTAGGTCACTTTGGGTCAAGTGAGCCTAAGTGGGCCAAATGGCTTGGTCAAAGCTTGATGTGAAGTTGGTTGATCTTGTATATGGACTTATGATTGAAATATAAATCCATTTACAAGTGGTTTGAAGTCAAATGGGTTTTGATCCATTTGACAATTTCATATTCAAAGGAAGAATATGAAAGGATTTTGGCTTTGATTTTTGACTTAGGTTTTGATTGATTGAAGTTTGGATTTATATGAGCTCATGATTGTAGGGTTGATTGAATCATGAGAAAATCAAGAGTTTGGCTTGATTTGAAAGTTGATTTGGCTAAGTTCAAGATTTTGACTTGAAAGGCTTAGATTGGATTTTGAGTTGATTTGAGTTTGATTTTGGAATTGGTTCTGATTGTTTGAATTTATATTTCATTTATATATGTGAATATAAATGAGAATATAAATTGATCATGAGAAAATTTCAAGGATTTGAAGTGGTTTAATCATCATTTAGGCTAAGTCCATTAAGAAGGATTTAAGGGACTCAGGAAAATTTTAGAGTTTGGAGTTTAAATTTTTGAATTTGGTTTGATTGATTTATATTTGTATTTCATTTATATATAAAAATATAAATTATAATACAAAAGAGTTTTGAGAAAATTCCATGACTTTAAAATAGTTTGATCATGATTTTGGATAAGTCCTTTAATAGAAAATTAAGGGACTTAGGAAATTTTAAATTGGGAATTTAATTTGAGGATTTGATTTGATTGATTTATATTTATATTCCATTTAGATATGTGAATATAAATACGAATATAAATAAATTATGAGAAAATCTCAAAGATTTGAATTATAATTTTGGTTAAATCCTTAAGAAAGGATTAAGGACATAGGAAATTTGAACTTAGGAATTTTGATGGATTTTTATCATGGATTTTAATCATAGATTTCAATCATGGATTTCAATCATGGACTTCAATCATAGGTTTCAATCATGGATTCCAATCATGTAGAGTTTATTTGGATTTGGAGAACATCAAATGAGATTGATTTGGAGTCTGACTTGAAGGAAGGAAAGTGAGGAATGGTTTATGCTAAGGGGTAGAAAATTTTCCTAATACCCCTAAGGCATGACCTAATCATATGGCTAACTCTTCTAAGTCTCTAGGTCTAGGTTGAGTGTCCACCTAATCACTAGATGTGTCTTAAGACTAAGGAACTCTTAAAGTCTAAGAGGAGTTTTATGTCTAAGATGGAGGGGTTGAGAGCTTATTCTAAAAATTAGGTCAACAGCTTGGCTTGCCTCAATTGTTGGCTTGGGAAAGTTCAGTCATTGATTATGAATTGGTTTAGATCAATGGTTTCAATCAATTTGGCATATAGAGGATTTTGGCTAGTTTAAGTTTCATTTAGGCTAAGTGTTGACTTAATCAAGGTCTTGGTTTGACTTGGTTTGACTTGGTTTGATTTGGTTTGACCCAATTTGAGTGAGTGGTCATCCTAGGATGATTGTTGATCATAATGCAAGGCTTAGATGGGCTTAGTTCAATCCAATTTGGGTTGGATTAGAATTTAGCTCAAAATTTTCTTTTAGGTCACTTTGGATCAAGTGAGCCTAAGTGGGTCAATTGGCTTGATCAAGGCTTGATCAAGGCTTGATTCAAGTTTGATTGAACTCACATATCTACTTATGTTTGAAATATAAATCCAATTGCAAGTGATTTAGAGTCAAATGAGTTTTGATTTATTTGATAATTTCAAGAAAAAAGGGTGAACATGGGTCTGATTTGGGTTAGTTTGATTTTGGTTTGATGATGTTTATATTTGGGCAGGTGATTGAAGTAATGATTATTTGAAGAAAAAATCCAAAGGTTTGGATTGATTTGAGGATTATTTGGCTAAGTTCAAGGATTTCTCTTGAAAGAGTATAAGTTGGATTAAGTTGGATTTGGATTTCAGTTTTGAATTTAGTTTTGGTTATTTGAATTTATACTCCATTTATATTTGTGAAAATAAATGAGAATATAAATGAGTTATGAGAAAATCTTTTGAATTTAGAGTGATTTGAATTTGGTTTGGTTAAGTTCAAGGATTTGACTTGAAAGAGTATAAGTTGGATTTAAGTTGGGTTTGGATTTGAGTTTGAATTTAGTTTTGGTTATTTGAATTTATATTTCATTTATATTTTATTTATATTTATGAATATAAATGTGAATATAAATGGGTTAAGAGAAAATCTTTTGAATTTAGAGTGATTTGGATTTGGCTTGAGCTAAGTCCACAAAATAAAATCAAAGGGCTTAGAAAAGATTTTAGATTTAGAATTGATCATGGGTTTCAATCATTTGATTTGGAATTGATTCAAGATTTGAGAAAATCCATTGAGTTGGAATTGATTTAAGGTTTGATTTGATCTAAGTCTATAAGATGGAATCAAAAGGCTTAGAAAGGTTTTGGATTCGATTTAAAATTTGAGAGAATCAATTAAGTTGAAATTGATTTAAGATTCGATTTGGAATTGATTTTAATTTGAAGTTGATTTAAATTTGAAGTTGATTTAAATTTGAAGTTTAACTTGAAAGAAGGAAGTAAGGATTTGGTTCAAGCTATAGGTTAGGCAAGTTTCCCTAATACCCCTAAGGCATAACCTATTCCTATGGCTAACTCTTCTAAATCTCTAGGGTTAGGTTAAGTGTTCTCCTAATCACTAAGTGTCTTAAGATTAAGGAACTCTTAGCGTTTAGAGGGGTCCTTATGCTTATAATGAAGAATTTGAAAGCTCACTCCAAAAGTGAGGTCAACAGAGTCTTTACTAGGTGATTAGGTCCATTATAGGGTACTGATTTCTATCTTTCGAGATATTATTCTATTCCTCATGGCATAGATCACCTTAAAGTACCTAAGGTTGTCATATACACAAATTGAAAATAAACAACACAACCATACCTGAGGAAATTTTATGTAGTTCAATACCCTAAGGGTTTTGTGCCACCTTCCTTTAAAATCTTTGATGGTAGTAGGAACCTGCGTTAGCATATTGCTCATTTCAGAGCCCGTGGTAGTGACACACTTTTGTTCAGACTTTTTGTCATAAGCCTAGTAGTGGTTGCATTTGATTGGTATGCAGAACTTCCCAATGGTTCGGTAGAAACTTTTACTGAGTTGGAGCATCTCTTCATCAAGAGGTTTGCTGGAGCTCATCAAAGAGTGACTATAAGCGACGTCATTGTAGTGCACAAGTTTCTAATGAGTCCCTTATTAATTATATTCTTAGGTGGTGCAAACTGAGCATGAAATGCGAGCAGCAGCTGTCCAAACAACATGCCATTGAGATTCTTTTCAAGAATATTCATGCCCCGGTCACCTTCATGTTTAAGGGCTTTAGCATCCGGACATTTGAGAAATTAATCAACAAGGCAGCTAGCCTTCAAGAGGAAGCCAAACAGTTTCCCTTTCTCGACCAATCATCTCGGCCCAAGCCGTAAAAGGTATGAAGAATTGTGTGTTAGGATGAAGAAGAAACCAAGAGTCCAAGATGAGACCCCAAACTCTAGCCTATTCCCACCAATTGGTGCCATATCACCACAATGGCTATTCACCACATCAACTTACCAAAATGAATATATCCCCAAAGAAGCTATTACCCACCTACTCTTGCTGATAGATTGAATAAGCCATATTCATTTAAGAGAGAGATGGTTGACAAAATCTTTAAGAATCTCTTAAAAAAATTTGACTTTCAGTTACCAGAGCCCAAGAGGCTGGAGGATGTGGGCTAGAATAATGATCCTAACTATTGCCCCTACCACATGGTTAATCATGTATTAGAGGATTGTATTACTTTTAAGGAATGGCTTAAGCGTAGCTATAAGTTAGGCATTGTTGTTATCCCTAAGGAATACTTATTAAAACAACCTTCCAGTTCTATTAGGGTAATTCTTGGGGAAACCCATGATCCTCTTAAGATAAAAGAAGGTTGGGATATTTTCTTATCTCGAACCTCTAAAAAAGTAGTTTCTAAAATTAAAAAACTCTCTCTACAAATGCTTGAGGCAACTCAAACCTCTAACATCAAGGAAGATTTGTAAGTTTCTAAAGACAACTTGAAGAAGGTGACAGCCCAGCATTATCATCAATAGTCCACCTTACTTGGCTAGGATAGTTCAGTAGTGCAACCACCGTGAAGTCTAGCATTCCATCCATAGTTGCAACTACTACTTCTTGCTCAACTAGCTCCTCTTCTACCAGCAGGAGCATTGTATCAACGGACAAGAGCATTAAATCCCTTACCCCGCTTACTTTGTTAGATTTCTATCATGTACTTCCACCTAAAAAGAAATCAATTAAGAAAGTTTTCACTTGCATCTTGTCCACTTCTGATACTCTAGATTTTATTCCTCTTGAAAGCTCTCCAAGTCTAGAAAATAATAATGATAGCTCTAGTATTCCAATCTCTCTCGATTCAATCGACTTTCCTTCAATCAATTTGGTTCACCTCTTGAGATTGACTTGGAGTCAACTGACTCCGATGACCTCATAGGAGAAGCTATAGGTATACCTGATAAGAAGGTAGAACTTTTCACAAATTCATCATTTCAAGAAATCATTGAAGTCAATACACGGTGGCAAAGTTAAACCTCCTATGGTAGCACCTCTAGATAAGGGTAAACAAGTCATTGGTTCTAGTAACCAGATAACACCTCCATAGGATGCTTCACCCATAGATATGCTTGTGAAGGACCAAGTTAGAGTTTATTACAACATCATAGCACATCTTAAAAATTTTTCAGCTAAATTAAGCATATATGATGCCTTGTCTTATCCAAAGAGATGAGGGAATCTCTAGTCAAGGCTCTCCTTAATCTAGAGATATGCTGCTTTATCAAGGAGGCACACACCAAAGGATATCTTAGAGTTAGTCATGAAGACTTGCTTTTGGAATGACCACCATACATTCTTGGAAGATACATGTTATCAAGAGCAAAGACATACAACATGAGTTTAAGTCTACTTGAGGATTGATATCCCTAAAAGGAGAGGATGATATTGAGGATTCAATGAATAAGGAGAGAGGCCTTAGGCTCCATAGTGTTATTAGAGATAGATGAGAAGACCAAGTTTCATATCATAAACTGGATACATCTTTCAATGCTTTGCTTGGGAGACCATGGATACATGAGAACAACATAGTTCCATCCTCTACATCAATGAAGTTCATGAGAGGTGGAATTGAGTACTGTGTCAAAGGAGATCTCAAGCCCTTCATAGTTCATGAGGTCAGGATATATGAGGATGCAGCCTGTTTCTTCCCCAAAACCAACAAGTCCATTCTCGTGAATCTAGTCAAGATCCCCAAGAGGGACAAAAGAAAGAAAATAAAAAGAAAAAGAATTTGAAAATAAAAAGAAAAAAGAGGAACAAAAAGAAAATAAAAGAGAGCAAGACATGGACTAATGGGAAGATATAGAGCCTCACATTAGATTTCATCCACAGTTCGTTACTCCATTTGAACATATGGGTAGGACAACCAGACCTCCACCAGGTAAAGGTAGAGGACAGTTCAGAGGCAGCCCCCGAGGTGGAAAGCCTCCCTATTAGTCACCCAATAGGAGGTATTTCTCAACCATTAGGAGTACACCTGCTATCCACATAGGCTTAGAATGTAGTTCAGAAGATGAGTCTTATGTGGTTAGCAAACTAGCTCTTTTCAGCAGCAGATCCCTTTCGAGGTGATGTTAGAGCATGATAGTGATGAAGATCGGGCTCCAAAGAAAAGCATAAATGTATCTAAGTCTGCATATAAAACAGTCAAGATTCAGTTGGGACCTTAGCTCTAACGCCACTTTCTTCTCAAAAAGTTGAGGGTTTGGGAAGACCCTAAGTCATCCACATGGAGAGAACTCAAAGGTTCTTTTGGGAAGCATTATCTTCAAGTTTGGAAGTAGATGTAGAACTTGAGAATGATTCATATAAAGATTTAATGAAATTACCTTTTGATTGGTACTCGCCCTATGTTCTTAATTTAGCAAAGAAGGGATTAATCTCACATACTTAGTCTAAACACAGGTCAGACTACTTTGAAAGGTTATGGGACAACCAAAGCAGACATCCTTAATCAAGATCAAGACTAGGATTCGGTATAGTGGGTCCAGTCGATGATGATAATCATTGCCTAGTCATCACCAATCATTTAGAATCTGATAGGTTATTTTCAAATTATGCTAACTCATATGAGGAGCTGTGTTTAGAAACTTCAAATGATCCAAATGATCTTGAAGTCAAAGATGCACTGCCAGAGTATGAAGAGGAGATTAGATCAACCATCAATGAGCTCAAAGAAATTAACTTAGAAACTAAAGACAATCCACATCTGCCATACATCAGTTCTTTGTTGAATGAAACTAAAATGGATGACTTAATTAGGCTATTGAATGAGTTTAAGGACTACTTCGCATAGAGTTAAGAAGAGATGCCTGGTTTATCTCCTGACGTAGCAGCCCATAAATTAGTAATAGAGCCTAGTGTTAACCCTATCAAGCAAGCTCCTAGATGCATGCGATTAGATATTGAATAGCAGGTCATTTTTGAAGTCAAGAAACTAATCGATGCTAGTTTTATCAGGGAAGAAAAATATCCTACCTGGTTGGCCAGTATCTTCCCAATCAAGAAAAAAATGGCCAAATTCACATATGCGTCGATTTAAGGGATTCGAATAAGGCATGTACAAAAGACAAATTTTCACTAATAATACTACAAGTAATGGCAGACATTGCCTCATCTCATGCAGCCTTCTCTTTCATGGATGGCTCATCTGGTTATAATCAAATAAAGATGGCCCTTGAAGATGAAAGAAACACTGTGTTTCAAACCCTGATCAAAATTTTTAGCTATAGGGTCATGCCTTTCGGCCTTAAAAATGCCAGTGCTACATACCAATGGGCCATGACTCGAATCTTGAACGAACTCATTCATCATCAAGTTGAATGTTACGTCGATGATCTTATAGTCAAAAGTAAAGAAAAAAAGATTATCTCTTTGACTTGAGAGTAATTTTCAAATGATTGAGACAATTTAACCTTAAAATGAATCTCTTCAAGTGTTCATTCAGAGTAGCTTCAGGAAAATTCATTGGGTTTTTTGTCCAGCACCGTGGAATAGAAATTGATTGGAGATGATCAAGGCGATATTAGAAATATTACCCCCTAAAAGTCTAACTCAACTCATATCATTTCATGGGCGATTGGCGTATCTAAGATACTTCATTTCCAACCTATCAGGAAGGTGCCAGCCATTTTCAACACTTGTTAAAAAGGATGCTAAGTTCAAGTGGGATGATAAGTGACAGCATGCCTTTGAAGACATCAAGCACTATCTAATGACATGCCAGTTCTAGCAGCCCCTATCCCAGGCAAACCATTGATATTATATAATGTTGCATTAGATGACTCCCTTGGCACTTTGTTGGCCCAAGCCAATGATGAAGGAAAAAAGAATGCACTATACTATCTTAGTCATCGTCTAATCCCTGCTGGGGAAAAATATCCACCTATTGAAAAGCATAGCCTAGCTTTAATCTTCGCATCCCAAAATCTATGACATTACATGCTTTCTCATAAGGCGAACTTGATCTCCAGGATCAATCCACTACAACATCTCATGACACAGATGATGCTATCCTGATGGTTGGCGCTTTGGTCCATGATTTTATCGCAGTTTGACATTACTTTCATACTTCGTACTGTGAAAGGACAAGCACTAGGGGATTTATTAGCAGCACGCACACTTCCTATTGATTCTCCGCTTAGTGATGACCTCCCCAATAAATAAATCATGACCTTAGGGGATACTAGCATTCACCGTTGGGAGATGTATTTTGATGGTGCAGACTTCTTTCAAAAGGGAGAAGAACCACGATCTACTCTTCCAAGAAAAGAAGGGGTAGGAATAGTTCTCCTAACTCCATACCACAATGTGATGAGATTCTTATATCATCTATCCAATCTATGCACCAATAACGAAGCTAAATATGAGGCTCTGATTGCTGGTCTAGAGTTAGCCATTACACTATGCATCCAGAGCATCAACATCTTTGGGGATTCTTAATTAGTTATCAACCACATCCCTGGGTCTTATAAGGTTCTGAAACATATGCTCCATCACTATCACAAGCACACTATGGAATTGTTGGCCCAAATCCCAAAGGTTACTATTTATAAAATTCTTCGAGAAGAGAGCATGGTAGCAGATGCATTAGCCAAGCTTGCCAAAGAGTTAGCTTGTTCAGAAGATGAGTCCATATCAATAAGGGTCCTAAATAGATAATTTTTATCCCTTGTTGATGCTAAACTCATCGAGAGAGTCTCTCTTGAAGGGGAGGTTGTCATTGCAAAAAAGGACAAAGAGTTGGATTGGATGCAACTATTCATGGATTATCAAAATATAGGCAAACTACCTCTAGAGAAGTCACTAGCACATCAAGTGAAGCAGATAGCCCTTTCCTACGCTCTCGTAGATGGCACCTTGTATCGGTGGTCCTTCGATCATATGTGGCTACATTATTTGGACAAACACAAAGTCTGTGGGATCATGACCGAGGTACACTCAGGTTTATGTGGAGCACACCAATCCAGTCCGAAGATGAAAGCCAAGATCAAGAGACTAGGATACTACTGTCCTTTGATGATCATAGACTGCATGGACATAACTAGGAGATGCCACCAATGTCAGGTACATGGTGTGGTCTTATACCAACCACCCAACATTCTACATCCTACATTGGCCTCATGGCCACTCGAGTGCTGGGGTACCGACATAGTGGGTCTGATCGATCCTCCTTCTTCCAAGGGTCATCGGTTCATTCTAGCTGCCATCGACTACTTTTCAAAGTGACTCCCACTTAAAGAGGTCACAGCTCAACATGTGCTCCAGTTTTTCAAGAATCATATCGTATATAGGTTCAGGGTGCCTCAACAAATTATATCTGATTATGATACTGCATCCAAGAGCACCAAAATCAATAGCTTTGCCCAAGACACATCATAGATTGAAGATACTTTACCATCTACTACCTAAGGGAAAATATCTTAGCAGAAGCCTTCAATAAAACTCTCATCTAAATATTAAAGAAGACACTCGACGAAAATAAGTAACAGTGGCATGAGCAGTTAGTTGAAGCCTTGTGAGCTTACATCACCACATCCAGAACTCTAACTCAATTTATCCCATTCTCCATAGTGTATGGGTCTAAAGTAGTTCTACCGTTAGAAGTCCAACTCCCATCATTAAGGATAGTTATGGATAAAGCAAATGCAACGTAATGCCAAGTTGGTTAGAAGATCTCAAGGTTTGAGGGGAGACGGCATGCCGTAACCTCAAGTTATACAAATCCAAAATGATTCAAGCTCATAACAAGTTGGTCCGTCCTAGAGCTTTTCAAGTAGGAGAGCTTGTCTTAGTTCTAAGAAGAGCAATTGTTACCAGTCAAAAGATGAGAGGAAAGTTTAAACCCACTTGGGAAGGCCCTTTTATCATAGAGAAAGTCTACCAAGGTGAATCTTATCAACTCATTAATTGTAAGGGAGAGCGCCCAATGCTTCCAATCAACTGGCTCTACCTAAATAAATATTATTCATAAATCTTGTTTGAAAATAATTATCAATGAAATTTCTTTCATCTCAAATTCTATCTCTTCCATGGTTAGAAACAACTTTGCTTGTGAATCCACCACGATGTGTTTAGGGTAGGTGTAAGGAACCCAAGTGACATCCTATCCTTTAGCAACACAACGCCAACACAAACTACACATAATCACATAAAACAAACATATATCTTGCATCTTGGGCTATTTTGATGTGAGATAAATCCCTTTGTGGCACTCACTCATTAGCTACTTTAGGTCGGGCAGACATGCTACATTGCTAGTATGTCACCCTAGTGGTTACTTGTCTGTAGGATGTAAGTCTATAAGCTTTCTTCCTAACTTTACCATTGTAAACCGACGAGTGCCTTATTAGTTCGATAGGCCTTCCTTACTTTGTGGCCAGTAAGCTACCTCATGTTGACTTTGTTTTAGATGATGTAAACCTACACGCTTTCATCTTAAACTAGTCATCATGCACTAATTGGGTCAAGTATATTTGAGGTTCAGGATAAGTCCCTTAGTGGCTTCTTTCCTCCTGACTACTTCAAGTCTAGGTCCAGTCCTTACATGGAACTCCCACTTAATAGTCTCCCTAGGTCAGATAGTATATGTTTCACCGATGACAGACTATCACAATGATCATTTTCATCAGTGAGGATGTAAGTCTGCAAGCCTTCTTCTCAGATTGTTCATCACAAACCAACGGGCACCTTAAGTTGGTTGGTTATCACCATGCTGATAATGACTCGCCCGATGGATACACCACTCATGACAAATGTAAGTCTACAAACTTTCTCCCAAAGTTGGCCACCATATACCTATAGGCTTTCTTTTATAGGGTCTTGGATAAAGCCTTTAGTGACACCTCCCCTATGAACACTCTATTTGGATCGCATCCTTAGTGACCTCATTTAGACACTACCTAGGTTACTCTTAGATTGGACAGTCCCCCTTTCCTAGTAGCCACCCTTGTGGTTGGAGAATTCGTCTTGCGGATATATAGATTCTCCCTTAGTCTAGTAAGTCTGAGATAGGACTGGGCTGATATAAGCCCCTTCTCAGTGTGGTCCCTCGGACACTAACAGGGTCCATGCAAACATATAAACAAAACAAATATATATTTTCACTTGTGGGTTAGGAGGAAACCCCCAATACCTTTTCCCAAGAAGGTATCCTATCTTTAGGGCAGTGTTAGCAAAAGTACCTATAGGAATCGTTTGACTACTTTTGAGTTGAGGTAAGTCTCTCAGGACTCTCTCAGTAGTCGCCCTCAAGTCAAGTTTGACTTGTTGTGCCACCAACAGGTCACCCTATCGGTCAGTTTTGCTTTGGAAGATATAAGTCTATCATGCAATCTCTCCAACGCATGACCGTTACATACTAATGAGCAGCCTTAAGTCAGGTTCGATTGTTGTGCTATCAACCAATCACCCCAATGGTTCTTTGTTTAGGAGGATGTAAGTCTACAAGCTTTCTTCCTAACTTGACCATTGCACACCAAAAGGCACCCCTTAAGTTGGTTAGATCTATCCTGCGGCTGGTAGACTATGCCTTTGGATTTGTAAATCTAAGATAGGACTATGCTGATATTAGCCACTTCTTAGTGGATCCATCGCACACCGATAAGGTACATTTAAAAGTAAATTAATTTTGACTATTTTTGAGTCTTTCTAAGCCCACAGCGGCATTCGTTCAATAGTCGCCTTATGTCAGATTTGATTTATTGTGATATCAACCAATCACCCCAGTGATTCCTTGTTTAAGAGGATGTAAGTCTATAAGTTTCCTTGACTTGACCATTGCACACCGAAAGGCACCCTTAGGTTCGAAAGTTCTACCTGATGGTCGGTAGATTGTCCCTTTGGATTTGTAAATCTGAGATAGGCCTAGGTTGATATTAGCCCCATCTTAGTGGATCCATGCACACCGACAGGGTTCATTTTATTAAATCCACCATCCTTCCTTAGTGGAGTCTAAATTAAATTCATCCACTTTTATCCCTAGTGGATGCTTCTCCAAAATAAACCAAAGAAAACCATAAATTAAATCCACCTTATCCCTAGCGAATTCGAATTCTCATCCCAGTGGATGCACACAAATCAAATTAAATTTCTCCCTAGCGAGGTGCAAATCATATCCTCTCCCCAGTGGAGCTCCATAAAATCAAATCAAATCAAATCAAATTCCTATTCTTAGTGGATAATATGAACCTGCTTCCAAAATGGAAGGCTCACATACTTGTTCCCTTAATGGATCCTTTCTTTCTCTCTTATGCCCTTGGCATAAGTTGAGTTGCATTGTATTAAGATCTTGATTCCGTCTATATCTCGAGTTTAAGGATAGATCATTTTTGTTAGTGCTTGTGACCCTTCGGACATTGTTGATCGTCTCGATCAACGCCAATACGTGCGGAGTGCCTTGTCAGTTACACCACACTTATTGAGAATCCTTTTATTGACCTCACTTTTGGAGTGAGTTCTCAACTTCCTCATCATAGATCTAGGACTCTTATAGACACTAAGAGCTCTTTAGTCTTAAGACACTTCTAGTGATTAGGTGAACACTTAGCCTAAGCCTAGAGACTTAGAAAGGTTAGCCATAGGAATAGGTTATGCCTTAGGGACTTAGGAAAACTTGCCTACCTTATAGCCTAAACCCAATCCATGCTTTCCCTCTCAAACCAAACCTCAAATCCAACTCAAATACCAAATATAAATTCTAAATCAAATTATTGAAACCCATAATTAGATCCAAGATCAACATCCTTCCTAAGCCCTTTGATTTCATCTTATGGACTTAGCCTTAACCAAATTCAAATCAATCCTGATTCAGTTGATTTTCTCAAATATCAATTCAACCTCTCAATCATTTACCAAATCCCAACACAAACCCAATTCCAAATGATTCAATCTTCAGCTCAAATTTGAAACCAAAATTCCTTCTTAAGTCTTATGACCCACTCTCATAAGCTTGGCCAAATCTCCTCCTAAATTATCCTAAACTTGATTGATTTCTTTATAAATCAATTATTCATTCATTTATATTCACAAATATAAATGAAATTTGTACCCAAATGGCCAAAACCAAATCAAATTAAATTAAACCAAGCTAAATCCCCCCTTAAGCCTTACGGACCTATCTCCATAAGCTTACTCAAATCTTAAACCAAATCAACCCAAAATCAATTGGTTTTTTATAAACCAATTACTCCTTCATTTATATTCATAAATATAAATGAAACCCACCCTCCAATGACCAAAAATAAATCAAACTAAATCAATTCTCTACTTAAGCCCTTTTGACCTACATACATAAGCTTGGTCAAATTTGCTTACAAATCATTCCAAACTCAAGTGATTTTTTCATGAATCATTTATATCTTCATTTATATCCCCAAAAATAAATGAAATATAAATCATCATTTAAACCTAACCCAAACCTTGGGTTGACCCAATTTGACCAATTGGTCAATCCAACCCAACATGAACCCATTTGATCAAATGAAGTCAAAGCACCCAAAACCAACCCATGGGACCTTTTTAGTTGACCAAAGTTGACCCAAATGACCCTAGGTCAGCCCAAAGTCTTCCAATAAGTAAAGTGGGCCCCATCCAAAGGGATTAGCCATTGGACAAACTTCTTCACATTAGATTCTTCCCCTATTTGGCAAAGTCCACTCTCCCATCACATGAGCAGCCATTCAATTGCCAAATGGAGTATGCCTAGCCTTCCTAGCCCACTCTAACCACACTAGGATCAGCCATGGACCAAAGGAAACCAAATCTTATCCCCTTCACTCCAAACCGAGCACCCCAAAGAGTGAAATAGCACATGTAACTGAACGTCGATCTTGAGCCACCTCCCAAGCCTTCCTCCACTCCTAGCGAGCCACATGGACCTGATGGAGACAAGTTCAATGATCTGATGGCGGCTAGCCGGTGAGAAAATAAGATTGAATCCCGTCCATCTACCACAGCAATTGAGGGGATATACCCCCTCAATTCAAACAAAAATTCAAGCATTCAACTTCATTTGAGCCAGAGAGTGTGAATGAGAGTTTTCCATAGCCTTTACCCAAGCTCCCAAGCTCCCCCATTTCTCCCTCTCTCAGTTTTACATCAAACCGAAACAGGGGAGGCCATTTCAAAATCTCGTTTGCACAATCCTCCACCAAAGTTTAATTCCTTTTGCACACACCATCCTCATGTGTCGTCAAAGCCATTGAAGCCATTTTCTGAGCCCCAAATCCACTTTAAGCATGAGTTTGATCAATACCAAAGCTCCAAAGCATGTGGATTGGTCATCCAAGGGATCCACCAAATCAAGGCCCAAGCTTCTCAACAAGGGTTCGTCTCTACTAGACGAAGCCACCTCCATCTATCCCACCGCCGGTCTTGAGCTTCAATGAGGTAATTCCTCAAAATCGTAGATTTAGGAAAAAGATGTTTGTCTTTTTTGAAGAAAATTTGTATGTCATGCGATTTTGACTGTTGGATGTGTTCCTCTCCTTCCCTCATTGTGTGAGATCATTTTAGAAGCAATCTGAGCTTTGGTGGGCTCAGATCGAACAGAGAAAGATGGATGGCATCTGCCTTTCATCACTCATGAAGGAGAAAGATCACGAGTCATCCGTTTCGCATGATCGGAACAAACGGTCATGATTAAATCATGCTTAGATCCCTATTTATTTCCTCTAAACTGTGAGATTAATTGGGACGTTCGATCTTAGATCAGACGATCCACGAGAAAGCACGTCCGCCGTCGGCTGACTTAACTGCATGATGTGATAACTTAAATAACCAATCCCATCGTGCCACATGAAAAGCGCGCCACGTCAGCAACCACGTGGTGCCAATGAGATTAGGGCTTTAATTAGGGTTAATTAATCTATTTTTAAGGCTGAAATTTCCAAAATTCATAACTAATTGTAGAAAAATCTAAAAAAATACAAATGAGGTCTTATTTTAAAGATATTTCAGTGAAGAATTTAATAAAAATATTTTCAATGGATTTTGAATAGTAAACATAGCTTAATTAGGATTTAATTAAAAACTTAATTAGCTTAATTACTCCTTAATTAATTATCCAATTGATTTCAAACTTTTTGAGGATGTTTTGAGGGATGACCTCTACTTCCCCTATTTTACTTGGAATTTATTAATCGATTAATTAGGAAAATTTATTGATTAAGCCCTAATTACCCTCTTAACTTTATTAAGGGGTGATTAAGCATATGAATATTGATTTATAAATTATTTGGACTCCCTAATCACTATTGAATAGTAAGGAGACTTAGGGAAGTGAATTGGAGCCTCCCTCCTAATCTTTTTCTAATTTTCCCTCTCTTTTTCAACTAAAGTCCTAATTATTAATTAATTAACTAATTAAAAATTTAATTAGCTAAATTAGAATTCAAATCATTCTTAATCTAGTGGATGGTTTATGGAAATAGGTGGGGACCTCTTTCCCTACCTTTTCCCTTGAGCCCAACTCATTTCAAGATTATTGTTAACTTTAGTTAGTCTCTTTTTAGGAGAGATGGATTAATGAATTATTGGTTTTATGGATTTGAAAAATCTAATTAAATCTAATTTTTCCTTAATCCATCTTGGGTAGAGCTTTAGGTGTTCAAGAACCTAAAGAAAGTTAATAAAATTATAATTAGCTCACATGTGTGAAAAATCATAAAAGTAATTAAAGTGAGTTCCTTAAGCTTAATTATTAAATGATTATGCGTTAATTGTATTAGGCCCCTTTCATTTCATAGGAGCATTGCTATTTACTTTTCAATTTATCTGTATATCATATTAGTTCACAATTATTTAATTAATTATCTTAGGTAACATAGGTAAGGGTTAATTAATTGATTTAATTCATACCTTAACTTAATCAATCCATAAAAACCATTTAATTACTTCTTATTAAATCAAATTAATTCACACATATGGGGAATGGGTTTAGGATTAGCAAACACCTCTTTCTCATACCTTTTAAGTCAAGTTAAACATGAAATCAAAAGTTACTTTAAGAAACTTTGGTTTATTTTAAATAAGCTTATTTAATGTGATTGTCCTTAGGAATTAGTTGGATTAAAAGAAATTATGAGCTTATGTTCTTTTATTTCTCTCCAATCATATTAAAATATTGTATGCCACTTATGATCATGCTTTCATTCCTTTTAAAAATTAATTAAATGAAATGATTTCTTTATGTCAAATTTGCATGTGTTGGCTTAATTAAAAATATGTGTGGCCATTATTACTATTAAATCTTAAATGTATTTTCAAAAGTTTATTAATGAATAATACATGTTGTGACATTAGCTATACATATATAGGAGGTGCATGTGAATATAAACTTAGTGTATAAAGTGAAGTTCCTTTCTTTCATTCATATGTTGATTTGCATAAGTATGAATTTTAGTAGGTAAATTAGTCTAGACATTCGAGGGACGCACAGCTTTAAATAGCCTCTAGTGAAAAACAATGAAAACGTACCTGTTTGATTTCATTCTTGTGTATTTTGACATTAGAATTTGGATAGAGCTTTAATTCATTCACACAAATAAATCAATTAAATTAAATTTTACTTTTGCATGATTTTCTATTCTTATAGTTGCTTATACATCCATATGTATTTAAGAATAGTGGGTATATTAGTCTGGACATTCTGAGGATGCACAGCTTTAAGAAGGTCCAAAGAGGTTCCTACCTCACTCCCCTAATACAAAATAATGGCAAAGTACTTGCTCATAACTTTCATACATTTGAATATGTATTTAACTAATGAATGAAAATCCTCTTTTCTATGAAACTTATTTATGCATCCTGTATTTAAGTGTGCCAAAAATATATTGCATGTATAGATATATTTAGGACTTAATCATATGCATATTATATATGATGAAAAGAAATGAATGGATATGTGTCATGTGATAGTAGTTCATTATAATTAATTTTAAGATGCCTCTCTTATTGAATGAGATTATTTAAATTGAACCTAAACTTAAGATTAATTTAAAATATGTAATAAGTCATTCATTAAGGGGAATTGATTAATTAATTTTCTTTAGATGTGGCTTAAGATAGGGATAAAAGAGAGTGATCCTCCTTTTTCTTCTCTTTATAACACTTAGTTGTTAAGTGTAAGCCAAATAAAGCAAAAGAAAATATTAAGTAAAACTTACAAATCAATTAAGCCACTTAAAGTGAAACCATCCTTCAAATTAAATCCTTTCTTATTTAGAAAATTATAATAAAGCCTAGTTAAGGCATACCACACAAGCCTTAATATGCACACCTTAGATCAAGTCATCACTTTTAGCCTTATGTTAGGGCGGTGCATGGTTTGATGTATGTTTAGTTTTATGATGTATTATTATAAACTGGATGTTATGGTGTATGCTTTCATAGGATGTTATTTTTGGTTTATATTTCTCTAGGAGATTATGCTTAAGGAGTGCTTATAATAAATATAAATATTCTCTTTTGTAGGCTGCTTAACCCCTAAGCATAATCTAGATTAGGATAGGTAGACTTGGTTACCCATGTGAAGAGTGTTAAGTCCAAATTATACATATAAATGCTTGGGTTGTATGGTGTGTTTAGCTAATACTTATTTTACAGCTGTAATTAGATTTCCTTTTCTTATTTTTAATATAATTGTGCATTAGGAATTAGGATTAGTGTTATGGGGGATTAGGATGAGCAGAGGCCAGAAGGCTTTGTCTTGGGAGGCCCCCGTGATGCCTTTAAAGCAAGCAAATCCAAACAAAAAAGAAAAGAAGAGGAAACATGAAAAAAGAAGATTAAAAGACCCCCCCCCCCCCATAGCATTTATTTATTTGTAATTATAATTATTCTTTCATATACTGGGTTGTATAAAGATAGAGCTCGACTACCCATTTTTCTTCTCGGGTTGTACAGCTGTACCCGACCGCACCGGCCTATTATTCTTTTATGTTGGATTTATAAATTATTTAATACTTTTTTATAATTGTGTAATAGAAATGGCATGTCTTTTTCTAGTTTCTTCATATATGGTGATTTAATGTGTATCCTGGATCCGATTAGGCTCCTAGAGAAAAATAAAATTTCTACTCCAACTATAACTCATAACTAAATTTTTCAAATAACTCATAACCTCACATGAAGCCTAGGCATTAAATTAAGATAATTAAAAGATTTAATAACCCCTTAGCTAGGTGTTGTATGTTTAATATCATGCATATCATCCTGTTTTACTTTTGCTAGGAGAGGGTTTCCATCCTTGCATGATAGGGGAAGACTTAACCTTTGAGGGTCTCCTCTCTGGTAAAAAATATCTCTTTCTTTTTGATTTAGCTACTAACCCTATTTCATCATACATTTAGACAGATAAAAATTCTATGGCCTTTGTCAAAGTGAAGAGTCAAAAATCAAATAAAATTTGATAAGATTTGCATTAGACTAAGCCATTACTCATATCACTCATGTTCTAGTCTCTTAGAGGGTGGGTTTAAGGACTTTGGTCTCTTTCTAAATAAAAATAACTAACCATCTTGGAAAATTATATGACTTGACCACATAGTTTTAAAATATAGGAGGAGTTAGCTGGCTGCCACTTTAGGTGGTTAAAAGTCCAACAATAGGGTGGTTTACCCTCTCTTATGGAGGTAAACCATATACCCATCTTCACTTATATTTAGAACATGCTTTGTCCCTTGTTAAAGCTCCCTAGACTTAGGATCTGAGGTTGTTGTTTCCTTCGGGCTACAAGCATAAATCTTCATCTCTTAGGCATTTTCACAATCTTGTATTATGAGATTATAAGTCCTAGTGTTCTAACAAAATTTCAACTCAAATATATATAATTCTCTTAAATTTTAAATGTATAAAGCCTAACCATATAATTGATTAGAATGCTCACTAGGCTTCCTAGTATCATGAGCATTCCCTGCTCATCTCCCTTTGGCTTCGGTAATAAGTCTCTCCTTTTTGATCTATCTCAATTTAATTTTCTAACATAGCTAATTTATTGATAGTCATGTCTTTGAATATTTGGAGACAACAATTGCCTACTTTAATCAAGAGTATTCCTAAGGAATTCACCTTCCTTAGGATGTAATTAACTATGGAGGTTTGCCCCCATAGGGAACTTTAGAACCTGGTTTAAATAAACCCTACTTTATTCATCCATGTAAAGTAAGAGAAAAATCTCTAGTATATTCGAAGACCCATCATGTCTTAAGAGTCCTTATTAGGTGATTAGGTCCATTGTAGGGTAATGATTTCTATCTTTCGAGATAGTGCACTATTGCTTAATGTCATACCTGATCACCTTAATAAGTACACCCTCAAATCTATGTGGTATCCCCCATGCATATATTTAAAAATAAACACCATACTATACCTTCTGAGGCTTTTGATTACTAAGATTTTTAATGTACCTGTACCTTCTGAGGCTTTTGCCTTCTAAGATTTTTTATGTACATATATCTTCTAGGCTTTTGCCTTCTAAGATTTTTGATGTAGTTGTACCTTCTGAGGCTTTTTCTTACTATAGTTTTTGATATATCTGTACCTTCTAAGGCTTTTGCTATATTAAAGTTTTTATTGTACCTATACCTTCTGAGACTTTTGCCTACTGAGGTTTTTGATGTACATGTACCTTCTGAGATTTTTTTCTATTGAGATTTTTGATGTACCGGTACCTTCTGAGGCTTTTGCCTTCTGAAATTTTTTATGTACATGTATCTTCTGAGGCTTTTACCTTCGAAGATTTTTGATGTACACAAACCTTCTGAGGCTTTTGCCTTCAAGATTTTTGATGTACCTGTACCTTCTAGAGCTTTCACTTATTGAGGTTTTTGATGTACCTATACTTTTTGAGGCTTTTGCCTACTGAGATTTTTGATATACCTATACATTCTAAGGCTTTTGCCTTCTAAGATTTTTGATATACCTATACCTTCTGAGGCTTTTATCTTCTGATATTTTTGATGTACCTATACATTCTGAGGCTTTCGCCTACTAAGGTTTTTGATGTACATGTACCTTCTGAGGTTTTTGCCTCCTAAGGTTTTTGATGTACCTATACCTTCTAGGGCTTTTATCTACTAAGATTTTTGATGTACCTGTATTTTTTGAGGCTTTTGCCTACTAGAATTTTTGATGTACATTTACTTTCTGAGATTTTATCTTCTCAGGTTTTTAATGTACCTGTACCTTTTAAGACATTTGCCTTCTCAGATTTTTGATGAGTGGAGACGCTGTCAACCACTTGCTCTCTTGGAGCCTTTCTAGTGAGGACCTTGTCCACTACTAGCTTCCCATCGAGGCTTCCTCAAGAGAGTGCCTTCCAGGGGAATAATCCATAAAGGATTTTGGACCTATTCAAGGTTGTTTGTTAGAGTGTTACTCTGTGACATTTAACCTATGTGGATGAAGTCAATAGTTTTAACTCTCATCCAAGATTATTTTGTCAAAGTGTTACTCGATGACGTTAACCTGTATGGAAGAGGTTAAACATTTAGATTCTTCCGAGATTATTTGTCAAAGTATTACTCAATGACGTTAACCTGTGTGGAAGAGGTCAAATCAAAATATTCGTTTGAGACTATAACCAAAATTGCTCATTGACCTTTGCCTTATTTTCAATGAGTATGATTGAAGAATCACGATTTGTAAAGCTATTTTTTTTTCAATATTGAAATTACTCCTCGTCATTGACTTTCTTCTTGAACTGATAATCAATTATGTATCCAAAATATTGATTTGGGTGATCTTTTGAGATTATGAGTTGCCCCTCAGTTTCCAACAAAAGCTAAAGGATCTGAGTTTGATGAATCTTCATTCTTCTATGTGTTTCTCCATAGTAAGATTTCCTCCACCATATAGATGGTGCTGCTCTAAACATAAAGTCAGATTGACAACCATTGTGAAGATGTAAAGAAAATATTTCCCACAAATGGCGCCAATTTGTTGCGTGCTAGAAAACTAGTAGCAATATAATAAACCTTCACGCCTTAGCTTTGTATGAAAATCCAACACACACATAAATAGTTGAAAAGAGAATAAGAAACTCTAGGATTTTTATGTGAAAAAATCTCAAAAAGAGAGAAAAAATCATGGGGCCTAGCTTAGTAAAAATGTTCCACTATATATCTGCTTTGGAATACAGAGTTTAAATCTTCCTGACAACAGGATTACAAAATTTTATGTAGGAAATCCTGATAATGGGAATTCCAGAATCAGGTTACAACAACTATGCTATTGTGGTTGGACTATAATGGTTATTGGTAGCAGTTGGTGACGATAATAGGCGGCGATCGGCGGCAACGATGGTGATAAAGAAATTTGAACTTCTAGTTCTCTCTCAGCTTTCTCCCAAGTTCACTTCTAACTCATTTCCCCCCTTCGTGACAAGAATGGGGTTCTATTTATAGGATTCTGAAAGGGGTATTTTGGTCATTGCAACCAAAATCCCAAAACACTCCATCGGACGATGTACATTAATTCATTTGATCATAGAAAGTGCTTTGGTGATTTGACCATTCAAACGATCTTTTTGAGTGATCTTAGGCTCGTTGGATTCGTCTCGTCGAGCCGCTCAATTCGACTATAAGTATGTCAAATTTGGACGTCATTTGATTATCCAACTAGTGTTTCAAAGTTTTCATATATAGCTTTTGGGCTTGATTTGAACTCATTTGGGCTCGATTTGACTCAATTCTAGTATTATCTGACTCATTTCACTAAGTCATTTAATTTAACTATATACATGCTTTAACTTGATATTTGTGCTTGATTTATAAATTTTAGAGAAATATATCAATTATATTAATATATATTAAATAAGTTAATTTGGGAGCTCATAAGTTGAGTTAAGATTGGCTTGTTAAATCATCGAGCTTGAGCCAATTCATAGTTGACTTGACTCACTTACACTCATATGTGTGTTTATTATCATATTCGCCCTTAATTACTATAAAGATTCAAATTAAAAATAATTTATACTTTGCAATTATTAAATTTTAAATATTTAATGTATAAAAATTTATTTAAATCATTTTATAGCAAAATAATTTAGAATGAGCATTTCATTATATATTTAGATTGTTTTTTTATATTTGTATTATAATTACAAATCATCATTCAATTTTATGCTTTAAATTTATCCCCATGTAATGTAATGACTTTTTTTTAAAAAAAAAAAGAGTTTAAATCTATTTAGTAAGAATTTTCTTTTCTTTAATAGATAATAAAATTATAAAATGAAGCCAACAAATAATTGCTACTTAATGATGGATGAAACTAATAATAACTTTTCATATAATGTTTATAATCGTGGATTATAATGTGTGGTATCATTATTATTTGATAGAATTCATCGATGCCAACATGACAATCATAATTATGTTTTTCTCAAAGATCTTGACTTATGATAGGAGCAAGTGTGACATCTTAAGGTCATGATGAGTTAGTACTTATAACCACAATGTTTACAATGAGATAAATTTGATGCTAGTGTTAACCATGTTAATAAATCAAGGCACCTAAATAAAAGAAAGAAAGAAATGAAAAGTCTAGGAATTGATCTAACCTTGTGTAGATGTTAACACAATTGATAACAAAGTTAGGGATAACTACATCGACATTCATAAATAATATTTCATTGTAGTGATATCATTCATTCCTTGCAATCCTTCTTCAAGAGCCATCAATTAGTGTTCATGTGGGTAAAACACAAATGAGAAAACTAATGCAGTCGATAATAATAATAAAATGTTCACTCAACCATCAAATATATTACATAACAAAGCATGGAGGTATTGATGGAATTGAGTTAGATAAGTTAAGTCAAGGATTTTTTTTCCCCATTTTTTATGGTGGTTTGAGTAGTTTTAAATAAGCTATGGTGGCTTTTAAGGTCACCATGAAGATTCAAGGCAAGCACCTATTATAGTTTAAAAGAAGACTAGCAGAGTGTTAACTTAATATTAATTTCATTGATAGATATATAGATAAAGAAGGTGAAATATATATATAAAAAAAGGGAAAACTAAGGTAAGATGTGCACGATGTGGCATATCAAAAATTGAGTTGACAAGCCAAGTAAGTGATATGAAAGTCAATATATAAGTTCTAGTAATCAAAAGGGAGTCAAAATGAACAAATTGGGATAAGTTAATAGCTAGGCTAGCTTAATGCAAATGCTCATACATCCATATATACATGACATTGAGTGTATCAGATGGATCATAACACAAGGCCCAAATATGCAAAAACCTAGCCAATAACATTAGGTTCAAAATACAACCAACTCAAAAAACCTAATAACATATTAAAAAATTTTAAAGTGCAATAAAAATATCATAGATATATAGTATAGGCGTAATCTTTCACATGTTAAAGATATGATATAGCAATTTATAAAAAATTTTGGGACGTAGATTACTTTGTATATGAAGTTATCACATGACTTATCTTGAGAGATTAAGGTAGGCGACAATGGCTACTAGTTACTATACTATCTGGTTAAATCTAGATCACCATAAAAGTTTCATGACGGGTGAGCTTCTAAGGAGAATCTCTGGAAGTACTCATTAAATGATTCATCTTCATTTTGGCTAATTCCTAAGAGATGAGAGGAATCTTTAATAACCCTTTGATTCACAATGAACTGTTCTACAAAAATCTTAGCAAGTTCATCAAAAGTATAGATAGATCCCCTTAGAAGAGAGTAGAACTAAGTGCGAGCCTGACCCTTGAGGGTGAATGTGAAGACCTGACAAAGCAGTGTATCAAAAGCTTGTTGGATGTGCATGATGGTTCTGTAATGGTCAATGTATTCATATGGGTCGGCCGCCCCATCACAGGAGTCGATACTTGGAACCTTGAAACCTACTGGAATAGGATGTTGAAGAATTGCTTCAGCTAAAGGTGAAGACTCCTAATAACCACAATGAGAGGGAAGATGATTTATATCTTTGAGGTGAAATTCTTCTCGCATTAAATATTATAATTCCGAGTGTATAACATGACGGGTGAAATCAGTAGGGCAAGAATGTACCAAGCCATCCACAATTATTGGTGGGTTAGAGATCGGTTGAGCCACTAGTGATGTATGGGTAAAACTAGTAGTGCCAAGGAGGTCAACATCATGGTCTAGCAACGGAGGAACTTCAGCCTGATGGCGAGAAGGCCCTGTGCAAGCATTTTGACCTCCCCCGGCTAATGATTAATCTTGGGGGAGATGTGTTTATTGCAGTAGTGATTGTCATGTTTCTCGTAAAAGTTAAATTATCTCATTTTGAGACTCTTCTATTCTACGAACACAGTCTTCTAAAGAGGTTCCTGATATACCTTCGTTGATAGGGTAACGCCTATCGGAGGGAAATGAGGCAGAAGCTTGACGTCTTGGTTTAAGAATTAGCTTCGGGAATGTGGGAGTTGGAGCAGGAGGCTCCGTTATTGTGAGTATTACGCTTGTTGGCCATAGTGAAGGTGTTCACAAAGATTGCAATTGTGGGATTCTCTTTCCCACAGACGGTGCCAAACTGTTGCGTGCAGGAAGATACATGGAATTCGATGTCTTAGCGTTGCACAAAAGTTTTGCACACACAGTAAAAGAGTTTGAGAGACCTAGAGATTTTTATGTGGAAAACCCAAAAAGGGAAAATCACGGGGTCTAGCCCACTTAAAAATAATTTCACTATATGAGCTTCTGTTATAATTATTATCCTTTCTCCAAAGTTGGAGAAGTATAACTTACAAGAATAAGTTTTGTGACAAACTTCACTGGATTAGTGACGAAGGCCTTACTTGAGGTGGTAGTCTGATGATCCGATGAAAACTATCGAAAGATGATCGGGTGGCGGTTGATAGTAGCTGGCAAATGGCGAACGGCGGTGGTCGGTGGTGATCCAACGACTATCGGGCGATGGCAACTAGCGGTAATGACCGTGGCAACCCGATGACGAATAATGGTGGCCGACGGCAGCGGCCGGCGATGACCGACAGTGGTCCGATGACTATCCCGGGGTGGTGTCCAACGATGGAAGGCGGCAGTGGTCGGCGATGATCCGGCGACGGTCGGTCGGTAGCCCGATTATGCTTTAAGATTTTTCGAGTCTTAGAGCTCTCTCCTCTCTTTAGCTTCGGCTCCCCTCATGTGAAGAATGATGAGCTATTTATTAATTATGGGAGTGGCATTTCTATAAATACAGGAAAAATCCAAACCACTCCATCGGACGGCTCAAAATAGTTCCTTCGATCATTTGATGTATTTTAAGTATTTGAATGCTTAAATGAAGTCAGAATTAAGAGGTCTTAGGCTTGTTAGATCCAGCTTGTCAAGACGCTCGATTTGACTATAAACACTTCATATTTAAGAGCTATTTATGGATCTGACTGATATCCCAAAATTTTTAATTATATTTTAAGTGTTGATCTAGGTTAGTCTCAACTTAGAATTAGATTACTTTCAATATCAAGATTCGTGCTTCAACTAATAGAGTTTTCAGTGACATATCAGTAGTGATATCATTCATTCCTTGAAACCCTTCTTCAAGAGCCATCAATTAGTGTTCGCTCGAGTAAAACACATACGGGAACAATAATACAATTGATGATAATAATAATAATAATAATATGTTAACTTAACTATCAAATATATTACATAACAAAGCATGCAGATATTGATGGAATTGAGTTAGATAAGTTAAGAGAGGGAATTTGTTTTTAGGGTGGTTTGGATAATTTTAAAGAAGCTATGGCGGCTTTTAAGGTCATCATGAAGATTCAAGGCAAGCACTTATTATAGTTTAAGAGAAGATTAGAAGAGTTTTAACTTAATATTAATTTCATAGATAGATATATAGATAAAGAAGGAGAAATATAAAGAAAGGGGCAACTAAGGTAAGATGTGGGTGATGTGGCATATCAAAAATCGAGTTGACAAGTCAAGTTGGTGATATGAAAGTAAATATAAGTTCTTGTGATCAAAAGGGAGTCAAATGAACAAATTGGGATAAGTTAATAGCTAGGCTAGCTTAATGCAAATGCTCATACATCCATATATACATGACATAGAGTGCAACAGATGAATCATAACACAAGGCCCAAATATGCAAAAACCTAGCCAATAACATTAGGTTCAAAATACAACCAACTCAAAAAACCTAATAACATATTAAAAAATTTTGAAGTGCAATAAGAATATCATAGATATATAGTATAGGCGTAATTTTCACATGTTAAAGACATGATATAGTAATTTATGAAAACTTTTGGGTTTGTATATATGAAGTTATCACATGACTTATCTTTAGAGATTAAGGTAGGCGGAAATGGCTACTAGTTACTATACTATCTGGTTAAATCTAGTTCACCATAAAAGTTTCATAAATAAATAAATACAATAAAAAAGAGCAAAAATTCACAAGATTATAATTGTTGGGATCCCCAATCATAACATGATGAACTAAATGGAAATCAAACCTAGAGAAATACAATAATAGTCAAATCAATTTTTAACTCAAAATTTTAAGCTCGTATGTGAGAGAGTCAACCACTTGATATTTTTACACCAATATATTTCTTAACCATCCTCATAAAATTAAACTCAATACTCTTACATTTCTTAAAGTGCATGACTTGGTAAGGAGATTCAATATTATAATAATATTGAGTTTAGAAAAAAAAAATATTAAGTATGACTAAATATTTAGGGGAAACATTCAAAAATATGACTACTTATGAATTGAGATTGATCACATGAATACAATCAACTTGAACACATCAATCTACATGAATCAAGAAAAGAAATTATGGTCCATATCTTAGTCAAATATATTCAAATGAGCTTTCCCTCACATACTCTTTCAACTTAAAACTTATCTTCTCATCTTAAAAGTTTGTATAGGATTTAATTGATCTCAGTCCTTATTAGTATATCCTATAGATAGCTAGGATAATATGATTGGAGGAAAAAAAAATACATTTGAGATGATTATTTATGTAAGATCAATTGTAAAGAATGTATGATAATTTGTAAAAAAAATTATAAAAACATTCTTTTATTTAGCATTCTTATAATTTTATTATTAGTAGTATTGACTCTCTCTCTCTCTCTCTCTCTCTCTCTCTCTTCCTCTGCGTACGCCTATGGCGCAAATATGACAGCACGCAATCTCCCCTAATGACCAAATCCTTCGCCAGATACGGCGAATGGTCCCACGGCCCATTATCCGTCCAATTTCATTAAGGAAATCAGCTACAAAGAACAAAACAGGCTTCGTTCTCTCATCCACCACTGAGACGCCAACTCGTCATCCGAATATTCCGTGAATTGTCGCCTTCTTAAAGTCGGTCGGGTGCGGGGTACCCCCTCAGTCACCTTGACCCCCTGCTTTTTCCACATTTCTCACCGAAAGGTGTAAAGATACCTTTGAAGAAGATAGAAAGATGGCCGGAGCAGCTGAGGTGGAGAAGACGGTGGTAGCGGCGGAGGAGGCGACGGAGGCGGCGGGCGGTGGAGAGGGAAATGCCTGCTGCGGGCATGTGGGGAAGGGACCCGGCTATGCCTCTCCGCTTGAGGCAATGAAGGGGCCTCGTGAGGCCTTGATCTATGTCACCTGCGTCTATAACGGTAGAACTCTCTCTCTCTCTCTCTCTCTCTCATCGATGAAGAAATGGATAGCATTCATTTTGAGCTACTAGAAAGTGTTCTATTGCTAACGATTTAATATGGAAGAAAGCTTCTACGATTAAAATTTGAAAAAAAAAAAAACTAAATTGTAGATAGATTGGTTAATTTCCTATTTCTAAATTTTAATAATATAAAATCATAGCTCAGTTAATATATATATATATATATATATATATATATATATATATATATATATATATATATATATATATATATATATTATGTATTTTATTAATATATAATAATATATAATATTTTACACTTAATATATAATAATTTTATATTAATTGAACATCACATAATATTATATTATTAGAGCCTAAATATAATTTCTATATTCAAATTTCACACAATTTTTTTCTCATATTATTTATTATAATTTTTATTTCATTTGAGTAATATATATATATATATATATATATATATATATATATATATATATATATATATATATATATATATATTGATGGAAAAAACTTAGGGATGTTGTATGAGAATATGGGAAATTTTAAATCGTATTTTTTTGATATATTTTAATTCACTCGTCATTGATTATTGTTTTGATATATTATATCGCAACATTCATAAAATTTAAATATAAGTATTCTTACAAGTAAATTAATTGAATTAATAAATATTATGGTTCATAGAAAGATAAATATTTTATGTGTTCAAGAAATTAAATGGGTTGGTGAGAAGCCAAGATTAATAGTTTAGGTTTTAAACTTTGGTATTCAAGTAAAAGTCTAGAAATAGTGTAGGTGTGATTATAGATAAAGTTTGAAGGATAATGTTATAAGTATTAATAGATGTGGAGATAGAATTATATCTTTAAAGATTATTATGATCTTAAAATTATCAATGTTATAAGTGTATGCTCCTCAAGTAGGTTTGGAGGTAAGCTCGAAAAGAAAAATTTTGGAATGAATTAGAGGATTAATACAAAAATACCTCTTGAAGAAAAATATTTATTGGGAGAGATTTAAATGGACGTGTTGGTATAGTGATAGAAGATTTTAAAAGTATTCATGGTGGTTATGATTTTGGAGTGGTAATGAAGAAGGTGGGGTATATTAGATTTTCTTTGCGTGATTTTGTAGTTATTAATCTTTATTTAAGAAAAAGAGATATATTATTACTTATAAAATGAATCTAGTAAAACAGATTGATTATTTTCGATAAGAAAAATAGATCGTTTAGATTGTAAATTATAAAGTTATTCTGAAATTTTAAGTCACACATATTATTAGTTTTAGATTTTAAGATGAAAAGGTTGTAGAGAAAAATAAACTAAATTATTGTCTAGGATTATATGGGGACATTTAAAAACAAATAAAAATATTTTAAAAACTGAGAAATTAGAATTTGGGATGTTCATAAGGAAATTGCGTTATGTGGGAAAAATATCAGTGAAATTAAGCAGTTATTAAAGATGTGCTTGGAGAATCAAAGGAAAACTTTTAATAAGAATAATTGGTGGTGGAGTCGAGTGTGAAAAGATAAGAAATAAAGCGTTGTTATAAAACTTGGTTTAGATGTAAAATTGAATGGAAAAGATATAAAATGTCATAGAGATTCTAAAAAATATATGATGAAAAATTTAAGTGATTTATACAATGATTAGATACGAAGTGAAAGATGTATGTATAAGTTAGCAAAGAGATAGGAAAGTAAAGCATAGTTGAATGAGAGTATTAAAGATGAAAATAATAAAGTCTTTTAGAAAAAGATATTGAAAATAAGTGGATGAGGTATTTTGATAAATTTTTTGAAGGATCTGAAAGTATGATTGATTTTAGCACCTTAATACTAAATAAAATAGAGAATTTCATTTTATCATCGTATTAGTAAATCTGAAGTTAGTGAAAACTTTAAAGAAAATGAAATATGAAAAAAGCGGTAGGGCCGGATAATATTCCAATAGATGTGTGAAAATGTTTAGGAGATCAAGGAATTTATTGGCTTACAAATCTTTTAATGTTATTTTAAAGGCCAAAAGATGTCGATGATGGAGAAAGAGTTTGTTGGTTCTTTATTTAAGAATAAAGGTGATGCACAAGAGTGTGCAAATTATAGAAAAATTAATGTGTCATACATTAAAATTATGGAGAGAGAGTAATTGAGCATAGGTTACGATGTGATCTGAAGTTTCTCACAATCGGTTTGGTTTCACAGGGTAGATCTACTATGGATGATATACATTTGTTAAGAGGTTTGATGGAGAAGCATAGAGAAAGTAAGAAGGATCTACATATGATATTTATTGATTTAGAGAAAGCTTATGATAAAGTCTCAAGAGATGTTCTTTGGATAGTTCTAGAGCGAAGGAGTTAATATTGGTTATATTCAAGTCATTAAGGATATGTATATTAGAGGCATTGTGTCCAAACACAGGAGGATTGACAAAATATTTTCCTATATTTGGTTGGATTACACGAAGGATCAACATTAAGCCCTTATCTTTTTACTTTAGTTATGGATGTTCTTACGAGGCATTTACAAGAAGATGTACCTTGGTGTATGTTTTCTGATGACATTATTCTTGTTGATAAGACTAGAGAATCCAACGAATTTGAATTATGGAGGTCAACTTTAGAGTCTAAAGGTTATCGTTTAAGTAGATCTAAAATTGAATATATGGAGTGTAATTTTAGTTGTAGAAGTTTTAGTGATAGTGTTGTGACTTTGGGTGATCAAGTCATTAATAAGAGTGGCGATTGAGATATTTAGGCTCTATTCAAAATGATGGTGAAATAGATGGAGATGTTATTAGTATAATTCAAGTTGGATGGTTGAAGTGGAGGAATGCATCGGCTTATGTGATAGAAAAGTTTAAACTTAAGGAAAATTTTATAAGATGATGGTAAGACATGACTTATGGTGCAGAATATTGGCCAATAAAAAAGAAGCATAAGGCTAAGTTAAGTGTTATAGATATGAGGATGCTCAGGTGGATGAGTGGCTTTACTCTTAGAGATAGAATGCAAAATGAGTATGTTAGGAAAAAGTTGGAGTAGCAGGTGGTAGATAAGATTAGGGAGAATTCGATGGTTTTTACACATAAAGCGTCGGCCGTCAGATGGATTAGGAGAGTAGATGCGTTAGATTTCTTTATATTAAGAAAGGTAGAAGACCTAAAAGCTTGGTTAAGATGTATAAAAATGATCTTGATATCTTGAATTAAATGAGAATTTGACACGTAGTAGGACACAATGGAGCGAAGGATTCATGTAGCCAAAATAGTGGGATTAAGGCTTGTTGTTGTTATTGTTGTTGTTGCAACATTCATAAAATTTACCAAATTTAATAATTTTATATTAGCAAATTTTAAATACCGAAAGTAATGGTTATTTAATAAGAATTGATTTCATGTAACACAGGAACCGATCATGGCAGGGGAAGCCTGACTACTTAGCAACAGTAGACGTTGATCCCAACTCGCCAACCTACTCTCAAGTCATCCATAGACTCTCAGTTCCACACACAGGCGACGAGCTGCACCACTCTGGCTGGAACTCTTGCAGCTCCTGCCATGGCGACGCATCCAAAGCCAGACGCTTCCTGATCCTCCCTTCATTGCTGTAAATCCTTCAAAAACTCCCACAAAACTTCAGATTTCTATTCAAAATCTCTCCTTTTACCTCGCAAATATGTGCAGGTCCGGCCGCATTTACGTCGTCGATACCTCGACGGATCCGAGAGCTCCTGCGTTGCATAAGGCGGTCGAGCCCGACGATATCGCGAGGGAGACTGATTTGGGTTACCCTCACACCTCGCATTGCCTTGCATCAGGTGAGATTATGGTGTCCTGCCTTGGTGACAGAGATGGTAATGCAGCTGGGAATGGCTTCCTTCTATTGGATTCGAATTTCAATGTGAAAGGAAGGTGATGACTGATGATATTTCCTTCTTAGATCAAATGTTATTTTATCAAGTTTCTAATGTTTGGATCTGACAGGTGGGATAAACCAGGTCACAGTCCATTGTTTGGATATGATTTCTGGTATCAACCTCGATATAATGTGATGATTAGCACATCATGGGGAGCTCCGGCGGCTTTCAGTAAAGGATTTGATCTTGAAGATGTGGCTAATGGACTGTATGGGAGGCATCTCCATGTGTACAATTGGTCTAGTGGTGAGCTAAAGCAGATATTGGACTTAGGCGATGCCGGGCTTTTACCGTTAGAAGTAAAGAACTAAGCTTGATTCAATTTAGCAGAGAGGGGGAGCTTCTTCTAAACATTGAATTCTTTTTAATTATTTTACTATCTGCAGGTTAGGTTTCTACATGACCCTTCTAAAGATGCTGGCTTTGTGGGGTGCGCTCTAAGCAGTAATGTGGTGAGATTCTTTAAGAATGCAGATGGTTCCTGGAGTCATGAGGTAAAAAAAATTTTCCTAGTCTTTAAAAAGTTTCAGACTTTGCTGCAAGTAAGGTGCTAAGATGGAAACTTTTGCGCGCAATGGTTCGTAGGTGGTGATATCAGTGGAGTCACTGAAGGTGAAGAACTGGATTCTGCATGAGATGCCAGGGCTGATAACTGATTTTCTTATTTCACTCGATGATCGGTACCTCTACTTTGTTAACTGGCTGCATGGGGATGTTAGGCAGTATAACATTGAAGAACCTAGCAAGCCTGTCCTCACTGGGCAGGTTTGGGTTGGAGGATTGCTTCAGAAAGGAAGTGAAACAGTTTATGTTTCAGAGGATGGGGCTGAATCACAATTTGATGTGCCTAAAGTTAAGGTTAGAAACAGATCAGTCCCGTAAATGCTAAGCTATGATTCTATTTATATGGCATACTAGCTTCACAATAATCCATACATGCACAAGCTTTCTATTTAAGGATTGCAAGTTCAAGGATAAGTTCATTTTTGGTTTCATTTTCTTTGCTACGATCAACTCCCAATTACCCTTCAGTATAAAAAAAGTTAATCTAATTCATCTATAAATCTCGTTGCTTTATCTTATATACCTTGTAACAATTTTCATCAGGAGAACCGGCTGCGAGGAGGACCACAGATGATCCAGCTGAGCCTCGATGGAAAACGACTCTATGTGACAAACTCTCTCTTCAGCGTGTGGGATAAGCAGTTCTACCCAGAACTTGTGCATAAGGGCTCGCACATGCTTCAAATTGATGTCGATATCGACATGGGAGGGCTGAAGCTGAATCCAAACTTCTTTGTCGACTTTAGTGTCGAACCTGATGGCCCTTCCCTTGCCCATGAGATGAGGTACCCAGGAGGAGACTGTACCTCTGATATCTGGATATAATAGATAGTTGTTTTGCATGAAGAAAGCATGGAAGCTTATCTTGTTTATCTAAATACTGGCAAGAGAATGAAATGTTTGTAAACTTGGATGTGAAGTTTTAATCATTCCCTTTAAGTTAAAAAAAAAAATCAGATCTTTCCACGAACAGCCTTTTGCTGAATGAAACGAAGTATAAGCTAAATTTCTAGAATAAAAACCTATTGTCCATCAACAGATCTTTCTCTATTTATTTGTTAGAGATCTAGTAAAATGCAAAAGAATCTTAGCAGCAATTCAACATTGTTTAGCTCGGCATGTCTTGACTACATTTACTTGTTTCTCCCAACAAATGCTATGTCTTCTATTGGAGTATTGATTTATCTTTATATTAGGTCCTAATATTTTAAGTTGCCTCAAAAATATCTGGCAAATTCAAATGAAAAATATAAAGCATTTGAGAGAAGAGTTGCAGCCACAAATTTAAGAATTTCAATATTTTCCAAACAAAAAACAGTTCATATGCCATTAGATCTTTTCTGCTATATGTATCATAATAACAACAAACAAAGAACAATCCCTAGTACAACGCTTTATGCCTTCTAAAACATAAACAACTGGAAGATAAAGAATAAACCTCAACCAACATCATGGATGGAGATCCGTGTCAGATCTGCATCACACACGACTAAGGACGGTCGCCGGACCTCCAGTCGAAGAGCCTCCGCCAAGGAACGACAAGAATCCTGTGGCTGCGCCACCTGGCATCTGGTCATCAAGGAACAGATCATCAGGTACGCGGAATGCTCCATGAGCAACTACGAGTGCGGCACCGATCATAAACGTAGAGATTATGAGAGATCCAACAGAGGTGAGGAAGACAACGAAGACGGTTATGCCTAACAGACCAAGCAGGGTTTCACGATCGGAGAAGGTGCGGCCAAAAAGGACGAGCGGGGGATCAGACGGACGGAAGAGATAGAGAAAGCACCAGGATGCTAACAATCCCAAGAGGACAACGAGGGAGGCAGGATGGGTGATAAGAGAGAGGGCGAGGACGGCGGCGATTAGGGCAAGGTAATTGACACGGAAGTAGGAGAAATTCTTACGAACTCGAGAATTTGCTTCAGAGAGAGACTCCGGGCGGGAGAAGGCGGATAGATCGACGAGCTCTGACCAGGGGCGGCGATCCGAAAGGGAGCGGCGGGCTGATTCTTGAAGGCGGGAGAGGAAGAGGCGGAAGGCCGGGGTGGCCACTGGAGCTGCAGACTGTGTAGTGACGCCCACATCGACGGTAGAAGTGACGCCGGTGGCCGGTTGGGAGTTAGAGATCGGGAGGATCGCCGGCGAGGCGGAGGATTCCATGAAGGAGAAATGGAATAGATCTCCCGGTTTCGCTTCAGAGAGGGAAGAGGCCTCGTTTCATTTGTTACGTTTCGTATATATGCTACCGAATGCCCCCATTCTTATATGTTTAATAAGAAAATAAATAATAAGTAAATTTAATTATAGGGGAAATTTACATTCATGCCACATAATTCTTATATATATATATATATATATATATATATATATATAGAAAAAATATTAATAAATAAATATTTAATTTTAATTATTATATATATAAATGCATAAGATTTGTATAGTATATATGTAAATATTTTTTTATATAATATAACTTAATATAAGATAGGTTAAATATCTAAATTATACAAAAAAATGATGTAAATTAAAATACAATCTATGGACTATTATCTCCTCACAATAATCTCTCTTAAATATACATACATTATTATTATTGTTGGCAAAATAGGAACTAAATAGGGTAAATGGATGAGGAGAGGATTCACTCAAATGAATTTTCAACATTTCCTATTTATTTATTATTTGATTTATCATTGAACTACTTGTTATTGTGTACCACCTTATGTCACATTTTATATCCTTATTTTATAAAGGGCCTTTTGGGATCACTTTTGACCTTTTTATTTTTATTTTTATTTATATTTTGATTTAAAATAAAATATAGTTTGTAATAATAGTTTATTTTAAAATTATTCAAAATTTATTTTGAGTGTTTTTAAAAAATAATGTGATTTATGTTTAAAAATAGAAAAAAAAAATCCTTAGCAAATAAAATTTTAAAATTAACATTAAACTAAAAATAGAAAAAAAAAAACAAAACAAAACAACTTTGATCTTAATAGGTACTATGTCATATATTAATAATGTAATTAACTAATGATAATTTATAATAATAATCATCATAAAAATATTAATTATTATAATCATATTCTTTTTTTATAACCAAATGTAACAATAAACAAACTTCTCAAATTTGAACTTATTGGCTACCTCTTAGTTTTTGGGGTATAACTTTTTTTTAATCAAAAATTTAGTTTTTATATCTTATGGAAAGTTAACTCAAATATACACATTTTTTATCTCAATCAATTTGTTTAATTATATATTTTAAAAACTAATCATGGATGATAATTGTATCGTCCATTTAAGTGCTTACAATTAATTAAACTCAATATCCTATGCTTCAAACGAATAATTTTATGTACTCATAAACTTTTATCATAATCTTGACTTTAAAATATATGCATATAAAATATAATGAAATTTAAAATTTTGTTTTATCATGACCAAGTTCTATAATCTTATTTGTTTTTTGCAGAATAAACAAGTTAACTATTTTTCATCACCTGATTTATGACATCTCTCTATTCATTGTCCAATCCTCCTCAATGATCAATATTTTCTAGGTCATCCTTCCCACTCATATCAAAATAACAACTGATTTAACTTCCGTGACCAACTTATGACGTCCTTCATTATTTGTTATTTGAAGTATTTGTAATATCCAATTAATAAAGTAACTAAACTAATGCATCTACCTTCTATTTCATATGCTTGCCTTCTAATGAAGAGAGCAACAAAGATGATCACCCTCAATCATTTTATTTTTAGCATCCCATATCATCCATCATATTAGAAAAGTAACCAAGCCGATTATTACTCATTTTGCAGCTTCTAACATCCATAATTTTATAAAATGTGACATCAACTAATCATTAGCATCGAATATCTACTTTACATCACATGATTTCCCATCTTATGAAGCGAATGGTCAAGTTGTTCGCTCTCTATTACACAACATCTAACATTCTGTGATGACTAATGTTTAATGTTTTCCAATTATAGATATTTAACATTCACCAATTATCGTTGACCACCTTTTAGGCCTCTTAGTTTTCCATCGTGTTAGGAGAATGATCAAGCCACCCTCCTTTATAGCCTAACTTGTGATATCTCTAATCATTTTCCATCTCATGTTCGCTAACAATTGACATTTAGTGTTCACTAATCATTGATATCCAATGTCCACCTTTCGAGTGTCTAATCACCCATTTTCTCTGGCCAATGATTGACTCCACACCCACTTATTGCCTAACTTTCAACATTCAATGTCGTTCTTTGTCTAAGATTTGCTAATAACAAATGTTTAGCATCTTATGCAATGGCTTTCAAGTCACTCAATCTCCTCTCATATCCACCAATACAACCAAGCTAATCGCCTTTTATTGTATGACTATTCTCAACTACCCATCATCTAAATTTTGCCAATATTTGACATTCACCAAGCATTTACTTCTAGCCAATTGATCACCATTCCCTAAATTTCAACATCCCCTATTAACCTTTTTTTTTTTTTTTACAGTGGATATCCAAACGCTCATCTTGGGTAGAATATCATTATATAATCTCACAAACTTATGTAATTTATCACCCACATATCGATCTCATTAATTTTCCCACCTATTAACTATTTCTCTACGCTAGGCTATGACTGGCAGAGCCGTGCGGGAGCAGGTAGCCATTAATCAGACTAAATAATTTTTAAATATCCTCGCTTGCTACAGTCGCAAAATATTTCCCTGATTTCCCGTTTTATCCCCGACTTCGATTATTATCTCTGCTCTCTTCCTTCTCAGTCAACCGTGGCCACTGACAAGACGATGCATGCCGTTCGATATGGGAACTACGGCGGTGGCGCCGAAGGACTCAAGGTATAAAATTCTCTTCCCTAACCTCCCCTTCATTTTTCTTTCTCAATTCCAATGCCCGGCCTTTTTTTTTCCTGGTGTGCATGAACTTGGCCTACTGTTTTTCAATTAAAATTTGAAATTATTGGCCTGATAAGTTTACTTTTTAAGGTTAAATATGGAGATGGGGAGTGTTCTGCAGTTCTGCTATTGAAGCAAGGCTCTTCTTGTATTGCCCCTATTAAAAAAAGGATCAAAACCTGGTTCTTTTGAGAACTCTCTCTGGAAAATTGTGATTCTAGAAGTGTTGGGATAACAGTTGAAGTTTAACAAAGCTAAATTCAATAATGATATTGGACATTTTATGAAGATTGTTGTATCGAACTATGAATTTGATAAAGAATTGACTATTTCTTGACGAGTCATAGAATTCCTCCATTGTGGCACGCCTAGTGCTTTGCTTCCTTTGTTGATTTTAGCTATCAAAGTTTAAAAAGTATTTTAGTTTATTGATTAGACTATGGATTAGCTGTAACCATGCGATATGATGAAGGTTTGATGCGGTCACTCTGTTAGTGCACTGTGACTGGCACTATGGTTATAATTGTTTGGCTAAGACTACTCACAATTTTAATGCTGCTCAATGTAGAAGCAAAGGTTAGAAATTCAGAGTGCTTGTGAAAGCTGGGCCTTCTGCAACTTAGGAGCAACTAGTTCAGATCCAAACCCAGCTTGTGAATTAAGGAAGTTTGATGATGACCAACTTGCCTTCTGCATCTATGGGAAGAGTTACAGATCTACCTTCAATTCAATTGTCTATTTCCCAGGAACTTGGTGACAGCATGATTCCTCATAAGAATTTCTTTGATTCCTTCAACTTTTTATAGGTCTTGCAGTTGAATCAATGCACTATTTTTTTTTTTTAATATTTTGAAGCAACAATAGTTTTATTGCAGTTATCCAATATCATTTAAGACACCATAGCAACAAGTTCATGAACTTCATGTTAAATCAAGTTTGTTTTTGTGCTATTCTCGTAACCACAAGCATTAATATTCTTTACTGCACTTTTTAAAGCTGAATTCTTTGATGTAACGGACTTTTTTGCCACAATAAAAAAGCAGTCTTTTTAATTGAAAATTTTGAATTTATCTCTTTATTTATTAACTTTCAGATTGTTGAGAGTCTTCATAGAGTTGTTGTCTTTCACACACTTCAACCTCCACATCTGTTAAAATGATTAGTTGACAGTTCACTCATCTCATAAATTAGAATGGCTGATTCATGCATTTGATCACATCACATTCATTTTAAATTTGAATTATTTAACAACCATTACTTGTTTGTTACTTTTCTTATTTTTAATATTTCATTTCTAGAGCAACGAGGATTTCCTTCTCAAACTTCATGTTTTTTGGAAGTGATATAACCAGTATGTAAGATAATTTAATTTATATTCACTATGAAATAGTTTTTCATTCTATCATTTTGCTTTTTCTTCCTCATTATTGTTTTTCATTGAATCTACTATGAATTGAATATTTGGATCGAGCACATAATGGACTTTTAGGCAATGAGGAAGAAGGTCATCTTGTACAATTTTCCCCATTAAAATGATTTAACTTGATCATTTCATCATTTTGGACTCAAGTTTTAACACTAAGATTTAGTCAAGAATGAGATCCATGCAAAAGAAGACAAATAAAATTCTTAAATAGAGGTAGCAATAAGGAGCGTTGAGTGAGTTATCAACGAAGAGAATTGACAAATATCAATAGAGAATATCGATGATGAGGTCAACGTAGTGACAAAAAAATTATCACCATTATAGATCATATGTGTTTGCAAAGTTGTATAGATTTGCAAGACAGAGATGATGGTTAAGTGCTTCGACGGTCGATGAAAGATATCAAAAACATTGAGTGGAGGTCAAAACGAGAAAATGAATATGGATGTGTAGATTTGAATTGCAACTGTTGACCTCCATATAGGGTTCATAATTTAAATGAATCATGAAAATTAAAATAAATAATTAACGAAAGTAATATCGCTTGAATCGGGTTTAAAACCCCCTAATCGCGATCGAAATCGATTAAATTTGCTTTAATTTGAAAATCTGGCTTCATAATGCGCCTCAAATATTAAAATTAATTAAATGAAAAATATTAAATCAATTAATGATCAATTAAATAATTAAAATCAAATTTTAATGAAATTATCGTCGAAGCCGGAAGCGACGTCCGAAACGACCTCCGTTCGCGAAATTGATCGCGGCATTGTCGCCAAAACGTCGAAACCTATCAAACAACGCCTTCCGCGGTTGATTCGGCAAAGTATGTGCGAACATCAATCAATTTGAGCGCGACGTCGCACGATTTAAACATAATTTCACTTCAACCATCGTCGACATTGCTTAAACGACTCGATCAATTGATCGCGTATTGGCGTGCAAAGCGCAAGATTGACACGTATTATTTGGGATTTATTAAATTAAATAAAATCATGCAAAAGTAATATTGAAATGCAATTAGAATGATTAATGGTTGTTTAATCTCTCATTTCTCTTAACCCCTTAATCCTTACTTTGCCGATGAAAATGACCTACTAATTCTTATTGGTATAGAAATGGCAACCAATCAAAGCGGTTACTAAGGGCCAAAAGGAACACACACGATACTATTCCCCTGACGGCATTCTCACGCTCTCCTTCGACTCTCCTCTCTGCGACGACACTTCGTTCGTTCTCCTCCTTTCGCTCCTCTTCCTCGTCCGATCTCCCTCTTCCTCCCGAGCTCCCCTCGTTCCATCTGCGTGAGTCGAGTAACCAAAGGGATTTCCCTCTCGTTCCTGCTCCTGGACGCGATCAACCCCTCTTCCCTTCGGTTCCGTTCAGTTAAGACCCTAGCTACCTCAACCGAAAGTTCTGCTTTTTCTCCCCCTTAATATTTGACACCTCTCTCTTTCTAACCCTAAGCTTATTTTCATATGTTTGGGTATTTTGGAAATTAGGGTTTGACTAAAAATGCTATACCTTATGCTTGGGATTGTGTTAGAAGTTTCCTCTAGAAATTTGGGATGATGTATGGCCCAAATCTCAGTTTTATTATTATTATTCACGGATTTTTGCGATGTTTATCTTGCTGAAAATAATTTGGGATGATGTATGACCCAAATATTGTGCTATTTGCTGTTTTTTATGAACACCTATGTGTTTTCCTTGCTGAAAAAATTTCTGGATATGGGGAAATTACTGGAAATCGTTTTTTACCAAAGGGGAAATTGTTGAATTTGTGTTTACAAAAGAGATGAAGTTATTAGTTTGTTCTACCTGAGGGAGGAACTATTAATTTCTTGTCTTAACTTGCTGAAATTTCTATTATCAAGTAGAAATTGCATTGTTTCATTAGTTAGTAGGCATTGTGTTTGCTGAAATCATCTTTACTTAAAGGGAATTGAATCGATTTCTTTTAAAAAAATTATGATACATCGAAATCATTTTATCAAAGGGGATTTTTTGCCATGCTACTTGTTATCTCTATGGATTTTATTTGTTTTATCTCTATGGTAGGAAATCGAAAAATGAAATCTGAAATTAAATAGAAAGGGGTTTTGCCTTACTGCTATCTCATTCGTTTGTTTTGTCTCTTTTACATGAGTAGAATGAAATCGAAAATGAAATTTGAAATTAAATAGAAATGGGTTTTGCCATGCTACTTCTTATCTCATGGATTTCATTTGTTTTATCTTTTGCACATGAGTAGAATGAAATCTGAAAAGTGAAATTTGAAATTAAATAGAAAGGCGTTTTTGTCATGCTACTTGCTATCTCCTATGTATTTTATTTGTTTTATCTCTTGCACATGAGTAGAATGAAATCTGAAAGTGAAATCTGAAATTAAATAGAAAGGGGTTTTTTTCTTTGCTATCTTATGATTTCATTTGTTTTGTCTCTGAGTAGAATGAAATCACTGAAATATGAAATTAAATAGAAGGGGTTTTGCCACTACTTCATATGGATTTCATTTGTTTTATCTTTATGAGTAGAATGAAATCGAAAAGTGAAATCGAAATTAAATAGAAAGGGGTTTTTCATGCTACTTCTCATGGATTTCATTTGTTTTATCTGCATATGAGTAGAATAAAATCGAAAATTAATGAAATTAAATAGAAAGGGGTTTTTTTCATGCTTTCTATCTCCGTGGATTTCATTTGTTTTATCTCTTGCATGAGTAGAATGAAATGAAAAGTGAAATATGAAATTAAATAGAAAGGAGTTTTTGCCATGCTACTTGCTATCTCCTATGGATTTCATTTGTTTTATCTCTTTCACATGAGTATAATGAAATCTGAAAAGTGAAATCTGAAATTAAATAGAGAAGGGGTTTTTGCTATATTACTTGCTATCTCCTATGGGTTTCATTTGTTGTCTCTTGCACATGAGTAGAATGAAATCTGAAAATGAAATCTGAAATTAAAAAAAGGGGTTATACTGCTTTATTTCACATGGGTTTCATTCTTGTTGCCTTTAAATCAATGATACATTATGCAAAACCTTGTGAAAGAAAGAAAGGAATGATTGGCTTTTGATTAATCTCTACTTGCATATTTGCATATTTCTATCATTTGATATCTTATTAACAGGGAAATTCACTATGATATGTTAACTCATACACGCCTTTCTTGGCGTGGTGGGCAAACAAATTTCTGGTGGTGTCTGTGACATCCATACATCTTTCTTGGCGTGGTGAGACTTAGTCTCATGTGAACTCCCATATCGGGGTGGTGTAGGAGGTTGTTGCAAATTTTGATAAAAAAAAAAAGAAGAAGAAAGGTAAGGAAATTATTTGTTAGAGCTCGTTTTATTACATTATTGTCTTAATATGAGATGAGGATTCAAAGTTTATTTTAGATTTTTTTCCTGATGTTTAAGCGTATACATATCAAATCTGAGCTTTAAATCTATTATAAGTATCTACTCTTGTTTCCAACATGGTGAAATCTTTATGATGTCTTTATTACTTTCTTGGCGTGGTGTATAATAAAATTTGGTCGTGGTGTCTGACATCCACCCATTCACTTTCTTGGCGTGGTGGGAAAACTTCGATCTCGTAGCGACATATCGGGGGGGTGGCCAGATTTGATAATAAAAAAAAAAGAAAAAAAAGATTTCTTTTTCTTGCAATGTTTAAAATGTCATATAGAATCTTTTAAATCTATTACTATAAGTCACTCTTCGTTTTCCATATGGTAGGAAATGTTATGATGTATACACCGTCTTTCTTGGCGTGGTGAGTAAATAAAATTTGGTAGTGGTGTCTCGACACTGCAAACCTTTTGGCGTGGTGGGAAGCTGTCTCCCGGCGATATACGGGGATGCGGGAGGCTAAAAATTTTGATAAATAAAAAATATAAAATGTCAAGTGTTTGAAAAGGAAGATGTACATATGATTATTCATGTTTAGCTCATTCATTATATTATCGATAATTACGGTATCTTGCTTAGTTGTTACACGAATCTTGTAGCGTATGATAATTACTTTTTAAAGTTCAAATTCATTTGTGGTGATTATGCCATATGAATGGGTGAAAATGAAAATGTGATACTTTGTGTGGAAAGATCTGAGTCATGTCATATGTCATTTAAAGAAACAAATGGCGAGCTTAAAATCTTAAGTGAAATGATTGATATGCGTATTGAAAGTGTTATCTCATTCTATTGATTTGAATCTTTTAATATACAAGTTAAATGAAATCATGACTTTATGAAGCGATGTTCTTTTAACCATTTTGATTAAATGCAATCTTGAAAGAATCAAATTCACTCTACAAAATGCATGCTTGATTTGTTAAAACGATTACATGCTTGATCAGGATAAGTGGTTAAAAGAGCCAAGCTATCATTTAGAATAGATAATCACAGTTTACCATGTCTTTACATTCTTATAGAACGACTCGATACATGCAGACGTGAAAGAGTCAATGCATATTATATAGATAAATCTCATACCACTGTGATAAATAGTAGAAAGAAGTCGTATGCTTATAGTCTTGTAGAAACCTTTCGCGATCATAATGAAACACGAAAGTCAATTATTTGTGAGTGATCTATATCGATTTACAATGTTAAGTATCGGCTTGCTTATAATTCGACATCTATCTGTGTATCAAACACTTGACTTAGGCATTTCAATTCATATAACATTTTAAAAGAACAAATCTTTTATATATGGAAGTATTGATAGTTTAAATGCTCCAATAGACATATGCAAGCAATCAAATATTTTAAAAGAACATATGCTACATATCCTGGTTTAGTCTTTGGGGTAGAGATTAGGGTTAACAAACCAGAAAAATCTAATGATGTTATTGTAAATCTTAAAAGTAATTAATTCGTAGAATGAAAATATAAATCTATCGGCGTTATTGGCGTATTTTAAAAGAAACAATATTTTAAAAGAACAAATCTGTGTTGAAGTATTGATAGTTTAAATCTTGATAAGGCGTATTACAATCAAATGAAATGAAAGAACATATCTAAATATCCCTTTGGTCTTAGGGCCGAATAAGTTAACAAAAAAAAATCTAATGATGTTATTGTAAATCTTAAAAGTAATTTATCGTAGAATGAAAAGATAAATATATTTATTCGTATTTTAAAAGAAATAATATTTAAAAGACAAATCTTTGTATGCGTGTTGAAGTATTCAATAGTTTAAATGCTCCAATGTACATATGTAAACAATCATGAAATGAAAGAACATATCTTTACATATATCCCGGTTTGGTCTTGGGGTGATCTGTTAACAAAACCTAAAAAAATGATCTTGTAAATCTTAAAAGCTAATTATCATGTATGACAAAGATAAATCTATTCATTGTCGTATCCTCTCAAGTTTAAGATAGCGAAGAAAATCTCAAACCCGATCCTCCATGTACTCAGAGTTGTGGTTTGGAGAATGATAGATCTAATAATTCAGATCGATCCTGCGAAGATAGTCGAGTTGGAGTCTATCTTCCGGTTTGGTCTTGGAGGGTCCAAGTTAACAAAAAAAAAATTTGATATTATAAGAATTTTAAATTAATAATATCGAGAAATAATTAATATATACTGAATATGAATCGGCATACAAATTCAAACTCGAGAAGAAAAGTCTCAAACCCGATCCTCTATTTGTTAGAGTGGACATTTGAAGGATTATCTTTCGAACGATGACCCGTCTTACAGAAAACCAGCAGTGAGATCAATTAATTAATATTAGTCCTATGATCGAGAATGGCAATTATTATTAAAATTTTAATGATAAATGATCATTATATTCAAATATAAATTAATCATAGAATGATCAAAAATTAAAAAAAAATAACAAAAATAAAAATAAAAATAAAATAAATTATTTAAATTAAAACTAAAAAAATCAATCCACCCCATGCTGTTTGTCTTGGGTGACAAATTAAGAAAATTTTTTGCTTGAAATTGATGTCAAATCAATCATGTAACTTCACTTAAAATTTCCTAGCGGTAGGCATTGGCGTGTCTCGTGCGTGGTTTTGCGATATACTTTTAAATGGCGGTTCACCGAACCCTCGGCCGTGGTTCGCGATATGACATCAATAATTCATGGTGGCGTATGTTCCCAGCTTTCTCTTTGAGTTGTGAAATGTAGAATGTATTTGGTTGTAAAAGTCTTATGTTAGCTAGGTTGACTTATATTTGTCTCCTTAGACAAACTCCATGTCTAAGACACCTGGGCGGCGTAACCCATGTTGTTGCCGGATCCTTGGTCGTTGTTACCTCACATTAGCGGACAGGGGCTGACATCCGGGATAATGGAACCATGGGATCTAGATCGGCGTCATCGTTCCCACAAAACTTTTAAATTAAAATAATAAATTTCATAAGTTCAAATTCAACGATTATATCTTGTTCTTTAACGATTCATTCTTGTCGAAGTCTCTCGATTGGGAGGTAATTAACTATAAAGCGCTTTATAGAAACCGGAAGATATAAAAGTTCTCATCAAATGAGAGCGAAATCTCTGGTAGTGTCTTATCTACTAAAATCACGCACTTATAACTCTTTTTATTTTACTACAAAGAGAGGTGGTGTAATTTTGGATCCCACACAATATAACCAAATTTTATTTATTTATTATTATTATCATTTTACAACGTGCATCAAAATTTAGAGGCATCAAGAGTTAACTGTCAAATTTTGCCATAGATCTAATGTCAAGTTAATAGGGAGAGAGAATTATAATGAATTTTATATTTACTATATCGTCTTCCAAGTACAAGCATATATTTACCTATATACATATAAGAGAAGATAACAACAACAACAAGCCTTTATCCCACTAGTGGTCACATTAATCTTTGTCTCCTTATTGTCTGCAAATTCTCATTTAATTCAAGTACTAAGGTCATTTTTTATATATCTTAACCATGCCTTTTTTTAGTCTATCTACCTTTCTTAACATAAGCTAATGCATCTACTCTCTAACTAGATCATTGGACGGTGCTTTTATGTGGCCAAACCATCTAAGGTGACTCTCTAATCTTATCACCTTAGCTACTCCAACTTTTTCCATACTCATTTCACATTTTATCTCTAAGAATAAAACCACTCATCCACCTGAGCATCCCCATCTCTGCAACACTCAACTTAGTCTCATGCTTCTCTTTTATTGGCCAATAGTTTGCACCATAAATCATTGCAGATCTTACCATCATCTTATAAAATTTTCCCTTAAGTTTAAGCGGTACTTTTTTATCACACAACAGGCCAGATGTATTCCTACACTTCAACCATCCAACTTGAATTCTACTAATAACATCTCCATCTTTTTCACCATCATTTTGAACAATAGAGTCTAATATCATAATCACTCTTTTAATGACTTGTTCACCTAATGTCACTACCACTATAACTTTAAAATTACACTCCATATATTCGGTTTAGATCTACTTAAACGAAAACCTTTAGACTCTAAGTATGACCTCCATAATTCAAGTTTCTCTTGGACTCACTCTCTAGTCTTATCAACAAGAAGAATGTCATCAACGAAAAGCATACACCAAGGTACATCTTCCTGTAAATGCCTAGTAAGAACATCCATAACTAAGCAAAAAGATAGGGGCTTAAAGCTGATCCTTGATGTATACATATTTTGTAGATCCTTCTTGTGTTTGGACACAAGTGACAACTCTAGTATACATATTCTTAATAACTTGAATATAACCAATATTAACTCTTTTCTTTTCTAGAACTCTCTAAAGAACATCTCTTAAAAGTTTATCATAAGCTTACTCTAAATCAATAAATATCATATGTAGATCCTCTTTGCTTTCTCTATACTTCTTCATCAAACCTCTTAACAAATATATAGCATCCATAGTAGATCTACCTGGCATGAAACCAAACTGATTGTGAGAAATTTTTGTATCACATCGTAACCTATGCTTAATTACTCTCTCCCATAATTCTAATGTATGACACATTAACTTAATTCCTCTATAATTTGCACTCTTGTGCATCACCTTTATTCTTAAATATAGGAACCAACAAACTCTTTCTCCACTCATCTGACATCTTTTAGCCTTTAAAATAGCATTAACAAGATTTGTAAGCCAAGAAATTCTTTGATCTCCTAAACATTTCCACACTTATATCATCGATCTCTTGTTTTCATATTTCATTTTCTTTAAAGCTTATCTAACTTCAGAGTTACTAATACGATGAAAAAATAAAATTCTCTATTTTTGTATAGGGTATTAAGATTGCTATAATCAATTGTATTTTCAGATCCTTCATTAAAAGGTTTATCAAAATACATCATCCATCTATTTTCAATATCCTTTTCAAGAAAAATACTTTATTATTTTCATCCTTAATACACCTCACTTGAGTTAGATCTTTACTTCTCCTATCTCTTTGGTTAGCTAACTTATACATACATCATTCACCTTTTTTGGTATTTAATCTATTATATAAATCACTAAAAGCTATTTTTTTTTTTTTGCATCATATATTACTTTCTTAGAATCTTTACATGCCACTTTATATTTTTTTCTCCGAGTTTTTACATCTAAACCAAGTTTTTATAACTTCTTCTTTTTTCTTTTCTTTGCATTCATTTCCATCAACTATTTTTATTAAAAGAACTTTTCTTTTGATTCTCCAAGCACCTTTTTTCTTGTTTAATTTATCTGCTACTTTTCTCGATAACATTACTTCCTATGAGCATCCCAAATTCTTATAGCTTAAACTATTAAAATATTTTATTAGTGTCCCATCTAATCTTGGGACAAGAATTTATTTTTTTCATATTCCAATGTTTCATCTTAAAATAAAATAATAATGTTGGGTATTTAAACTTTCACTTGGAATGGCCTTACAATCTTTTCTGATCTAAACGATCTATTTTTCTTATCGAAAATAATTAATCGTGTTTTCTTAGATTTATTTTTATAAGTAATAATATCTTCATCTTTTTTCTTAAATAAAGTATTAGCTACAAAATCATGCTAAAACAAAATCTAATATATAGTCTATTTTAATCACTTTAAATTAACCATGCGAATATTTTTAAAATCTTCTACTCTACCAACATATCCATTTAAATCTCCTCCAGATAAATACTTTTTTCTTTGAGGTATCTTTGTATTAATCTCTAATTCATTCCAAAAATTTTCTTTGAGTCCCAAATCTACTTGAGAGCGTAAATACTTATAATATTGATAATCTTGGTATCAACAATAATCTTAAAGTTATAATTTATCTCTATTAATATTTATAATATTATCCTTCAAATTTTTATCTATAATCACCTACACCGCTTTTAATTCGACTTACCAATATCAAAGTTTAAAACCTAAACTATCAATCTCCTTAGCTTTCTCCCCAACCCATTTAGTTTCTTGAACACATAAAATATTTATCTTCCTATGAATCATAATATCTATTAATTCCATTAATTTATCTGTAATATTCCAAGTTTCTAACCTAATTTTAGTTTCATGGACTAACTTCTTTGTCTGCATCCGTCCATAATGTGGGAACCCTTGCTTATTTAACACTTCTGCGATTATGCACACTTCTTTTCACTATATATTAGCCAAGCGTCGCTTCCAAGATACATTAACACAATATTTTAAAGGATTCATGTCATGATTATTTCGATAAATTTTATGCTAGTTATCGATTGCCTATCGTAACCCTCCACTTTTTACATCCGGATGTAAGGCAATAGTATTGTTATATAAGAGAAGATAACAATAAACAAAAATAAAATAAATGAGGATGTCATCAATAATATGAAAAATATAAGAATAATAAATATTACATATTCCTATTATAAATAGTTAACACGTACTAACTTATATATGTTAACAACTATTACTATTCCACTTACTCCAATAGATACAATAATATTTGTGAAAATATAATTTTGATAGTTAAATTATTTATTTAAACTGGCCAAGTAACCTAGAAAATAATTAAATAGCTATTTATGAAAGGCCATTTTCAGGGGTCTACATGCATGGCTTTCATGATTATCTATTCTATCAATTTCTATCTATATTAATGGCTCTTTTATAATCTACAAGAGATTATCCTTAATGACATGGAACTGCACCTAAATTTGTGTCATAACCAAGTTGCTAATATAATGTGGATGACAATAAGATATAAGGAGAACTTGCATAATTTGATGAAGTTATAGGCTTCAAACATTGGACACATCAATAAATTCAAACTTGATATGTGTGAATATTGATGGTTTATTCTTAAGGTGTTGCTTCATGGTTAATCAACCCAAGTAATACTCTTTTTGCTAGTAATCTCATTGATGGAGGGGGCAACCTATTATTATTTATTATGATTCCCTGGATTGAAGTTCAGAATGGTCTATGTGATCTGATTAACTTTCCTACTTTATTTTATATTGAAAATTATGTATGTTGAATACATGTTACTAACTCTTGACACTAAATAGGCATTTAATTATTGCTAGGGAAAAATAATAGTAGGTTTGTGGCTGATTTATGTTTTCATTGACTAGAGAACATGCTTTGAAACATCCCATTAAGGTTGCAGTATGGTGCCTATCGAGGAAAGAATAAAATTTCTCCCATTTTTGTTTTCTTTGCTTACATGTATTCACATAATAGTATAACTTCCCTTCTGATGATGTTTTGTAAACCCATTTAGTGAATATGTTTTCATGCATTAGGTACCTTATTGTTGCCAATTTGATTTCTTTAAAGAATGTAGAAATTGTTTTAGGGGAACAATATCATTACATTGTCATATGGCCCTTTGATTTCACACTTTGATTGAAGGCTCTACCCTTTTTTTTTTATTTTTTAGCATGTGGAAATTTCAATTCCATCGCCAAAGAAGGATGAGGTGTTGTTAAAGATTGCTGCTGCAGCTATCAACCCATTTGATTGGAAAGTTCAGAAGGGATTGTTGCGACCATTTATACCACGGAAGTTTCCCTACACACCTGGTACTTGCCTAATTTTCTTTTGCATAAATTTAACATTTCCTTACACATTTTTGATTTATTATTTTATTCTAACTTCACTTCAAAACTAGGTTTAATGATTTTTTCTATGCATTCAAATTTTTTAGAGCTAGTAATTTCTTATTTGATAAAACTGTTCCTCCTATGTATAATTTTTAAATTTTATCGTATGTCTCTCGGAAACTGTAAAAGAACTTTTAGTGTTTATTTTGTAATTCCAAATTAAAATCTAGGGCTTTGATTTTTTTATAAAGTAAAATAATATAAAATCTTAAATAAAAAATTATTAAAATAAAAGCCTAAGGTTATTTGCCATCAACTTGCTCAATTGCTTCACTTTTCCTTGCTCTCAATTTGATTGTCTTATCTCACTCTTTGCTTAGGCCTTTCTCCATCTCTCAAGCTCACCTCCTCTCTCTTTTTCCCAAGCCTAATCTTCAGTAGATAGTGCTTGCCACTCAGCCAACCTGATTGTTTGATCATCTCTCTCTGAATTGCTCAATTTTGTTTGTTCTCTCTCCTCCTTCGCCGTTCACATGCATTATGTTTCACCGACTCACTTTGACATTCAGGATTTCCCTTTTCTTCTCTTACTTCGTTCACCAGTTTCTAAATTCTTGCTCCTGCTAAATATCTGGGTCCTTTGTTTAATAGTGGAACTGGCAAAATGTTAGTTTGCTTGAATCAATGCAAGCTGATTTATCTTTTGATTTTTTTTTAATGGGCTCTTATTTCTTTGTCTAAACTAAAAATAACACTCATATAAATCTACATCATGTTATAAAGATGAAAAATTGCATTGGACTTAATCTCTGTACTTATTTATTGTTTATCAATGTTTGTCTATTTTTCACATTAGAAGATTAGGTGTAATTAACATTGATGCTATGAAATAGATGGAATTTTGAGAATATTAATGCTTTGTGTGTGTGCATTCTTAGCATGTTAAATAATAGCATGATATCAGCTAATTCTAAAACAATAGTCTCCCAACATATGGGCTTCTACCAACATACCTTCTCCATTTTAATAATTGTTTTTATATCATCGATTTATAATCAATGTGCCAATTCTCAATACAATTCCTTGAGCTATTGTTATGTTTTAATTTGGTGGTTGGGCTTGTTTAAAGTTGTGCTATAATTGATGTCATGGTGGTTAGAAGAAAAAAGAATTCGGGTGCTGGTAAGTTACTATTGGTTCTTTTCATGGAGTCTCAAATGTAATATTTTTTTTAAATATACTATTAGATTAACTAAATTGTAGAATCTAAAGTCTCAAGCAACAAAAATATAGTCAAAATGAATGTGTTAAGTTTGAAATATAGTAATATTAGGAAGAAAAGATTGGAAAAAAGATTAGTGTATTAGTGGGAGTGGCAGTAGAGCTATAAAATAGTGGAAAAGTTTGGGCATATATAATGGAAAGTAGAAAATAGAATACTTACAATTATGTTAAGTAGACTGAATTAACATGAAAGAACTAAGAAGAAAATGAGGTAAATCAACCTACTATGATAAGTAGTTATGCAGGACAATCATCATAACAGCGTTAATACCTCATTTGATGTCAATATGAATGGATAATGACCAAGTTATCTTAAGAAAATACTAGTAGTTGGAATAAGTTTGCAGCATTCTACTTGAGCCTTTATTTCATCACATTTTCTTCCTATAATTTCCAATTTGCATGTATGATAATATCAACTGCTTGCTTGTCTTTCAATCTACTGGATGTTCATGTGAGATTCTGTTGCTAGAAATACCACATGATGTTAATGGTAATGCCTTGTTGGAAGGGCAGTGGTAGATGTGGCTGGCGAAGTTGTCAACGTTGGCCCTGAAGTAAGCTCCTTAAAGCAGGGTGACAAGGTGGTTTCTCTCCTGAACGTCATGGTAAGTGTTTTAAGAGTTTTCTTTTCCAGTCATTTTGTGACATATATATAACTCATGCATGAATTCTGCAATGAAAAATGGCTGATTGATTCCTTAAGTGTAAAACTACACCTGGTAGAAAATTGGAAATGGAGTCATCACTTTGCTAATTCCTTCTTTTATTATACTTATGGTCTAGAAATAATGCAAATTCCTACTCTCTAACAAACCATGACTGTAAAATCTGGAACCTCTAAATTGGCCAGATGCAAGAAAAACCAAAATTATGTCAGTAAAGCAAGTTTATATCATAGCTGGACTGCTAAGAATTAAATGAGGCAAGAAGGAAGCAAATTATCAATGTGATCATTCAATTTTATGTATTTCTGGATCATATACAGTTCGGATATGTTAGAAACTCGTCTCTTAATAACATTGTTTAAAACTTCCTTCCTTCCTTCACCCTGTCAACTTTAGAACCTAGAAGTCATACTTGGCTAGGATTTACTAGGATTAGAAATTTGTATTATTCCTCAAACGTGACAAAGAATAATTCTTAGATAATTTTCACCAGTAGGAATACTACCAATATATTTTTAAAGGCAAAACTATGATTCCTACGGCTAACTATCTACTGATAAACAAAATCAAAGATGGTTCATCAAACATTATCAGTAAAATTAATCCTAAAAATCTCTATTTGATCAAGGTAGAGTGCACATCTCGAGGCAGCCCAAAAAAATCAAGCAACATAATTTCTCTAGAATTGATCAAATCATTCGACTAAACAAGCTTAAAATCTGCACACATCAAGTGTTGATTGGCTCTGGGCTATCTCATTCGACGGCGAACCAGCTTAGGCTAGTCTGGATGATGTAGTTAGCCTATGCTTCTTATCGCACAAGGAAAGATACAAAACCACCACTACCACCAACGACTAGGGGTCCATCTCACCAACCCACATCTATGATTTCCCATCTTCCATGTCTGCACTTGTTACTATTCAATATATCATGAAAAATTTAGGCTACTTGAACTTGTTAGGACCTCCAAAGGCCATCATTTTGTGAAATATTTGTGTGATGTAATAGTAAAATTTGTGTTGCAATGAGTCCTGTGTTATAGTAAGGTCTGTGCTACAATAGTACCTGTGCCATATCAAGCTTTTGCGACACACATCACGCACAAGAATTACATTATATCAAGACCTATGGTGCAGTAAGACTTGAGTCCATAACCATTATTTGTAAGACCTATGTAAGATTATGTTGCACTAAGATTTGCCTGATTATATTTATAGCCTTACTGCTATTGCTAAAACTACAGACTGGAGGAGGGCTAGCCGAGTATGCCGTGGCACTTGCAAGCCTAACAACCATCCTCCCTCCCACCATTCCTCCAGCCGAAGCTGCTGGCCTTCCTACTGCCTCCCTCACCGCCCTCCAAGCCCTTCGCTACGCCGGCGTCGAGCTCGAACGCCCGAACCAACATCCCAAAAACATCTTGATCACAGCCGCATCCGGCGGCGTTGGCCTCTTCACCATTCAGCTGGCGAAGCTAGCCAACCTCCACGTCACCGCCACTTGCGGCGCTCGCAACATCGACTTCATCAGGAGCCTAGGCGCAGATGAGGTGCTCGACTACAAGACCCCAGAGGGTGCTAGTCTGAAGAGCCCATCAGAGAAGAAGTATGATGCAGTGATCCATTGCGCAACCGGCATTTCTTGGTCGGCATTCAAGCCGAACCTGGCGGCTGAAGGCAAGGTGATAGATATAACCCCCACAGTGCAGGTGATGCTAACTTCAGTTCTGCAGAAACTCACCTTCTCTAAGAAGAAGCTCGTGCCGCTGCTGCTTTCGCCGCAAGGGAAGGACCTGGACTTCATTGTTGGACTGGTGAAGGAAGGGAAGCTGAGGACGGTGATCGACTCGCGATACCCGCTGGAGAAGGCAGAGGAGGCGTGGGCCAAAAGCATGGCTGGGCATGCAACTGGGAAGATTATTGTTGAGATGTGAGGAAGAAGGTGGACTGAATGTTACAGAGATGTTATTAGTGGAGTCGGTTGTTTGGCTAATAATGTATGTTACTGGGGACTAATTTGTAAAACCTTGGTGAGTTTGAGATTGTTAATTTGCTGATTTGCATGTACAGAAACGTTGGTATCTATGCAATTTTTAAATTTTAATTTTAAGGCTTCGTTTTACATTATTTTCATCTTATTTGTTGTGATGATTATTTGAAAAAAAATAAAAATAAAAACAATATTAAGATCACTGTCTGAAGTGTCCTCAAGAGTTGGGATTATTTGCTGAAAAAAAAAATAATATTAATATGTGACAATTGTTGAATGATTGTAATTGATATTTTATGTATTTTATACTGATAAAATATAGAGTTAATGAAAATAAATAAAATATAAAAAAATAGTTAAAATTACTGAAATTTATAGAAGAATGCTTTTTTGATGAGCCATCTGAAGTATCCTCCTAAAGAAAGTTATTTACACTGGTAACCTTTAATGTAGCTGTTGAAGCGAATATTCTCAAATTATGTGTTTTTATAAATAAAAAAAATAGTAGGCTTCAGAAAATATTTCAAAAGCACAATTTCAAATAATGAGGGGCTCTTTCTTCAAAGTTTGTGCTTTTTGCTGAGGTAAGAAAAATAATCAGAAAAGATATTTATTTGGGTGAAATACTGTGTACTTTTTTAAAATTTATATTAAAAAAACAAAATGTTGAAAAAAATATAACTTGTAGAAAGTTCAGAGAGCCAAAATAATAAAAAAAAATATAAAGGTGGCTCCAATGATTATATGTATTTGCTCTGTTTATTTAATTTCTTATTTAAAAAAAATATTTATCAAGTAAATTTATATAATGATTTTAATGCTAAAATTAAATATTTGCATAATAATTTAAAGTTTTCAGATAAGAAAGTATTTGATTTATTAACAAATAAAAATTTAGTGCTATGCAAATGAACAAAACCTTGCATAGCAAATCATGGAATTTTTGAAAGCTCGCCAACAGAAACTTTGAGGAGCTGCCCAATGGAAGAATAAGCAGATGGAACAAAACAAAACCATGGAATTTTCTAAAAGAACTATGTTGCTAAGATGAAGCAAAGCAGGATTTAAATAAATAATAATCGCTGTTTTATCTTTTTCCCAACAAACCCTCAGCCATTTTCTTCACCTCTATTGTACATTTTTTTTTTTCTATTTAGCAGAAAGATTTACAGAAATACAAATCAAAATTGTGTAGTAATCAACAGCGGCCAAACACCAATCCTGGTGGCTTCTGTTCCCACATATTTCTCCTCAATCTCAAGATGAAAAGAAAAAATAATAGCAAAATCTTCTCAACATCACTCCCATAAAACTTCTAAAGGTAGGGTGTGAGTGCTTCCATCCTCATCAATCTAAAAAGTCTAGTTTCATCCCATCATCAAAATTTCATCGAGGTACTCCGAACAATTATTCTTTTTGATCAGGATGAATCTCAAAATCATTGAATTTCTTTTCAATAAATAAAATTAAGACAAGATATCGCGATCAAAATTTCGATCATAACGACTCTCGAAAATTTTGAATCGATTTTGAGATGAGTGCAACGCTCGCACTGATCTCAAAAGCTTTTCAAAACAGTTCTAAAAGCTTTTGAGATCGATCACAATCGTTTATCAATCGGGATATTTTGAAATAATTTTTTTTTTCCTTCTTTAAGATGAATGCAATATAAATTTTGATCGGTTGCTCATATATTACATTCATCTTGAAGCAAATTCAATGAGTTTGAGAAGCCATCCCACTTAGATCCCAGGACAAGATCACTTAATATGCCATTGCATAGCAACATGCCCATTGCCCCATTACTGAAGAACAAAAAAGAGAAGCAAATGAAGAAAGTAGCAGCAGCAATGAAAAACAGAAATCACTGTATTTCACATTGCCACATACCTTTGGGATCAGAATATCCTCCTCATTCAGTATCATAGAGAGAGAAGATCAGAATGGGACTACATAGGGCATAGCGAGAACATCAGCCGATTCGATCCATGAGGCCTGAGCCCAAACCTGGGGTATACCCTCTTCACTCGCAGGCTGTCGCTTAGGCTTCTGATGAGAAGAATCACAGCGATTAAATAGCCAATCCATATCATCATTCTCTAACAATGGCACCATTTTTGGCACGGTGTATATCTGCTCCAGATACTTAGAATCAGGATGCGGAGCTTTCAAAGAAAGCTCACCATTCCCATCAGGTAACTGCTGAGGCTTCACAGAGCCTTTTATCTCTTTCTCCTTATGATCTAACACTCTATCTGGCTTCAATGGAGAGCCAGCGAGTGGTTGTGAGGACGGGGCGGCCATCCTCAGCATCTTATTCGGCCTCACATCATTTTCTGTGAATCACAGATCAAATGAAGCAGGAGAATAAATCGCAATCATGGAAGGAATAAATTTGTTCAAGGGAATAAGAAAATTTAACTCACCCTGTATAAAGCCATTGATCTTGAGATTCTTCCTTTTATTACTAGTTTCATCCACACCTCTAATACTAGCTGTATTGTCTTTATGAGGGGCCAAGGGTTTGCTATTGAGAGTGTCTATTGGATCCTTCTTCCCGAGGTTTCTAATGTAGTTATTTTCAATCACTGCAGTCTTCTCCGCTATTTTTTCTTCCTCCTCTTTGGTATGTTTATAAGTATCCTTCGGTTTATTCTTCTCTGCAGTATGTTCATGTTCACTGTCCTTGAGTCCTTTAGTAGCCTCATCTTGCCTATCAACCTTCTGTTTTTTATCCTTCTGCAGTCGTTGAACGTTGGCGGTGTTTCTTCTTTGATCTGAGCTAAATGGGTGTGGGAACATTCCGCTGCCTTTAACTCTTCCCTTATCGATTGCAGGTAAAGCGCCCATGCCGTCCATTCTTCTTTGAACAAACGAGTTGCCCGTAGGCACGGGTTTGGCGGAGGAGAGACTTTCCACTGGCGAGCCCAAGAAATCATTTTTTCTTTTATTTGAAGCTGAATTATTTGAAGCCACAACATTTGCACCCAGTTTTCCTTTGTTATCAATTGCAGGTGCAATAATAGAATTTGGAACCAAATTTTTTTCAGGAATTTTTTCAGCTTTCCTATTAACAAAGCCAGGAATACCTTCAATCGATCGAGAGGTTCCATGATTTCTATTTTGATCAGAATTAATGCCGACAGTGAGCCTTTCATGTGATTTACTTCTGTCTTGATCCATGGAAGTAGCAGTGGTGAGGGTCCCAATTCTTCTATAAGGAGAATTTGCCGCGTTCTCGATAGGAAGGTTACTTCCATCATTTCTTTGTGATGAACCAATAGGTACGGGGAACATTCTTTTATCAGTGACTCTGCTGTTCTTATCAAGTGAAGGATGAGTAACACCACCCACTTGTTCAATTTTTCTATGAACAGAACTTGTAATGCTCCCAAGCATTTGATTATCTGCGCCATTATCTCGAATTCTTCTGCCCAACTCTTCGGCGAACTTGGAATCCTTACCTTCTTCCACCTTCTGCAAGTTTTCTGGGTTGTGAGTTCCCTCATTTCGATCGTCTGCTCTTCTATCTTCGGAAGACCTTCCTTTGTCAATAATATCCCTATCTTTTTTCCTGTCTTTGTGCCTTTCTTTTCTCTCCTTCTTCTCCTTGCGTTTATCTTTGCTACGATCTTTCTCTTTTTTGTCTCTGTGTTCTCTCTTTTCTTTCTCCTTCTTCTCTTTTTTATGATGCTTCTCTTTGCGTTTCTCCTGGGGGGAAAAAAAAAAAATCAGCAAGTTCACAATGTAAATGAACAAGGCATTGATCACAAATTCACAGAATTACAGATAAACTCTGGAATAATAAGAAACAAGTTCAAATTGTAAGGAAAGCTAAACAATATCAAATATAGAACTGGATCAAATCAAAATAAATCCTCCATCAAATACCAACTACAATTAAAATTTGTTTCTTGATAAAAAATAATTACAAAGAAAAGCTAAAATCCAAACCACCACAACAAAATATAAAACCACCAAATACCTCAAGCTTTCTTAAGCGAAGTAATCATTCACAAAAGGTAGATATGAGAGTTGAAGTCAAGCACTTAAGTAACATCAGTTGCATGAGAAAACCTTCTGTTTGATATTTGTGCAGTCCAATATCTTTTATTGTCCATGTCATTCCTACTTAGGCAGTGACCAGAAATAAATCCATCAACCTATCAAATGGATTCATAAGCAGCCCTATCATCAAAGCCATTTATAGCATCTTTTAAGTTCAAATCCTGGAACTGAGCTTCCTCGCATAGATAATTAAATAAAAATGCTCAACTAAGCCCCAATATTCCACTCCGTGGGATGCCACAACCTTGGGATCCCACTGAAGGGATTAACAAAGTTTGATACCTCACATCCCAAAGGAAAATACTTAGTGGGAGCTTATGGTAACTGCACAAGATATCAACAATGTTAGGATCCTGCCAACAATATCACTAATTTTTATACTTGGAGAATTATCGGTCAATTCTAGGGCAGTCAATTAACCGAAATAGACCTATGTATTTTATTAAGGATTCGCAAAAAAAAAAAAAAAAAAAAAAAAGATAAAGTACCAAGCCTAAAAAAACCACAGGGCTAAGTACAACCCTGAAAAGTTACTGTGTCTAGATTAGAATCAAGCAAATTATTAGGGTGGGTATAACCATAGTAATTTACTCAAACTATGTAAAAACTACAACAATTCAATGCAATCATGAAAACATTATCAGGGTTTAGAAATCAATGGAAATTGATTTCAAGTATCCTTGTTGACTTAAAAAGGTGAAACCCGAACATTAAGTTAAAAAATATTATCCCTACAAATGTAGTGGGCCAACCTACAAGGAGAATTATACAAAATTTTCCAAAATTAAATACAGGTGAAAGACAAAGGAATTTAGTGTTCTCTACAAGGAAGCTTTAAACCAGGCCAATGCTCAGATCTAATCAGGATACAAATGCAGAGCTTTCTTTCTTATGGAGATACCACTATGTATTTTTTTAATATGTTTTCCATGTAATGCTAGCTTAAAATCTACTTAAAATATAGAATACCAGTGTCTAGTCAAAATAAGGTTTCTGGTTGGTAGGACAAAGAACAATGCACAAATACAGTTATAAAAACAATTGAAATAAAAAAGACATTCTACAAAGCCAAGAACACCAACTACCCTGCTGCACGGTAGACAACACATCCAACGCAAATAGAAAGGAGAATTAACAGAAGCAGAGTGTGGAAAAAGATATCAATAAATAATGGGTCAGGTGACAAGCAAACATTAGTTAAAACTTTCTGAACGACAAAAAGTAGAGTCAATGGTAATGCTCATGACAAACTCTATCGGAAAAAAATTGGATGGTGGAGCAGAAAGATTGAATAAAAAAGATAGAAATTTATCCTATGGTTTCCAGTATGATTTTCAGATCAACCCATCCACCTTCATAGCACTAACATGATCATTAAGAACATTAGTGCTTAGTTCAAAAATCAAGATAGCAATCAAGTATTTTATTGTGCACTACATAGAAATAAGATTAATCCAGGATCAGTTAAGAATCTCACAGAGGTTAAATATACATTTCTACATGTTTTTAAAACAGAATTTCGATGAGGAAGATTGCAAGAAACTTAAGTTAATCAATTAGACCTAAGTAAACCAGCAATATAATTTATGCATACAATAAAAATATTTCATTTGCTAATGCTAAAAATTATTTTATGTTCCAATCAGCAGAATAAAGGACTGTCAAATATGACAAACATATAATTTTTTTCCTCATGTTCTTGCGTGAGTAACAAAATGATGCCCAGCTTTGGATTTGATCAACTATCATATACACAGCGCATATACCACAACAAAGAAAAAACTTACAGCCACATAAAATGACAAACAACAGGAAAATTACCAAATGATGACTTGACTTTGAAATAATTTCGTATAGCCTCGTTTCAGGTACTCTCTCTCTCTCTCTCTCTCTCTCTCTATATATATATATATATATTCAGCTCAGTATAATAAAGGACTTTCAGAAATGACAAACGAAATAATTTTTTCACATTTTATAATTTTAATTAATAAATAATATATATCTTCACATAGGCTACCAGCATCCATTGAATACAAACTGCAAGAAAGTAAGAACCTAAGACCAGATAAAATAACATACAATAGCGGAAATTACCAAAAGTTGACCTAAATTCTTAATAACATTCGATCTACCACCTATTTGTTCAGTTAGGAGGTTCAACTCATTATGAGCCAAGATGGAATGTTATATGCTGAAATTTATTGTGGTGCAGTCATAAAGTTCCTTGAAAGTGTTGACTAGACCAACAAAAGAGAAATTAAATTAGCCTGATTGTTTCAATTCTAAAATATTTATTTATAAATATAACTTAAAAAATTCTAAAAACTATGTCAACAATAATGGTGATAACAACAATACAAATCGAAAGTAAATTTTCCTTTTTTTCTCAGCTTATAAGAGATGATTTTTCAACTAAAACATACCGGCTGTCATTGAACAGAGGGTTTTCCCATAATAGATGCTGAAAGTTATCAATTTTAATGCAGAATTAATTGCATTGCATAATATTCATGAACATATGATGATACTTTCTGAAGATATGGAAATTTACTATCCCACCGAGAGTAGCAATTGAAAGTGTTCAGCCGATCAAGTCGCAGTGATTTAACTGTCGGATATCTACCCAGCAGTTCCAGCAGGTTTTAAAATAGCATTATATCTATAAGCGATTAGTCCAACAGAGACATCAAATGCTAAGATTTTGCATGAAAAAAAAAAAACTTACAGAATTTCATCATTAATTATCAAGCACGCAACAGGCCTACAAGCCTGTTTGGTCTGAGGATCACTATGAGGATAGCTTGAGCGCACTCTAGAACTACCCAAATAGCTTATTTCAACTAAACCTATCCATGGGTACACCTAAGCCCGGGAACATAACCTTATCCACCCAATCAGGGTTAACCACCTCCCTCCCTCCCTCTCATCTCCACCAAATGGAGCAGTAATTGAGCGGCTCCATCTTATGCAAACCCTGAATAGACTGATGGTGACTGTTTATACTGTGCTATAAAGGTAGTATATCTCAATTTTAAAAAGTTGGTTCACTCAGCCTGTCCTTAACCTCAACATTTTAGAGTCATAAGACCTTATTAATGCCTTTTGTCTAAATTTATTGAAAATAGACACAATTTTAAAAGCATTTGCCTATACAAAAGGTAAAATTTCCAACAAAAAACTAACTATGAATACAATCAATAAAGCAAACTAAATCTAAGCCGAATCTGAAAAAAGACAACATTGCTGTCATATAGTCATTTCGGCAATAACCTAATGAAGTTATAATATTACTAGAAAAAACATATTTTAACAACAATTAACTATAAACCTGAAGAGAATTTGTGCATATTAAAGTGAGACTTCTCAAATATTGGTGGATATATCTTCCCTTTATCTCTCTCTCTCTTTCCTCTGAACTTGCTAGTGTTGATACACTGGTTAGTAACTCTCTTTTTTTCTCTCAAACTCGTCCCATCAATTCCCTTCTATTTGAAAAAATCATGTCAATTTCAATAGAAGGAAGAATAAAATCTTCTACAATGCCCTATCATCAAATTAGCATCAAATCAACTATTCTTCTTCATCACTATCCTTCTAGAGTAAATATCAAAATAGTTAAAAGATTGGCAAGTATGTTTAGCCAAAAAATAAGATATAAAAATCAATAAAGGATCAAAAATTTATTCTTCACATAATAATTTAGTAAGTAGTCCCCTAGTCCAACATCAAATGAAAATGAAGTGAGTGTTTTCACAGCCAAGGCAAAAAAAAACTATTGCAGACTTCTTAAAATATAACAAATATATGTCAAAGAAAATTAAACAAACCTAAATTATATGATAGAAACTAGAAACAAAAAGCTTAAAATAAACTTAATAGTATGAGAACATTGGAAATGAATCCAATCCAATTATCATGGCAATTACCCTAATTCATAGTAATAGATTTCACTTTGGATAGCCAAGATTGAGTCCACCTGACATTCTCAAAACTACAATATTGGTGGATTCAATCCCACCCAATCGTAGTAAAACAGATAATGGGATGGGATAGTTGAATGGAACAATAACCACGAAAATTGGAGAGAACCCACATAGTAGAACATGGTAAAACAAGAGTAGAGGTATCGCCCCCACCTCATAAAATGTGAAGTGAGGAGTTCAACTCTTATCCATGTAGAGTGGCTAAACTAAAAAGATAACAAAACATAAAGGAAACCTAAGCTTGATGGATAGATTATAAAAAACAATCGGGAGATTGCAAATATAGGATACAGGCATCAATGCACTTTCATGCATGAAATGGCTAATAGCATGCATTGATCATGAGAGGGATAATGTTTGATTGGTTTCCAACACAGGGAAACATGGAAACATGGCCTTGCTCAGGTTTGAGTCCAAAAATTGTATGAAACAAGCGTTTGATGCCAGGCCTCATAGAAAGTGAACTGCCTTTGAAGTTTAAAACATAAACCAAAATTCCATTACAAATAGAGTCTACATAAGTAACTCTGTTTTCCACAATTTTTTATTTCTTGCCCCTAGGCTATAGAAACCAAAAGCCTAAACATAAAACAAATATTACTATAAATCAGCATTTTATCATCAGGTGACGAATCCGTTATTATCATGAATTTTGGCTTTGACAAATAATGCATCAACTAAAGTTCAGCAGACACATTACTAAATAACAATCATAACAATTTGAATTGATCCTGTACATTTTAATCCAGAGAACTAACACAATTGAACTGCAAAACAGAAGATTCTCTGCAATTAAAGCAGTCTCCCAGTAAAATGGTTAGGCAGAACAGCTTTAATCCACACAAAAAATATAAAAAAAATGAAAATAAAATGTTGCACGCCTTTCAGATGTCAATCCATCAACAGTAGCTCTCAGTATAAAAAGTCTGTATGCACTCAGTTGCACAACCGTTGCAGCACATCGGCTAGAATTTCCTAAACATTCTCGACAATAAAACCGTTCCCAATATTAAATATTGTAGTTAGTATGCGTTAATGAAGGAGCCATCTCCTTCATTACTTAGTATTCACCAATTCTTCAAAGAAATTAAAAACTACAGCCAGGCCTTGTAACTCAAGATCAAAACGAGCAGCCAAAATCACAGAACGCATAAAGCTGGCCGAAAAAATATAATTGATAAATGTAAGAGGAGGAACCTTCGTTAACAAATCAAGGTTCTCAGCTTTAGGCTTCTTCTCATATCCTGGTGGCGGAAATGGAAAGCAACGAGACATTGCACGGTGACCCTCGATCTACTCCTACTAGTATCCAGCACAGCCGCCCCAGTACAAAAACGGACCAGCAACCTTGTTCTTGTCCATCCACCATGTCCTCTCGCTCATTTCGAGCTTCAGAACATGCTTATTTCGTTCCAGTGAATAAAAGCTCACGCCAAAACGTCCTCCCCGCGTAAAAATTTGATAAAGAGATCAATCCAACCAACAACTGCAACTCAATAGTTAAAGAGAGCACATGTGCTCCGTAAGGTAGCATTCCATACAATATCCACCATCCGGTTACTCTCAAAACGCTCCTCAAACCATCAGAACCAGCAATAACACCACCATAACAAAATTCAACAGCTGCAGGGTGCAAATCACAGCCACAATCCTGTAAAATCTACTATACCGTCCTATTCGATGTCTCCACACAAATCTCTACAATCAAGCAAACACCAAGCCCCTAAACCAAAAAAAAAAAAAACACAATATCTCCAACCAGGAAAGCGGATCTCAACCCGATCAGCCAGAAACCCTCTTGGATCCGCTCCCCAAATGACCAAAACCAAGAGAAGAAACCCTAATCAAGTACAATCTACAGGAACGGCGACAACGTTCGCGAACTCCCGGGAAACTCCAAGGTCCGTGAAAAGAGATCCAAAGCTTCCGATTTCAGCAATGGTGTCAACAACAAAAGGGTTACAGGGAAGGACAGTGCTTGGGATTAGGGCAAGAGAGAATATAACTCCAATCCAGATATATGCCTCCTCTTTCTCTCTGATAATTCTAGACCTCTATCTGTTCATACATGTGTTCGCTTCTGCCGAATTTCTCGGTTGATTCGTTCTGCAAGTCCTTCGCAGTTCTTCGAGATGAGGCGGTTGCGGCGCACTATTCTTTCTCTTTCTCTCTCTTACGAATAAAACCAGGGAGAGAAGAAAGCTGAGAGGTAGTGTGCATATGGGTATTTATAGAACCAATGAGGTTAGAAATGGTAATTCACTTTGGAATCCATTAATGCCATTATTTATTCTTAGAAAATTGCCTTTTTGTTAAATATATATATATATATTTTTAATTTATTAACACTAAACAAATTTTAAAAAGTAAATTCAAATAATTGTGTAATGCATTTAATTTTTTTATTAACTAAATATGTCAAGTTAAATGACATAAAAATAAAATTTTTTATGATTATATTTATTTTGTCTTTTAAAAAATAGTAAAAGTTTTATTATTTAATATTTATAAATTAGATGATTTGAGAAAGTTTATTAATAAATAATAATAATAATAATAATAAAAATTAAAAAATTAAAAAATCAAAATCTTTGTGATTTGATCATGTAAAATAAAATCAATTAATAAAAGAATTTAATATTTTTAATCACTTATTTTTCTTATATATCATAAAAGAAATATTTCATCCCCTTACATTAAGAAGGATTTCAAGTAATTAAGAAGGAGAATTTCAAATATCATATAAATCCAATAACTTAAATTCAGCCATAATAGCAAAATTATTAACATTCTATATTTACTAAAAGAGACTTTACTACTATATAAAGTAATTAATTTCATGTATTTGCTTAAATTTCTTAATTTGCTTATATTTTTATATTATATATATATATATATATATATGCTCTAAATGAATGGAATTTGATAAGTCACAAAATAATTTATTCTATTTTTTTTTTTTTTGCTCATAATTTTAACACACTATATATAGGTTCATTTGAATTTGATATTTGTAATCACTTATTTTTCTTCGCTCATTATCACTCTTATATACTCACAAAGTATTTCAATTCATAAACATGCTTATATAAATGGCAAAGCGACAGATTACATTCAACCTCCTATTTATGTCACGTTTAGGGCTGCAAATGAATCGAGCCGAACTGAGTATGTATGTATTCAAACTTGAGCTTGTTTAATATTATTGAGTTCAAGCTCAATTTGAGCTTCTAGAATGGTGTTCAAGCTTGAGCTTGTTAACCACTAACGAGCTCGAGCTCGATTTGAGTTAATTCACGAGCTTAGTTCAAATTAGATTGTCGAACTTGTTAACGAGTAGCTTGTTTAATGAAATAAACGAGCTTTAATCAAGCCTTAATAGAGCTTGTTGACGAGGAGCTTACTTAGAAATATACATGAGATGTATCAATTAAAGCTTATTAAGCCTTAAAAAATAGCAATTTAAATAATATTGTTCACAAACAAGCCTTAATCAAGTCGTAATCGAGACATAATCGAGCTCCCTAGCAAACTTATCAACGAGCTTTAAACGATAATGTTCATGAACATAAATGAACCGAATGACAAACTGTCGCTCGTTTAGATCGAAGTATGAAGTGTTCGCTCATTTGATTAGTTAATCAAACGATCAACAACTCTAATCGAGTCTAGCCACGAATAAATTGTTGAACACTCGATTCATTTGTAACCTAATCACATTTTTTGCTATCGTCCAATTTTAAATACAACCAAAGCCCCCATTTGGCAACTGAAGACTGCACGACATTTCACAAAATTGGCTAACAACTATTGCAATTTCACAACTAGGGGAGACCCATCGCGATTCATGATCTCACCCCCCTCCACCAGTGTGTTTAGTTTTGCGAACTCACGATCCTCTTCACTTCGAAACCCTAACTTGACTCATTCACCCTTCGAAACCCTTGCTTAACTCATTCGCCCTTCGAAACTGTCGACTGCGAGTTCGCCCGTCGGATCTTCCTCCCTTGCAATCTACCACACCGTCGATGACAACTCTAGTGCGAGAAGCTTCTGATGCGGACTCTTCCTCCCTCATACAGCAACGATAGTCTTGATTGTGGACTCTTCCTCCGTATTCAGACTGCGACAATCTCGATAAGCTTTAGCCCCTTGCAAGTATATTTTTCGATTGAAGTTATACTTTTTTCGTTATTTGTTCGGTCTCAAATTGTTTTTCGAAAGTAAACATGTAGTTGTTCATTGTTTATAACCACCAATGGAAGGGTTTAGAAGAAGAGATAAATCAATTTAAGGCTAGATCTTGTTCTAATTAGGACACTACCCAGCATAACTATTAATGGCCTTAAAACTAAAAGAATATTTATAATGACAAAGAGACAGCTTTAAAGACAGGTCCTAGCTCTTTGGTCTTATTAATTAGAAGAAAAAAAATCAAGGTATTGTTAAAATGGATGAACTTACAAACCGTCTACAAAGAAGCTAAAGAAAAAGAAGAATAGGATATTAGTCAATTCTAAAGCTCACAAGTTCATCTTGCTCTACAATAAAATGTCCAAAATGCATGTGCAAGACAAAGAATCCGTAGTCATGTTAAGAGAGATGATGGCACAAAGCAAAAACACCTAAAATAAGAAACCCAAGATTAGTGAAATGAAAATAAAAGACAAGCATTTGCACCTGGAAAAGTACATATACCAATAATCAGTTCTTTTTGTAATAAAAAAAGAAGAAGAGAGCATTCGATATTAAAATGGACAATCACCAAAATACTATTTTGCTTGATTAAAAAAGGTAAAATAGAATTTTGGTTGATTTTTTGTAGAATGGTAACAAAAAAATTAGTTTATTTTTTGCAAGATGGTTCTTTGTAATGTAGTTTTTCGTAAGATAGAATTATGACATATAAAAATAATAAAATGTTATTTGTATAAGAAGGTTTTTTGTATACAATAGAATAATGTAATACAGTTCTTTATTTTATGTAATGATATTAGGCCCTCCTATTAGTTAGAATTATAGCATGTATTACTTTGATTTTATTTTATGCAAAAAATAGTTTATAAGCTTGGGTTTTTTTATAATGTATCTTACATACACATGCATGCACACAATAATTTGGCAGGGTGGGGCATGTAATAGAAAACCCAAGAGAAGATAGTGTAAGTACTATGTGGGAGAGAGACATGAAAATGGTTTTAATGATCTTTATTTGAAGGAGATAGTGTCAAGCAACCGATCAACAACTTACTTTAATAAAGAGTATATGCAAAATATAACTAGAAACTTGGAGGAGAGAACAAGAGGAAAATATAATTGGATATAGCTAAAAAGTAAATAGGATCAACTAAAGCAAAATTAGAAATTATGGAACGAAAACAAAGATCAACTGGTGTGGGATGAGATCCAAGAAATTAAATTATTGACGCATCAGATGATTGGTGGTGAGAAAATCACGGTGAATTACTTATATGCACTTGCATCTCTATTTTGGTTTATATAATTTTAACATTATTTTTTGAGGAATTGTAGATAGTATTAAATACAAGAAAATTTAAATATTATGATATAGATCCTGAACTGCTAGATCTGGTGTTTGATAGCCTGGTTGTTATTAGTGCTCATATATGAACTCCAAACCATGAGGTTGATGAAGACTTACATGAGCATCATAATTTTGAGTAAAGAAAGAGTTCAATGACTTCATCAATAAGTCATTACAAGCCATAGATGCCCGTATTGAATCGAGTCAATCTGAGCGTCTCACATTTCTAGGGCCTATAGGTCAAAAGAAGAAGAAAGATGGTACTAAATTTCTATGGAATCAAATTTTACCATTAGTTATTACATGCACAAATATGACATCTGGATTGACTAAATTGCATACACCACTGTCACTTTCTGATGCTATCATGTTGCTAAATCGGATCATTGAAGTTTTTGAAGGCATCCCTCTTTATTTACACTCTGCAAAGCTGCTTTAAGATGTTAAAAAGAGAAATATTTTTAAAACAATAGTGCCTGAGTGAAGAGTTTATGGTCTTTTTTATTACTTTGAAAATCATCACATGTAACATTTAATATTTAGATATTTTGTTATCTACGATACCTCAACCTTTTTTTGAAAATGCTGAATGTAGAATTGCTAGTCTATCTGTCTTGCATTCTGTAGTAATGGGAAGATGTTTCATTTAGCTTTGTCATTTTATGGGAGCTATGTTGATGTTTATTTATATTGCAATCAGAGCTATTGTAATTTTATATGTTAAGATTTTATTTATTGATGTTTGCAGTTATGAACAATAATGATACATAACAATATAGGAATATTATTATTATCGTTATATGCCTAATAAATGAATATTATGAGTTACACATTTGTAAGACTTTTTATATAACCTCAATATTTGGAGATAAATGGATCAGTAAGTTACTCATATGTCACCTAGGAGATTTCATAACATATTTTACATATCACAATCAATTTTTATTATCTCTTGCAAGAGTTAGAAACTTATCATGGGCTTCACAGATCTTCTAGAATAATAACTAGAGAAAGTGTTGACCCTTACACTATATGCTTAATCACATAATAAGTCAATAAGGGCAACGAGTCACTGATTTTAACATTCATCCGAAACAATTAGCAGATATTTTTTTTATTGATATTGATGATTTAGTGAGTTCATCCACTAAAGCTATAAAGTTAATAGATTCAACTTGTTAGATTTCAATAGTGAAGATATCTCAAGATTATCGATATATGTAGTACTTTTTAATAGATTGCAACTTTTATTTATTATAGTATGTCACAACACTTTCACATAATAAAACATAACTACTTGATACAAGACTCCATTAGATTGATTGATGGAACATATGTGAATGGTTTTGTCCCTACAATTGATAAGGTGGCATACATATATGACATTGATATATGATTTACTTTCGTAATGACTAGATGGAAAGGAAGAGTGCATGATAATCACATCTTCAAGTTTGCCACACGTTGTAGTTAGTATAATTTTCTTATGCCTCCTCCAAATTTGGTCTTATTAAAGTATTTATTAATTTAAGATGAATATATACATAAACTTATTGTTGTAGATTTAAATAAAAAAATTAGTTTGTGGATGTTGTTTACTCTATACAATGAGGGGTTTTAAAGCCATTTTCTGACAGAAAATAACATATCTTTGATTTTTGATAAGAGTAGCCAAGTGATTTGAGGAAAGAAAAGATGTTCAATAAATGACAGTCATTATTATGTGGTGTCATTGAGCGAGTATTTGGCATTTGAAAAAGTAAATAGGTTATTTTGCAAGACATGCATACGTACTCCTTCAAGAAGCAGGTTAAAATAGCAGCAATTATCACAGCTCTATATAATTATATACGACATCACTTCTCACTCATAATATTAAATTTCATTTTGTTGATGAAGATCAATCATATGTGCCACTCAAAGCTTTGAATATTGAATACGTCAATTATTGCTACAAATTAATCAAGATACGATAGACTTTAAAGCACAAGATGAGGAAGGAGCTAAGAAGGTGAAAGAGCTATGAGATTAAATTATAAATGCTTTAGTTAGTGATTAAAAGAGTTTGTGATTTGTACTAATTATTGGCTTATATTTATTGATGTTTCTAATATATGTTTAAAATTATGATTATCAATGTTTGAAGGTCAATTGAAACTAGCAAGCATTGTTGTATATGTTCTTCATGACTATATTAATATTTTTGTTTTGCTGGTTCTCAAAATTTAATTCTGCAAGATTAATTTATATATGTTAATATTTTTGTTGCTAACATTATGTGTTTCAAAATATGATTTTAAGGATCCCAACTATTTTTAGATTTGTCTATTATAATTGTGGTTCATAATGTTGTATGTTAACTTCACATCGATAAAATAATTATAAGAGAAAATTTTATAGGTGTCTTGAAAATTGAATACAAGATGATTGTAACTTTTTTTCAGATGGGCTAAAGATTATGAGGAAAAAATTTCAGATAATAATCAAACCATGCAGAGAGTATCATTGGAGAAAAAAATTTTCAAAAGATTGATTATTTTGAGATTAGCTTAATATTATGATCACATTAGCTGTTATAATTATAATTTTAATATTGATGTTATTCAATTATTATATAAACTTCGAGCAAAATAATAATGAATTTATGATTATCTATGAATTTCATAAAATTTATTTCTTGTTATTATATTTTATGATATTCAACACAAAGATATTTTCAAATAATTGCTACACAAAAAAAAACCTAAAGTTATTATAATATTTTTAAATGCTTGTTTGTTTTGAGTTTATTTTTATAAATATATATTTAATTAACAAAGTGCTCTAAAATATCACTTAAAATATTTATTTAAATATTTTCAAGTTTTGAATAATAATATAAAATGATTGCCTTAGAATAGTAATGCAAATTCATTGAGTTACTATTAGAATTAATTTGACCTATTATTTTTGTGTAAATTTTTTGGACTTATTCAAATTTTATTTATAAATCATCTTCATCATATTATATACTATTTGATGCTCCTTTTATGATTTTTTTAGTAGCCAATGTGAGAAAGGTCGAATATTTGATTTGAATTCTTTAAAAAATTATCTATGTTTATACAAATAAGTTTTTTGAGGGTATCTTGCTTTCATTTTGTGAATTTTTTTCTTCAAAGTGTTTTAAAAAAGTATATTATTTAATGATTATTTTTTATAATTTTCAAAATTATTAATTTCAATATTTGAATAAATTTATATAGAAAATTTATTAAATTTAAAAATAATTTGAATTATTATCATTATATTATTTTTATATATTATAAAAAATATTTTAAAATATAAATATCTTAAATCCATTTTATGAAATTTATATCAATAATATTTTTCTTTTTTATGAGTTCTATCTAGTTAAAAAAATTGATTAACTCAAGATACATTATCATTAATCTAACTTAAATTTTTAATACTTTTTCATTTTAGAAAATTATTAGTATTTAATTTTAATAGAATTTATAAAAATCAAGATATCTTGATATTTGGATAATTTCACCTAAAGGGAAAGGTTATATGATGTGTTTGAATATGTTATTTATTTGAGTTATTTTATGATTATATAAATATTATATTAAATATGAATTATATATTATAAATTAAAACATATGTTTTTAACATTGAATTTGTACTAACACACTAGAAATGATATAACAAAATAATAAACCTATCAAGTCACTATATTTAATATTATTGCATTATTATTTAACTTTCTTTAATTATATAAACTTTTTTATTGTATAATTTATTATATGAACTTATTAGATATTGATGATTTTATTTTATTACATTTTTAATGATATTAAGGACTTAATATTATTAAAAAAAAATTCTTTTGAATTAATCTTAAATAACATCTATTATATATCATATATAATTTAACACTCCAATATAAGAGAATTGTCACTTTAAATTTTGATAATTCTCATCTTGAAAATCAGTTGTATGTAGCAAACAAGTATTATAAATATTTATTTTTATGATAAAAAAAAAAAAAACTTAATGAGTCTATTTTTAAGTGCCCATATACAAAATGAAAAGAAAAAAAAAGAAATGAATGAAAATGTCTTCTTGACATCCTCCTTAAGATTTCCCAAGGATGCATTGATGTTCACAATCATTATATATATATTACAAAATATTGCCACAAAAAACCAAGAAATATATAAGAAAAATCTCTTTAAGATTTAATACAGCCATAATTTAAAAAAAAATGAAAATATGAAACAATAAATAGTTATAAAAATGGAAGCAGCAAAGAAACACAAAATAAGATTTCCATTACTATAAGCTTATAGCCAACAGTACACTTTCCTCTACATGAGGATCAAAAAGCATTGGGCATATATCTACAACAGCAGCTGAAAATAATAATAATAAAAAAAAAACAGTTCAATATACTAATAAATAACAAAATAATAATATATATATATATATATATATATATATATATATATATATATATATATATATATATATATATATATATATATATATATATATAAAGGATTCTAAAATAATGAACAAAAGATCTGCTCCTTCACCCTATCATGGAGATTGTTGGCTTGTTAGCTAGTAACCAAATAGCTCAAAAAACTGGTGTTCTTCAGCTTCTATTATCAGAACACCAGAGACTAAGATAGAAGAGGCCAAAAGGTTTTTTGATAATGGGGTCTTCTTCAACTTCCCTAACACAATTGCCCAAAGAAAACAGATAAGAATCAGTGTAAGACAGGCATTATTGGTATTAATTGTTTCACATTTTGATTCAGACAGGATGAATATAAGAGAAAACTAAAGTAAGATAACAATATGTTCCATAGTAATAGCATTACCATGAAGTAAAATCTATGGTTAAATTAGTGTCAAATAAATTGCAGATATGGTGGCAGATGTGGAGAAATGAAAATCTAGTACTTAGTTGGATAAAAGGAAGAGCTAGAATAATGATCTAGATAAAAAGTAAAAGATATCATATAGAGAGAGAGAGAGAGAGAGAGAGAGAGAGAGAGTATTGGCAAGCAATCTATTAGGTAGAATTGCCAAATGAAAACTGGTGCTACCAAATATCAGGAATTATAAGATGAAACTTTGATCATAGCTTTATAAGATCACATGGTATTTGAAGTTTTTGACATTAAATATCACAGAAAAAAATAGACAAAAATAATACAAAAAAAAAATAGCCTGAGCATATAATGCAATCTACATGTAGCCACCATGAAATACTATTGCAAAATTCTAATTTATTGTCAAACCTTTAGCTGCTCTTTCATCCCTCTATCGTTGGTCAATCTGTTTGTTTTCAAATTCTATCCATGTCACTTTAGGCTTTCTAAATGCCAAATTGTCAATATAGTATTAAAGAAGGAATCATAAAGCCTCTACCAAAATTGTTTTGAAACAGATCACAGAAATCTTCATGATGGTTAATAATGAAACTTGCAATATTGCAAGGAATTTCAAGAACAAGAATCACAAAGATTTCAAAAGCCATTATTGCAAAGAATGCTTTGGTGGATGGGACATTTTACTAACAATTCGCACTTTCCAGAACAAAAAATGCTTACCGTTCTAGAAACCAATGCCACCAATCTTGAGTCCAAAGCTTCTATATTACATAAGTTTCATTATGTATTATATCAATATTTTCTTACGAACGATAGTGATTCTGCAAAACTATCCCAAATACAAAATACAAGCGTTCATTCTAATGGATGTAGTGAAAATCTGAAAAACCAGGAGCTCATATAAACACAACAAAGAAAAGAGTCATGGGAGACCTATTGACAACTTAATTTATTTATTTTGAGTACCTTGCAGAGAAAGTATAAGAAAATTAATTTAAACAAAGTCAAATTCAGAGAGATTATATATCAGTATGTGTGAATGTGGCTGTGAAACTTCAAATATTCGACTGGTGTGGGAAATCAGTCATTGAATTCTAGTGTTGTGCATATAACAAAAGCGAATAAATACAAAAAAAAAAGGTAAAGTAACGGCGTATAATTATAAAATAATAGTTTGCAAGCTGTAAACATAATAGAAACTACAATATTTAGAATATTCAAGATGGTGCCCACTTTTCAACAAGCTAACACACACACATAGAGATGCATAACATAATTAGTAATTAAAAAATATTTCATAAAATCAATATCCTATACAAGCAATTTCATAATTTAAAAAAATGTAAAACTCCATTGGCTCTAATGGTTCAGTCTCAGCCCAGTGCTCACAGCTACTTCACGTAGGAGAAGACAAAGTATTACCTTTTTTGGAAAGCAATTCTGTTCTAATTACACCAAATCACATGGAGGTTTGACAAAGCATTTTTCTATTTCAGTTGGATTACATCAAGGATCGGGTTTAAGCCCATATCTTTTTGCTTTAGTTATGGATGCTCTTACTAAACATTTACAGGAGGTTGTGCCTTAGTGTATGTTTTTTGCTGATGATATTTTTCTTGTTGACAAGACTTGAGAGGGAGTTCAAGAGAAACTTGAATTATAGATGTCAACTTTAGAGTTGGATAGATCTAAAACCGAATACATTGTGTAATTTTAATTGTAGAAGATCTCGTGGCGGGATTGTTACAATAAGTGGTCAATTTAATAAAAAGAATGAACATTCTGGATAGGTCTATTGTTCAAAGTGATAGTGAAATGTATTGAGCCTGTTGTGTGATAAGAAAATACAACCTAAACTTAAAAGAAAAATTTTATAACATGGTGGTGAGACCTGCAATGCTTTATGATGGAGAATGTTTGGCCAATAAAAGAGAAGTAAAAAAAAATAAGTATTGCAAAGATGAGGATGTTCAAGTGGATGAGTGGCTTTATACTTAAGAGATTAAATGCAAAACGAATATATACGTGAAAAGGTTGGAGTAGCTCTAGTGGCAGATAAGATTAAAACATCCATAGTCCAATGACCAAGTTAAAAAAGTAAATGTATTAGATTCAGCATATGTTAAGAGAGGTAGAGATAGACCTAAGAAGATTTTGTTAGAAGTATAAAAATTAATCGTATTTTATTAGAATTAAATGAGAATTAATAGGGCATAATGGAGAAGAAGGATTCATGTAGCCGAGCCCACATAGTGGAGTAAAGACTTATTGTTGTACACCAACTCAGAAAAACAAATCTTTATTTTCTTTTCCCGTAAAATTGTTTTGACTAAGAAAATAATATGGACTCCTCTCGACCGAAAGATGCATAAAAACCAACCTGATTCAATAAAGAATAGTTAGGCTAGAAGGGAATAGCATGCGCATAACGATCACAAATAATAAACAACAATACATTACTCAAAATTTTTATTAAATGGCCTAATTTGCGCCAAAATAGATAATGTTTTGCTAGTTTTACTAACTAAAACATTGAAGTATCTTGTAGTACTACCTACAGAAATCAATCAAAATTGAAACTCTAAGAGTAAGATATTTGATTATTTCATTGAAAATTGCATATTAATGTATAGTTTAATAATAAATTATTCAGAATAAGCCTCCCACATTTGTAATTAGGCTTCTCATTTATACTCTAAGGCATATGAAGATTCATTTCTTTAAGTGATTCATTAAAATGGAAAAAGCGTAAAATTTTACTCCAACTAGTAAGGATCCCTCTTCTCTTCCTCCTATAGTCACAGCAGCTGTTAATTAATTATAAGATAATGGTCAAGTAAAAGTGCAATGGTTAGTCCACTAATTCTTTATAGCTAATAAATAACCATTAAATTAAAATAAGACAATTATTTTTCTTTAGGATTAAACAGAGGCAAGCAATTTTAATGACAAGGTGTTCATGATTAAGCCTAAAGATAAACTAGTATTTGTAAACAGGCTTCTTGTTAACACACTACCACGTCTGTTACCGGTAAGCCATTTATTAAAATGGGAAGGATGCCTAATTAACACCAACAAGTGGCAAGGATCACACTACTCATGTTCCAGCACTCACAACAAGTGTCAATTAACTATAAGAAAATGGTCCAGAAAACATAAAATGGTAAATCATCATAACTCGTTATTTCATAATACCTACTTAATAACCATTAAATTAAAAATCAGATGATTAGTTTTCTTCAGAATTGAATAGAAGCTGCAAATTTTATGTTAGACATCGTTTCAATATATAACAATAATATATCTGTATCTGATAATTATTGTAAATCTTTGAATATTTAGATGAAAACATGTAAACATTTATCATTCATATTAAAAGTTGTAGAAATGAAAGTTTTAATTAAATAAGGTGTAGAGATTTTGAATACAAATTGCTCACAATGAAATTTTTATGTTAAATGCCGAACGTTAAAAATCATCCCCAGCTCACATTCTCCTAGCTATTGGATGAACTTCAAAATTATTCAAGCATGCCAGTCATATCATGTACAAAGGATTTAAACACGAGGAGCTCTCACCTCTCATTATATGTTCACTTACATAATGAGCTTATGGCCCTATGCTAAATTAGCTGGGTTGTCCCGGATGCTTCAAGTTTACTTCAACAATCAAGCACAAACTTAAGCTACTCAAGAACATAACGCCGAATTGGCATCACTATCAATAAGCACCACACTCTTTTCAAGATGGCATCGTCAACCATGAATTGATATACGATATGCTTAAGAGTTAAGACTGAAGGACTGTGGAGCTTATCAACTTTTCCCCTCTTTTTATAATTTATACTTTAAAAGAGCTAAATATTGTCATTAACTTTCTTCCAGAAAAGGGCTATTGTCTTACCTCAATCTACCAAATTTTGCTTGTTCTCCTCTACTTTAAGTTGCCTCGCTGCAACTTAGCAGTCACAGATTAGAATCATGTTAACAACCATAGACCAGGCATTGACAGAAAACCTCATCCATTGGGAGCATATTTACAACGTTAATCTCTAACCAAAAACAAACATTGCCTAGTCCTTCAACAACGAAGAGAGAAACCTATAAAATAGTCTACAATGGCTCTCAATATACCACTCACCAATCAGCAAATCAATCTAATGACCAATAACCATGAAATGACTAGTAGGTGTCAATTATTTTGGTTGATAAGATCCTTGAAAGTTAGCCTTAGATTTGAATCTCGCTTATATCATAATAAAGTCATACTAACGGAATTGGGTGAGCAAAAGAAAAATCATGTAATGACTAACAACTTTCAAAGCAATCATCCTCAAATACTTTCCTCAGCAACAATAATCTTTAGTTTGTAGCCATATGCTCCACGATATATAATCCTTAACCTACACACCCCTATTTGTAGGAAAAAAATTGAAGGCAACACCGCCTTAAGACTTGAAACACGCCAGTCAAATATTTCGTCAAATTTCATATTAGCAGTAAATCGATTTGTTTCATTTGCATCATCTTCTAGACAAACTAATTAAAAAAATGCTCAAATTTGGCATAGTCTAAGGCATACAAAAATAGATTGTTAGTATTCTAATGATACAAAGTTAATTCAAAGATTGATGCAATTGATTTCACAAGAACTGCAAGAACCTTTGAAACTTGAATAACAAGAGTTAGATTTTGTATGAAAAATCCCTAAATTTTAAAATTTTATGGGAGACAAATAACTCTTTTGCAAACGTAGGCCATAATTTCAAATAAAATAAAATAAATCCACTAAAAAAAAAAAATCAAGAGTTGCAGAAAAGACAGTAAAGCAAAGACATGCTAGCAATGATCTTCCTCTACCAAAATTAAAACACAATCTCTGAACAACATGCAACGATCACTTCTCCATCAAGCTCTTAAACTGTCTGTAACAGACTAAGAGATGACCTGCAAGCCTCCCACCTAAAAAGAATGCACTATTTGCACAACTCTAAATAACTAATGACATGGCATTAACCAACAACAACACATTTTGAAGATGAAGTTGTAACTCCAACTATCATCAATTGTAAACATACTTTTAATTATCGATAAAACTCCGCTTTCATCAATAGTCTTGGGAGGAGGGGGGGTTCGGGGGCGATAAAACTCTGCACACATAGTTTTAAGTGATTTCGACACAACTTGGATCTAGGAAGCACTCAAGTAACCATAAATAACTTCATTCATTCAAATGTTCATCATAGACCACCATTTATTAAAAAAAATTATAAAAATAAATCTTAATTTAAAATTTAATACCCACTTCTGTTAAAAACTGCTCAAATTATGGCATGATAATTTAAATTCAATTTTAAAATCAACCAAAAAAGTTTGAGCCTCATAAAATAAATCAATTTAAAACTAAGAGAAATTCGACCATAAAAAGACATTGGCCTAAAAAAGCATGAAAAACAAGTCTAATTCAACTCCTTCATGGCTTAAACCCATAATAATTAGCCTATAAGAAATTGGAATCGAGCCTAAAAAGTTCAGGCCTTAATTAGAGGATTAATTTTAACCATATTATTCTTATTAATAGACTATTTCATAAAAGTGAAGTAATATGTTTATGCATCTTTTTATATTGAAATCATCTCCACCTTTTACCAGAATCTATAACAAAAATCAAAATAATTTTGATTTTAAACTTCAAAAAAAAAAATCCTTAAAAAAGCCTCTTTCAATAATTGCTTAGAATTTTCATCACTTCGTGATGAATTCATCTTCATCTAATATATTGTTATTGCCACCCTCCACTTAGTCAAAGTCTCTGTTTTTTTTTTTTTCGCTTGAGCTACTTTATATATCCCTCTTTCTCCTTATTTCCTAACCAATTATGCAAGTCATCAAGAGCTATAATTTAAGCTTTTACTTCCTATCTTATTTTAAAATTTCTCAGTTTCCATATTCTAAATATGTCTAAATATTTTTTTTACAAGAAAAGGAGATGCATAGGACTAAATATTTTTCTTACCGCTGATTGACAAGAAAAGAAATTGTGAAGAAAATCAGACGATCAGCAATATAACACAATTAGGAGTATAACCTGGACCAAAGTACTAGAAACTATTCTGCCAATTAGTAACTTTATGAAGGAACTCGAAGAAAGTTACCCTGCATTTTGTAAAAATTAAGTGACCAATAAACCTATATATACAAGATGGACATATAACAATACCAATATAAACTTTTGTTCAAAATACCATATAATATGCAGTAAATTCTAGTTTGTCACCAGAAAACAGCTTTTCAGAATTCCTGAAAAAAATGAAATTGTAAAGCAACAACAATAAGCTAATAATTCATCAGCTACAGATGTGTATTTAATATAAATATTATCTCTGTTGGATAATAATACAATCTAACACAAGAACGAAGTACTCACTTAGAGAATCAGAGGAAGCTGCCATTTTCTTGGAAAAAAACACTATAGCATGCTTTGTCATCAAAAAGGTTGATCTCCAACAACATACTAGTCTAAAACTATTTTTGTATTGTTGATAAAATCAAAGTTAGGCGCCCATTGATGGCTAAGATAAATGATTTTGAATGAAGCTACATTCCAGAATCATCATCTAAAGTCAGCCAAAAAACAGCTGATAAAGCTATGCAGCTTTAACAAAACCCAATGAATGTTGAAAAAAGCCATTAGAATTAATGGAGTGATTTGATGAATGGAACAAGGAACTTCGTCATTAGGAGACTGGCTATTCTTCAGAATCATCCAAGTGTTCCTCACTCTTTGTTTCAGTGGATGGCTGAAGAAGTTCCAAAGGAGTCGCAGCTGGGTCAAGCTCAAGGCAACCCTTTGGAGCATTATCAGCTTCTTCACCTGTGAGCGCATAAGAAGGTACCTGATGTGAGAACCGAAACATTTCTCGTTTCGGGATCATCTTCACCTCTTTTGGATCAAAATGCCGCTTAAAAACTGTTTTGAATCCAGCAACCTTCACTAAGGAAACAACTGGGACTCCTTGATCCTCATTATAATCCCCAAGGACCTCAACCATGTCATATTTGTGGATCACATCATCTGAAGTATGCTCATTCCAGTGAGGAGTCCAATTTCTGTACAAGGCCCAAGTGTCACCTTTTCTAGGAAGAATTCTAATTACTCCCCGAAAACCTTTCTCCCATTTAACCTTATGTGAAAAAATATTGATTGAATCAATAACTTCATATCTTACAACTCTAAACTCTCCACAGGTTTTAGAAAAACCAGTGCTGACCCAATCTAAATCAGCAAATTCAGCATTGGACTTTGATGTGAGAAAACTCATGCGGACCTTGAAAGGTTTTGTGGATAAAACTTTCTGAATTAAGGCATAATACCGAGGCATGCCATCATCATCATCATAGGTAGCCCATATTTGATCACCTCCAAAAGCTTTTTCTGTGCGATCATTGTCAAAATCATGAAAATCTGGATCAGGAACATCAATTGACACGGGCAGATCAGAATCTTTATCTGAATCATCATCACCGTCACCTTGTTGAACCTCCTTCTGACAAACTTCCTTATTACTCCTGGAATCAAGTATTTCTTTTTCTGCATATCCCCTTTGAACTGGGTCCTTCGGAAGATCATCAACTTCCTTTAACCCTTTAATATCCTCTTTAGGCTTTTGCTTATTCTTTGTTTTATCCTTTTCCCTACCCTTGGCAGCTTCAGCTGAATTGAATTCTGCTATTTTCTTTAATATTCCAGACTTGACCTTTTTCATCAGCAAAGCTCGAACATCTAAATGTGCACATTCCCTGTTAAAAGTTGCCTGCCTCGAGCTCAACCTAGACTTCAAAGAATCTCCAGTAACCTTATCCCCTTCAGAAAAAGTATTTTTAGTTGCACCAACAGAATGATCCATCTGATTTCCAACACAGTTATTCCCAGCATCATTCCAAATGTCCCCTCTTCTATTCACATTTATATTAGCACCAGTTCCAGTATTAAGATTTGCAGAAGTATTAGCATTCTTTCTTGTAGCATTATACCTCTTCCGAAGAAACTCTTCCCTTCTAACCGCTGCCTGAGCTTCTTCCCGCTGCCTTTTTGCTTTCTCGTATGCTTGCTGAACCACACTAGCAGCCTGTGCAACAGTAGCAGACGAGCCATCAGTACCAGCTGTAGAAGAAAGTCCAGAGAACGGGCCCCACTGGAAATTTGTACCAGAAGATGAATCAGCATTTGCTCTATACTGAAGCCCTGAGGATCCCATTCCTGTTGGAGCAGATGCATTGTTATTTTTATTACCATGGTTGTACTGCTTTGCTGACCATTTAGGTGGACGAAGTCCACTGGGAGGAGCAGGCAATTCTGTGGCAAGAAATGGTTGCTTGCATTTAGGACATAAAAGGCTTTTGTTGAGGTACATTCTATGGTATTCATATTGCATGCAGCATCCAGCACATGAAGTCCAGAAAGTTGTCAGCTGTGACTGAGTTGGAGGTGATGGCCCAGTTGTGGGCCTCTGCACATTGGTCTTCTGAGCTGCCACTTTTGCTGTAGCACTGTTAGCAAACTGATAAAAACCGTTACTAGGAGTCTTAGGAGCAGAGGTGGTTTTGCTTGGCTGCGAGACCTTTTGCTGAAGACCTTTCGTGTGCATCCTCTGGTCATATAACATTTTCTTACTCCTATCAGACAGCACATTCCAGGCCTCAGAAACAAGCTGGAAAGCACCTTCTGCACCTGTAAATTTGTTCTTATCTGGATGCAGAAGAAGAGCTAGTTTCCTGTACTGCCTTTTCACTGTCTCTTCATCTGCCAAAGCATTGACATGAAGGATTGCATACAAATCCTTCTCCCCATTTACTTTAGCTTCTGATGCAAGATAAACATCCAAAGTTGTTATCATTTGACTGATTCCTTCCAGAGATGGAAAAAGAGCCTGGGCCTTTAATGCAAATTTCTTGGCACCAACATAGTCTTTCTCAGAAGCCTTCCTTTCAGCAATCTCTTTCGCCCTAAGGGCTTCATCCCTATTACATTCCATTTCCTAAAATGACACAATCACCAACAGAAATTCAGGTTCAGGACCTCAAAGCAGTGATCTAAAGGATTCTGCCAAATCCTAGATAAACCATATTTCACTTTTTACAGAATAAATTGGGATTCTAACACCCGGTATGATGACTGAGATAAATATATAGACTATAAAGACATATAAAGAAAGAGGAATGTTGAGCATTGACGTGAAATTTTGAAAAAGTAACATTTCAGCACAAACTATGTTTAAATTCTAATAACATGATACGAAGAAGAGATATACTTATAGTTTGAATGCTCTAATACACAGGACACTGACTTTAAAATGGCAGCATTGCGTAGAATAAAAGGACAACAGAGTTTGCCACCGCACAAAATCAGAAAAACCTAGGTGCTTTAGCCTATATCAGAAGCTCGGTATAAGCATGCGAAGATTGAGAGTGCGCGTAGAGGAAAGTTCTCGTAGGAGTAATTGACAACAAGCGACAAAGAAAATGCAAAACCACGTAAGAGCTAAAAAAGATGCATGCAGAAAAATGAAAACATAGCACACTAAAGCCGAATTAGCGAAACCCACTTTCAGGGAGATCGAATCAGTAATTGTTGACATGGAAAGCCCACTTTCAGGGATAAAATTAGCGAAACCCTAGGCGCTCGATCTCCCGCTTCTAACTACGGTGTCTATAAAAATATATTCGTTGGAAAGGTCTGCCAAAACGGAAAAGAAATAGGAACCACCTGTCTGCAGAGAACCAACGCTCGATGCTCAATTTCAGATGGTGGACTGCTGTCTGAATGTCTTCATCTCCAAATTCCTCCCCACCAAAGCCGGTAAAAAAAACAAGAAATAGGTTAAAAGGAATTTTTGCCAAAAGACCTCCTCAAGCCCTAAGCAAAACTAGCATTACCAAATATACGAGAAGAAGAAAAACAAGAGGACAAGGGCATTCAAGGATCTCTCTCCCGCTTTATCAAAATATTTTTGCAAACCCTAACTTAACTAGAGTTAAAGAAAAAGAGTAGAGGTTAAAATTAACCATAGTTAAGATTTCAAGTTTTTTCTTTCTATTCTAAGTAAGATTAAATTTATCAAATAATAATAATAATAATAATAATTTATAATAAAATAATGTAAATACATTACTCATAATATACATATATTTCACATTCACATGTAAGTTGACTCATGTGGGCCCACAAAATAAGATTTTTTTAAATTACTATAAAGCTTACTTAAAAATTAATATGGGGAAACACAATAAAACAATTTAATGGATTAATTAGTTAGATCATTATATATGTAGCATAAAAATTTACATATTTATAAAATTAACACTCTTATTATTTTTAAAATTATAGAACTCATATATTTATTAGTGTTTGATTTAAACTATTAAAAATTGATAAAAATAAAAGATATGATTAAGTAAAAATAATGTGTGCATTAAAATAATTAAGCATAAAAGAGAGGAAAATTATAATTATGATGAATATGCCTTCAAATAAATCAAGTAATCATGGGCCATTTATCATAAGTTAAATAAAGCTAAAATTATATTTAAGTTGGACTCTTTCACAAACATTTTAAGCACTTTTATTCTTATGGTTAGTTTTTTTTTAATTTAAATGATTAGATCTTACATCTCTTGAATTATAATAACTTAAAAGTTAGATTTTTGTTGTATTAGATAAGGCCATATTGCATTAAAATGTGTAATCTCCTCTTTGATGCTCTATTAATGCAAAGAAATGATCCATTATAAGTGCTCTCTAGATCTTAATAGTGTAGATAATCACTTCAAATTATATGTGCAGAGTTTTATTTATTTATTTCAATTCTCTATCAAGTTTTGGTATCTGACTAAGTTCTACTAAAAGTTGCTTTTGATTTATAGTAATCCTAAATTTTTTTTTCCTAACTCTATATTAACAAAAATCAACTCATGGAAAGCTCTCGCTCATTTGAACCCAAGACTCGTGCTAAAAGACTCTCATTCTCTAATGAAACCTTAATCTTTCAAAATTGTGCTACTAAACCAAATCTCATCACATGTTACTTATAATTTCATTACTTACATCCTTGCCTTCAAACATGCTCAACACTAATGGTGCATTTCAATGACTAATACTCACAACTTTTCAAGTACCCTTAAAACTAGTTTGCCCTCAAAACAAAAGCTAATAACATATTAATCACTCACACCAATCTACATTGCACTTAAAATGCAAGTCACACACATCTCTCCACTTCTTTCAACCACAAGTGTTCATCAAGGGTGTCAATTTGGGTCAATAATTAAGTTGACCTAAATAGGTATGACTCGAATCTGATTCATTTATTAAACAAATCAAAAAACTTGACTAAAACCTAACCCTCCTTCAACCCAATTGAATTAAACATGACCCAAGTGACCAACTTGGACATGCATTTTAAGTCAAATTTTGGTCAATCTTGGACATAAATCTAACCCAAAAAAATTAAATGAGATAGACTTCTAAAACCCAAACTTGACCCAAAAGTTGATTAGGTCAATCCAAACTTAGATTTGTTTGGGTCAAATAAATGTCAAGTGTCAATCTAATCAAATATTTATACCCGCATCAAACCTTTCCCACATTGTGTCCTTATATGCATCACACACATGATTTTGCTTATCTATGCACTTACATCAGGGTTAACATCATGAATGCTTCTCTAATTATAATACTATTAATTACTTGACTTCGGCTATCATTGTTGTCACCAACTAAAGAAAGATCTTTTACCTTTAAGTAAATCATATTTTTAAAATTTTCAACCCTACCACTAATAACACACACACACACACACACACACACACACACACACACACACACACACACACACACATATATATATATATATATATATATATATATATATATATATATATATATGATCATTAAATTCCATGTAAAAATGATAATATTAAAATCATACATGAAGTCCAACATTTTATACTAAATAGTGACTATGAGAGTTAACTCTATTTTCCACTAAGTATTATTTTTCTTACAACTATGTAATTTTAAACTAATTAAATTATTTTGTACATGCTTGATGGTAGTAAACTTGATTTTATGGTGAACACAATTTAATTAATTAGCATTAATATTTGCTAATAATTATTCCAAGTTCACCTTTTTGTATATCATTTAGCTATCATTTTAAATTGTGTGAGTCAATTAGTCTAGTTGGTAAGGCAATTGGAAGTTGTTACCAAAATCTTATGTTTAAATCCAGCCTACACCACAATTAAGTCTCATCTTATGAACTTGAGTGAGCAAAAATAAGCTATCATATTAGATTGCACTCACATATTACAACATTATTATTTGTAATCATGTCACTCACTCTATAATTAGTCTAACATAATTTCAAGGAATGTCATGCTTAATATAATGAATTTACATTTTTAGATATTTAACTTAAAAGCACTAAAAATCTTGAGATGAATAACATTATCAAATAAATGAGGGAATTTTTATATTGGATGAGTAAGAACTAATAGGGAATTCAATAGTAAGCTAGGTACTATTCTATAAAATCATCTACTTGATTATAAAATTACTAATAAATTATTTTAAGATTTAAATTAGTTTGTATAGCACATTTATCCTACATAAGTTGAGGAGGGACACAATAATAGCTAATCCATATTGTGCTCTTAATAACATTACATACTAAAATTGTCCACCCAAGGACAATATCAATATAGACCAATCTCGACCACCACCCTTAATGGCACCACTAACAATCATCATGATCATGCTTAAAAGATTAAGATCAATGCAATAACATTTAATGGTTGTTATATCACATAGATTAAGATTCTAAAATTTATTACTTCTTCGCTTGGCATGAGAAGGATGATATGTGATGTGCTAAAATTTTTAAATTAAGATTGATAAAATAATTTAATTATCATAAAATAATTTTATCTATAATATTGATTTCAAGAAGATGTCCATATCTCTTCTTAAGCTAGAATCTAAAGAATTTTAGTGTAGAATATTAACCATTCCATTATAAAAGATGTCTTGCTAATTGTAGTGTTTATTTTTGATTAGGTATATGGGAGACACCACGTAGATCTGAGGGTGTACTTATTAAAGTGTGTGATGGATTGAGGTGTGATGTACTATCTCTCAAAAGATGCATCACCCTTCAATGGACTAATCACCTAATAATGACTCCTAAGGCATGATGAGCCTTCGAATATATGAGAGGTTTTTTCCTTACTTTATATGGATGAATAAAGTAGGGTTTATATTAAATCGGGTTCTAAAGCTCCTATGGGGCAAGCCTTAGTTAATTACATCTAGGAAGGTTATTATTTGAATACTTTCAATTAAAGTACCCAATTATTGTCTCCAAAGATTTTGAAGATAAGACAATCAGTAAATTAATTATATTGGAAAATCAAATGAGATAAATCAAAAGGATAGATTTATTATTGAAGTCAAAGGAGATAAGTAGGAAATGTTCATGATACTAAGAAACTTAGACAACATTCTAATCTACCTTATGATTGAGCTTTATATGTTTAAAATTGAGGAGAATTATTTATTTTAGTTAAAATTTTATTAGATTGCCAAGGCTTATAATCCATAATAGAATATTGTGAAAATGCTTAAGATGTGATGATTTATGCTTGTAGCCCGATAGAAATAACTATCTCGGATCTTGAATATAGGGAGCTTTAGTAAGGGCTAAAGCATTACATAATCTAAGCGAAAATGGCATAAGATTTACCTCCACAAAAGAGAGTAAACCAGTAAAGCACTCGACTGCTGGACTTATAACTGCATGGAGTAGCAACTAGCTAACTCCTCCTACGCTTTAAAACCATGCAGGAAAGCAAATAATTTTGCAAGATAGTTGAGTTGTTATTATTTAGAAAGAAACTAAAGTCTTTAAATCCACTCTAAGAGACTAGAGCATGAGTGGTATGAGATGACTCAATCTAATGCTAATCTTTTCAAATTTGATTTTAGATTTTTCATTTTAACAAAGGCCATAGGATTTTTTACTTGTCTAAATGCATAATGAAATGAGGTTATGGGCTAAAATCAGAGAGAAATATGTGTTTTCTACTACTAGGAGACCTTCAAAGGTCAAGTCTTCCCCTATCTTGTAAGGATGGAAACTCTCTCTTTACAAGAGTGGAGCAATATGAATGCATGATATTAAACATACAATATTCAGCTAAAGAATTATTAAATCTTTTAATTATCTTAATTTAACGCCTACGCTTTATGTGAGGTTATGAGTTATTTAAAAAAAATTTAGTTATAAGTTGTAGTTGGGATAGAAAAATTAATTTTTTTTCCAAAGAGCCTAATCGAATCTAGATCACACATTAAATCATCATTCATAAAGAAAGTAGAAAGAGGATTGATGTTTCTATTGCACAATTTAAACATAACATCAAATATTTTATAAATCTAATGCAAAAGAATAAAAGGTCGGTATGGTCAGGTGCCGCCGTATAACCCGAAAAGAGAAAATAGGTAGCCGAACTCTATCCTTTTACAACTCAGAATATGAAAGAATAATTATAATTTACAAATGAATAAATGCTCTGGAGGTCTTCTTATCTTCATTCTTCATATCTCTTTTATTTTTTTCATTTGGATGTGCTTACTTCAAAGGGAATCACAGGGCCACCCAAGATAAATCCTTCTAGCCACTGCTCATCCTAATCCCCCATAACTAATCCTAATTACTAATATAAAATTACATTAAAAATAGGAAAAGTGAATCCAACTACACCTATAAAGTAAGTGTTAACTAAATACACCATACAACCCAAGCAGTTATATGAGTAATTTGGACTTAGCACCCTGCACATGGGTAACTAAGCCCACTTGTCTTAATTTAGATTTTGCTTAGGGGTTAAGCAACCTATAAAACAGAGCATTGATATTTATTTTAAGCACCCTTTAAGCACAATCTTATAGAAAGTATGATTAGGCTAATCATTGTCTACCATCAAGTCTACGAAATATACATCCTAATATCCAGTCTATAATAATGCATCATAAAATCAAACATCAATCACTCTATGCACTGCTCTAATATAAAGCTAGATGTGGTGACTTAATCTAATATGTGTATTTTAAAGCTTATGTGGTATGCCTTAATTAGGCTTTATTATGATTTTCTAAGTATGAAAATGATTTAATTATAAAGAGTGGTTTTACTTTAAGTATTTTAATTGATTTTATGATTTTATTTAATGTTTTATTTTATTTTATTTGGCTTACACCTAACAACTACGTATTATAAAGAGACGAAAAGAGAGGATTACTTTCTTTTATCCTTACCTTGGGTCACTTCTAAAGCATATAAATTAATCAATTCTCTTTAATGAATGACTTATTACATGTTTTAAATTAATCTTAAGTTTAGTTCACTTTAAATAATCTCATTCAATAAGAAATGCATCTTAAGATTAATTATAATTAATTACTATCACATGACACATGTTCGGTCATTTCTTTCCATCATATGTAACATGCACATAACTAAATCTTGAGCATACCTACACATACAATATACTTTTAGCACACTTAAATGATGGAGATAAACATGTACTTTTGAAATTTAGATGTTTCATTTGATTGAATTATTTTATCACATTAATTTAAAGCTCTATCTGTGTATAAAATACATATGAATGAAATTAAATAGGTGTCATTGTTAAGGAAGTGAGATAATTAAATGACTTCCTTGGGATTAATTCGTGTTCCCGGGATGTCCAAATTATATACCCATTACATTCAAACATATGTAAGTTTATACACATAAATATAAGAAATAAAGCTTTAAACCATGTGATCAATTAATTTAATCATTTGAACAAATATGAATGCATGTCTTTCTTAGTAGAAAAAGGGGATTTTCATTCATTAGCTAAATACACATTCAAATGTATAAAAGTTTTAAGCGGATACTTTGCAATTGTTAAACCAGGGGAGTGAGGTAATAACCTCCTTGGGGCTACTTAAAGCCTTGCATCTTGAGAATGTCCAGGCTAGATATACCCTTAACTCTTAAATACACATGAATATACAAACAACTACAAGAGTGAAAAATCATGCTAAAGTTATATTTTGAAATATTTATGCATATGGAATAAAGTCTTATCTAAATTCTAGTAGTAAAGTATGTAAGAATGAAATCAAATGGAGTGCGTGCCATTCTTAAACTAGGGAAGTGAGGTAATCAAATGACCTCCTTGGGGCTAATTAAAGCCTTGTATTCCCAGGATGTCCAAGCTATATACTCATTAACATTCTTACTTACATAAATCAATATATGAATGAAAGGAAATAAACTTCACTTCATACACTTAAGCTATAATCTCATACATCTCCTATGTATTTATAATTAGCATTTATAACATATATAATCATTCACTTATAAGTTTTAAAAAATAGATTTGGATTTAATAATGATAATAATCACACATATATTAATTTAAGTCAACAAATGCAAGCTTGATATAAAGGAAATCATTTGATTTAATTAATTTTGCAAGAGATGAATGCATGAATCAAGTGACATACAACATTTAATATGATTGAAAAGAAATAAATGGACATAAGCACATGATTTCATTCAATCCAATTAACTCTTAAGGACAATCATGTTAAATAAGCTCATTTAAAATAAATCAAAATTTCTTAATGCCATTTTTAATTTCATGTTTGATTTGATTTAAGAGATGTGAGAGGAGGGGTTTGCTAATCCTAATCCCATTCCTCATGTGAGTTAATTTGATTTAATGAAGATCCATTAGATTGATTTTATGGATTAATTAGGTTAAGGTGTGAATTAGATTAATTAATCCTTATGTTATCTTAAGATAATTAATTAAATGATTATAAGATAATGTGATATGCAAATGAATTAAAAAGTAAATAGCGATACTCTTACGAAATGAAAGGGGTCTAATGCAATCACAATCATTAATTAATCAAGCTTAAGGAACTCACTTAATTACTTTTATGGTTTTCTCACACATGTAAGCAAACCATAATTTCATTAACTCTCTTTAGATTATTGAACACCTAAAGCTCTACCCATGGATCAATTAAGGGAAATCATATGCAATTACCCTTTTAATTAGGTTAATCAAGACATTAACCCATTAATCCATTCGTCTTTCTTAATTACCAATTTTAATCGATTATCACTTGAAATGAAATGGGATTAAGGGGGAAAAGGTTGGGAAAAAGGTCCCAACCTAATTACATAAGCCTCCTCATTCAATCAAACGTGATTTAGCATGATTTGAGTTTCAATTTAACTAATTAAGTAATTAATTAGTTAATTACTCATTAATTAGCATTTTTGTTGAAAAAGAAAATGAAATTTAGGGGAAGGATTAGGAGGGAGGCTCCAATCCAATTTCTTAACTCTCCCCACTATTCAATAGTGATTAACAGGTTTAATTTATTGATTAATTATTGTTCACATGCTTAAGTATTATATAATTAAGTTAAGAAGGTAATTAGGACTTAAATAATCAATTTTAGCCAATAAACATTCTCAAAACATTTGAAATTGATTGGTTAATTAATTAGGGAGTAATTAGGCTAATTAAACCTTCATTAAGCTTAATCCCATCAATGTCACGTGGTGCGCTAACGCAGCGTGCTTTTCACATTGTGTCGTGGGATTGGCTATTTAAGTAGTCACATTCATGCGCTGAGTCAGTCGGCGGTGGACGCGGTATTGATCTCCGTCATGGATCGGACGACACAAATCAATCTCACAACATAAAGGGAGAAAATAGACAAATCTAGTGCGATTTGATCAGAGTCGTCTGTTCCAATCACGCGGAATGGATGACCAGTGATCCTCCTTCCATGGCGATGAGCGATGGAGTGGTCGCCATGGATCGATCAGCTTACGAGCTTCATTCACTAAAATCAACCCACGCGAGGGATCCACAAGGATCCAATAGCTATGATGGACTTAGATGCAAATTCTCTTCACAAAGGACCAACCAAAATTTCTTATATCTATGATTTTGAGAAATTACCACGCCGGAGCTCAAGACCGGTGGTGGCATCGACGTAGGTAGCTTTTTCTAGTAGAGATGAGGCCTTATTGAGTAGCACGCAAGCCAATTCCTCTTGGTTCGCTTGGTGGATCAACTTTCATCACTGTGGAGCCTAGCTTGATCGAAATCCCTCATTCGGCTTTGGAGCTTGGGAAACAACTTGGGTGGCTTCGACGACGTGCGTGGAAGGTGTGTGTAAGAGGAATTTGATTGAGATGATGTTGACCTCATTTTTAGGATGAGCTCTTAACCCCTCCATCTTAGACATAGGACTTCTCTTAGACACTAAGGGATCCTTAGTCTTAAGACACATCTAGTGATTAGGTAGACACTCAACCTAGCCCTCGAGACTTGGAAGGGTTAGCCATAGGATTAGGTCATGCCTTAGGGGTGTTAGGAAAATTTACCTACCCTTAGCTTGAACCATTCCTCACCTTTCTTCCTTCAAATCAAACTCCAAATCAATCTTATTTGATTTTCTCTAAACTCAAATCAATGCCACATGATTAAAATCCATGATCAAAACCCATGAATGAAATTCCTAAGTCCAAATCTTTCTTAAGGACTTAGCCAAAATCATAATCAAATCAAATCAAACTCATGAGATTTTCTCATAATTCATTTATATTATCATTTATATGCACATATATAAATGAAATATAAATTCAAACCAATCAAACTAAACTCAAAATTTAAAATCAATTCATGAAATTTCCCTAAGTCATTTAAGTTTAAGGACTTAGCCTAAATCATGTTCAAATCAATTCAAATTCATGGGATTTTCTCATAATTCATTTATATTCTCATCTATATTCACATATATAAATGAAATATAAATTCAAATCAATCAAACTAAATCCAACAATCAAAATTTCAAAATCCAAAATCTTTCCTAAGTCCTTTAAATTCCTTTTAATGGACTTAGCCTAAATCATGATCAATTCACTTCAAATCCTTGAAATTTTTTCATGATCCATTTATATTCTCATTTATATTCACATATATAAATGAAATATAAATTCAAATAATCAAAATCACTTCCAAAAATCAAACTCAAATCTACTCAAAATCCAACCTAAGCTTTCAAGTCAAAATCTTGAACTTAGTCAAATCAACTTCAAATCAAGCCAAACTCTTGATTTTCCTTCATGATTCAATCAACCCTATAATCATGAATCCAAATATAAATACAAACTTCAATCAATAACCAAAATCCAATTCAAAAATCGGACCCCAAATCCATTCATATTCTTCATTTGAATATGAAATTATCAAATGAATCAAAACCCATTTGACTTCAAACCACTTGCAAATAGATTTATATTTCAATCATAAGTCCATATACAAGTTCAATCAAACTCAAATCAAGCTTTAGCCATTTGACTCACTTAGGCTTACCCAAAGTGACCTAAGTACCCTTATGAGCCAAATTCTAATCCTAACAAATTGGATTGAATCAAACTCACCTATGCTCTCATCATGATCAACAATCATCATAAGATGATCAATCAATCAAATTGGTCAAACCAAGTCAAACCTAAGGGTTGACCAAGTCAACACCTAGCCAAAATGAAACCTAACATAGCCAAAATCCACCATAGGCCAAATTGATTGAAACCATTGATCTAAGTTCATTCATGACCTATGTTTGAACTTGACCAAGTCAACATTTGAGCCTAACCTAGTTCAATTGGCCACTTGACCCAAGTTGACCCAACTTGACCTAAAAAGTCAAAATGTGTCAAAACTTGATCTAAGCCAAATTTATTAAAACCAATGGGTCAAGTTCATTCCAAATCACTTGTTGAATTTGAACAAAATCTCAATTGGCCAACTAGACCCAAACCTAGCCCAATTGACCTTGAACCCGACATGACCTAAAGGGGTCATGTTGCGCCAAATTCAAACTTAACCAAAATTGATTAAAACAAAGATACCAATCTACTTCATATGACTAACCAAACCTAAACCTACCCATGACCTAGCTCAAATAGGTCAAATGGGTCAAATTGGTCAACTTGACCCATTTGACCTAAATAAAGTCATATGAGCCAAACTCAAAACTAAATCAAATTGAATCAAACCAAAGCCACCAAAATATTTCAAATGGTCATATGAACTTGTCCCAACCCTAGTTTGACCAAATTTGACCAATTGGTCAACTTGACTTGACCCAGTTTTGACCTAAATGGGTCAACATGAGCCAAACCATATCAAATGAACTCCAAATCCAATGAAACTTGGCCAAACCTATTTTATCAACATACCTGACATATTCAAATTCAAAAATCAACAAAATGACCATTCTATCCTTAGGCCATAGAATAATCTTTTGTCAAATCCATGGGGAATTTGGTCAAGCCCTCTTCATATCAACTTGATACCTTCATAATAAGTCAAGTGAACCCTATGGAAGGTGGTGCACCTAACCCAATGGGTTTGGGTCAGCTCAAATGGACCCAAGGCCAAAACTGACCCCATAGCTCAAATTGGCCAATTTGAAAACCTCCCTTCACTCAATTTGAAGCACATGGGAGGTTACTAATCCTCCGGCTCAAACCCGACCATGTGCTAACTTCAAATAACTCAAACAACCCTTTTCATATGGTCAATTGGATCAAAATGACAACCATAGCTTCGGTCGTTTGATTGCCATAAAAGGAGATATACTCCCCCTAATTCAATTCAATTTGCACATCATCATTGTCGATTGAGTGTTAGAGAGTGTTAGGAGCCATGAGAGAGCAATCCTAAGCTTCCTAGAGGGATTTGGAAAGAGCCAAATCTCGAATTTCATCCTTTAAAAATAGGAGAGCTCCATAGAATTCCTAACTTCTTCCACACTCAAAACCAGTGCAATTCTCTTTGCACATTCCATCAGGGGGCTAAGTCGAGTGCACCCAAGCTTTCCCTCAAGTTCCAAAGGAAAGGAGAAGTTCAATTCGATCAAAGCCACAAAGGAGAGCAAGGGGAGTTGGTCCATAGAGCAAACTACCCAACCTCAGGAGCTAATTGTCTCACCGACTTCATCTCAACCAGGCAATGCTCCTCCAGTGGAATCGAGCACTAGTGATCACCTCCGTTGAGGTATGGAATTTTTTGACCATTAGACTTAAGAGGTGTTGGTCTTTTGTGAAAGAAAGTGTCATGGCATGAAAATTCAAGGATATATTGTCATTGGTGTATGATGGTGTGTGCAAAATTTTATCCTAATCCAAGCTCAATCGAGCTCGGATCAAGGCTTAGATCATGGACGGTTCTTATGATCCTTAGAGAAGAATAGGGCTAATCATGGCCGTCCATTCGCACATTTTGGATGGACGATGAGATTAAACACACATTTTAAAATTTGATTTATTCTTTTAAAACCATAGGGTGATTCCCAGCCGTTTGATCCTTGATCGAGCGGCGAATTGTCATCGCGTCATGCCCACCCATGATGCGACGTTTAAGTGGCTTCTCCGTGGCTGACGCGTGGAAAGTGCAATGACCGCCACCGCCGCATGTCAAGTTGTGGGCTAAGGGATTTAATTAGGTTTTAATTAATTCTAATTAATCCTCTAAGCTTTAAAAATTCATATATCCCTAAATAAAAATCAAGAAAATATGAGATAAATTTATACTGAAAGATAATTCAATCTAGAATATTCTAAAAATGGTTTTAATGGATTTTGAATTGTATCTTTCTCTGATTTTGCCTTTTAATATAAATCTTAATATGCTAATTACTCCTTAATTAATCCTCTGATTAATCTCAAACTTCTTGGGTATATTTTAGGGGATGACCTCCGCCTCTCCTAATTTTCTTGGGATTTATTGAAGGTTTAATTGGGAAAATTGCAAATGCATTTCTAATTACCCTCTTTATGTAATTAAGGATAATTAAGGGTGTGATTAGTGTTTTAACCCCTTATTAAGGTTGATTAAGGTTTGATCTAGTGAATAGGAGGTTCAGGAGTAATTTTGGGGATATTTCTTAAGCTATTCCCTAAACTTCCTTGTCTTTCCTTAATTCTCTCTTAATTAAGGGTTAATTCATTAATTACCTTATTAATTAATTTCTTAAAATTTTTAAAACTTTTTAGAACTTAATTAATCTACTTTGGGTAGATGCTTAGGTGTTCAAGAGCTTAAGTTTAATTAAGAAAATCAAAACCCAACTCATATGTGTGAGGGGTGTTTTGAAATTGCTTAAGTTAAACCCCTTAGCTTAATTATACATTAATCATGAGCCAAATTGTATTAGGCCTTTTCTTCCTAGGTGCATTGCAATTTAAATTCTTGTGAGATTTTATGTCTTCTCATTGGCTTATAATTATTTGGTTAGCTATGCTAAGGTGGTGTAGGTAAGGGTTAATTAACATGTTTAATCTTAACCCAATCAAAATCTAAAATGAATGTAATCATCTAAAAATTAAATAAAAATGTCAAACACATGTGGGAATGGGTTAGGAACAGCAAACTCAATCTACATTTTCAAAATTAAATCAAACTCAAACTCTAATAAAAATCTCATTAAACAAACTTTGATTTGCTTTAAGCTTTCTTATTTCTTAAGATTGTCTTTAGGATTTAATTAAAGTGAATATATTTATATGCTTTCATTGCTTTAATTCTTTGCCAACATGCTAAATATGTGTCATGTGGTTTCATGCATTCACTTTTCAAAATTCAAATTTAAAATGAAAATGTTTACTTTATGTCAAATTTTCATGTGTTGGCTAAAGTAGAAATATGAGTTTATTATCACTATTAAATTCAAATTATTTTCAAAATATGTGTATCAATTATTAAAACTGAAAGTGTGTTACTTATATCTTAATTATAAGCTTGCATGTGAGTAAGATATAAGGATGTGCTTAATATAGATTTTTCCTTCTTTCTCTAGTATAGTTTTGAATAGATTTGGTAAGATGGTTGGTTCATTTGAAAAGAACCTAACACTTTCCTAATTTATATCCTATTCATTTCTATACTATTACTTAAGAAGGATAATTATGCTTACACACATAAATTACATAAACAAAATAAATCAACTAATACAAATTTTTACATTCTTTCTTTTCCATTCATTTCTTTTGTACACATGTTTGTATTTAAGCAAAGTGATACATTAGTCTCGACAAACCTGAGGATACGAGATTTTAAGTAGCCCTAAGTAGGTATTATACCTTACACCTTTGGTTATCAATGCGTTGCACTCACTTATGCCTTTCTTACTTTTATGTGTGCATGTAAAAATTGGATAAGAAAATCCTTTTTCTATTTAATGAAAATCATGCATCATAAGCATTCAAATTTTCTTAAGTAACTTGCTTAGCATGCATCATAAAATGTGCTAAATATTCTAATTTGGTATGTATATATATGCTTAGGACTCATCCATATGCATGTTATACATGTTGGGAAAGAAGTGAAGTGATGTGTGTTTTATGAATTTGGTTCATTTTACTTAATCTTAAAATGCCTTTCTTTTGGATAGGTTTGTTTAGAGTTTATCTAAATTTAAGATTAATCAAAACTCATAATTAAAACATTCACTAAAAAAACTAAAAAAATGAATCCACTTTAGAAATTACTTAGGTTAGGGAAGGAAAGAGAGGTCCTCTTCTCTCCCCCTCTCTTTATAACTTAGTAATTAATTGTAGGATTCACTTGAACCTAATCAAAACACAAAATAAAATAAACCCAAAACTTCTAAATAACTTAAATGAAACCCTCCTCTAATTTAAACATCCTTCACACTTAGAAAATTTTAACTTAAAGCCATATCTAAGCATATCACACAAACCTCCAAAGTACACACAATAGGCTAAGTCACCACTTCTAGCTTTAGGTTAGGGTGATGCATGGTTTGATGTTTGCTTTTATTTTGTCATATATGTTTTAGTATGGATGTTAAGATGTATGTGTATATTGAATGGTACATCTTAGTAACCATTTTCTTCTCAGTAGGGATTGTGCTTAAGTTGTAATAAATAAAATATAAATGCTTTTGTTGTGTGCTTATACCCTTAAGCATAATCCAATAGGCTAGGTGGACTTAGTCACCCATGTGTGGGGTGATAAGTCTAATATACATGCTTGGGATTTGTGTGGTTTCTTTAGCTAACCTTTATTTTGCAAGTGTTAGCTATATTTACATTTTCTCTTTATGTAAATTCTGCAATTAAGATTTTGGAATGATTGTTATGAGGATTAGGATGAACATTGGTCATAAGATCCTATCTTGTGCACCATGTGAAGCCTTTGGAGCATCCACCTTTCAACCATCCAAAAGAAGGAACCAAAGAAGAAAGAAGAAAGAAGAAGAAAGAAGAAAAGAAGAATGAAAAATGAAGCTTGAAGACCCATAACAATGAATTCCTTACTTAATTATATTTAATTCATTTGTAATCGTCAGGGTAGAGCTCAACTATCCAATTTATTTTTTGGGTTTGTACAGTGGTGCCCGACCACAATTGACCTCTTATTCTTTTGCACTTAGCTTTATAAATTGATTGAATAAATGAAGCTTGAAGACCCCCATAACAATGAATTTTTTACTTAATTATATTTAATTCATTTGTAATCCAGGTTATATAAGGGTAGAGCTCGGCTACCCAATTTATTTTTTGGATTTGTGCGGTGCTGCCCGACCATAATTGGTCTCTTATTCTTTTGCCCTTAGCTTTATAAATTGATTGATGATTTGTTTAGCTTGTGCATTAAGTGGCATCCTTTTCTTAGTTTATTCCTTACTTTATGTATGACCTAGATGATGATTAGAATCTTAGGATAAAATAAATCTTTTACCAAGCTTAACAACTTAAAGTTAAAAATAAAGAATTCATAACCTCACCTAAAGCTTAGGTTTAAAACCAAGATAAAAGAATTAGCAACCCCTTAGTTGGATGAGTATTTCTTTTATAATATTATGTACAAATGCATCTTGTTTCACTTTTGATTGGAGGGCTTCCACCTTTGTCAGAAAAACTTGGCTCGATCTATGAGAGCCATGGTGGAAACACACCTCCTCCCTTATCGTTGATTTTGGCTAATAATCTTATTTCTCAAGCATTAGACATATAAATCATATTAGCCTGAGTCAAAATAATTATCCAAATATAAAAATAAAATAAAATCTGAATTGCATTAGATTTAGGTCACTTGAAGCATGTCCTTACATGATCTAGTCTCTTTATGGAGTGAGTTTAATGACTTAGTCTCTTTCTAAATAAAAGATCACCTAACTATCTTGCATAAAGCATATGACTTGCCTACATAAATTTAAAATCATATGAGGAGTTAGCTACACCACCCAGACAATTATAAGACAAAGCGTAGTTTGTCTAAGGAAACCAAACACCCATTTTTCACCTTAGATTCAAGTTGTGCTTTCGACCCTCACCAAAGTTCCCTAAATTTAGGTTTTGGGGTTGCTTCTCCCCTTTGTGCACCATAAGCATAAATTCTCACCTCTAGACATTTTCATAACCTTGTATTATGGAATTATAAGCCCAACATTCTAATGAAAAATTCAACTCAAATAAATTAAATCAATTTTAAAAATGTAAAGCCCAACCATAGAATAGTTTGAGATGCTCGCTAGGTTTCCTAGCATCATGAGCGCCCCTACTTATCTTCATTTGGCTTTGATAATAACTCCTTCTTTGATCAATTCTATTTGATTTTCAAAAATAAACCAATTGATTGATAGTCTTCCTATTAAAATCATTATAGACAATGATCATTTACCTTAATCGAGAGTTTTCTTAGGAATCCCCATTCCTTAAGATGTAATTAACTATGGGGGCTTGCCCCTATAGAGAACTTAACGAACCAAGTTTAAAATAAACTCTACTTTACTTTTCCATATAAAGTAGGGAAAGAATCTCTGGTACACCTCGAAGACCTAACGTCCTTAGGAGTCCTTATTTTGGTAATTAGGTCCATTATAAGGTGGTGATTTCTATCTTTCGAGATAGTACCTCTCATTAATGTCATACTCGATCACTTTAATAAGTACATCTATGGATCTACATGGCATCTGACCATAATTTATATTCCCCTCTGTACTTATTTATCTATCTTCTTTCCACCTTAGAAAGGAAAGAGGAAATAGATGAAGAGACACCAAAGAGGAATTATAAATTTTCCCCCGCAATCTCACTTTTGTAGTGAGCTCTCAACCCCATCCTCTCAGACTTAGAAATCTTCTAGACACTAAGATTTTCTTAGTCATAAGACACATCTAGTGATTGGGTGAACACTTAACCTAATCCTAAAGACTTAGAAGGGTTAATAATAAGATTAGGTTATGCCTTAGGGCTTAAGGAACATTCCTATCTTATAGCCTAAACCTAATCTAAATGCACTTTCTCAAATCAAACCAAGATTCAAATCTCAAACCAAACCTTAAATTGAAATCTAAATTCCAAATCCATATCTTAAATTTGACTCCAAATGATTGAAACCCAAAATCAAATTCAAATCCTAAGACCCTTCCTAAGCCATATGAACCACTTTCATATGCTTAGCCAAAACCCCCTTTGAACCAAATCAAATTTTATTGATTTCTTTATAAATCAATTGTTCCTTCATTTACATTCACAAATATAAATGAAATCCATATCCAAATGATTAAAACTATATCCAAAATCAAATCTAAACCCAATCTAAGCCCTTTGAGCTAATTCTTTGGACTTAGCCAAATTTCATCTAAATCAAGTCAAAATTAATGATTTTCTCTCGAATCAATCATTCATTTAGTTATCTAACCAAATATAAATGAAACCTATAATCATCAAATTAAATCAAAGCCAACCCAAGTCAAACCCAACCTAGTCCTTTTAACTTGAAAATTTCAAATGAGCCAAAAAATCCCTTAGACTCCAAATTGATTGTCGTTGAACTATATATCAATCCAAGGCTCATATATAAGTTCAACTAAACTCAGATCAAACCAAAAAAAAATTAATTGACCCACTTAGGTTCACTTGACCCAAAGTGAGATAAAGGGCCCTTTGAGCCAATTTCTAATCCAACCCAAATTGGATTGAACCAAGCTCACCAAAACCTTCCACCATGATTTTTGATCACCCTAGAATGATCATTCACAATCAATTAGATCAAACCAAGCCAACTTAGTCATTTGACCAAGTCAACCCTTAGCTCAAATGAACCAAAATTAACCAAAACTCATCCTACATAAAATATATTGAAACCAATGATTTGAATCAACCTAAAATCAATATTTAAATATAACTTGATCACCAATTTAGCCAAACTAAGCCCAATTGATTATTTGATCCAAGTTGACCCAAATTAGCCTAAAGGACTAAATTGGGTCAAATCATGATCTAACCTAAATTGATTGCAACCAATGGCTCAAGTTCGCTCTAAATTGATTATTAAACTTGACCAAAGACATAATTAAACCTAATTTGATCAATCGAGCCCAATTGAGTCATTTAGCCCAAATTGAACCTAACCTAAGCCTTGATTTAACCCAATTTGACTAATTGGTCAACCTAATCTAATATGACCCAATGTGACCCATATGACCCAAATTGAGTGAAATTCCTTGAAACCAAGTCATGACCCATTGGGGCTGATCAAACCCAACCCAAATCATATTGGATCAGCTTAAAATCAACCTAACCCAATTAAATCTCTCATGGATCCTCCTTCACATAGGATTCCACCCAACTTCATTTGATTCTCTCCATCACATGCATTCAACTCCCCCACATCTATGGCATTCAATGGAGCTGATCATATGGTTTCAAAAGAGGACTTTGGAGAAAAAAATACAAAGTCCTCAATCAATCCATCATCCATAACAACCACCCAAAGCAAAATGACAACACATTGGAGCCAGAAATTCAAAAAAAAAAAAAGGAGGATTTTTGGCCACTATTAAAGGAGGGGAAATGAGGCTTCATTCATCTTCCTCCTACCATTATTCACCCCAAGAGCTCCTAAAACAACCAACAATCATTTTCCCATCTCTCTTAAGCTAGAAACACCAAAATGGGGTTGATTTCAGTGAAGAAATGGCAAGCATCAAAAGATACATCATTCTGAAGTGAAGGCGAAAGTTACACTCATTCTAAAGCTTCCTCACAGAGCTCGCATCTTCATCCGAAAACCATCCATGAGGTAATTTTATCAAACTTTAGTCGGCCTTAGGAACCTTTATTTGTGTCAATTCTTGTATGATTTTTAGGAATTTCCTTAGAGAAACCTTGCATTTTTCATTATATTTATTCCTAATATGAATCGAGAGATTTTTCAGTAAAAATCGTCACAAAAATGAGCCCATTTGGATAAGATTTCATTTCTATTTAGCAAAAAAGGCCTCATTTTATTGTTCACCGGATCCCGTGAAGTAGCAACCGTCCAATATCCCATTCAGGGAGATCGGACGGCTTGGATCGCGCATATCGCACGATCCGGATCCCGTCTCATGTAACGATCCACGTGATCTCAACCATTCGGACCGTGGATCGGATATGGATCATCCGATCCACGATCGGATGGTCCGATCCATTCCACGCGGCCGCCTCAAATTTGTGGATCACGATGCGATTCACAATCGACGGTCCAATGATCCGCATTGCATCCGTTCATCTACATTTTCGTCTTTGACGCGGCACGGCTAATCACGGGTCCGCATCATGCACGCGACGCTGATCACACGCTCCACGGCACCGCATGCTGCGGCGCTGGCTGATTGGTTAAGTGGAAAATTCATTTTATGCTTTTAAACATTAATTAAATTACCTCAAACTTCAAAAATTCATAAAAAATAAAATACCTAACAAAAATTACAAATAAGGCTTTTGGATTCATCTTCCTGAGGGGAATCCAATAAAATTAAAATCATCAAATTCCACTGAATGGTTTAAGCTTAATTTAAGTTTTAGTGAAAATAATGTTTCATTAATTACTTTAAAAATATAAGAATTGAGTTGAAATTTTCAGGGATTGAAATTAAAGTTAAAGCACACATATGATAAAATCTCAAGTAAAAAAGATGTCTTGATTGAAAATTAAATTTTGAAGTTCGTATTGTCTATTTTAATAAAATAAATCAAATAAAAATTCATAAATTTACAAAAATCTTCAAAATGGCTTAAATCACTTTAGTTAACATCTAAGATCCTAATAATAATAATAATATGATCTTTTGAAGCTTAATGAATATACAATAAATATTTAGGGTTAAAATTTAACAAATTAAGGAATTAATTAGAATGAAATTCATAATAATCTAAATAATAAATTAAAATCAGAATGAAATAATACTTAAATAATCATTAATCAAACCTTAAATCAAAAAAAGATCATATAATCCTCAGAGGAAATTAAATTAAATATGATTAAACCTATTTAAGTTAATAAAACTTAATTAAATGATTAAATCTTAAATCAAACTTAAAATTAAATAAATCTAGAAAACTTTAACAAGGGCCAAACTAGTATAACTAAACCTACACTAAGCATAGAATCTTAATTATATAAAACTCCTTAGTGAATATAAATAAACTGAAACTTATTAATCGTTAAGTAAACTAAAAAGTTAAATTAATTATAAATCTAATACATCATAATCGCTCAATATTAATCAAACTAAATCAAACCAAATGAAGCTAAAGTGAACTTAATTAATTTGATATCTAAATCAATCCATTTGGAATACGAGATTTATTTAACCATTAAATATTTAACCTAATAACTAAATCAAACATGTTAATGAAATTAAACAAACATAATAAATGAATCAAATCAAATAAAACTCTAATCAATAAATAATCAAACTTAATTAAAATAAAATAAACAAATTCACTTAATAACAATGATGGTAATAACAATAATCCTTTAATCAAATCAAACTTAATTAAAACACTTAACTACATCAAATCACTCACATGTGAAAAATTAAGTTATTAATTAAATAAATCTTTTATTAATCTAATAATTCAAAATTTAATTATTTTTAATCAAACATCAAATTAATGCAAACTTAATGAATTAATCCATCATCTTAATGAATTAAATTATTTTAAATAAATTACATTAAAGCTTAAATCAAGCTCCTAATTAAATTTAATAATTAATCACACCCCTAAAGTAAACTAATTAAGTTAATCATATTAATCATATTAAACATAAGCTTAATCAAACATAAATGCAATTAAATACCAATCAAATCCTAAATTAAACATAAATCATTAAGTCATTAATTACATCATTAATCTAAATAAATATAAAACCAAATTAAAAATTAAATAAATCTTTATTTAATAATTAACGTAAACACACTTCTTAATTAAAATAATTACCCTTAAGCTAATCCAGTTGATTAAACATCTAATTAATGCAAACTTAATGAATTAATCCATCATCTTAATGAACCAAATTGATTTAAATAAATCATATTAAAATTAATTCTTAAATCAAACTCAAATTAAATCTTTAATTACTCCACTAATTAATTTAATCACACATCTTAAAATAAACCAATTAAGTTAATTAAAGTAATCACATTAAACTTAAGCTTAAGCAAACATAAATTTGAACATAATTAAAATAAAATTAAATGCCAATCAAATCCTAAATTAAATCTAAATCATTAGGTCATTAATTACATCATTAACTTAAATAAATATGACCAAATTAAAAAATTAAATAAATTTTAATTTAATTTAATAATTAACCTAAACACGCTTCTTAATTAAACTAATTATATAATCATATTGAACCTAAGCAAACTTATAGATTAATAAATCTAAATCAAATCAAATTAAATCAAATAAAGAAGCCTCTCATTAATTTAATATGTAATCAAATCAAATCTCATTCAACCTACTTAAATAAGATAAACAAATTAACTATCCAATGTTGAAATCAAAATACAATCCAAACTTTGATAAACATGATAAATGGATGAGATTAAAATAAAATTCTAATCATAAATAATCAAACTCAATTAAATCAAAGCAAACTTTTAATTCATTTTATCCAATCAAACTACAAATAAATAAACCATAATCAAATCAAATAAACATAAAATTAAATCACATAACCATAATCAAAGAAAAGAATTAGATATTAATTTAAAAGGATATTGAATTATCAAAATTTAATTGAATCAAATTATCTAATCTAAAATTAATCAATTAAAAACACATGGATTTAAACAAACTTAAACTTCATTAGATATTAAGGATATTGAATTATCAAGATTTAATTAAATCAACACATTTAATCCAAAATTAATCAAACAAATACATGAAGATTAAACAAATTCAAATTCTAAAATCTAAATCAAATCAATCAAATAAATCAAATCAAATAAGTTACACAAATTCAAATGGGCTAATTAAGATACTTAAGGACCTTAGTTAGACTCTTTAGAAGTTAGGATGTAGAATAGGGTGAGTTCCATCTAGAAATGGAATTTATTCGACTCTTCATTCTTGAAAACTTGAACATCACTTTAACCAAATAAAGTAAAATAAAAAAAAATCATTAAATTATTTAAATTGAAATCACCAAAAGGAAAAAATTTAAACAAATTCAAACTCCAAATTGAAACTTAAACTAAAGAAGCCTAGTAAAGTCTTGCTACATAAGCATTCTTTTCACACATTAGAATACTAGGTCACCGACCATAGAATTAGGTTAGGTCGATGTATTGATTGTATGTATGATGTTGTATTTTATTTTGTGATGTAATATTTTAGACTGGATGTTAGGGTGTATGTTTCGTAGAATGGATGTTATGTCATTATTAGCCTAATCATATTTTCTGTAGGGGGTTGTGCTTAAGGGGTCGTTGTAATAAAAATATAAATGCTTTTGAAGTGCAGGTTGATTAGCCCCTAATCATAACCCATGTCAGGACAGGTGGGCTTGGTTACCCATGTGTGGGGTGCTAAGTCCAAATTATTCATATAACTGCTTGAGTTGTATGGTGTGTTTAGCTAACATTTATTTTGCAGGTGTAACTAGATTTACTTTTCCTATTTTTAATATAATTTTGTATTAAGAATTAGGATTAGTGTTATGAGGGATTAGATGAGCAATGGCTAGAAGGTTTAGTCCCTAGGGTGCCCTGTGATGCCTTTGAGGCAAATCAAATCAAAAGGAAGAGAAGAAAGAAAAGAAGACCCCATATCATGTATTATTTTTGTAACCCAGGTTGTATAAGGGTAGAGCTCAACTACCCAATTTTTTTTCTCTTTTTGGGGTGTACGGTGGAACCTGACTGCACTGGCCTTTTATTCTTTTACAGTAATCTATAAAAATTATTTGATGTTGTGTTTAGATTGTGCATTATAAATTGCATGCTTTTCCTAGTTTCTTCTTATTTGATGTTTGAATGTGTGGCCTAGATGCGGTAGGCTCTTAGGATGAAATTAATTTTTCTACCCCAATTAATAACTCGTAACTAAAATTTTAAAATAACTCACAACCTCACATAAAAGCTTAGAAATTAAATCAAGATAATAAAATTTTTAGCAACTCCTTAGTTGGATGAATGAATGTATAATATCATGCATGTCATATTCTTCCGCTCTTGTTAAGAGGGGGCTTCCATCTGTGCCATAGAATAAATGCTTGGCCTATAAGAGCCTTTGATGGAAGAACACTCCTTTCTCTTTTGATTTGGCCCATAATCAAGTTCTCATGTATTTAGGCATACACAATCTCATAGCTTGTGTCAAAATAAAGAGTCCAAAAGAATGAAATAAATTTGATAAAATTTGCATTAGATTAAGTCATGATTTCATACCACTCATGCTCTAGTCTCTTTAGATGTGAGTTTAAGGACTTAGTTTCCTCTAAATAAACAACACCTTAGCCATCTTGCAAAGCATAAGACTTGCCTACATGATTTAAAGTGTAGAGGAGTTAACTAGCTACCACTCACATGTCCAGAAATGGGTGATTTATTCTCTCTTGTGGATGTAAACCATATACCCATTTTTGCTTTAAATTTAGATTGTGCCTTGGCCCTCGCCAAAGCTCCCTAGACTTAGGATCCGAGGTAGCTATTTTCTTCAGGCTATAAGCATAGATCCTCACTTCTTAGGCATTTTCACAATATTATGTTGTGGAATTATAAGTCCTAGTATTCTAATCAAATGTCAACTCTAACAATTAACTCTCTTCAATTTTAAAAATATAAAGCCCAATCATATGATAGATTGGACTGCTCACTAGACTTCTTAGTATCATAAGCATTCCCTATTTATCTCCTTTTGACTTTCAATAATAAGTCATCTTCTTGATCTATCCCAATTAATTTTCTAAAACATCCAATCCTTTGATAGTCTTAACCTTGAAATCTTTGGAGACCCTAATTATCTACTTTAATCAACAGTATTCTTAAGAAATTCTCATTCCTTAGGTTGTAATTAACTATGGGGCTTTCCTCCATAGGAACTTAACGAACTTGACTTAAAATAAACCATACTTTACTCTTCCATGTAAAGTAGGGAAAAAATCTCTGGTACATTTGAAGACCCATCATGCCTTTGGAATCCTTATTAGGTGCTTAGGTCCATTATATGTGATTTCTATCTTTCGAGATAGTAAATTATTCTTTAATGTCGTACCCGATCACTTCAATAAGTACCCCCTAAGATCTGTATGGTGTCCCACATCTCAAAAATAATCGCCACATATTTTCTTGGCGACTCCACTGAGGATGGTTCCTCTCTCCATCTTTAGTAGATAATTATTATCTCTAAGCATCGATAATAGACTTATATTTTATATATGCCCAAAACTATCATTCTTTTCATTGACACTTAGCTTATTTTGTTCTTAAGCAAAGCTCGCCAACATCTTTTAAGTTTTAGGACCTCACTTCGTGTAGGCCTTAAAATCCCTATGGGGTTCCCCCAATAGATGAAAAGTAAAATTAATCAAACAAAGGAGATGACCAAAATTAAGAACCTCTTCACCATCCTGATGGTGAGGCAAGGTTCATCCCATGATTAATAAGAAAATAAAACCCTTTTGCAAAATAACATGTCTTTCCAAAAGCACTTTTTCAAAATCCACATAATAAGAGATCTTTACACAAAATATTGTAAGAAATTTTCAAAAAGGCATAAAACACATGTAACCAAACCTCATTTAATAGATCTTATGATTATTACATGGAGGTTCTTTTCAAAATCAAAATCAATCATTTTTAATGTCTTTTCCAAAAGCATATTTTCCTTGGAAATAGCTATCCCCATCCCACACACTCAAATTTGGGATGAAAATTCTATTTTTGAATAAAATCATGATATAAAATTGAAACTCCACTTAGCATACTTCACATGTGCTAGAGTTGAAGTTTTCCTCCTTTTCAAAAAGCAATAAATCATAACACAAAGAAAAGGCAAAGCAAATTGAATTCCCACTTGACATACCCAAATTTATTAAATGGGAGTTCCCCTTCTCTTGGAGAAGGTAAAGCAAATTGAATTCTATTTGAAACCATTTGCATTTGTCTGATAGAACTCCTCCTTGCCAAAGTCTTGGACTTCAAGACACATTTAGAGCTCATTTGACATGTCCAAGTATGTCAAATGAGAACCCCCTTTTTTTGAAAATCATAAGAATAAATTGAACTCCATTTAACATACCTAAGTTTGTTAAATAAGTTTTTTTCTTTCAAAAATCATAAACACATTTGACTTTCACTTAACATACCAAATTTGTTAAGTGAGAGTTTCATTTTCAAAATCATAAACACATTTTACTTTCACTTAACATACCAAATTTGTTAAGTGGGGTCTCTTTCAACACACATTTGATCTCTATTTTAACAAACCAAAATTTGTTAAATAAGGATCCAATTTTTCATGTCAAACCACACTTGAGCTTTCACTTAACATAACAAATTTGTTAAGTGAGAGTCTCATTCTCAAAGAAAAAAAAATAAACATATCTCAAACACATTTGGGGCTTTCACTTAACATAACCAAACATGTTAAGCGGAACTCCCATCTTCAAAGAAAAGAAAATTTATCTCACAATCACATTTGGCTTTCAGTTAATATACTAAATTTGTTAAGTGAAAGTCTCATCTTCAAGCACAAATCAAACACATGTGGCCCATACTTAACATACCAAATTTATTAAGTAAGAAGCCCCATTTTTAAAATCAAAATATCACATAAACAAATCTTCACAAGCAAAGACATTCTATAAATTTTGTTTTTAAACACACAATCACAACCTCTTCTTAGCAAACTCAAATTTGCTAAGTAGAGGTCTTTCAAACTATTAATATTTTCAAACAAGATGCACAAAACACAAATATCTCCAAGAAAATCTCTCCTCAGATTTTAGATCCTCACCAAACCTACCTAAATCGGTTGAGTATGTGTTCTAAATTAAAAACAAATGGAAAAGACTCTCCTCAATATCCAAATCTCTCCAATGAACCCCACTTAACTTATTTGAATTGTTGAGTGCAGGTTCAAAACTCTAAACTTCTATTACTTGTGTGGAACAAATATCAAGACAGAATTCTGATACAAGTTATATTTCAATAAATGCATACACTCATTAGTCGCCATTTTGCCGAGACATGGCCTCTCAGAAGTTTGTTTTCACCTTTCCATTCGGGATGGATTTGGCCCTGAATCAGGCCAACCTCCCTCAGACTGACTCCACCCATCTAGTGTTCTTTGCACGAGGATTTGAGGGAGTCGGCATCACCTGCAAGAGGGCAACCCTCACTACGTTATGGGATGAGGTGGGCTGGCCAGCCATCCAATCGCCTTCCTCGACAGGTATCCTTTCTTGAGGAGGAAGGCAGTTGAGGTTTCTCCGGTTACTCCAATTCCTACTCAATCAGTTGTTCCCACAGTTGTTCGAGTGCATGCTAACACCTCATCGATGTCCCCCTCTAAGGGGAAGGCTATCCTGGCTTTAGAGATAGGCTCCCCTACCTTCGAGGTAGGATCTAGCTCTCACACCACCTTGTTCAACCATACACAATCCTCACATAATGACACAACAGGAGCAACATGATCAAGTGGCACCACGAGCATGCCGCCTAGGAGATCGATGATGCATCCCACATTGCAGAGAAAGGTTTCCCCTGTGAGGTTTCCCCATTGCTAACTAGCAACTACCCCTCTCAAAGACGATAGAGGAGGACTATTGGGAGGATAACGCATTGCCTCCACCTCCTACATACCACGAGGCTTCATTAGGGATCAAAAGTCCTATGCCTGCCTTTGATGGTACACGGTAGGCGGAAGGTACATGGACATTGAGTCCACATTATTTGACTTGAGGTCTATCATCCCCAGGAGTGTTACCAGGTGCATTCACAGTGATAGAGCATCAAAGGCCCGAGTAGCATTTAGTCAGGGAGCAAGGAGCGAAGGAGGTTTCCTAGACAATCGGTGACCTCCACTCTAGTCAATTTTCCCAATCATCGCCACCGCGACGAGGGGATAGATAGGTCGCTTACCACCATGGGGAAAAGCCACAACGAGAGTAGAACCGGTGTTGTCTCCACCACACCGATCCACTCCTCACCCACCATCACCTGTTCAGGTTGTGCCGTCTACTGTGCCTATAAAGGCACAAAAGATAACATATGGGGAGAAGAAAGCTCCATTGGTGATCCAGCTACGGTCAAAGGATCCCACTTCTTCTACCCCACCAACTGAGGTAAGGGCGAGTTTCCCTACTCGACCTCCTACTTTAGTCTTGGTGAAGAAGGAGTGGCGACCCCACAGCGTCGTGGTCACACCACCACAACCACCACCATTAAAGATAGTAATAGCAGCAGCTGTAGAAGGGGAAGGGAACAGTTCTGCACTCCCCATGACACTGGATCTCCCTAAGGACACTACTCCACCCATGAGCAGTCATGACCATGTCTCTTCCAGTGGTCATGACCTCACAGAGCCAACACTCCAATGATAGGTAGTGTTAGGTGCTTCTCTATCAATGAGCACAACCCCTATACTGATCAATAGTGCATATTTGTACCGACACGGTTAGATCATTCCCTAGATGATATTTTGGCATAGTACTTTGTAGAGAAGAGAGAACTTCTAGGGAGTGACTGATCATATTGTGAGGAGGGAAAGGTCATCTTTGATCCAGATGAGGATGATCTCCTTGAAGATTCGGTTGAGGTCCACATGGTCAATACTAGGGGCTCCCTTCATAGAGATCAGCATAATCAGGAAGATATTGTGATTGAGGAAGACGATGTCATCTATGTGGGCTCCAAAAATTTTCCACTGACCTCTCAACAATTTGAATGAAGAGAGTATGATTTAAGATGTCGATGTAATTTTTAGAACGCATATAAGATAGTAGATAAGACAATACCTAGAGATTTCATCCTCATTTGGTAAGGACTTTAGATCTAGTTCCAGGTTTCCTATAAGCGCAAGCACCTATAGTTAATTACCCCTCCCAATAAGTGAGAGAGAACTGATTAAGACACAGATCACTTATGTAACGATAAAGATATATGAAGTTTTAGAATTTAGGATTATGAAATTCATCATTTAAAGCATGGTTGGGGAAATGATGACGTCCATGATCCTATAGTTCCATCATCCCGCTATCGATAGTCTATACTTAGTGAGAGGTCAACAACCGACAGGATCTTTATCAACAACACATTATGTCATCCAAGAAATCAGATTTTGGTGTTTATCAAGGAGATAGCCTTAAGTCTACCTTAAGAGGTTATTTTCCATCATGTTTATGATTCATAACTCAAAGCGAGCTATTGGGGAGCATACTGCCACAGTGATCTTAATATAATAGAGCCTTACTAGCCAAATAACCCGATCAAAGGACTCTAATCGTAACTGTATCATTTATGGAGCATATCGACCAAGCCACATAGTCAGAGGACACGGGCCATATCCTTACTAGCAAGAGATTGATTGAGAGTGAACATAGTAGAACACTTGATTTGACATTAGCTCCTTTGTGAGCTAGAATTTTCTTAATTTATCACCACCGATAAATTATTATGAAAAGTGAAAGGATTGAGTTTTATCTTAAGCTTTTAATGATTAAATTTTATTTAGGTCATTTTTAGGTTGACACTCAATTTGAGTTAATTTGATTTGAAATTAGAATTGCATTTTGATGGAAGTATCCCCTTCGATTGAAATCACCATTCAACATAACCAGCATCGATAGTTAATTGATTGAATCGAATATATTTGAGAACTTTAAATCTTGTCAACTCTATTTAGCTCCTAATAGAGGATTAGATCTACTATCATATGACAGAATTAGCCTCTTAGATATTTTGACTAAGTTGAAATTCTTATAATAGATTTTCAATTTTATTTGTACTCAAGTCTCTTTCAAATTCATTTCAAGTTTATTTATATTTAATTTCCAATTCATTTCTTTAGGAATTTATATTTTATATTTAACATAATGTTAAATCTTTTTTTTTTTGGTTAAGTCCTAAAAATTTGATAAAATTTTGGCGACATCGGTATTACATCATCTCGCATGGGGCTACATCTAATTGTTTTGGCCTACCGCCATTCCACGATGAGCAAGGTGTTTTAAAGTATTTTGCAATTAATCGTTCTCATGAGCATAACGAGACATTCAATTACCCGCATAAAAGTAAAGATAGAAGCAAATATTCTTCTCCCCCTTTTTTAGTTCCAAATTTAATCAAAATTTTGATTTCGGCATGCGCATCTAACAATTTTGGCTGCTCACAGGGTGTCAATTTGATTTATGGTCGTCGAGTCAATTAACTCGACTCGACCCAAAAATATTCAACCCGACTCAACCCGAATTTAAAAACGAGTTCAAATTTTAACTCAAACTCAACCAATGAGTAACCCAAACCCGACTCGAATATTGATCGGGTTCAAATTTGTCACCCGAACCCGACTCGAACCCGACTCGAATATTAAACGGGTTCAAAATTCTAACCCGAACCCGACCTGAACCCGACTTGAACCCGAACTCGACCCATATAGTCTTAATAATGACAAAATTCTAAAATAATTTATTTAACCAAATAGGGAAAAAAATTAACATTAAATATTAGTATTCAATTTTATGATATATTATAATTTTTTTATGAGATAGTTCTAAATTCTAATAAAATTTTATAATGGCATATAACTTATTATTATGAGCCAAAAATAAAATTAACATAAATAATACATCACAATCTCTAAGCCTTTAGTCTTGACATTATAAATAATTAACATTACAAATAATTAAAATAAAATAACAATAATATTTAATTAATCAAAATTACATCCACAACACTGATACACCCTAAGCAACAGCATTTAAAAAAAAAAACTTCATCACCGAGCAGCTTCCAATGGGCACCGATAGAAAAAGAGTAAATTGCATCTGCAAGGATATAAAAGGATAAAAATTAGCACAGTTAAAGTAATACAAATAAAGTGAAGGATAAAAGCATCATAAACAGAGAAAATTAGATAGAATATGTGAGAGAAGGCTCAAGCTCAATCACACCAAAATAGGGTAGATGCAAATATGAGCATCCAAACTTCATCTGAAGGGTTACATCAAAAGAGCTACTACCAGCCAAAGAGAGTGAAATCATCACCATCATTGCCTACAAACCCGGAAAGATAGCAGCCATTTATTGAAAGTCCTATGAGCCTTAGTACCTGCAAACCTAATCAAAGCCATATATTCTATAGGGGACAGCAAAGAGTAGAATGGAAAAGGGATTATCCCATACATGATAATTATCACCAACATATTCACCTTATCATGAGAGTCCTTACCCATATGATAATGAAGCATCTTGGGACAAATACGCCAGCAGGGAAATCGACCACAAGTAACAATAGACAACTTGCTGGAAAGCCTGCTGAAATCTTGCTAAGCATATCAATAACATGTAGGTAACACCATCCCAATTCATATGAAACTTACAGGCCAGGAAAACAGTCAAGTCAAAACAATCCAGGAATACAACCCATAAAAATGGGATAATAAATCAGATAAAGAATGCAGATGCCAGATGTTAACAACCACATATTTAATAGCATAATCACAATAGGATATGCACAAGTCTAATGACACAAGATGAAATGCAAAGAATAGGATAGGTCACAAGTGGTGAAAGTCGCACCGCCACATACAAATATAAAAAAAAACCAAACAGAAACAATCCCAGCGACTTGCGAAAAAACACCCAACAGAATAAACAATGCAAATGATAACAATCATGTGGTTAATAGCATAATCACCTGCACAAGTCTAATAGAACCAAGCTGGAAATGCAATAAAAATAGATAGATAAAATTATATGCAAATGCAATTCTTCAAATTGTCGAGCATAAAAATGTTGAAGGATCAGTAAAGGTTCGGCCAGCAGAAAAAGGTAGACATTACTGTAAAAAAGCTAAATAACCAACAAGGCAACAAAGGTTAAAAGAAACACAACCACCATAGAAAGGCAACAATAGCACCTAACTATGTATAATTGTGCTTGAACTATTACAGTGCTTGAATTATTACAGTCATCCATTAAATTCTTGCATGAAAATTAAAAAAAAATACTCAAAGAGACTAGTTAATTAAGTTGATTGTTAATTGAGATATCACCATCATCCTTGTCACTTTGATTAGAAGTGTACTTCATAACATCTCCTATGACTTCATCAAGATCAGAATCATTTAAATCTACAATAAAAAAAGACTTCGATTATACAAATTAGAGATACATAAGTGATTTAAATGAAAATTTATTAAATTTATTAAAAGAAAGACTTCAAACATGTATCTTTATATAACCAATCCTTTGTGCATACCAATGCTTCCACAATATCATGTTTTAGTGCACTCTAATATTGATCAAGAATCCTCCCGCTATTACTAAATGCACTTTTAGATGCAACGATAGAAATTGATATACACAAAACATAATATGTCTAAATCCATTTTCAATCAATCTAGGCTCATCTAAGTATATCAAGCTCGGTTTTCTCGTACTATCTTCTTCATCAAAAAAATCAAAATCCTTAACAAAATAAAAGTATAATATAAAATGTCAACTAAATAAGCAAAAAAAAAAGACTAAAATAAAGTAAGTGTACTTGCAAAAACTGTGATTTTGAAATTGTTGAAGTTAATGCCTTGAATTATCAATTTGCGATGTTCTAGTGATTTCTGAAGTTTGTAATGATGAACCTTGCATCCTTGATTTTGAATAATTTCTAAACAATGAAAATAACTTCTCCCTCACATTTTCAACTTCTCTAACCCAATCACCTCCATAAAGTCTTTTATAACACCATTCAACAAAATTAAATTTGTACCTTGGATCAAGGATAACTTGCAAGTATTACACAAAATCAGACCAATATTTCTCAAATTTTGAAAGCATATTTAAAGCCATCCTTTTGATGTAGTCATTATCACTTGAACTTTCATGCTTTAATACTGCATATGCTGTTGAAACAACTGGAAAATAGAGATTTATTGTAGGATACATTATGCTAGAAAATAATATTTCTTGAAATAAGTTGTAAATCTCGATGCAAATAATGTAAAAGTGCTATAAAACTAGATCATTCAACGCATTGAAAAGGTAAATCATGCATAATAATGCAAGCGGTAAGCAAGTCATGAAACTCTTGTTGGTTGAACTTAGCATTGCACATGGAAATAGATGAAGAAGAATTACTTGCAAAATAAGTTGGCCTATATCACGTGTATCTCTTTTTTTGCAAGTTTGTAAGTGACGTTTCAAATTACCGGTGCCAAATTTGCTATCACATATGTAGGTTGCATCGCACTTTTTACATTTGCATCTTTGTTTCTCATCATTTTCAATAGGTAGTAAATTAAAATATCCCCAAATAAATGATAACATTCTACTCTTCTTCCTAGCAAGTCTATTGCTTGTCTCTTCATCAATTGTTTGAATTTTATTCTCAACAATATCTCTATAAAAAAAAAACTTCATTTTCTTAAGCATTACTAATAGTATTGGAATCCACCATCAAAATTAAAAAATTGATGATAAGGAATTTATAAATAATACATTATACATGTATTACACATTTACACCCTAATCAGTAAATAACTAAATGATACATAGTAAACGAATTCCTCAATTCCCCATACAATATTCATCTCAACTTCCCAAGACAGCTAGCCTACAACAACATTTAAATGAGTAGATAAAAAAATGATACACAGTAAACAAATTTCCATTCAATATTGAATATTCATCTCAAGTCTCAACTTCTCAATCAAAACAAATAATAAACAAATAACCGAACAAACAAATTTCCCATACAATATTCATCTCTACTTCATCGCATATGTTAAACACTAACAGCATGTCCATTCATATGTGCAATACAAACAAATAATTGGATAAACAATCACCAATCACGCATGACAGAGAATAACTGAAACAACATGGTCATCGACTCATCCATACAATTACGATCACCTAACATGAATGACAGAGAAGGATTGATTTAGATCTAGCATGGCTCTCCAAAGATAAAGGAATGAAGGATTATTGATTACCTCAGATGAGAAATGAGAGAAAGATTCGAAAGAAGAAGGGTGACGGAGAGTCGAGAGAAAGAAGATGCCAAGATGGCAACGTCGGAGGGATTCAGCTTTTGGCCTTCGCAGTTCACAGAGGCCACACCGTCAAAGCCACAAAAATCAAAATCGAGAAGAGGTAGAGCTGCTGGCCGCAAGTGCAAAGGAAAGGAAGTCTGACTCTGAAGTATGAGAAGAGAAATTAGGGCTTGCCGCTTTCGGCTTTCCCTTTTCTTTTTAGCTAAAGAGTGAAGGGTAAAGCCTATAGGTTTTTACGAATGATCTGGGCCATCAAAATGATTAGATGATTCAGCTTGCTCTTTGCTTGGCACACGGAAGTGGCGGAAGCCGCGGAATCCAGACGGACCAGACCGGAGTTATTCGGGTCGGTTTCGGGTTTTTTGGGTCAACCCAAACCCGACCCGCAAATTAATTTGTGTCATATATTGCAACACTAATCTGACTTGAAAATCTATTTTACTGACCCAAACTCGGATTTTTTGAGTCAGGTTCATGTCCAATTATCGAAGTGGTCGACCTGATACGCTTGATGGCGTGGGTTGGTGTTAAACACACCTTGATTTTCATCTCATCGCATACGATGAGAAGAGACCTCTAAACTAGCATAAAGACAAATGCATATGCATATACATATAATCATTTCCACAAATTTATTCCTACACATCCAAACTCAATTTTTTTTTTGTTTCCAATGAATAGTACATCGATCAACAAGCACAGGTAAAGTGGAAGGAAGGATGGAAATATCAAAAACGTAGAGAAGAACCCGCCTAATGAATGTGTTATTTCTTGATTTTCATCTCTTGCAAGGAAGGAAAGAGGGGCTATTTGGTTGCAGGAATAATGAACATGCCAAAAACCTAGAGGAGAACCCACCCGATGATGGTGTTCTTTCTCGATTTTCGTCGCTTGCTAGGATGAAAAGAAGGGCTATTTGACTGCAAGAATAATGGAAATGCTAAAAATCTAAAGGAGAGCCTACCTGATGATGATGTTCTTTCTCGATTTCTATCACTTGCAAGGAAGGAAAGAGGGGTTATTTGGCTGCAGGATTTGAGTAGGATCCAGATTATGATGCTTAGTATCAAGATTTGCAAAGCATTTGATTAGAAAAAAATGGTAGATCTTATCATAGGACTAAAATTCTGGATAACATAATATATGGAAGACACACATGAGGTAGAGCAACTAAGATAAGAATATTGAGATTTTGGTGATAAAGATCTGACTGAATGACACCTTGATGATTCAGGACAGCAATCAAGTGAAGATAGATGAGTAATCTTATAATTTAGCAAATAATAGATGGCAGCCTATACATTTTACCAGCATCATCTATACAAGTTAAAACCATTCTCTTGTTAGTTGAGTTGAAAGGAAGGAAGTGAACCTCTTGGATACCAGCACGTGACTCTTTAATGTGAGTTGAGTTTTGATTTTCTTAATTGAACTTAGGCTTTGAACACCTAAGCATATACCCAAAGTAGATTAATTAAGTACTGAAAGTTTTTAGAATTTTTTAGAAATTAATTAAGAGAATAATTAATTAATTAACCCTTAATTAAGAGAGAATTAAGGAAATAAAATTAGATTTAAGAAATAGGTTAGGGGAAATACCCCAAAATTTTTCCCTAAGCTCCCTATTCACTGGATCTAACCTTAATCAATCCCAATGAGGGATTAAAACACTAATCCAAACCTTAATTATCTTTAATTAGATTAAGGGAGTAATTACGAAACACATTTGCAATTCCTCCAATTAATCCTTCAATAAATCCCAAGAAAATTAGGGGAGGCATAAGTCATCCTCCAAAATAGGGCTGCAAATGAACCGAGCGTTCAACAAGCTACTCGTGACTCGGCTCAATTAGAGCTCATTTATGTTCGTTCATTTAACTAATCGAATGAGCTTGAACACTTTTGTAAATACTCGATTGCTAAATGAACAAGCTTGAACAAGTTATTGTTCAGTTCATTTATGTTCATGAATAGTATCATTTAAAGCTCATGAACAAGCTCATTAAGGAGCTCAATAATGGCTCGATTATGGCTCAATTAAGGGTCGATTAAGGCTTGTTCATAAATGATACTGTATAAGATTATTAATGATACTATATAAGGCTCGATTAAGGCTCGCTTATTTCATTAAATGAGTTGCTCATTAGTTCGATAAGCCTAATCGGTGATCTACATGCTCAGTCGAAGCTCGAACATGAATTTTTTAAACAAGCTCGAGTTTGAACACCATCCTAAAAGCTTGAATCGAGCTCGAGCCAAGCTCAACCTCAATAATGATGACCAAGCTTGAACTCGAACAAGCTTCTGCTCGGCTCGGTTCATTTGCAGCCCTACCCCAAAATATACCCAAGAAGTTTGGGATTAATCAGAGAATTAATTAAGGGATAATTAGCAAAATGATATTTCCTTTAAAACCCAAAATCAGAAAAATATAATTTAAAATCCATTGAAACCATTTTTAAAATATTCGGGTTGAATTATCTTTCCATAGAAATTTATTTCAAATTTTTCTGAATTTTATTGAGGGAGATATGAATTTTTGAAGGTTAGGAGATTAATTAAAATTAATTAAATCCCTAACTAATCCCTCTAGCTCACAGCACGACACGCGTGGCGGTTAGCACGCTTTACATGCGTCGCGCCATGAGCTATCCACTTAAGTGTCACATCAGAGTGGCGGCGCGGCAGTGAGACGCGATTTGTTCCTTACTGTTCGATCAAGGATCGAATGGCTAGGGATCATCCTGTGGTTTTAGAAAGGATAAAGGATTTCTAAAATGTGCGGTTAATCTAGGCCGTCCATCTAAAATGTGGGGATGGATGACCAAGATCACCTCAGTTCTTCCCTGAGAATCAATAGAGACCGTCCATGATCTAAGGGAAGATTCGAGCTCGAATGAGCTCAGATTGCAATGAGATTGTACCCACACCATATAAGCACAATTACAAATCTATCCAATGGTGGATTTTACATGTGATGAACACTTCTTTCACAAAGGACCAACACCTCATAAGCTAAGTGGTCAGAAAATTCCATACCTCGTCGAAGGTGATCACCGGTGCTCGAGCTCGATGAGGTAGCTTCATCTAGTGGAGATGAAGCTCTGTTGAAAGTTTCAAGCCTTGAGGTTGAGTAGATCTCTCTATGGACCAACACCACTTGCTCCCCTTTGCAGCTTTCATCCAATTCACCTCCTCCTTGCTTTGGGAACTTGAGAGAATTCTTAGGTGCACTCGACTTGATCCCCTGATGGAGTGTGTAAGAGGAATTTGAGTAGTTTTGAGTGAGGAGGAAGTTGGGAATTGAGATGAGCTCCCCTGTTTTCTCTTAAAGAAAACTGAGAAGTGCAAGATTCAAATCCCTCTTAGAAAGCCTAGGAATGCTCTCTGATGTTTCTTAACTCTCTCTAGTGCTCATTCGAATGTGTGGATGATGAATTCAAATTGAATTAGGGGGAGTATATCTCCCCCTATGGCAATCGAATGGTCGAACCTTAAGTTTCCATTTTGATCCAATTATCCATATAGAAAGGGCTTTTTGATCTGTTTGGAGTTGGCACATGGTCGGTTTGAGGTCTTGAGTGGATTGGCAACCTCCCATGTGCTTGAAATTGAGTGGAAGGAAGTTTATGAATTAGCCAATTTGACCCATGGGGTCGAATTTGGCCTTGAGTCCATTTGGGTTGACCCAAATCCATTGTTGGGTGCACCACTCTTCATTGGGTCCACTTGACCTATTATGAAGGTATTAAGTTGATATGAGGAGAGCATGACTAAATTACCCATGGATTAGATCAAAATTTGTTCTATGGCCTAGGGGTAGAATGATCATTTGGCTGATTTTTCAATTTTAATATGTTGGGTATGTGGATAAAATAGGTTTGGCCAAGTTTCATTAGATTTGGAGTTCATTTGATAAGGTTTGACTCATGTTGACCCCATTTAGGTCAAAATGGGTCAACTTGGGTCAAGTTGACCAATTGGTCAAATTGGGTCAAACTAAGGGTTGGGTCAAGTTCATATGACCATTTGAAATATTTTGGTGGCTTTAGTTTGATTCAATTTGGTTTAGTTTTGAATTTGGCTCATATGACTTCATTTAGGTCAATTGGGTCAAGTTGACCAATTTGACCCATTTGACCTATTTGAGCTAGGTCATAGGTAGGTTTAGGTTTGGTTAGTCATATGAAGTTGATTGGTATCTTTGTTTCCAATCAATTTTGGTTAATATTGAATTTGACTCAACATGACCCCTTTAGTTCAAGTTGGGTCTAAGGTCAATTGGGCTAGGTTAGGTCTAGTTGGCCAATTGAGACTTTGGTCAAGTTCAACAAGTGATTTGGAATGAACTTGACCCATTGGTTTCAATAAATTTAGCTTAGGTCAAGTTTTGACGCATTTTGACTTTTTAGGTCAAGTTGGGTCAACTTGGGTCAAGTGGCCAATTGGGCTAGGTTAGCTCAAATGTTGACTTCAAGTTCAAACATAGTTCATGAATGAACTTAGATCAATGGTTTCAATCAATTTGGCCTATGGTGGATTTTGGCTATGTTGGGTTTCATTTTGGGCTAAGTGTTGACTTGGTCAACCCTTAGGTTTGACTTGGTTTGACCCAATTTGTTCGTTGATCATCCCATGATGATTGTTGATCATGATGAGAGGCATATGTGAGTTTGATTCAATCCAATTTGGTTAGGATTAGAATTTGGCTCATATGGGTACTTGGTTAAAGCTTGATTTGAGTTTGACTGAACTTGTATGTGGACTTATGATTGAAACATAAATTCATTTACAAGTGGTTTGAGGTCAAATGAGTTTTGGTTCATTTGATAATTTCATATTCAAACAAAGAAGAATATGAATAGATTTGGGGTTTGATTTTTTGAATTAGATTTTAATTTAGTGATTGAAGTTTATATTTATATTTGAATTCATGATTGCAGGGTTGATTGAGTCATGAAGGAAAATCAAGTTTGGCTTGATTTAAAGTTGATTTCAAGATTTTTGACTTGAAAGGCTTAGGTTGGATTTTGAGTGGGATTTGAGTTTGATTTTTGGAATCGGTTTTGATTGTTTGAATTTATATTTCATTTATATATGTGAATATAAATGAGAATATAAATGGATCATGAGAAAAATTCAAGGGTTTGAAGTGATTTGATCATGATCTAGGCTAAGTCCATTAAGAGAAAATCTTAAGGACTTAGGAAAATTTTGGAGTTTCGGATTTGATTTTTGGATTTAGTTTGATTGATTTGAATTTATATTTTATTTATATATGTGAATATAAATGAGAATATAAATTAGTTGTGAGAAAATTTCATGAATTTGGAATGATTTGATCATGATTTTGGCTAAGTCCTTTAAGAAGAAATTTAAAGGGCTTAGGAAAAATTTGGAGTTTGAAATTTCATTCACGGGTTTCAATCATGGATTTCAATCATGAATTTCAATCATAGATTTGAGTTTGGAGAAAATCAAATAAGATTGACTTGGAGTTTGAGAAAATGAATTAGGATTGATTTGGAGTTTAAGAAAATCAATTAGGGTTAATTTGGAGTTTGACTTGAAGGAAGGAAGGTGAGGAGTGGTTCAAGCTAAGGGTAGGTAAATTTTCCTAACACTCCTAAGGCAAGACCTATTCCTATGGCTAACCCTTGTAAGTCTCTAGGGCTAGGTTGAGTGTCCACCTAATCACTAGATGTGTTTTAAGACTAAGGAAATCTTAGTGTCTAAGAGAAGACCTAAGTCTATGATGGAGGAGTTGAGAGCTCATTCTAAAAATGAGATCAACAAGGAAGAAAGTGAACCTCTTGGATACCAACACGTGCCTCTTTAATGTTTGGCAACACCAACATAATTGCTGGATCAATAGCACCCTGATTCTCAAGCTTTGATGCCCTTGCATCCATTAAAACTATCAAATCCCTGTCATAACCTTTGGCAAAGACCTCGATCAAATTCTTGTTGACAGTGAGCTTGTTAAGTGTCAAGGTTCCTATTTTATCACTGCATAGAACATCCATCCCAGCCATTTCTTCAATAGCAGTCATCCTTTTTGTTATGGCACCCATTTGGAGCATATTTAACAACTCATATTTTCTTGTGTTATTTTGCTCCTGTGGTTGGAAATTCGTATGTTGTTCGTGTTCATTTTCTCTTGACCAAAATGGCAGGCCATTAGAGCCAATTGCTGTAAATCCATTCAAAATGAAGCAACTGGAAGAAGTCCTTTTTGCCTCAGTGACAGTATCAAGTGAATCATCAACCACTTCGACATCTTCAATGGCATAACCATCAAGTTTCATAACAAGCAAGTTTGAAATGTATTTCTTGAATCACAAGAAAATTTTTGGATCTCGATAGCATGCGAGAAAAGTGAACAGGCATATGAGAAGATCCACGGCATAAGGAAAGCTTCTCTCTGTTTGTAAATGAGTTGCCATAATCTCATGGAAGATTAGGCATCTTATTAACATCCATAGAGCCACCACCTCTTGACATAACTTGTGTCATACCAGAATAGCTCACTTCAGAGCTATGGCTAGGGCCATTTGACAAGCCAAAAATAGAAGGTTGAGGATCCAAGACTCAGTGAGAGTTCATTTCCATGTGAAAGATCAAAGTTCGAAGGGGATTTGTTGGGAAGCCAACCTTGTTCAAAGCTTCCTACATGATAAGATGGGTGGACTGTGCTAAATGTTTGATTTGAAGGAAAATGATTTCTAGAAAACTCATCATAGGCTAGTTTGTTATTTAATGGAGTGAAATTCAACTGTCCATTTGAATTGCTATCTTTTTGAGATGCTAAAAAACCTATGTGATCCCGCAGCTGGAATTCAAAACTTACTGTTACCTTCACAGACAAATTTTAGAAATGCAGCTGCCAATGGGTAAGCCTTTTTTCATTTCCTCTAAGGAGAAGGATGTGGTGGTATGATTCTCGCACAAACTGGTGGTCATCGATGGAATATCGATGAGTGAAGCAGCAGACAAAGAAGTTCCCTATGGCGGTTAAAACATTCTGAAAATGACCAACATGTGTAATGGAGTCCACGAGATGAGCTGCTTTGCCAAAGAAAGTATGGACTCAGAGCAATAACTACTACTTCTATTTCTCTTTGTTTGCAAGTTGAGGTACAATCACCATGGTACTTCTTCTTGGCGGATTCTCCGTAAAGCAGATGGTTTTGTTTCTTAAATCTGGGGCTTCAATTTTGAAGGAAACTGGAGAGATGAGTTCACAAATTTTTTTTTTGAGGAAATTGGGCTCCTTTCTTATGGTTTTGAGAAAATAGAACCAAGGGGAAGAGAGGGAACAGGTAGAAGATCATGCCCTTACGGTTGAGGAGTTGCGCTTTCTTCTTGCGAATGAGAGAAATGAGGGGGGGGGGGGCGATTATGAGTCGTGAGCTTACAGTTTTCTCCTTATGAATGAGAGAAATGAATGACAAGGAGAAGCTTGGGATTTGGTCAATCGAGGGATTAGGGCCAATTTTAGGGATTTAGGGTAGTTATGATTAAATTAGGGCCTTTAATAATATTTTTTTATTATTTAATCGACTTTAATTTGAACTTTATGCCGACCTCATTATAGGGTTGGTATATATGTTGATTCAATGTTATTCGATATTTATGCAAAAGATTTCAAATCTCGTTGGTTCAAGTCCATCAAATTGGGAAATTCAAGCTCAAAATACACGCTATCATTTAACTGATTTTCATGTAGACTTGTCCAAATTGAGTGTGAATAGTCACTTGATAGATTTTGAGTTTAAAGCTAATAACAATCAATTTAGAATGAAGGTCATTTAGTTTGCCAATGCCTCTTGACCTGACGCAAGCATCGACGACTCAATCGTTTGATCATGATCATCAAGTTGTGCAATATATATATTCTGACCAGTTTCAATATTCTGAACACAATGGCAAAGTTCGTTCATCGATCGGAGGTCATTTGGGCTGATTTTTATGACATCCAGTGTATTTTAGCCTCAATTTACGTACTATCATTTTCAATCATTCTACATTTACACAGACTCATCTGAATTGAGCGTGGATAATCTTATTTAGTAGTTTTCAATATTTTGAAGCTGACGGTGTGATCAATTTCATGAATAGAGATCATTTGTACATCATCGTAGCTTCTCTAACCTCGATATGCACATCGACACATTGAAAGCTCGATCAGTTGATCGTTAGATTATGCAATATTTATATTCTGATCAATTTCAATGTTTTGTATGCGATGACGAAGTCCGTTCATCGATCGGAGGTCATTTTGACCACTTTCGGTGACGTCCAGTGCATTTTGAGCACCGATTTGTGCACTATCACTTTCGATCATTTGACATTTGTATGCACTATCAATTGATACAATCTCATTTAATTTGACATTTTGAAGCTAAGCAATCAATTTCATTAACGGGTCATTTGACATCATCGCGCTTTCACCTTTGATATGGACATTGGTACATTTATAGTTCGATCATTAGATTATGCAATATTATATTCTAATTAATTTTGATATTCTGAATGCGACGGTGAAGTCTGTTCATCGAAAGGTCGCTATTATTTTGGCGACGCCCGTGTATTTTGAGATTTGCAAACTATCACTTTCGATTATTTGATATTTGCACAGACTCATCTGAATTGAGCGTGGATAATCTCATTTGATAGTTTTTGATGTTTTAAAGCTAACTACACCTCAATTTTATGAGAGGTCGCTTGGACATCATCGCATTTTGACTCGCTCGACATATGATAGCTCTCGACGCTGATTGGTTGATCATTAAATTGTATAATATTTATATTCTAACCAATTTTGATGTTCTGAACGTGATGGAGAAGTCTGTTCATTAATCGGAGGTCATTTAGATTGATTTTGATGACATCCAGTGCATTTTGAGCCCCGATTTATGCATAATTGCATCTGAAGTCCATCAAATTTGATTTGTGGGCTTGACTCGACTTATGGCACATATATGGAGGTCAACAAATGTCCCCTAACAAATGTGATTCACGCATGGAGCGAGTCACGTTTGTTGAAAACTGTTGACCTTTGGGCCGCCACGTAACTTGATCACTTTAGCTTCAATTGCAATAGCTTGAGCTTGATAGATTTGTCATTAGTATGATACCTTATTTAGGACATGCTAAATGATGAGATTGATCGATTTGTTAGAATCAACTTGCCGGGTAGATCAGAGTTCTTACACCATCTATTCTCTACATTAATGGCTTTGCTAAGGATCTCTTTCTTTTATGTCATTGCAGATTTGAGTTTCCTCCAATAGCTGCGTGTTTGGTTGGGTTTGATGGGGGAATTGGGCTTACTTTGAGTTTTGGAATTCCTTCTGTCCTAGCTTTTGACAAACTTGATGAAGGATTGGCATAATTTGTCCACATCGACTTATCAGGAAGTGTATGTATGCCCTGAATTCCATGTCACGCTTGACTGAATTTGTTAAAGGGCATACATGAAGTCGCTTATTAGTCTATAATGTCGAGTTATCATCTTAGTAATGTATACTTTAACAGACTGAATAACTATAAAAATTTCTTTAGTTCGGCGATCGGCTTTGTATAAACTATATAATTGTTCCCTCAATCCTATGCTTTTTACTTTGATGGACTTGATGAGGAGATTGACTTTGATCTGTGCTTTGAGCTTGATCAGATCATTTGAGAGTAAATTAAAATATCACTCTAAAGGTAATATAAAGATTGAGGCAACTCTGAATTAAGAGTTTCCTCAAATTATCTTGGATCGATCAAGTAAAAGATCTCTTGGATCTGCTTGTAATCACTAAGCTGGATCTTTGAGATTGAACTATCTCATTGGACCAACGAGCGTGAGCTCTTTCACTATGGTCTTTTCTTGACTTGTTGAGTGAGGAGAGCCAACTCTACCACATTTAGCTTGTTGAGTTTGACCTTTAACCCACTCGAGTCTTTGACTTAAGGTGATGGGTTGGTGATTTGATCATGACTAATGAACGGGGCTCTTTCACTTTCTTTCTATTCGCTGAGTGAGGAAAGCATCAGCAACTCGACCATTTGTGGGCTTCTTGAGTTCAACCTTTAGAATCTATCTGTGTCCTAGATTTCACGATGTAAAGGTTAATGTTTTTTCAACTCAGTTGATTGACGCTTCCAAAATTGGGAGTTCTTCTGACTTGATCTTCAAAATTTGACAAATCTGTGAGATAAACTTTTGATATTTAAGACTATATTTTCATGCGTAGTAATAGATTCTTTGTATTCCTGTAACAACCTGCAACTTAATAGTAACAATTTTGGGTATATTCAGGAATTTTGGCGTAAAGCTCGATGTCAACTTGAATTAAAAATATATTTGAGGATCTCATCTTATAGCACGATGTCAACTCAAATAAACTTAATATAAACTAAAAATGTCACTGTCTTGTAGGGGGAATTCTAAAGCACATTTTAAAGAACTTTTATGATGGAATTAAGCAAATACGTCAGTATTTGAATTGATATGCTCTTAAGAGGGTTTTAACATGTAACATTGATTTCATTTATGTATATAAATCTAAAAATTCCCCATGTGTAGCAGAGGAATTTTTATGAAAAAGCTTATTTTTCATCTTAAGTGAGTATATTGATTTAGGGATCTCGGCATGAAGCACGATGTCGACCTAAATAGATATACTAAAAAAATACCCCCTATCTTGTAGGGGGAAATTTCTATTGTACCTCGAGAATGTATTCATCATGTATAATACTTTTTCAAGTATCGACCATTAATTGGCATTGGTCTTTCACCTTTAGTTAATGAGTTGGTATGCCCCTCCTTGATACACTTTTTCAATGACAAAAGGGCCCTCCCAATTAGGCTCAAATTTGTCACCAAATTTTTGATTGGGAATAATTAGTCTTCTTAGCACCAGGACCAATTCTACCTTCTGGAATGTTTGAGGCCGCACCGTATGGTCAAAAGCCCTAGGCAACTTTGCTCGATAAATTCCAGATTTTGATGAGCTTGTAGTTTAACTTCTGAGTTCAGTTCTTCATTCGAGAACATTTTGATCTTTAGTTAGATTGTATTGGGTCACTATTCAAAGTGATGGCAACTCAACTTCAAGCGAAAGAACTGCTTTAGTTCTAAATACCAATGAATAAGGAGTGGCTTTAGTCAACGTCTTATAGGTGGTTCGATACGCCCATAATGCCTCTATTAGTTTGATATGTCATTCTCTTTTATTTTTAGTGAGAATCTTCTTGACTAGCTTGACTAATGTCTTGTTAAAGGCTTCCGTCAAACTATTTGATCTTATAATGTATATTGAAGAGTATTGCTAATCAATTTTATGTCGATCAACAAATCTATATATCTTTGTATTTTTAAAAGCTGTGTCATTATAAAAAATTATTCGATGCGGTACTCCAAATCTATAGACCACATTATGCATAAAGAAGTTAATCACTCGATTAGCAGTGACTTCTTTAAATGGGGTAACTTCAGCCCACTTAGAGAAATAATCAGTCGCTACTAGATGAAGTGTCCATGACGACACGATTGGTCATCAATTACATACCCCAACATTCAAATGGACAAGATGCTATTGTGTAGTGAATTTGTTGGTTGGTGGATTATATTCTATACTTGATTCATGACACCTCTTAGCATGATTGATATAGTCTCACGATACAATAGCCCATCCTTTTGATCTTTACCGCCATCTTGGGACTGACATACAAAGTCCTTCATGAACTTCAACCATCACTTTGGTGCATCTATTTTAACATCGTAGTCACATTTATTCAAAGGATCTATGATACAGAGTATTATTGACGAAAGCATAACACAATATTCTCTTATCAATTTGAGCTGCTAGTGATTTATTGTTTGATAATTTACCTTCTTTAAAGTAGTCGATGAAAAGTTGCCTCCAATCATGTGGTTCTTCTACAATAAATGCTTCACCGCTTTTCGAGGCATCATTCTTAGCTCTTCTGGTATAATTCCATGTTGATTTTGAGGAGTATAAGGAGCAACTGAGCATCCCTGTCAAATTTGATAACCCCTCTAGATTGATACTTGTCGCTCTATAACTCGTCGAATGAATATGCTAATCATGACATAATTATCATTCATACTTGTCATTTCCTTAGTTAATTTTGTTAAGCAATCAGCTTTACTATTCTCTCTTCAAGAGACTTGAGTTAGTAATGTGGTATTTTCCATAAGCGAACTCGCTTGATAGAAAGCTAACTCAAGCTTATTGATTTTATAGATGCTAAGTACTTGATTTATAATAAGTCAGGAATAACCAAAAATATGCAAGTTTTGAATGCCTATGAAAATAGCTTCTTCAAGACCTGCCACTAATGCTTCATACTCAGCTTCATTATTAGTTCTTGGCTCAGTCAACCCATATGATTATCTTATTTTCTCTCCTTCTGGTGTTATGAAGACGATGTCGATTCCTGCTCTTACCCTTGGGAAATTTAGAGGTTGGACTTGTTCGATCGATGAGGCTCCATTAAAGTACATTTCCCAATAATTTTTCTCTTTCATGAATGAGCATAATTTGCTCATGGACAAATCATTAAGAGAAGAGTAGGATGGGATGTGCAGAAGAAAATCTACTAAGACTTGTCCCTTTCAGTATATAATATCAAATTGTAAAAGCAATATTGCCATTCCAAGTGACCTGTCAACGCTGGTCTTGTCATCAAGTACTTGAGCGAATCAATCTTTGAGATGAGGGTAATCTTGTGAGATAACATATAATGATGGAGTTTTTAGACTGCAAAGATCAATGCCAAATAGTGCTTCTCAATCGAAGAGTATCTCATTTCTGCTCTTATTACTCTTTGACTGATATAATAAAGAGCATTCTCTTTACTTTCTTCATTATGTTGTGAAATAATGCTCCAAGGGACTCTTCTAATGTAGCTGTGTATATGCAAGGATTGATGGATTTAACAAGTAACTTTTAATGCTATTGAAGGCTTCTTGACACTCTTTATCCCATTTGAATGGAGCATCCTTCTTCATTAACCTTACAAATGGTTGACAGCGTCCTGATATGTTTGATATAAATTGACGGATGAATGCAAGATGTCCTTATAAAGAATGAAGCTGATGCAAACTCTTATGGAGGCATCTACAATTACCTTGATCAGCATGATCAATTTCAATTTCTCTACCTGATACAATGTACCCAGAAATTTTGAGGATACCCCCAATGCACATTTTAGAGGATTCATCTTGAGATCATATTTTTTTTATTCTCTCAATACAATTCTCTATTTAAAGTGATTTTCAATTTAAGCTCTTCACCACCAAATCGCCAACATAACATTCCACCTTGGTGAATCAACTCATCAAAATAAGTGTCATGGCTCTTTGGTATGTAGCTCCGCATTTTTAAGCAAAAGGCATGACTATAAAATAGATTCCAATAGGTATTCTAAATGATGTATGTCTTTCATCTTCAGGCACCATCTTGATTTGAGTATATCCCGATGATCCATCCATAAATAAGAACATGTCATAGTTGGAAGTATTGTCCACTAGTAGTTCTGATATTGGATGCAGAAAATTATTTTTTAGGAACACCTTATTTAGGTCCTAGAAGTCAATGCAGAGACAAATTTGGTCGTTCTGCTTCCTAATTAGGATAATGTTAGGTATCTAATCTGCATACTTCTCCTGATGAAACCTCTCCAACTTCTTAATTTTGTAATTACCGTTCTTCAATTCCAATCTCATTCGCTAGGAGCTTGCTTAATAAGCATCGATAGCATTTAATAAAGTTTATGAACCGCTACATCGGGATAAGCGACATTTCGTAATATGTCCACAAAGCAATCCTGAATTGTAAAGTAGCATTTTTAGCTCTTCAACTTTCTCATCGAAGGGCACCACAAAAGTTGGACGGGGATCATCCTCAGCTCCTAGGTTTATTTCTTTGAGTTCATCCATAGTAGATGTTTGTCCACCATCTTTGAGTTCTGCAGTGGGCTTCTACTTCTTCATCATTTGTAAGAAGAATTTCATGGAGATCTTCTTCATCACTATTAGTGATCTCGCCTTCTATTATATTATAACAACCTTTATTTTGATGAGATTTGTGGATGAACTCAAGACCTTTAGTGATAAACTTATCACTTCTTTATGCTTGAGGACTTCTTTGGCTCCACATCTTAAAGATTTGAGTTCTATTTTTAGTAGTTCCAATATGAATTCCAAGCTTATGCATCATTCTTCATAATTTTGTGGATAGTATATTGGTTTTCTTGTTGCACTATCTCAATTTTATGTTGAGTAGTCGATCAAAATTTTGAGGCTGAGACTCTTCAGATTTGTAAAATAGAGTTCATGTTCCACCACTCTCGATTAATGGTGGGATATAAAATGTTATCAACTCTTCAAAATTATGGACCTCCAGTGGAGTGATTTCTTTAAAGTACTACTGAGGGATGGATATAATTTTGAGTAAGTCATCTGACTCTACCAAGTGAGCTATCCTTCTTGATGCAACCATCTGAACTCTATTTACATAAGTAGATTCAAAGTCATAGTCTGAATCAGAATCACTTATTTCATACTTTGCCTTTCTTGAAAGTTTATAAGTTCTCTTAAGTTTGACAGAAATATCTTCTTCTTCTTGTGTGTCACTTCCCAAATGAGGAACTGATCTTCTTGATTTAGATGTAGAATCAAGTGCTTTAGGGAGACTCGGCATTGCCTTCTTTCTTCCTCTTTACTTCTACTCTTTCACTTTTTGAAATTACTTTTAGTTCTAAGTGGATGCTACCGCTTCAAGAGGCTCTATTGGCTTAGACTCTTTAGGGATGAAATATTTTGCATCTTCATAAATCTTTGCTTCATAGATGGAGAATGGTTGTAGATTGTCGGAATTCAAAATCTCTTCTCCATCTTTTAGTACTTCATACATGATGCATAGTTGATGGGACCATGCCATACCCATGCAACCATGGCCAACCCAAGAGAGCTCTAAATGATGTATCATACATGAAACTTGGCTTCAGATATAAATCAAACTTGGAGAATAAAAGAACCCAGAGTTTTTACCCTTTCTCATTGAAACCATGAACCATCAACTTATCTCTCCAAGATGTTGGATATCAAGTGATAATCCTCTTAATACTTTTAGACTCATAAGATTGATAAGAACTTGGATCAATCAATATTCACCGATCTATATCATCACTCTCTGAATATATAGAGGATGGTTGATCTACCATTCCCAACATAAGATCTTCTTCAAAAATGTGATTACTGGAGATCTTGAGTTTGCAATGATTCCATGCATTTTTAGCAAAGTAAGCTTCACAACACTCTAGATCTTTGAGAGTCTGTATCAAAGTTTCTTAGAGGTCTTTTAACATCAAGAGAGCCTCGTACACACTTGTGTAGATCTCGAGATGATAGAATATTATAATCTATCTTTCGCTTGATTTAGGCTTTATCTAGATTTTGGGAATGATATCTTCATTGACTTCAATTTGTTTACCTTTGTCTTTATTTGCATTTCCCTTCTTTGATGAAGGTGGTAAGACTTTATCACTTCTCAAGTGAACTTGAATCACCTTATCTTGCTGATTCTCAAGAGGTAGTTTCTTCAAATTCACTTCTTATTCTAGGGATTGACCAAAAGAGTTAAACTCATTTTCAACTTCATATGTTTCATACTGATGATATCAATGAGTGAATTCTCCGTCAAAAAACATAAATCTTCATCTAATTATCTTTTGTTGAGTCATTAAAAAATTTAGATGTTAACTCCTCGTGCTCTTCTTACTTTCTTGATAAGAATTTTGATGTTGGTCAAGTGTCTGACTACCTTGTCATTTTGAGTGATGTTGAAGAACATCTAACATCAAATGATTCGCATATCTCTATTGGACAAGATTTACCATTATCTTCTTCATCTGATTCAATAATACGAAGTTTAGGCATAAAGTCTGCAAGCCTAAATGGTTGTCTTGCTGTGATACTCTCTAAATTATTAATGATCTTTTGAGTTGTAGTTCTCTTCTTGATCTTCTTTTTCTTAGCCGGCTTCTTTGATTTATGAGGCCTGTGTTTAGTAGACTGCTCCTCATGCTGTGATGAAGTAGCCTTATCAAAATGCCATTGAGAAGCCCAAATACTTGGTTTAGGAATCTCTTTTAAGTCAAATATAGGTTCAAGTGGTGATTTTCACTTAACACTAGTGATGCCTTTCAGCTGTTTCAGCATTTTCACGGTCTTTTTGGAGACTACCGTTTCTCATTCTTTAGTTTGAACTGATTTCTCCTTCTTTTTATCTTTAATGGATGATACGGAAGAGGATGTAATCATCATTGTAGACTCTCTTTTATGGTTGACTAGAACACGGATAGTGTAAATAAATTCACTTCGATACTTTTCTAGCCAATCTTTGAAGACATAATAATCTTCATAGGATGATAATCATCATGATAGGACTAATTTGGATTATTGACTTGATCAACTTCTTCAGCCTTTTAATTTCGGTAATTATAGACCTTTTGACTGCTTGAAATAATTTAGCCACACTGTCCCTTCTAAAGGAATAATTTGTGTTCATGTTTTTCCTTAAGAGATGATCGTATTCGCTTATCATCTCTTGTTGCTTATTTTGGACTCTCCCCACCACTTGGAAAAGTCTAAGGTTTATCATTGTCTCCTAATACTAATTTTATCTATGGATTAGAATAGATAAGCTTCTTTCCTTTATCATCATTGTACATGGTTGTTTTCCTTTATCCATATTATATATCACTCACCTTTCACCATTTGAGCTATAGGAAGTGACATGAGTTTCATTTCTTCTTAAGTCTGAAAGTTTTTTTCTCTTTGATTTATCTACATAGATTTCAGACTTAGGGTGATTCAGCTTTTCAAATTTGGCCACCCTATCGAGCAAGTCTTGGAATGTTATAATTGATGTCATACATAAAAAAAGGTGTCATTTTATCATCCATATTGCATATTAGCAATTGGATTGCATGTTCTTCTTCCAATTATTGCTCACATTTCATACTTAGGTTATGCCAATGACTTATGAATTTTATCACTAACTCATATTTTCTCCTTTTCAGCAAGGCAAGGTCATCGATTGTTATTTTCTCGGTTGCACTGGCGAACCTCTTCATGAATATTGTCTCTAATTCAGCAAAAGTTTTAGCTGAATCATTTGATAATTTTGCATACCACTTGAAAGTGGTTAAGGTCAGGCTGTTGATGAAGTGACGAAAAATAACGCATCATTCTCTTCTATGTCACCACAAGTAGCCTTGAATTGGGCTAGATGTTGCTTTGGGTTACCAAGCCCATTGAAAGTATTAAATTTTGGCACTAAGTAACCTTTCGAGATTACACTTGATCATATTCAGTAGGCGACCTTACTCACCAACTTTTCAGTTTGTTCTGAAGCAATGACTACTTTTATCTTTTCATTGACTATTGTTTCTAACAGAGAAGTTGTTACCGTTCCAAGTGTGCTAGCTATATTTTGAATTATCGACTGAAGAGGTAGTTGGTTAACTTCATTCCTCACTTCATGTATAGCATGCACTATGAGCTTGAGATTAAGGTGTGGTATAGAAGTTGTATTATTAGCTTTGTGATTAGATAAAATAGAGCTACATTTGATGTGATATTCTTCGCAACATATCCATCATGATATTCATTTGTACCATCATATCATTCATCTTGGTGCCAAGCCGTAATTTCCTTTATCTTTGACTTCCATTTGATCGCATTTGTCTTTGCTCTCTATAATACATCAATAAGTATATCTTCTTCTTCTTCCTCTATTCTTGTTTCCACTTGCTCATCTTCTTGGGGAAGAACTTGTTGTCCTTCTCCTGCATTTGTAGAAGCTATTGATAGGGTTGAAACCATGATGTTGATTATAAAAGTACCAGTAATCATTTTTTGGTTCAACCATATAAACAGCTTCAACACCATGATCTCTTTCTCATTTTGATCTTCTTCTTCTTCTTCAGTAGAGATTGAAGATCCATCTTCTACTTGCTTCTATGAAGACTCTTCTTCATAAATGTCAAATTCAAGTTCAAGTTCCCTGGATTCATGTTCTGATGGTGCTGAGTGAAAAGTTCATCTATATCTCTGACCATATAGACGACTTCCACTTCCATAGTGTCTTCTTCATCGCCTTCTTTTTGCACATGAATTTCTGATCGATATTTCCAGTGGATCTCCGGTTCAATGTGCGGAACAAATACTTCTTCCACTAAAGGACTACGATCAAAGTCAACTTTTTCTTATGAGGGTGAATCTGATCTATGATGGGATCCCCTAGAGGATTCTTCAGGGAGTCGATCGTCATGTATTTCATTAATGATATCCCTTCTTTTAGGTATCCACTTCTGATGAGTTATTTTTGAGGTGGATTTCTGAATATATGTATCAAATATCACACCTCTTCCATTCTTGGGATTTCATCATTGGCCTCCATATTATCCTTTCACCGGACCTTTGAGAGATTCTTGGACACATCTGAGTGAGTCACGCCCGATGCTCACCACGCGAAGCATATACTTTTACTCGTAAGAGATGGCAACCTCTTTGGTGGAGCTTCAATATTTTCAATCACCGCAAGCCTCTGAAATCTTCCTTTCATTAAGCCTTTTCCTTAACTACTTTAATAACGTTGTGTATTTTGGCAAATAGTGTTTCAAGTTATCTCCTCTGTGGAGGTGGAGCTTGACGGTGTTAAGTCTAGAAAGGCTGGTTTACTTCACCGGTAGAGCTATTAATTTTTACCCACTTTATATTATCAAAGTTATTATAGGTAGGAATACTCGCTTCTGGCAGCAGTATTGCTTGTTCTCTAGGTCGTTCAAAGGGGATCAACTGAGCCCTCAAGTCAACATTTCTTCTTCTTCTCTGCCTTCTGATTAATTTTCTTCCTGATGAGGAAGCTTCATGATCATGCTTTCCAGGTATGAAAGGTTCAATCGACAAAGCAATTGGACCATGAGGCATTAAAGACACAGTTTGCCCACTGACAGTTCTTTTCATCACTGATTGACTTAGTCTTTTAAAATGAAGTTCTTTGTCGAGAACTCACAAATGGGCCATGAAGCAAGCATGGCTAATAGGAGCTTCAACAGGGCCTTCCAGTGACCTCGACATTGTATCACGGGTGGGTACTTTAGAGTTACAATATAACCAACAAATTCAAGCTACCAAATTGAATGGTAGCCCCAACATCTTCTGTGTTGATGACGGCATTAGGTAGGCAGATGTTCGCACTACGCCCTAGCTATATAGTGAAAGGAGTGCTCTGTAGATCCATTCTGTAAAAGTGAAAGATGGGGATTAGTAATTAGTAATTATTATTTCACCCCATACTTTCAAATTGCAAAGGTACTACGAAACAAAATAATAGTATAATAAAAATAAACTCTACAGAATAATTCATTCGACATAGAGTCTTATACATTAATAATTAGAATTTATTACACATTTAAATCACCATTTTTGTTTTGAATTTTCAAATAATTTTTTGCAACCATAGTATGTATATGACTAGTCAAAGATGGAAAGGAATCTGCCCCAGTGAGTCACTAGAATCAGAGCTCCTTTGTCACCGACCTCTCAACAAATTTGAATGAAGAGAGTATGATTTAAGATGTCAGTGTAATTTTCAGAAGGAAGATGAGATAGTAAATAAGACACTACCTAGAGATTTCATCCTCATTTGTTGAGGACTTTATATCTGGTTTTAGGTTTCCTATAAGCGCAAGCACCTATAGTTAATTACCCCTCCCAATAAGTGAGAGAAAACTTTTGATTAAGGCTAGTCATTAGATCACTTAATGTGTAGTGTATAGTAGCAGTATATGGAGTTTTAGAATTTAAGATTATGAAATTCATCATTTTAATTTAAAGAGGATGGTTGGGGGAATGATGATGTGCCCGATCTAGATCCCATGATTCCGTCATCCCGTCGTCATGATCCCTACTTAGTGGAGGTAGACAACCCGAAAGAAGGATCCTTAACACATGGGTTACGCCATCTAAGAAATCCTTGTAGACTGGATGGTGTTTCTCAAGGAGACAAACTTAAGTCTACCTTACGAGGGTTGTTTGTCCTATCAAGTATACCCTATGATTCACAACTCAAAGGCCAGAGCCATTAGGGAGCATACGAGCTGATCGTAATATAATGGAGCCCATCGCCAAACCACCATCGAGGACTCGGTCGAATCGCATCATTGTGGAGCCACCACCAAGCCATGAGTGAGGGAGGACACATGTCATGTCCTTACTAGCAAGAGATTGATTGAGAGTGAACATAGTAGAACACTTGATTTGACATTGGCTCCTTTCCGAGCTAGAGTTTTCTTAATTTGTCACATTCGACAAATTATTGCAGTAAGTGGATAGATTGAGTTTTGCCTTAAGCTTTTAATGATTGAATTTCATTTAAGTCATTTTTAGATTGACACTCAATTTGAGTTAATTTGATTTTAAATTAGAATTGCATTTTGATGGAAGTATCCCTCCTGAAATTACCATCACAAACAAAGACGAGATAGTTAATTGATTGAATCGAATATATTTGAGAACTTTAGATCCTCGTGAACTTTAGCTCCTAACAGAGGATCATCTACTGATGACGTAATTAGCCTCTTAGATATTTCAAGTTATAAACAGTTTGTTCATCTTTAATGGAAATCTCTTTTGAAATTCATTTGATTTTCACTTTAACTTGAAAATAGCACTCAACAAATCTCATATGTATCAATTTTAATTTTGAATGCAAGGTTTAAATGGTTCTTTTAAAGGCTACATTCATGAGTGATAATGAGTTGCTTATTTGAATTTGAAAGCTACCAAATTTTGTACTCCTCAATTTATATATGGACCATTAGATTTGTCATCAATCATTTGTTATTTAATATTCAATTGAGATATTTACTTCGTTTGATATTAAATATGATTTGTTCACATAAAAAGACTTCAGATCCAATATGAATTTATTCTCAACTCTAGATCAAGTTTCATATTTATTCAGTAAGTGGACTTCAAATTTATCTTAAGTCTCTTGTGAGTTTCGGTTCATGTATATCAAAGGAATTGAAGTTTATTTCAAATTTTATAGGTTCACTTGAGTTTGATCCTAATTTTCTTATTTGAAATATGATTTTCAATTTTATTTGTACTCAAGTCTCTTTTAAATTCATTTCAATTTTATTTATATTTAATTTTCAATTCATTTCTTTAGGACTTTATATTTTATATTTAACATAATGTTAAATCATTTTAAATCATTTTAAAAAATGAAATTTGAGACAAGATTTTGATCATCCGCAGGGGGCTACATCGAATTTTTGGCCTACCCGCCATGCCACGATGAGCGATTTGGTATTTTAAAGCACCTCGGTCGAATTTCAATCCCATTACGCCCTGATGAGCATAACGAGGTCTTCAATCACCTGCATTAAAGTAAATATATATATGCAAATATTCTTCTCCCCCCTTTTTTAGTCCTAAATTTAAACAAAATTTTGGCAGCATTTCGACATAGAGGCGCGGCATCTAACAATTTTGGCCTACCCGTCATGCCCTAATGAGTGTGACGGTTGGTGTTTTGAAACACCTCGGCCAATTTTTATCTCGTCATGCCTAGCGTGACAAGACCTTCAAACCTGCATAAATACAAATGCATATGCATATACATACAATCATTTCCACACATTTATTCCTACACATCCAAACTTAATTTTTTTTGTTTCCAACAAATAGCACAGCGATCAACAAGCACAAGTAAAGTGGAAGGAAGGATGGAAACGCCCAAAACTTAGAGAAGAACTCTCATGATGATGGTGTTCTTTCTTGATTTTTGCTTGCAAGGAAGGAAATAGGGGTTGTTTGGCTATAGGAATAATGAAAATGTCGGAAACCTAGAGGAGAACCCACCTGATGACGGTGTTCTTTCTCGATTTTTGTCGCTTGCAAGAAAGGAAAGAGGGGCTGTTTGGCTGTAGGAATAATGGAAATGCCAGAAACCTAGAAGAGAACCCGCCCGATGATATCGCTCTTTCTCGATTTCCATCACTTGCAAGGAAGGAAAGTGGGGCTGTTTGGCTGCAGGATTTTAGCAGGATCCAGATTATGATGCTCGGTATCAAGATTTGCAAAGCATTTGATTAGAAATAAATGGCAGATCTTATCACAGGACTAAAATATGGATAACATAATATATGGAAGGTGAGAGCAACTAAGATAAGAATATTGAGATTTTGGTGATAATGATCTAACTGAACGACATCCTGAAGATTCAGAATAACAACCAAGAGAAGATAGATGAGTAATCTTATAATTTAGCAAATAATAGATGGCGGTCTGTGCATTTTACCAGCAACATCTATATAAGTTAAAGCCATTCTCTTGTCAGTTGGGTCAAAAGGAAGGAAGTGAACCTCTTGAATGCCAGCATGTGCCTCTTTAATGTCTGGCAACATCAACATAATTGCAGGATTAATAGAACATCCATCCCAGCCATTTCTTCAATAGCAGTCATCCTTTTTGTTATGGCACCAATCTGGAGCATATTTAACAGCTCATATTTTCTTGTGCTATTTTGCTCCTGTGGTTGGAAATTTGTATGATGTTCGTGTTCATTTTCTCCTAAACAAAATGGCAGGCCATTAGAGCCAATTGCTGTAAATCCATTCAAAATGAAGCAACTGGAAAAAGTCCTTTTTGCCTCAGTGACAGTATCAGCAAGTGAATCATCAACCTCTTCGACATCTTTAGTGGCATAACCAACAAGTTTGAAAAGTATTTCTTGAATCACAAGCAGATATCTAGATCCTGATAGCATGCGAGAAAAGTGAACAGGCATATGAGAAGATCCACAGCATAAGGAAAGCTTCTCTCTGTTCGTAAATGAGGTTCCATAATCTCGTGGAAGATTAGGCATCTTATTGACATCCATAGAACCACCACCTTTTGACATAACTTGTGTCATGCCAGAATAGCTCACTTCAGAACTATGGTCAGGGCCATTTGACAAGCTGAAGACAGAAGGATGAGAGGAGCCAAGACTCAGTGAGAGTTCATTTCCATGCGAATGATCAAAGTTCGAAGGGGATCTGATGGAAAGCCAACCTTGTTCAAAGCTTCCTACATGATAAGATGGGTGAACTGTGCTAGATTTTTGAGTTGAAGGAAACTGATTCCTGGAAAACTCATCATAGGCTAGTTTGTTATTCAACGGACTGAAATTCAACTGGCCATTTGAATCACTATCTTTTTGAGATGCTAAAAAACCTGTGTATCTTGCGACTGGAATTCAGAACTTACTGTTACCTTCACAAATAAATTTTGAGAAATGCAGCTGCCAATGGGTATGCCTTTTTTCATCTCCTCTAAGGAGAAGGATGTGGTGGTATGATTCTCGGACAAACTGGTGGTCATCGATAGGATATTGACGAGTGAAGCAGCAGATAAAGAAGTTCCCTATGGCGGTTAAAATATTCTGAAAATGACCAACATGTGTAATGGAGTCCACGAGATGAGCTGCTTTGCCAAAGAAAGTATGGACTCCAGTAGCAATAACTACTGCTTCTATTTCTCCTTGTTTGCAAGTTGAGTCCGAGTAGATAGCATCACCATGGTACTTCATTACTAGCAGGGATTCTCCTGTAAGAGCAGATGGTTTCATTTCTTCCGCTCGAGGGAAATCATGGCTTCAGTTGTGAAGGAAACCGGAGAGACCAGTTCGCAGTTTTTTTTTTTTTTTTTTTTTGAGGAAATTAGGCTCCTTCCTTGCCATTTTGATAAAACATAACCAAGGAGAAGAGAGGGAACGGGTAGAAGATATATTGATTCAAGGTTATTTCGATATTCTGAATGCAACGGCGTAGTCCTTTTCATAATCGGAGGCCGTTTGGTTCAAGTCGACATCAAATTAATTCAAAATGTGTTAACATTTCCGGGTCAATTTTTTTGACTTGTCCAAATTGAATAGTCTACTTGATATATTTTGATGTTTGCTAACGAACAATCCATTTTATTTAATCGTTGCCACAATAACGTTAACGACTTGATCGCTTGATCAATTGATCATCAATTTGTGCAATATTTAAATTCTGACTAGTTTCAATATTCTGAATGTAATGGCAAAGTTCGTTCGTCTATTGATGGACATTTGGCCTGATTTATGGTGATGTTTAATGTATTTGAGCCTCAATTTGTGCACAGTCACTGCCGATCATTTGACATTTGCACATACTCATTTGAATTGAGCATGTGTAGTCTCATTTTGTAGTTTTTGATGTTTTAAAGCTAACTATATGATCAATTTTATGAATGGAGATTGTTTGGACATCTTCGCAGCTTTCTTGATCTTGATATGCGCATCGACACATTGATAGCTCGGTTGCTTGATCGGTTGATCGTTAGATTATCCAATATTTATATTATGATCAATTTTAATGTTCTGAATGCGACGGCAAAGTTTGTTCATCGATCGAAGGTCATTTCGATCATTTTCGATGATGTCTAGTGCATTTTAAACTCTAATTTGCGCACTATCTCTTCTGATCATTCGACATGTGCACAGACTTGTCTGAATTGAGTGTGAACAATCTCATTTGGTATTTTTTTTTTTGACATTTTAAAGCTAACGAAATAATCAATTTATGAACAGAGGTCATTTGGACATCATCGTAGCTTCCCTGACCTCAATATGCACGTCGGCACATTGATAGCTTGATCGCTGATCGGAGGTCATTTCGATCATTTTCGGTGATGTCCAGTGCATTTTGAGCCCCGATTTATGCAATATCACTTTCGATCATTCAACATTTGCATATACTCGTCTGAATTGAGCATGGACAATCTCATTTGGTAGTTTTTGATATTTCAAAGCTAACAGTATACTCAATTTCATGAACGGATGTCATTTGGACATCATCATAGCTTCTTGACTCTGATCTGTGCGTCGGCACATTAATAGCTCAATTGCTTGATCGGTTGATCATTAAATTGTGCAATATTTATATTCTGACCAATTTTGATGTTCTGAACACGAAGGAAAAGTATGTTTGTTGATCGGAGATCATTTGAACTAATTTTGATGGCATCCAGTGCATTTTGATCCCCGATTTGTGCACTATTGCATCTGAAGTCTGTTAAATTTGACTTGTGGGCTTGACTCAACTTATGGCACATATATGGAGGTCAACAGTCCATTCAACCCAACACATCTATCAACAGCTTAATAAAATGATGATCATATCAACCGGATGGAGAAGAATATGGAAGACTTATTAGCAGCCCTCCATGCACTTCAAAACCAGGCCTAAGTATCGTAGCATATACTGATAGAGATAGATCATCCCTAGTTAGCATATCCTGACGCCAAAAGCACTTCTTTAATAGATAGGGTAGCTTGCATAGAAGGTGACAGACCTCCATGCAAAAAGATATTATTGGTACAGCCCATGTGTAGCTCATATGTTCCAAAGGGTAGACCTTAGCTGTAGGAATTTGATGGTGTCCAATATCCTAAGGGTTTTATGCCTCATTCCTTCAAAAATTTTGATAGCAGTGGGAACCATCACATATACACTTCATAATGTGTTAATATGGCATACATGCACTCTTATTCCATCTCTTTGTCAATAAGATCGATTTGATTGGTATGTTAAACTACCCAATGGTTCAGTGAAGACATTTGCTGAGTTGGATCAGCTCTTTATTAAGATATTTGCTGGAGCCTAATAAAGGGTAACTGTGGGCAATCTCGTTGTAGCTCAACAACACCCCGGTGAGTCTCTTATTGATTACATTCTTAGATGATGCAATTTAAGTATGAAATATGAACCATAGCTGTCTGAACAACATGCCATTGAAATTTTACTCAATAATATTCATGGCCCGGTCGCATTCATACTTAAAGGGTTCACCATTAAGACATTTGAGAATTAATCAACAAGGCGGCTAGTCTATAAGGAGAGATCAGATAGTTACCTTTTCAAGATCAGTCAACCAAGCTTAAATCACATAAAGAATTTGAGAAAAAGCCAGGGGTAGTCACAGTAGTTGACAAAGGGAAAGCCGAGATTCACCTGCAGGACACCTAAGCATCCTCTACCACCTCCTTTGCCACCACCTCAGTCATCTTATTGGCCACCCAGCTTCCACAAGCCTGCCGCCGGAAGTATCCCCATTCATAGCATCAAAACCCCCCACCCATAAGATCGATGCATCTATCCACCACCAGGTAGCTACCATTTACCTATTATTGCTGATAAATTGAATAAGCCTTAGTAATTCAAGAGGGAGGTAGTTAGAAAGATCTTTAATAACCTCTTAAAGAAGCCCGATTTTTAGTTACCAAAGCTTAGGAGGTTGGAGGATGTGGGCAAGAGTCATCATCCAAACTTTTGCCTCTACCACCGCATGCTAGGTCATGTCTTAGAAGATTTCTTTACCTTTAATAACTGGCTTGAGCATAGCTACAAGTCGAGTTTTATTATCATCTCTAAGGAATATCTACTAGAACAATCCTCTAGTTTTGTTAGGATAATCTTTGGGGATACAAGCGATCTTCTTAAGACAGAGGAAGATTGGGGTATCTCCCTATCCCAAACCTCCAAGAAAATCATCTCTAAAATTAGAAAGTTATCCTTGTAGGTGCCTGAAGTAGTTCAAACCTCCAACTTTAAGAAAGATTTGCAAGTTGCTAAGGATAACTTGAAGGAGGTAGAAGCCCAGCAGTAGTAGCAGTAGCAGTCTACCTTACTTGCCTGGGATAGCATAATAGCATAACCACCGTCCAAGTCTAGCACTCCATGCACCGTTGTAGCTACTACTTTATTCTCCACTAGCTCCTCTTCTGCCAGTAGGAGCATTGTATCAGTGGACAAAGGCACTAAACCCCTTTCCATGCTTACTTTACTAGATTTCTATCATGTAACTCCATATAAGAAGAAAGCTTTCACTTACATCTTGTTTACTTCTGATACTCTAGAATTTATTCCTCTTGAAAACTCTCCAAGTCTACAAAATAATAATGATAACTCTAGTTTCGATCATTCTTCTTCTAATTTAGAAATAAATTTTTCATTCCTAAATCAGTCGGGCTAGCCCATTGAGATTGATTTGGAGTCATCCAACTCTGATGATCCTATAGGAGAAGTTGTAGGTGAACTCGATGAGCAGGTAGAACTTTTCACTAAATCATCTCATGAAGTCACTGAAGTTAACCTCCGCAGTGGCAAATTTCTACCTCCTAGGGTAACACCTTAGGATAAGGTTAAACAAATCATTGGTTCTAGTGATCAAGAAACCCCTCCACAGGATGCTCCACCCATGGATATACTTGTGGAGGATCGGGCCAGAGTTGACTACAATGTCCTCGCTCACCTAAGAAAGTTGTCAGCTAAACTAAGCATATATGATGCCCATGTCTTACCCAAAGAGATGAGAGAGTCGTTGATCAAAGCTCTTCTTGATCCAGAAATATGTTTAGCTCAGCTGACCACTATTGGAGAGGAGGCATGTTATTCAAGAGAAGTCCGTGGTGTTACATTCACAAATGAAGACCTTCTTTTAGGGACAATTGAGCACAACCGTATCCTCTACATCACAGTGGAAATGGGTAGATTGAGACTCTCGAGGGTGTTAGTTGACCCAGGTTCATCAATGAACATTATGAGTCTAAAGACCCTTGCCTACTTAAGGATTGACATCTCTGAACTCCGAAGAGATCAGATGATGTTAAGAGGATTCAACGAACAAGACGAGAGGGCTTTAGGCTTTATAGTGTAACCATTGGAGATATATGACTAGAAGACATAAGCCAAGTTCTACATAATCGATTCAGATACATCTTTCACCACTTTGCTCGGTAGGCCTTGGATACATGAAAATAATATGGTTCCATCCTCTTTACATCAGTGCATCAAATTTTGAAGAGGTGGAATCGAGTATTGTGTCAAAGGAAACTTGAAGCCATTCTCAGTTAGAGAGGTCAAAATATATGAGGATGCAGGCTACTATCTTCCTCCAAATCAAAAAGCCTATTCTCACGAGCTTAGTGAATGTTCAAAAACAAAAGAAAAAGAAATAAAAGAAAAAGAAGAAAAAGAAAAAGAAAAAGAAAAAGAAAAGAAAAAAGGAAGAGAAAATGAAAATGCAAGTGAGCGAGAATCAGACACTAAGGAAGAGGTAGAGCCAGATGTTAGATTCTGCCCACAGCTTGTTTCTTCATATGAACACATAGGTAGGATGACTCAACCTCCATCGGGTAGAGGAAGAGGCAAGTACAGAGGCAATTCTAGAGGTGGAAGACATCATTGCTGGTGGCTAACTGGTAGGAGCTATGTTCCAGCTCACAGGAGTACCCCCGCTATCCACATAGACATAGAGTCCAGTTCAGAGGATGAGTCTCATGTGGTTAGCACACCAACCAACCCCTCTCAGCGAGTCCTTTTGAAGGTGACATTCGAGCCAGACAGTGATGAAGACTAGGCCTCCAAGCAAAGCATGAATGTATATGAATCATTATTATGTAGAATAGTCAGACAGTAGTTGGAAACTTTAGCTCTATCCCTAATTTCTCTCAGAAAGTTGAAGGTTTAGTAGTTAAAGAGACCCAAGTCATCCATAAATGTCAAGCCAAAGAGATTTTGTTGGGAGCATCATCCTCAAGTCAGGAAGTCGATGTAGAAGAGGATGATTTATATAAAGATTTAATATAATTATCTTTTGATTAGTACTCATCTTGTATTCTTAACTTAGCAAAGAAGGGATTAATCCCACATACTTGGTCTAAACACAGGTCAGACTATTTTTTAAAGGCTATGGGACAACCAAAGTAGACATCCTCAATCAAGACTAGGACTAGGATTCGGCACAGTGGGTCCAATCGACAAAAACAACCATTGCCTAGTTATCATAAATCATTTGGAGTCTGATAGGTTCTTCTCAAATCACACTAACTCATATGAGGAGGTGTGTTTAGAAACTTCAGATGATCTAAATAACTTTGAAGTCAAAAAACCATCGCCAGAGTTCAAAGAGGAGATCAGATCAACTACTGATGAACTTAAAGAGATCAACTTTGGAACTAAAAATAATCCACATTCGACATACATCAGCTCTTTTTTGAATGAACAAGAAACTAATGACTTAGTTAGGCTATTAGCTGGTTTTAAAGATAGCTTCACATGGAGTTATGAAGCAATGCCTGATTTATCTCCTGATGTAGCAGTCCACAAACTAGCAATAGAACCTAATGCTAACCCTGCGGAGTTTAAAGAAAATTTTCTATATCATCGCCTTCCATTCTGTGGCTGAAAAAGGCAAGAATATAAAAATTCATCTTTTTGGGACATCACGCAGATTCATAGATGCACTTTTTCAGGTGATCGGGTACGTCATCAAGGAATAGTGTACTATCTCAGGAGAGAGTAGTCACTACCCTTGAATGGACTTAACCACCTCAATAAGGACTCCTAAGGACGTTGGGTCTTCGTATGTACCAGAGATTCTTCTCCTACTTTACATGGAAAAGTAAAGCAGGGTTTATTTTAAATTAGGTTCATTAAGTTCCCTATAGGGGAAAGCCCCCATAGTTAATTACATACTAAGGAATGAGGATTCCTTAGAAATACTCTCGATTAAGGTAAATGATCATTGTCTCTAAAGATTTTAGTAGGAAGGGCTATCAATCAATTGGTTCATTTTAAAGATCAAATGGGATTGATCAAAGAGGGAGTTATTATCGAAGCCAAATGAAGTTAAGTAGGAGACGCTCATGATACTAGAAAACCTAGCGAGGATCTCAAACTATCCTATGATAGGGCTTTAGATATTTTGAAATTGATTTAATTTGTTTGAGTTGAATTTTTCATTAGAATGTTAGGGCATATAATTCCATAATACAATGTTATGAAAATGCTTAAGAGATGAGGATTTATGTTTATGGCCCACAAAGGGGAGATGTAACCTCAGAACCTAAATCTAAGGGTCTTTGGTGAGGGCCAAAAGCACAACCTAAATCTAAGGTAAAAAAATGGGTATTTGGTTTGCCTCCACAAGAGAGGATAAACCACCCAACTACTTGGACTTACAACCGTCTAGGGGTGGTCACCAACTAACTTCTCTTATGATTTTAAATACAGGTAGGCAAGTCATATGCTTTGTGCAAGATAGTTAGGTTATTACTTATTTAGAAAGAGACTAAGTCCTTAAACTCACTCCTTAAAGAGACTAGATCATGTAATGGTATGTTTCAAATGACCTAAATCTAATGCAATTCAAATTTTATTTTATTTTAATTCTTGGACAATCATTTTGACACATGCAAATTTGACATAAAGTAAACATTTTTATTTTAAATTTGAATTTTGAAAAGTATGGATGAATGAAACCACATGACACACATATTTAGCAAGTTGGGAAAGAATCAAAGCAATGAAAGTATGTAAACACATTCACTTTAATTAAATCCTAAAAATAATCTTAAGAAATAAGAAAGCTTAAAGCAAATCAAAGTTTGTTTAATGTGATTTTTATTTGAGTTTAAGTTTGATTTAATTTTAAAAATGTGAGTTGAGTTTGTTGTTCCTAACCCATTCTCACATGTGTTTGATATTTTTGTTTAATTTTTAGATGATTAAATTCATTTTTAAATTTTTATTAGGTTAAGGTATGAATGAAGCAAGTTAATTAACCCTTACCTACACCACATTAGCATAGTTAGCCAAGTAATTATGAGCCAATGAGATGAGATAAAATCTCACAAGGAATTTAAATTTTCAATGCAGGTTGGAAGAAAAGGGCCTAATGCAATTTGGCTCATGATTAATGAATAATTAAGCTAATTGATTTAACGTAAGTAATTTCAAAAACACCCCTCACACATGTGAGTTGAGTTTTGATTTTCTTAATTGAACTTAGGCTCTTGAACACTTAAGTATCTACCCAAAGTAGATTAATTATATTCTAGAAGTTTTTAGAATTTTTAGAAATTAATTAAGAAGGTAATTAATAAATTAAACCATAATTAAGAGAGGATTAAGGAAAGAAAAGGAGGTATAAGGAATAGCTTATGGGAAATACTCCAAAATTCCTAAGCCTCCTATTCACTGGATCTAACCTTAATTAACTCCAATGAGGGATTAATTAGAAAATGCATTTGCAATTTCCCCAATTAAGCCTTCAATAAATCCCAAGAAAATTAGGGGAGGCAAAAGTCATCCCCCAAAATATACCTAATAAGTTTGAGATTAATCAGAGGATTAATTAAAGGATAATTAGAAAAATAAGATTTCCATTAAAACCCAAAATTAGATAAAGATATAATTCAAAATCCAATAAAACTATTTTAGAATATTCTATATTGAATTATCTTTCAATAGAAATTTACCTCATATTTTTCTGATTTTTATTTAGAGAGATATGAATTTTTAAATCTTAAGAGATTAATTAAAATTAATTAAAACCTTAACTAATCCCCCTTAGCTCACGGCCGACAGTGGCGGTCAACGCTTTACACGTCGTGATTACTTAATCACATCTGAGGCGTGGCGGGATCATGCCATTCGATCAAGGATCGAATGGCGAAATGTTTTAAAAGGGATAAACAATTTATAAAACATGTGCTTAATCTCAGCCATCCATCCAAAATGTGTAGATGGATGCGATTAGTTCTTCTAGGATTAATGGATCTATCCTCCATGGAAAGATCCAAACTCTGATTAGGGTAAATTTTACCCACACCATCTTATGCTAATGGAAAGCCTATCCAGGTGGAATTCTCATGCCATATTCTTTCATAAGGACCAACTTCTAAGCTAGTGGTCAAAATCCATACCTGTGGAGGTGATCACGAGTTAAATGTAGCTTCTTAGTGGATCTGAAAAATGAAACTTTCAAGCCTTGGGGTTGAGTAGATCTCTCTATGGACTAACACCTCTTCTTCTTCTTTATGTCTTTGATTGAGTTCAACTCCTCCTTGCTTTGGGAACTTGAATGAGAGCTTGAGTGCACTCGACTTGATCCCTTGAGGGAGTATGCAAAGGGAATTGAAGTGGATTGCAATGTGGAAAAGTTATGAGTGTTCCCCTCTCTTAAAAACGATTCAAATCCCTCTGAAGCTTAGTATTGCTCTCCATGGCTCCTAACACTCTCTTGGACTCAATGATGAGGGTGTTGAATTCAAATGAAATTAGGGGGGATATCTCCCCATATCTGAACCTATGGGTGTCATTTTTATCAAATTGACCATATTGGAAGGGTTGTTTGGGTTGTTTGAAGTTGGCACATGGTCGGTTTGAGCCAAAGAGTGGATTGGCAACCTCCCATGTGCTTCAAATCAAGTGGAAGGAGGTTTTCAAATTGGCCAATTTGAGCTAAGGGGTCAATATTAGCCTTGGGTCCATTTGGGCTGACCCAAACCTATTGGGTTGGGTGCACCACTCTCCATTGGGTCCACTTGACCTATTAGGAAGGTATCAAGTTGATATGAAGAGGGCTTGACCAAATTACCCATGAATTTGACAAAAAATTATTCTATTGCCTAGGGGTAGAATGGTCATTTTGCTGATTTTTGAATTTGAATATGTTGGGTATGTTGAGAAAATGGGTTTGGCCAAGTTTCATTGGATTTGGAGTTCATTTGATAAGGTTTGGCTCATATTGACCCATTTAGATCAAAATGGGTCAACTTGGGTCAAGTTGACCAATTGGTCAAATTGGGTCAAACTAAGGGTTGGTCAAGTTGACCATTTGAAATATTTTGGTGGCTTTGGTTTGATTCAATTTGGTTTAGTTTTGAGTTTGGCTCATATGACATTTAGGTCAAATGGGTCAAGTTGAATTTATTTGACCTATTTGAGCTAGGTCATGGGTAGGTTTAGGTTTGTTTAGTCCTATGAAGTAGATTGGTATCTTTATTTCCAATCAATTTTGGTTAGGTTTGAATTTGGCTCAACATGACCCTTTAGGTCAGGTTGGGCTCAAGGTAAATTGGGCTAGGTTAGGTCTAGTTAGCTAATTGAGGCTTTGGTCAAATTCAACAAGTGATTTGGAATGAACTTGACCCATTGGTTTCAATCAATTTGGCTTAGATCAAGTTTTGACACATTTTGACTTTTTTAGGTCAAGTTGGGTCAACTTGGGTCAAGTGGCCAATTGGGCTAGGTTAGGCTCAAATGTTAACTTGGTCAAGTTCAAACATAGTTCATGAATGAACTTAGATCATTAGTTTCAATCAATTTGGCCTATGGTGGATTTTTATGTTAGGTTTTTATTTTGGCTAAGTGTTGACTTGGTCAACCCTTATGTTTGACTTGGTTTGACCCAATTTGATTGATTGATCATCCCATGATGATTGTTGATCATGATGAGGCATAAGTGAGTTTGATTCAATCCAATTTGGTTAGGATTAAAATTTGGCTCATAGGGTACTTTTGTCACTTTGGGTGAGCTAAGTGAGTCAAATGGCTTAGTCAAAGCTTAATTTGAGTTTGATTGAACTTGTATATGGACTTATTATTGAAATATAAATGCATTTACAAGTGGTTTGAAGTCAAATGGGTTTGATTCATTTGACAATTTCATATTTAAAGGAAGAATGGATTTGGGGTTTAGTTTTGACTTGAGTTTTGATTTGGTGATTGAAGTTTGTATTTATATTTGGATTCATGATTGTAGGGTTGATTGAATCATGAAGGAAAATCAAGAGTTTGGCTTGATTTGAAGTTGATTTGACTAAGTTCAAGATTTTGACTTGAAAGGCTTAAATTGGATTTTGAGTGGATTTAAGTTTGATTTTTGAAATTGGTTTTGATTGTTTGAATTTCTATTTCATTTATATATGTGAATCTAAATGAGCATATAAATAGATCATGAGAAAATTTCAAGGATTTGAATTGATTTGATCATGATTTAGGCTAAGTCCATTAAAAGGGAATTTAAAGGACTTAGGAAATTTTTGGATTTTGAAATTTTGATTGTTAGATTTAGTTTGATTGATTTGAATTTATATTTTATTTATATATGTGAATATAAATGAGAATATAAATGAGTTATGAGAAAATATCATGAGTTTTATTCGATTTGAGATGATTTAGGCTAAGTCCTTAAAAGAGGAAATTAAGGGACTTAGGAATTTTCATAAATTGATTTTGAATTTTGCATTTAGTTTGATTGGTTTGAATTTATATTTCAATTATATATGTGAATATAAATGAGAATATAAATGAATTATGAGAAAATCTCATGAGTTTGATTTGATTTGAGGATGATTTAGGCTAAGTCCTTAAGAGAGGAAATTAAGGGACTTAGAAATTTTCATAAATTAATTTTGAATTTTGAATTTAATTTGATTGGTTTGAATTTATATTTCATTTATATATTTGAATATAAATGAGAATATAAATGAATTATGAGAAAATCTCATGAGTTTGATTTGATTTGAGGATGATTTTGGCTAAGTCTTTATAAGAGGATTAAGGACTTGAGAAAAATTTGGAGTTTGAAATTTCATTCAAGGGTTTCAATCGTGGATTTCAATCATGGATTTCAATCATAGATTTGATTTGAATTTGGAGAAAATCAAATAGGATTGATTTGGAGTTTGAGAAAATCAATTAGGATTTATTTGGAATTTGGCTTGAAGGAAGGAAGGTGAGGAGTGGATCAAGCTAAGGGTTGGAAAATTTTCCTAACACCCCTAAGGCATGACTTAATCATGGCTAACCCTTCTAAGTCTCTAGGGCTAGGTTGAGTGTCCACCTAATCACTAGATGTGTCTTAAGACTAAGGATCCCTTAGTGTCTAAGAGAAGTCCTATGTCTAAGATGGAGGGGTTGAGAGCTCATCCTAAAAATGAGGTCAACAAACCCTATCAAGTAAGCTCCTAGACGCATGCGATTAGACATTGAACAACAGGTCATTTCTGAAATCAAAAAATTGATCGATGTTGGCTTCATCTGGGAAGAAAAAAATTTTAGCTTGTTAGTCAGTGTTATCTCAATTAAGAAAAAGAATGGCCAAATTCGCATATGCGTCAATTTTAGGGATCTAAATAAAGCATATCCTAAAGATGAATTTTCACTTCCTATACCAGAATTAATGGTGAAAATTGCCTCATCTCATACAGTATTCTCTTTTATGGATGGGTCATCTGGCTACAACCAAATCAAGATGGCCATCGAGGAAGAAAGAAACACTGCCTTTCGAACTCTGATCAAAATTTATTGTTATAAGGTCATGCCTTTTTGCCTAAAAAATTTTGGTGTCATATACCAATGGGCCATGACTCAAATATTCGATAAACTCATTCATCATCAAGTTGAATGCTGAATCGATGATCTCGTTGTTAAAAGCAAAGAAAAGGAAGACCGTCTCTTTGACTTGAGAGTAGTTTTTGAAGGGTTAAGACAATACAACCTCAAAATGAACCCCCTGAATTGTGCATTCGGAGTAGCTTCAGGAAAATTCCTTGGATTTGTTGTCCGACACCGGGGAATTAAATTCGATCTGGAAAAGATAAAAGCGATATTGGAAATGCCACCTCCTAAAAGCCTAAAATAACTTAGGTCATTCCAAGGGCAGTTGACATATTTGAGACGCTTCATTTCGAACTTATCAGGGAGATGCCAACCATTTTTAGCACTTATCAAAAAGGCTGCCAAGTTCAAGTGGGATGACAAGGGTCAGCATGCTTTTGAAGATATCAAACACTACCTGATGACACTGCCAGTTCTAGTAGCCTATCCAAGACATTAATCCTCTACGCTGCATTAGATGACTCCCTTGGCTTTGTTGGCTCAAACCCAATGACGAAAGAAAATGCTCTCTCTCTACCTCAGTCGTCATCTAATCCTTGCTGAGGCAAACTACCCACCTATTGAAAAGTATTTCCTAGCTTTGATCTCTGCATCCCAAAAGCTACAGCAATACATGCTTTCTCATAAGATGAATCTGATCTCCAGCATCAATCCACTGCAATATCTTATGACACGGTCGACGCTAACTAGACGGTTGGTGCGGTGGTCCATGATTTTGTCAATGTTTAATATCACATTCATACCCCTCTGTATGGTGAAAAGATAGGCACTAGCGGATTTCTTAGTGATGACCTCCCCGATGAACAAATCATGAACTTAGGGTACACTAGCATTCACCAGTGGGAGATGTATTTTGATGGTGCGGGTTCCTCTCAGAGAGGAGAAGAACCATAATTTACTATCTCAGGGAAGGCAGGGGTAGGAATAGTTCTCCTAACTCCAAACCACGATGTGATGAGATTCTTATACCATCCATCCAATCCATCCACCAACAATGAAGCCAAATATGAGGCTCTGATTGTCAGTCTAGAGTTAGTCATTACACTATGCGTCAAGAGCATCAACATCTTTGGGGATTCTTAGTTAATCATCAACCAAATCGTTGGGTCTTACAAGGTTTTAAAGCCTAAGCTCCATCATTACAACAAGTATACCATGGATTATTGGCCCAAATCCTAGAGGTTACCATCTACAAGATTCCTCGAGGAGAGAATAGTAGCATTAAGCTTGCAAGAATTAGCATGTAAGAAAAATGAGTCCATTCTAATAAGTCCAAAATAGACAAGTTTTATCCCTTATTGAGAACTCATCGAGATTCTCTTGAATGGAGGTTATCATTGCCAAAAGGATGGGGAATCGATTAGAGGCAACCATTCATGGATTATTTACTTGTACTACCTCGAGAAAATCTAGCACAGTGAAGTAGAGCCCATTCATACACTCTCATGGATGGCACCTTATACCGACGGTCCTTCAATCATATGTGGTTACGTTGTCTATACAAACACAAAGCCCATAGAATCGTGATCGAGGTACACTCAGGTTTATGCGGAGCACATTAATCTGATTCAAAGATGAAAGCCAAGATCAAGAGACTAGGATATTAGCCTTGATGATCACGCTTGGATGTAAGGAGATGCCACTAATGTCAGTACGGTGTGGTCCCCAACCACCCACATTCTCCATCACATTGGCTTCATGGCCATTTTGAGTGTTGGGTACCATAGTAATTACGATCATCTTCTTCTTCCAAAGGTCATGGTTCATCCTAGTTGTTAACTTTTAAATGGGGCGAGACAATCCACTTAGAGAGGTCAGAGCTTATGCTCCGTTTTCTGAATCATATCGTATATGTTCGGTGTCTGATGAATTATATCGATAATATAATGCGCATTCAAGAGCACTAAAATCAATAGTTTTTCCAGACATAGCATAGATTGGAGGTACTACCATCTACTAACCAAGAAAAATGGGTTAGCGAAGACTTCAACAAAACTCTCATTCAAATCTTGAAGACACTAGATGACAATAAATAATGGCATGAAGTTGGTTGAAGCCTTGTGGGTACCGCACCACTATAGAACTCCATGTCACCTTTTCTTTATGTATGGATCTCTACCATTAGAGGTCTAACTCCCATCACTAAGGATAGATGTGGGTAAGATCGATAGAATAGAATGCCAAGAGCTTGGGTTTGGAGGAGAGATGCCTGAGCATGCGGAACCTCAAGTTATACAAAGCCAAGATGATTCAAGCTCATAATAAGTTGGTCCGTCCTAGAGCTTTTCAAGTAGGAGAGCTTGTTTTAGTTCTAAGAAAACTAATTGTTGCTCATCGAAAGATGGGAGGCAAGTTTGAACCCACTTGAGAAGGCCTTTATGCCATAGAGAAGGCCTACCAAGGAGGATCTTATCAACTCATAAATTATAAAGGAAAGTGCTCAATGCTTCCAATCAATGGGCTCTAACTAAAGAAATATTATCCATAAATCATGTTCTGAAATGATTATCAATAAAACTTCTTTTCATATCAAATTTCATCTCTTATGTGTTGAGGAATATCTTTGCTTACGAATCCTCCATGATGTGTTTAGGGTAGTATAAAAAGCGGCATCCTATCCTTATACATAACCAACTACAAACGATCCTCAGTGTTATTAGGATAGGTGTAAGAGAGGCATCATATTTTGACTAGAACTAAGTTAGGTGTAAAAGAAGCGGCATCCTTTCTTGGTGGAGTCACAATTGCCCACGATTTCATCCATTCTTCTACGTGTTTGGGGTAGGTGTAAGAGAACCCAAGTGATATCTTATTCCCTCTTTCACAACACAAACAAATACATATCTTTTATCTTAGACTATTTTGATGTGGGAAAGTGGCACTCACTAATTAGTCCTCTAGGTGGTGACATTTACCTGCTAGTGTCTCACCCTAGTGGTCACTTGTCTGGATGATGTGAGTCCCCACGCTTTCTTCTTAACTTTACCATTACAAACCAATGAGCGCTTTGTTAGTTTGGTAGGCCTCATTGCGCAGCTAATAAGCTACCTCATGTTGACTTTGTTTAAGATGATGTAAGCCTACACACTTTCTTCTTGAACTATCATCATGTACTGACTAGATCTAGTATATTTGAGGTTTAGGATAAGTCCCCTGCGGCTCCTTTCCTTCGACTACTTTAAGCTTGGGTCTAGTCCTTACGACTCCTGTTTAGTAGTCCTAGGTGATAGCCCTGTCAAGAAGTGAACTATATCCGATGATCAATTCTACTTTAGAGATGTAAGCCTCACACCTTCTTTCTTATAAATCGATGGGCACCTTAGGTTGGTTGATTATCGTCATGCTGACAGCAACCCGCCCGATGGATATACCACTCTTAGCAGATGTAATTCCTCGTGCTTTATTCTTGAGTTGGCCACTGAATACCTACAGCTTTCTTTTACTGGGTTCTGGATAATGCCCCTAGCAGCACCTCCCCTATGGGCACTCTATTTGGATCACGTCCTTAGCGACCCCATTTAAACACTACCCGGGTTACTTTTGAATTGGACGGTCCCTCTTTCTTAGTAGCCACCCCTGTGCTTGGAGAATTTGTCTTGTAGACATGCAGATTCTCCTTTGGTCCAATAAATCTCAGATAGGACTAAGCTGATATAAGTTCCTTCTCAGTGTGGTCCCTCACACACCAACAGGGTCCACTCAAACATATAAATAAACTATATATTTTTGCTTGTGGATTTGGAGGAAAACCCCTAGCGGTATCTTTTCCCAAGCATGCATCCTATCTTTATGGCAATGTCAGCAAAACTCTTAATAAGAATCGCCTGACTACTTTTGAGTTGAGATAAGTTCCCGGGTTGGCACTCTCTTAGTAGTCACCCTTAAGTCGGGTTCAACTTGTTGTGCCACCAATGAGTCACCCCGACAGTCATCTTTGCTTTGAAAGATATAAGTCTATTACACATTCTTTCCAGCACGATCATTGCAAATCAACGGGCTGCCTTAAGTCGAGTTTGATTTATTGACAATCATGCAATGGTTCCTTGTGTGGATGAGTCCCCACGCTTTCTTCTTCTTGACATTGAAAGGCACCCTTTGGTTTTAGCTTTACCTCTAGTGGTAGTATCCCTTTAGATTTGTAAATCTAAGATAGTCTGATATTTGCTCCTTCTTAGTAGATCCATCACACACCGACAAGGTCCATCTAAAATTAAATTAATTCTGATTATTCTTGAGTCGATATGAGTCCACAGTGGCATTCGCTAAAATAGTTTCCCTAGGTCGGATTCGATTTGTTGTGCCATTAATAGATCACCCCAACGGATCGAAGATGTGTCTGTATGCTTTCTTCCTACACCGTAAAAGGGGATAGTCCAACCTTGTGGTTGGTAGACTACCCCTTTGAATTTGTAAATCTGAGACAGGATAAGGGCGACATAGCCCCTTCTCAGTGGATCCATCGCACGCCAACAAGGTCCACAATATAACACACCAAATTAAATTAAATCAAATCAAATTAAATCAATACAAATCAAATTAATCATCAATACTACTCTTGAGTTGAGGTAAGATCGGTCTCACTCAGTAACTAGAGTCGGATTGATTTGTTTTCATCATCGATCATCCCAGCTGATCCCTACTTTGGAAGATGTAAGTCTGTATGCTTTCTTCCTCAATTGCACGAAAAGGCAACCCTTGTCGGATAGCCTTACCTTGGCAGTATCCTTTGGACTTATAAATTTAAGATAGGCCGAGGCCCCTGTGGCTCCTTCTTAGTGTGGTCCATCACACCGATAAGGTCCATAACAAAATAAATTCAAAACCAACATTCCCAATAGAGTCAAATTAAACATATCGGACAAACCAAAGTTCTCCCAATGTGACGCAAATCAAATTAGCCTCCCTAGTGGAGCTTAGATCTAAATCAAATAAATCTAACTGAGTGTACATCCTCGGATATGCCCTCAATTCAAACAAATCAAAGAAATCCAATCAAATTCTTATCCCTGGATAGCTTGAACCTGCTTCCCTAGTGGAAGGTTCGCATACCCAATCCCTAGCAGATTTGAGCACATATCCCTAGTGGATATGCCTCCACATCAATTAAAATAAAATAAATTAAAATCAATTCGATCTTGATCCTCATTGGATTATAAATTCTCATCCCTGGTGGATACATACCCAAACTAATCATATTCACAATCAAACTCAAATTCTTATCCTCGGATAACTTGAATTGGTGGTTGAAGGTTAATGTACTCAATCCCCACGATTCTTTCTTGCTCTCTTATTGGCATAAAAAGCATCACTAAGATGATTCTATTTGCCTCTGTTTAGGTATAGATCATTTTTGTTTGCTTTACAATCTTTTGATGTTGTTGATCGTTCATTGCCAATAGCCTTGTCAGTTACACCATACCTATTTGGGGTCCTTTTATTGACCTCACTTTTGGAGTGAGCTCTCAACCCCATCCTCTTAGACTTAAGAATCTTCTAGACATTAAGATTTTCTTAGTCATAAGACACATTTAGTGATTGGGTGAATACTTAGCCTAAGCCTAGAGACTTAGAAGGGTTAATCATAAGATTAAGCTATGCCTTAGGGCTGAAGGAAAATACCTATCATATAGCCTAAATCTAATCTAGATACAATTTCTTAAATCAAACCCAGATTCAAATCCAAATTCCAAATCCATATCCCAAATTTGACTCTAAATGATTGAAACCCAAAATCAAATTCTATTCCTAAGACCCTTCCTAAGCTATATGAACCACCTTCATAAGCTTAGCCAAAACTCCATTTAAATCAAATCAAATTCAATTGATTTCTTTATAAATCAATTTTTTCCTTCATTTATATTAATAAATATAAATGAAATTCATATCTGAATGATCAAAACTATATCCAAAATCAAATATAAACCCAATCTACGCTCTTTGAGCCAATTCTTTGGACTTAGCCAAATTCCATCCATCTCAAGTCAAAACTAATGGATTTTCTCTCGAATCAATCATTCATTCAGTTATCTACCCAAATATAAATGAAACCTACAGTCATCAAATCAAATTGAAGCCAACTAGCTTCTTTTGACTTAAAATTTCAAATGAGCCAAAATCCAGACTCCAAATTAATTGTCGTTGAATTTATATTTCAATCCAATATCATATATAAGTTCAACTAAACTCGATCAAACCAAAACCAAACCAATTGACTTAGGTCCACTTGACCCAAAGTGACCTAAAGGACCCATTTGATCCTTCTCCAACCCAAATTGGATTGAACCAAGCTCACCAAAATTTTTCACCATGATTGTTGATCACCCTAGAATGATCAATTACAATCAATTGGGTCAAACCAAGTCAACTTAGTCATTTGACCAAGTCAACCCTTAGCCAAATGAACCAAAACTAGCCAAAACTCATCCTACATCAAAATGATAGAAATCAATGATTTGAATCAACCCAAAGTCAATATTTAAATATGACTTGACAATCAATTGAGCCAAACCAAGCCCAATTGGCTATTTGATCCAAGTTGACCCAAATTGGCCTAAAGGACCAAATTGGGTCAAATCATGATCTAACCAGAATTGATTGCAACCAATGACTCAAGTTCATTCCAAATTGATTATTGAACTTGACCAAATAATTAAACCCAATTTGATCAATCCATTGAGCCATTTAGCCCAAATTGGCCTAAAGGGTCAATTTGGACTAAATCAAATTAAATTTGATTCAACCAAGACCACATTCATCTTTAGCCAATTGAATATAACCCATAACCCAAGTCAATTTGGTCAATTTTGGTCAAATTGGTCAACTTGACCCATTTGATTCCAAATGAGCCAAAATCAATTTTAAGCCAAATTAAATCAAATTGATTATACCAAAAATATTCAAATTATTATTTGAACCTAACCTAAGCCTTGGTTTGACCCAATTTGACCAATTGGTCAATCAAACTCGATATGACCCAATGTGACCCATATAAACCAAATTGAGCCAAATCTCTTAAGACCAAGCCATGACCCATTGGGGACTGATCAAAACCGACCCAAACCCATATGGGATCAGCCCAAAATCAACCTAAGCCCATTAAATTCCTCATGAATCCTCCCTCACATAGGATTCCACCAAACTTCATTTGATTCTCCCATCATATGCATTTTGCTCAGGCGGCAAAGAGGACTTTGGAGCAAAATCAAAGTCCTCAATCAATCCATCATCCATCCCAACCACCCCAAGCAAAATACACTTTGGAGCCAAAAAATTCAAAAGGATTTTGATTTTCCACTATTAAGGAGGGAAATGAGACTTCATTCCTCTTCCTCCTACCATTAGTCAGCCCCCAAGAGCTCCCAAAATAACCAACAACTATTTTTCCATCTCTCTTAGGCAAGAAACACCAAAACCGGGTTGATTTTGGTGAGAAAATGGCAAACATCGGAAGATGCATCATTTCGAAGTGAAGGCGAAGGTTACACTCATTCCAAAGCTTTCTCTTGCACCTAGGAGCTCGCTCGAATCTTCTCTGCCATTGGAAACCATCCCCGACGAGGTAATTTTTTCAAACTTTAATCGGCCTTTGAAACTTATATTTGTGTTGATTCTTGCGCAATTTATAAAATTTCCTTGAACGCATTTTTCATTTATATTTAATAGATCATAGATTTTTTTGGTAAAATTGCGAAAATGAGTCCATTTGAGATTTATTTTGATTTAGCAAAAGGCCTAATTTTTCGTTTAATTAAAAGTAGCTTGATCTCCCATTGATCACGGCATTCACAGATCACGATCGGATCCATCTGCAGATCCCACGTGATCTCGATTAGACCATGGATGGATCCGGATAGTTCTGATGGATCACGCCCGGTCGTGGATGGATCACTCGATCATCGGCATTGATCACGTGTCCATCTGTTCTCATTTTCATTTCTCGACGCATGCAATGCGAGCCACGCCACATGCCCGCAGGCCACGGTGCCCAATCACGCGGTGCCACAAGGGACCACATTGCCACATTAGCACCGAGCACGGTGCTGACTAGGTTAAGTGTGAAATTAGTGATTTTTTACTTTTAAAAATTAATTAAATTTCTTGAAACTTCAAAAATTCATAAAAATAAAATACCCAACAAAAAGTTATAAATAAAGGCTTGTTGGATTCATCTTCAGAGGAATCCAATAAAATAAAAATCATCAAATTCCACTGAATGGTTTGAGCTTAATTTAGGTTTTAGTGAAAATAAAGTTTTATTAATTATTCTAAAAATATAAGTTGGATTGAGTTGAAATTTTCACAAATTGAAATTAAGTTAAAGCACACCTATCATAAAAATCTCAAGTAAGAAAGACTTATGGATTGGGAGAAATTAAATTTTGAAGTTTAGATTATCTATTTTAATAAAATAAATCAAATTAAAATTCATAAATTTACAAAATCTTCAAAATGGCTTAAATCACTTTAGTAAACATCTAGATCCTAATAATAATAATAATAATAATAATAATAATAATAATAATAATAATAATAATAATGATCTTAAGCTTAATGAACCTATAATAAATATTTAGGATTAAAATTTAACAAACTAAGGAATTAATTAAAATGAAATTCATAATAATCTAAATAATAAACTAAAATCAGAAGTGAAATAACACTTAAGCGATCATTAATCAAACCTCAAATTAGAAAAATATCATATAATCCAGAGAGGAAATTAAATTAAATATGATTAAACCTATTTAAGTTAATATAACTTAATTAAATGATTAAATTTTAAATCAAACTTAAAATTAAACAAATCTAAGAAACTTTAACATGGGTCAAACTAGTATAACTAAACCTACACTAAGCATGGAATCTTAATCATATGAAACTCCTTAATGAATATAAATAAAAAATGAAACTAATTAATCATTAAAATAAACTAAAAATCAAATTAATTATAAATCCAACATCATAATCAATATTAATCAAACCAAACCAAACCAAATGATGTTAAAGTGAACTTAATTAATTTAATTTCTAAATCAATCCATTTGGAATAAGAAAGCTATTCAACCATTAAATATTTCAACCTAATAACTAAATCAAACATGTTAATGAAATTAAACAAACATAATAAATGAATCAAATCAAATAAAACTCTAATCATAAATAATCAAACTTAATTGAAATAAAATAAATTAACTTAATTTAATAATCATTTAATCAAATCAAACTTAAGTAAAATACTTAACTAAATCAAATCACTCACATGTGAGAAATTAAGTCATTAATTAAATAAATCTTTGATTAATCTAATAATTCAAATTTAATTATTTTTTAACCAAATTAATCAAACATCTAATTATAAACTTAATGAATTAATCCATCATCTTAATGAATCAAATTAATTTAAATAAATTACATTAAAGCTAACTCTTAAATTAAGCTTAAATCAAACCTAATTAAATTTAATAATTAATCACACCCAAGTAAACTAATTAATTAATCAAATTAATCATATTAAACCTAAGCAATCAAACATAAATGCAATTAAATACCAATCAAATCCTAAATTAAACATAAATCATTAAGTCATTAATTACATCATTAATCTAAATAAATATAAAACCAAATTAAAAAATTAAATAAATCTTTATTTAATTTAATAATTAACTTAAACACTTCTTAATTAAACCCTTAATTAATCCAATTGATTAAACATAATTAATGCAAACTTAATGAATTAATCCATCATCTTAATGAACCAAATTAATTTAAATAAATCATATTAAAATTAAATCAAATCAAACTCAAATTAAATCTTTAATTACTAATTAATTTGATCACACATCTTAAATAAACCATTAAATTAATTAAAGTAACATTAAACTTAATCAAACATAATTTAACATAATTAAAAATTAAATGCCAATCAAATCTAAATTAAATTAAATCATTAGTCATTAATTACATCATTAACCTAAATAAATATGACCAAATTAAAAATTAAATAAATCTTTTATTTAATTTAATTCTAAACACACTTAATTTAATTATATAATCACATTGAACCTAAGCAAAAAAATTAATCAAATCAAATCATTAAATAAAGAAAGACTCTCATCAATTTAATATGTAATCAAATCAAATCTTATTCAACCTACTTAAACAAGATAAACTAATTAACTATCCAATGTATGAAATCAAAATACAAATCAAACTTTGATAAACATGATAGATGGATGAGATTAAAAATAAAATTCTAATCATAAATAATCAAACTCAATTAAATCAAAGTAAACTTTTAATTCATTTTATCCAATCAAACTATAAATAAATAAACCATAATCAAATCAAATAAGCATAAAATTAAATCACATAACCATAATCAAAGAAAAGAATTAGATATTAATTTAAAAGGATATTGAATTATCAAGATTTAATTGAATCAAAATATCTAATCTAAAATTAATCAATCAAAAACACATAGATTTAAACAAACTTAAACTTCATTAAATATTAAGGATATTGAATTATCAAGATTTAATTAAATCAACACATTTAATCCAAAATTAATCAATCAAATACATAAAGATTAAACAAATTCAAATTCTAAAATCTAAATCAAATCAATCAAATAAATTACACAAATTTAAATGGGCTAATTAAGATACTTAAGGACCTTAGTTAGACTCTTTAGGAGTTAGGATGTAGAAGGTGAGTTCCATCTACAAATGGAATTCATTCTACTCTTCATTCTTGAAAACTTAAACATCACTTTAACCAAATAAAAGTGAAATAAAAAAAATAAATCATTAAATCATTTAAATTGAAATCACCCAAAGGTAAAATTTAAACAAATTCAAACTCCAAATTGAAACTTAAACTAAAGAAGCCTAGTAAAGTCTTGCTACACAAGCCTTCTTTTCACACACTAGAATACTAGGTCACCAACCCTAGAATTAGGTTAGGTCGATGTATTGATTGTATGATGTTGTGTTTTATTTTGTGATGTAATATTTTAGACTGGATATTAGAGTGTATGTTTCATAGACTGGATGTTAGGCTGTTATTAGCCTAATCATATTTTTTACAAGGGGTCATGCTTAAGGGGTTGTTGTAATAAAAATATAAATATTTTTGTTGTACAGGTTGCTTAGCCCCTAGGCATAACTCAGGTTAGGATAAGTGGGCTTGGTTACCCATGTGTGGAGTACTAAGTCCAAATTATTCATATAACTGCCTGGGTTGTATGTTGTGTTTAGCTAACATTTATTTTGCAAGTGTAACTAGATTTTCTTTTTATATTTTTTTATGTAATTTTGCATTAGGAATTAGGATTAGTGTTATGGGGGATTATGATGAGCAGTGGCTAGAAGGCTTAGTCCCTGGGATGCCCTGTGATGCCTTTAGAGCAAATCAAATCAAAAGAGAAGGAAGAAATGAAGAAAAGAAGACCCTCATAGCATGTATTATTTTTATAATCCGAGTTGTATAAGGGTAGAGCTTCACTACCCATTTTTTTTTTTTCTCTTTTGTGGTGTCTGGAACCCGACGCGGCCTTTTATTCTTTTACTAGTCTATAAAATTATTTGATGTTGTGTTTAGATTACACTAGAAATTTCATTTTTCTAGTTTCTTCATGTTTAATGTTTGAATGTGGCCTGATGTAGGCTCTTAGGATGAAATTAATTTTTCTACCCCAATTAATAAGTCATAACTAAAATTTTAAAATGACTCATAACCTCACATAAAAGCTTAAGAATTAAATCAAGATAATAAAATTTTAGCAACTCCTTAGTTAGATGAATGAATGTATAATATCATGAATGTCATATTCTTCCACTCTTGTTAAGAGGGGGCTTCCATCTGTACTAGAGAATAAAGGCTTAACCTGTAAGAGTCTTTGATGGAAGAACACACATTTCTCTTTTTATTTGGCCCATAATCAAGTTCTCATATATTTAGGCATATAAAATCTCATAGCTTGTGTCAAAATGAAGAGTCCAAAAGAATGAAATAAATTTGATAAAATTTGCATTAGATTAAGTCATGATTTCATACCACTCATGCTCTAGTCTCTTAGGTGAGTTTAAGGACTTAGTTTTCTCTCTAAATAAATAACCTAGCCATCTTGCAAAGCATAAGACTTGCCTACATGGAATTTAAAGCATAGGAGTTAGTGGCACTCAGGCAATAATAAGTCCAGCTCATGTGATTTATTCTCTCTTGGAGGTAAACCATATACCCATTTTACCTTAGATTTAGGTTGTGCTCACCAAAGCTCCCTAGACTTAGATCAGGTAATTGTTTCCTTGCTACAAGAATAAATCCTCACTCTTAGGCATTTCATAATCTTATGTTGTGGAATTATAAGTCCTAGTATTCTAATAAAATGTCAACTCGAACAATTAACTCTCTTCAATTTTAAAAATATAAAGCTCAATCATAAAATTGATTGGACTGCTCACTAGGCTTCCTAATATCATGAGCATTCCCTACCCATCTCCCTTTGACTTCTAATAATAAGTCTTTTCCTTGATATATCCCATTTGATTTTCTAAAATAATCATTCCTTTGATAGTCTTAACCTTGAAATTTTTGGAGACCCTAATTGTCTACTTTAATCAAAAGTATTCTTAAGGAATTCTCATTTATTAGGATGTAATTAACTATGAGGGCTTTCCTGTAGAAACTTAGACTTAAAATAAACCCTACTTTACTTTTCCATGTAAAGTAGGGAAAGATCTCTATTCAAGACCCATCTTGCCTTAGAGTCCTTTATTTGATTAGGTCCATTATAGGGTGGTGATTTCTATCTTTGAGATAGTACATCATTCCTTAATTTCTCATCACTTCAATAAGTACCCCCTAAGATCTGTGTGGTGTCCCACATCTCAAAAATAAACACCACATATAGAGTATTGGCGAAGTTAGGATCAAGATTGGAGTGTCATGTTTCAGTTTTGCATGGGGAGGAGAAATGTCGAAGGATGGAAGCTTGGAATCACTCTGGGATTACAAGGAGGCTCAAATTCACCCTTGGAAGCTCATGATTTGAATCAATGGATTTCCCATGCAAATTGAAGGGGTATACCCCTCAGTTTGCTGAGGTGGATGGACGGGATGGCTTCCCATTTTTCGGTCGGCTAGCCACCGTTAGAGCTCCGGAGTGGTCTCCATCAACTCCACGTGGCTCATCTGGATTGGGAGAATCCATGGCATGAGGCTCCATGGTTGATTTGGCCAGATTATCTTTCCTTGATCCCTTGGGTGCTCAGTTTGCATGGGAGGTGAGTTAACTCACCTCCCTTTGGTCCATGGCTGACCTAGCATGGGTTAGGTGGCTTAGGTGGCTTAGGTGATGCCTCATTTGGATGAGTGAGGGCTGCCAAGGTGAAATGAAGAGTGAACTTTGCCATATGAGAAAAGTATCCAATGTGGGATAGACTTGGCTCCAAATGGATTTGGGCTGATTTTAGGTTGATCCAAGATGGGTTTGGGTCAGGTTTGGTCAGCCTCCAATGGGCCATGGGTTTTGGCTTCATTTGGTCAAATGGGTTAATATTGGGTCATGTTGGGTTGGGGTGACCGATTAGTCAAATTAAGTCAAACCAAGGCTTGGGTTAGGTTCAAATGATGATTTGAAAAGTCTTGGTTCAAGTGGTTTCAATTAATTTGGCCTAGGTTTGATTTTGGCTCATTTGGATTCATATAGGTCAAATGGGCTAAGTTGACCAAATTGACCAAATTGGGTTAGGTTAGGTATTGGTTCATGTTCAATTGGTCAATTGAAAATGATTATAGGCTTTGGTTTGAATCAATTTGGATTTAATTTAGATTTTGGCCGATTTAACCTTTAGGTCAATTTGGGCTAGGTTGGGTCAAGTCGACCAACAGGTCAAATTGAGCTTAATTATGGCTTTGGTCAAGTTCGGTAATCAATTTGAAATGAACTTGAGTCATTGGTTGCAATCAATCTGGGTTAGATTATGATTTGACCCATTTTGACCTTTTAGGCCAATTTAGGTCAACTTGGGTCAAATAGCCAATTGGACTTGGTTTGGCTCGATTGAGGGTCAAGTTATGTCCAATCATTGATTATGGGTTGGAGTGAATCAATGGTTTCAATTGATTTGGCGTAGGATGAGTTTTGGCTAATTTGGGTTTCATTTGGGCTAAAGGTTGACTTGGTCAAAGGATCAAGTTGACTTAGTTTGACCCAATTCAAGATGATTGATCATTCTAGGTGATTTTGATCATAGTATAAGGCTTGGATGGGCTTGGTTCAATCCAATTTGGGTTGGATTGGAACTTGGCTCAAAAAGGTCATTTAGGCTACTTTGGGTAAAGTGGACCTAAATGGGTCAATTAGCTTGGTTTTGGCTTGATTCAAGTTTAGTTGAACTTATATATGAGCATAAGATTGAAATATAAATTCAATTGCAATCAATTTAGAGTCTAATGGATTTTAGCTCATTTGGAAATTTCAAGTTAAAAGGGCTAACTTGGGCTTGACTTGGGTTGACTCGAGTTTGGTTTGATAATTGTAGGTTTCATTTATATTTGGATATATGATTGAATAAATGATTGATTCAAGAAAATCCATTGATTTTGGGTTGATTTAGGTGGATTTTGGTTAAGTACAAGAAATTGGCTTAAAGGGTATAAATTAGATTTTGATTTGATTTTGGATTTGATTTTGGCTATTTGGATTTATATTTCATTTATATTTGAGATTATAAATGAAGATATAAATGATTCATTAGAAAATCAGTTGAGTTTGGAGTGATTTGGAAGCAAATTTGACCAAGCTCATGGATGTAGGTCAAAAGATCTAAGAAGGAGATCAATTTAGTTTGATTTATTTTTTGTCATTGAAAAGTGGGATTCATTTATATTTATGAATATAAATGAAGGAATAATTGATTTATAAATAAACCAATTGATTTTGGGTTGATTTGGGTTAATATTTTGTTAAACTTATGAAGGTAGGTCCATATAGCATAGGAAGGGTCTTGGTTTAGTTTGATTTGATTTTGGTCATTTCAGTATAGATTTCATTTATATTTGTGAATATAAATGAAGGAATAACTGATTTATAAAAAAATCAATCAATTTTAGGATAACTTAAGGTGGAGATTTGGAATGGGTCATATGGCTTAAAAGGAATTTTGGAACTTGGATTTGATTTTGGGTTTCGATCACTTGGAATTGAGTTTGGATTTGATAAATGATTAAGAAATTGAATTGATATTTTAGAAAATCAAATTAATTGAGATTGATTTGAATTTGGTTTAGGCTAAGTCCATAAGATGAAATCAAAGGGCATGGAAAGAGTTTTGAATTCAATCACAAGGTTCATGGAGAATTTTGAGCTTAAATTTGATCATTAATTATGAGTCTTGGAAATTTGGTTTGGGTTTGGTTTGAATTTGAGATTTGGTTTGAGAAAGCATGGATTGAGTTTAGGCTATAGGATAGGCAAGTCTCCTTAAGTCCCTAAGGCATGACCTATTCCTATGGCTAACCCTTCTAAGTCTCTAGGCTTAGGTTAAGTGTTCACCTAATCACTAAAAGTATCTTAAGGCTAAGGAGCTCTTAGTGTCTATAAGAGTCCTAGATCTATGATGAATAAGTTGAGAACTCACTCCAAAAGTGAGGTCAATACTAATCCTTTCATGAATTATAGATAATGTTCTCATAGTTACTACTTAGCTAAATTAGTTCTAGGAGTTTGTATCAATATGTGAGATTTATTAGGACACCTTAAAGTAAAGAGTAAAGCATCGATTATATATATATATATATATAATTCATAAGTGAATTTTCCATTTATACATATTTACATAGAATTTTCTCAAATTTAAAGATTACGAGAGCCGCCCATAATTCCACCACTCAGTAGAGCTACTTAGCACACTCCTCACCTGAACAATAAGCATTATTCTTTCAAAACAAAATGCATACTTTGGTATTAAATTTAAAATTATATGAAATTTTTTATGCTTAATACAACCTCAAGTTAGAGGCATTTTAAGTTCTAAGCACTTTATAGTCTACAATATTTCAGTTTGAAAGACTTAGTCCTCTTATGGCTGTGATGAATGAATAGACCTCACCAATTTGAAGTGAACTTATTGAAAACCTCATTGCCTCCACTACATTGATCATCCTCATAACTAGGTAGTATAGCTATTAACTTCTTACTCGGAAGAATATTTTGATGGACTAAGTAGCTCATGCTACCAAATTCAAAATTCTTCAAGAGTCATAATGTAAATGTTAAAGATTTGACTAAACTTGTTGTAATATCTGACCAACATCATAGCATATAACTTGAAGGACATAGAGCGAAACATTTATTTAGTGATGGTAGATTGATTGATTTGATATGCACATATAATGGCCAAAGTTTTTATGTCTAAATACTTTTCATGCAGCTACCTTCCTTTCAAAAAATTTGATAATTATCTTATTTATAACCTCAAGTTGCATATTAGTTTGAGTGTTGTTAGTATAAGAGAACTTCAAGTTGACTTTATATCCCTTATGAAATTTGATTAGCTTCATAGTGCATATGACTGTTGGTTATGATTGTGAGTAGGAGCCTGAACCTAACAAAGACCTTAAATAAAGAAGCTTAATAGTTACTTTGGTGGTTTCTTTGACTAAGGCTCTCAATTTTAACCACTTTATGAAGTGCTAAAAGAAACTCCTCTAATCACTTCTAGCAAGAAGAAGATTGATGAAATTCATATATTAAATAACAAATGATTGAGGGATAGCAATCAACTAGAGATCAATGACTAATCTATGAAGAATTTGAGAATGGGCACAACACACCTTACATCTTATGATGAATTATGTAACATTTTTCTTTATTTTTGGCCTAAAAGAGATTTATTTAAATACCTTTATTATAAAATTTTGTTTGATAAATGATACCACATACTTCATAATGGTTATATCTAGCAATTCTTGCAATTTGGTTAATATTAGACAACAAAACTAAACTACATAGAAACTCCTCATAAACAGTGTGACAAGAGAGATGAAGTACCTAACAACTTACATAACAAATTGTACATTACTATACAAAGGGTATCATTAGTCTTGTAAAGTTCATTTCATCCATCCAACTTGAGACTTTATCTATAGAGATGGCTTCTGAAATTACAACAAATATGGCAACTAACTTCTTAATTAATGTGCATGATAGTTCTTATACTCTACTAGCAAGTTACCTACTTGATTTTTCTTTTATAAGGCAAGGTTTATTCCAAAAAAGTCAAGCCTTTATACTACTACATATATATATATATATATATATATTTGTCATATAGTTAATCAAAATCAAGTCTCATAAATCATAATATTTTGCAATTTGATTGAAAAATAGTTGTGGTTAGGTGTGAAATACCAATTTTTTTATCCCATTATTGTTGCTTGCCTAAGTCCAATAAGTACATATTCACACTTTAATATGTCAATAGTCATATTAGAATCCAATTAAATGACACAAGCGATGATCACTCCTTGTAAGCTTAATATTCATACACCTTTTATAACTTTTGATCTTTTTGTTACTTTCGATCATTCTTAGGATTCTTCATACTCTTAAGAATTATTAGGATAACTCAAATCTCTACAATACTTGTTAGAGGCACCAGTTACTCACCACTTTATCACAAAAAAAAACTTGGAATTAAAACATCAAGTTTGATTAAAATTAGTACTTATTTGTTTAAAATATAGTATCTTAGTTTCTAAACAATTAAAGGTGTGACTGTCATCATATATAAGCTATTTTGACATCCCTTATTCTCATGTGAGAATATAACAAACTATTTTGTCGTTTACTTTTAGGTACAAGAATAATGTCTCCTCTAGTTAGGCGATTTTAAGGATAGGGGATTAGATCATGAGTTGCTGCTTAATTAAAGTCAATAAAGGATGTCTTTCACTCAACCACCCATTCAAAATTTTTCACCTCTTCAAAGCTTTAAAGAGTAGTACATTTTGTACCCTTAAGAACAAGATTAATTAACTCAGTGCAACAAACTTATTAATTAGCTTTCACATGTTCTTGATTGAACACTTTGATTGCTTCCAAGGTTGCTTAGACCTTGCCAAGACTAGAACATATACTAGTCAATATGATTATTATTCAAAATCACTTAACATCTAAGTTCTCTCCAAACATGCATTTGGTCACATTGAAATTCATATTGTGTCTCCTTAAGATAGAAAATTCTTTTAATAAATGCTCAAAGTGTTCGTTGATGCCTTAATCTTCGCCAATAAGTTATTGATGTATATTTTGATGTTTCTTCCTTATTTCTTCTCCTCATTAGCCTTGACGTACATCGTTAAACTATATTCTCATGTCCATGAAAAATTTTATAGTCTAAACAATAATATAGCAATGCAACCTTGGCCATGACACTATGTTTTAACACCACATTGTCTTACAACCATATTTTTCTTTGCTATTAGTGCTAACAAGTGAGCAAGCCATTATGTCAAGACTAGAATATGTTTGTTCTTGAAACTCAATAGCACTTCAAAGTCAGACCACTTTATCTTTGTTTTTTCAATTCGTTGGCACACTGAGCTACAAAATGAATGGATCGCTAAAGAAAAACCTACTTCTATGAGTCAATGTTTTCAATCGATAGGCTAGGAATGCAAGGCTTATAAATATTTTCGGTAAACTACTTAGAACTCATGTTGATCAGCTCAAGTATCCAACTTTTAAGAAATACATCATCAAATAACTATACAAAGTGAAAAGAAAGGCTATCAAGAAATTTGACTCTTTCACTAAAGTAATTCGATACACTCTTCCCTCTCCTTATAAAAATCATCTCGAGAACTCAAGATGCAATTCTATAAAGCTCACTCATAGTACTTAATAGTGTCTGCTAGTGTTTAGTGACCACTTTTCTAGAGAGATCGGCTGATCTTTTTCTCTCTTCTCTGATTATGTGACCTCATTGTAGCTTAAATATAAGATCACTATTCTTCTTCTTTGAACTTAACATCAACAACAACAAGCCTTTATCCCACTAAGTGGGGTCGACTACATGAATCTTTCATCTTCATTGTGTCATATTATGTGTCAAATTCGCATTTAATTTAAGTATACTAAGGTCATTTTTTATACATCTTAACCAAGTCTTTTAGGTCTACCTCTACCTTTCTTAACATAAGGCAAATCTAATGCATCTACTCTCCTAATCGGTCATCGACAGGCGGCGCTTTATGTGAACAAACCATCTAAGGCTCTCTAATCTTATCGCCCAAGCTACTCCAACTTTTTTCCAACATACTGCATTTTATCTCTAAGAGTAAAGTCACTCATCCACTTAAGCATCCTCATCTCTGTAACACTTAACTTAGTCTTATGCTTCTCTTTATTGGCCAACATTCCATAAGTCATTGCGGTCTTACCACCATCTTATAAATTTTTTTCTTAAGATTAAGTGAAACTTTTCTATCACACAACAAGCCAGATGCATTCCTCCACTTCAACCATCTAACTTGAATTCTACTAATAACATCTCCATCTATTTCACCATCATTTTGAACAATAGTGCATAAATATATGAATCGCTCTTATTAATGACTTGTTCACCTAATATCACATACCACTAAAACTTACAACTAAAATTACGCTCCATATATTCGGTTTTAGATCTACTTAAACAAAACCTTTAGACTCCCAATGTTGGCCTCCGCAGGTTCAAGTTTGTGGACTCCCTCTCTCTTATCAACAAGAAGAATTTCATCAAGAAAAGCATACACCAAAGTACATCTTCCTATAAATGCCTAGTAAAAACATCCATAACTAAAGCAAAAAAGATAAGGGCTTAAAGCTGATCATTGATGTAATGCAACTGAAATAGGAAAATATTTTGTCAGTCTTCCTTGTGTTTGGACACAAGTAACAGCTCTAGTATACATATTCTTAAAGCTCTAGTATCATTGATGTAATGCAACTTGAATATAACCAATATTAACTCCTTTCTATTCTAGAACTCTCCAAAGCACATCTCTTGAAACTTTATCATAAGCTTTCTATAAATCAATAAATATCATATGTAGATCCTCCTTACTTTCTCTATACTTCTCCATCAAACCTCTTAACAAATGTATAACATCCATAGTAGATCTACCTAGCATGAAACCAAATTGATTGTGAGAAACTTTTGTATCACATTGTAACCTATGCTCAATTACTCTCTCCCATAATTTTAATGTATGACATATTAACTTAATTCCTCTATAATTTGCACACTTGTGAATCACCTTTATTCTTAAATATAGAACCAAAAAACTCTTTCTCCACTCATCCGGCATCTTTTAGTCTTTAAAATAACATTAAAAGATTTGTAAGCCAAGAAATTCCTTGATCTCCTAAACATTTCCACACTTCTATTACAATATCATTAGGTCCTACTGTTTTTCCACGTTTTATTTTCTTTAAAGCTTCTCTAACTTCATATTTACTAATATGACGATAAAAATAAATTTCTCTATTTTTGTTTAGGGTATTAAGGTTGCTAAAATCAATCGTACTTTCAGATCATTCATTGAAAAGTTTATCAAAATACCTCATCCACCTATTTTCAATATCATTTTTTAAGAAATGCACTTTATTATTTTAATCCTTAATACACCTCACTTGAACTAGGTATTTACTTCTCCTATCTCTTTAGTTGGCTAACTTATACATACATCTTTCACCTTCTTTGGTATCTAATTTATTGTATAAATCACTAAAAGTTAAATTTTTTGTATCATATATTATTTTATTAGATCTCTACAAGCCACTTTATATATTTCCCAATTCTCCAAGTTTTTACATCTAAACCAAATTTTATAACAATGCTTCTTATTTCTTATCTTTTCTCACACACGACTCCACTACCAACTATTTTATTAAAAGAAGTTTTCTTTCGATTCTCCAAGCATAATTTTAACAACTTGCTTAATTTCACTTCTTTTTTCCACATAACATTAAATTTCCTTATGAACATCCCAAATTCTAAGCTCTTGTAGCTATAAAAATATTTTTTATTTGTGTTCTTTAAGCGTTCCCATCTAATCCTAGAACAATAATTTGATTTATTTTTTCTCTTATAATCTTTCATCTTAAAATCTAAAACTAACAATCGATGTTGGGTACTTAAATTTTCACTTTGAATGATCTTACAATCTTTACAATCTAAACGATCTATTTTTCTTATCAGAAAATAATCAATCTTTGTTTTACTAGATCCATTTTATAAGTAATAATATGTTCATCTCTTTTCTTAAATAAAGTATTAGCAACTACAAAATCATAAGCTAAGAAAATCTAATATACCCTACCTTCTTCATTAGTTATTCCAAATCCATAACCATCATGAATACTTTTAAAATATTCTACCACTCTACCAACATACCAATTTAAATCTCCTCCAATAAATATTTTTTCTTCAAGAGGTATCTTTTGTATTAATCCTCTAATTCATTCCAAAAATTTTCTTACATCCAAACCTACTTGAGGAGCATAAACACTTATAACATTGATAATCTTAATATCAATAATCTTTAAAATTATAATTTATCTCCACGTATTAATATTTATAACATTATCCTTAAAACTTTTATCTATAATCACACCTACACCATTTCTAGTTCGATTTCTACCAATAAAAACCTAAACTATCAATCTCCTTGGCCATCACCCCAACCTATTTAGTTTCTTGAACACATAAAATATTTATCTTTCTATGAACCATAATATCTATCAATTCCATTAATTAACCTGTAAAAGTACCTATATTCCAAGATCCTAACCTAATTCTAGTTTCATGGAATGATTTATTTGCTCGCGTCCGTCCATAATGTGGGAACCCTTGCTTATTTAACACTGCACTCGGCCATGCGTACCCGCACATTTTTTCATCAGTATTCAAGCCATAAAGCGCGTCGCTTCCAAGGAACGCCCTAACATTAACACAATGATTTAAAGGATTCATGTCATGATTATTTCGACAAGTTTTACGCTGGCTGTCGACTACCTATCGCAGCCCTTCACTTTTCACATCGGACTTGGACCGCAAAGATAGTATTAGAATAACTATAATTCTCCCCTTCTCTTCTCTATTTGCTTGGCCCAATCCTACCAAGAATCCAATAAACATCGTCAACAAAACACTTAGTAGATATAGGCCATCTAAATGAACCATTATAAAATTCATTTTGTATTGAACTATTGATGGTTTCCTTTTCCTTCTATATTTTTTTTATTGGCCTATATTTCCATTCTTATCGAGTAATCCTACGAGATCATGTACTTTCATCTCCTTCCTCTTTACAAATCTTAAACATGCATATTCTTCTCACTTGATGAGTTAGCATCATCAACACTAGCCATTGCACTTAAGTCCACGGTTATTGTCATTCTCATAGTCTCTATTATCAATGCGCTATTGGAAACCACCATTAGCATGCTATGTCGACACATCAACACTAAGTCCATTGCCATCAACTATCAATGACCACATCTATATAGGTATTCATGCATAGAATCCTCTCAGGATTGTTGTACATAGCTTCCTACCATAACTAACAGTGATGCCTATAGTCAGTTCATTGACAAAAACAACCCACCATGGGACCCAAAGAAGTTGCTTGAGACATTGCCGCATGATGACCCCACCTAAATACTATATTTTTTCGTGTTGAAGTCTCTATTATTATTGCAACGAACAGGTCAGCTTATCAACAAAAGTATGTTTACAACTTACAAAAGAATATAAATCCTCTAATATTACTGAAATCGGTATGTTTACAGATTACAAAGGAGGCCTAAAATAGACCCTTATCATTGTCAAAACAAAAGGGAAAAACAGAAAACAAACAGGAATCTAAATAATAGGAGCTATGACGCACTATAATCAAGCTTGCTGCAGCAAACTGTAGAATCAAGGACAAGTTCGAACAATAAGAATGAAAGATGCTCCAAAGGATGAGTTTCTTTCAGCAAACTCTACAAAAAAGTGTCGACTTTTTACAGCAATGCCATGTTTGGTGGATGCTCAAGAATCATCCATGGCTTCCACTTCAGGAGAAGAAACAATCATCACTCTTTATGGGCAACTCGAGCATGAGTTCTCATAAAGATTGGAATAGACGATCTTTGTCCTATAAACAAGAACCAAACTCAAGATGACTGCGATGATGCTAAATCCTGACATTATCATAGAAGAGAGGAAGAAGCAAACAGCTCCCTCACACTTCAGCACCTCTTCTGCCAATCTATCTCCAAGTCGCTGTCTCTTCTGAGCTTGCTTAGAGGCTTCATAATCATATATATTACTTGCGATCAGTTCTGAGAATATTAAAGAGCCTGCAGGGTTTGCACAAGTGAGAAAGTTGTACAAGGATCCAAAATTCCTCATACCAAACAGCTCTGAGGCTGTGGCCGGCACAATAGCCCAGTGAGCTCCAAAGCCAAGCCCTATTACCAGTGTTCCAATGTACATTGCTCCCGGCCAACCCATACCAATGAAGAAATGTCCTACTGCCATTACACCCTGAGACACTACCAGTGCTATGGGCCTTGGATATGCATGATCCCTGCAAGTAGTAGCAGGAGTTAGGAAGAGATACAATTTTTCTAAAAGGCAAGATTTTGAATCAAAATAATTTTAAAATCATTAGATTTGACTTAAGATGAGTGCTAAACAAGAGTTGTTTATTAGTCATGCGTTATAGTAATCTCAAAATAAATTCAATGATTTTCAAATTCATGCTCTGACTAAATTTTAGTCAAAATATCTTGGCCTGGAATTTCCCCTTTCATATATCTGAATGATGAAGTTCTTGATTGGCAACTGAAGACCTTCATGAATGAACGTCAAATTAAAGTACCAGTCCTCTACCCTTTTCTGTAAGCATTATTTGGGATGCGTCACAGAAGACTTGGTTACAATGTACTCTCTATCTGCCAGTTTCTTAAGAAAAATTATTGTCATTTATCTATAGTACTGTGATATTTTAAGATTTCTACAGCATTTTCCTAAAGGAATTAAGAGAAACTTGGTTAGCCTGAGGCTCTCCAGAGTTTAAAATCAGTTTAGGTCTATGAAAGGGCTGTGGAAAAATTCAGTCTTTTATCTAAATTTTCTATAGAGCATGTATTATTTGGGGTGGCTCATGTTTTTTGCTTCTACTATTAAATTTTTCTTAAGACTATTTTGTCAAACCATTAAGCTTTCTCAATAGCTATTTTTCTAAATGAAATGCTGGAAAAATAACAAAAAATCTTCGATTTATTTATTGAAATGGACTATTCAGCCATACTTTGTCAGTTGAAAGCCATGAACTTCAAATATAGAACTAAAAATAAAGTAAAAATCTGATTTTGAATAATTATCATACCTCACAATTATCTCCGACAAGTAACCTCCGCCGACTCGGCCAAGAAAATTCCATATACTAAACATTGACACAAAAATGTGCGCTTTATCATAGCCCAACGATTGACTCATCTGTCCTAAATTATCAATAACAGTTAACCCTGAACCAGATCCTAACAAAAGAGACATAAATAAAAGCCAAAAGTCAGCCTTTATGAGAGCCTGACACAAGGTGAAATTCTCTCCCCTTTGTGGTCCTTTCCTCCTTTTCACCCTCACAGCTCCCAGTGCTGCAGCCTGAAACAGTTTTGCTCGCAGCTGCTGAATCCTCTCCAGCCTCTCCGATGCAGGAAGAAATTCAGCCTCTTTAGACTTCTCATCCTCTACCTCACTTAAGATTACCTCAAGCGGTTCAGTAGATTGCTGCACAGAGCTTCCCGAATCCTCTTTTCGAGGCTCAGGTAAGAGACATTCTTGTTCAGTTGAAGCAGCTTGTGAACCGAAAGTTAAGAATAAAGGAATTAAGATTGGAGACAACAATAGAATGAGCAGCACAACTGTGAAGATGATGATGACAGTATGGTTCAAGTCAACAAGGTCTTCAAGAAGCATGATGCCCATCAAGTAAGCAGCTAGAAGCAAGCAAACACTATAAATGAACACAAAACTGGAGCTGTCTGATGGTTGGACTTGCTTGTGCCCACCAACTGGTCTAACAATGAACATGAGGGCCATTACAACCATGGAAGGTCCAACTGCAGCCATGAAGATGAGTGCAGCATCATCGGATGAGTGTATTATGGCGTATATCTGGGTCAGTATTGCACCACTCAGGCCAGCGAAACCTTTCAGGATCCCTACTATAGGCCCTCTACTCTTAGGAAAGTTCTGCACGCAAGAAACTAGTGCTGCTGTGTTGAAGTATGTTTCTCCATTGTTGCCAACAAAGATAAGAATGCACATCTGTACGGTGAGTAGGAAGTAAGCATGATATGATCATAAGGTCAAATGAGGAAAGTTATCCATGAAGCTGAATTCAGAAAAAGCATAAAATAGGCTGCACGGAAGTTTTCTTTTCAATGTGATGAGAAAATTTGGCTTTTTTTTCTTCCCAAAATGGATTTCCTCAGTTAAAAATTACATTTTGAATTGCTTGTTTTCAATTATTTTGAAATGAAAGGTATGTTTTTTTTCTATCTTTTGAAGAAAGGAAAGGTGATCCTATCTTACAGGGCTTTTCACCATTTAATCTGAATACCTTTCAAAAGGCTTAAGGTCTATTTGGGGTCAATTTTGTTTTGTGTTCTTGTTTTTGTTTTTATCTTATTTTTTAGAACATTTTTATTTGATGTAATTTTAAGTATTTTATTTTTTTAAATAAATCACATTATTATAAAGAACAACTAAAATAACTTTTTGGTGTTTTAAATATTTTTATAACAACTATCGTCACCAGCCACTCGCTTCTATTTCTCACCGCCACCAGCTTTTGTTCGTCGCCGCCATTGCCACCGGTCATTGTCATTGCCACCACAAACCATCACCACAACTGTTGATGCCGATGATCACCGCCGTCACCACGTAGAAATAAAAATAACCTGTTTTTGGTATACCAAACGGTCTTATTTCTAATCAAACATAAACAAAATAAAATAAAATTAAAAAATTGATCTCAAACGACATTGTTCACTAAAAATCCATCTATGAAATATAATGTCGGATGCCAATTACTAATATTTCACATATAAATTTCTAGTGACATGATCATTTTCATAAACGGAGGCAGGAATTCTTCACAAAGAATGATGAAAATTTTGGAGGGAGTTGAAAAGGCATTAAAATTAATGATTTAATGTTCAATAAGAACAAACAGCCCTTCACAGATTCACAAAAAGTTTATTAAAAAATAAAATTTCTCAATTTGTGAAAAGCAAGACAACGAACGGCTCACCAAAATAGTTAATAATACTGCAGGGAAGCAAAACCATGGAGGCAGACGAATTCAACTCACCGCCCAAAGAGGCAGAGATGGCGACCGTCCAGTGACGATGAGCCAGACCCAGCCATACCCAACAACTTTCTTTACAGCGCCGATGAACAAAACTGACCATAGTGGGAGAACTTCACAGAGAGCTCCGGCGAGAAATCCGACGCTGCCGCCGAGATCTTTGGCGACTCCTAGGGTTGCGATTTGGCGCTGGTTGTATCCCATATGAGTCTTAATCACAGGCGACATGCTGCCGAAGAGATACCCGACGCCGGCGACAGATTGTACCCATATTGCGCCAACGAAGACAAGCCATCGGTTGTTGAAGAAAGAGGACGGGAGAGATTGAAAGCGATTCATTTCCAGCTCGGCCAGAAGTGCGCAAGGAATTAAAGTGAGAAAGCTGTGATCTTATAGTTTTCTTGGAGTAAACCAGATGAAGAGAATATGGGAAGAAGACGGTGACCAGAAGAGCTGATACAGACTGCACCTTTCTCTCGCTGACGCAGGACTTTGTTTTATTTGAAATATTTAATAATTGAATAAACTATAAGTAATAATAAAAATAAAAGTTGTACAAATACTAATCTCGTAAAATAATAAAAGTCAACAAACGTTTGTTTCGAATCAATTTGTTTTATATTTATTATTTTCCTATTATTTTAAAAATATTATCACAATTTTAGGTGTTTAAAATATTTTAAAAATCACTATTAAATAATTTTTATTTAAAATTAAATATTAATGTAAATAAAATTTATTATGTAGTTCTAATATTTATGACATTTAATATTCATATAATTATTTAATCCTATCAATATTCCTCTTATTTATGATATGATGTAATTCACTATTTTCTTTTTATATGTTATCAGTTCATATTTATACAAAATATATATAATGTATATAATGAATATAAATTATTTTATTATCTCAAATAAATTATATATTTTATAATTAAATAATAATAATACTTATTGCAAAACTTAAATATTTATGAATATAAATAAAAAAAATAGATCATCTTGGCTTGAATAAAAACTCAATACACATAGATAAATAAGTTACAAATAACTCTTGAGAAATATGGTAAAAAAAGGTTAAACCAAGTTGAAATAATTTTACTAATAAAGTAACAAAATATTAATGATTTATTTTCATGTAAATAGAGAAAGTTTAGTTTAGATTTAGAATTTAGAGTTTAGAGTTTAGAGTTTGACTTCTATGATATAACATTTAGAGAGCTTTAGGTTATCAAATTTATTATTAAGAAGTAATCAATAGTTTGTTTATTTATAAAAAGAAAAGATTGATGAACTAGAAGACAATCAGACAAGTATTAATCATCGTGGTGACAACGAAAATAAATCTTATTAGCAAAGTATGATGTTGATTTTGTTCGTGACGATGAACATCGATCATGGTAGTGATGGTAAGAGTTCGTGTTAGCATTAAAAATGGGCATTGACCATATTTGGAATGACAGGTATTAAGTTTGTTCGCATTAGCACGTGTCAATCTTGGCGATGATGATGCGGATCAATGTTAAAGTTAATGATAAGCATTAAGGTTGTTAACGACTTGTTGTAATGCTATGTGCTAATTTTGTTAGCGATAATGAACATCAATTCTGGTGGCATGGTGGGAGCTCGTGTTAGCATTAAAAGTGCGAATCAAACTTATTTGTAATAACAATCGCCAAGGTTAGTAATAATGTTAGGCATCGATATTAATGGTGATGACACTGATTAGTGTTGATTTCATTGACAAAAAAAAAATAAGATTAGTTAACGACTTGTTGGAACACTAATGGCAATGGCGAAAGAGAATTTATTGTCCTGACATTGAACAAAAATCTTGCACGCTTATAACTAGATAAACTATAAACAATTTATATGAGAAATCATTCACATAATGGGACGGGAGACCAAAAATCAGGAGAGTGGACATCAACCTTGGTTAAGCAGGCATTGAAGTTGTTGATGAGAGCGGACGTTCATTTTGATGGCAATAATGAGTGTGACCTTAATAAAATTCTTAATTGATCGAATAAAATTTCTAATAATATATCAATATATCTGATATATTCCTCTAAAATTTATAAATGAAACAGGGATCTTAAGTTTAAAGTATGTATATAATCAAATTAAATGACTCGATGAGACAAATTCAATAATGCTAGAAACGGATCAAATCGATCTCAAAGAAGTAAAATCAAACTCAAAAGTTACATTTAAAAACTTCGAAATACTGACTAGATGATCAAATTACTTCCAATTTACGCGCTTATAGAATTGAAATGGCTCAACGGAATTTACAATTCAAGATAAAGATCACTCAAATCAAATATCATTTAAATGATCAAATCACCAAAAAATTATCTATGATCAAATGAATCAATATAAATCGTATGATGGATATTTTGAGATTTTGGCTATAATGACTAAAATGTTCCTCTTAAATCCTATAAATAAAGCACTTCTTTATGTGAGGGAGGCTGAGCAAACTTAAGAAAACTGAAAAACTTAAGTTCGTCATTGTATGTCATCACCTTTGTCGATAATTCCGCAATCGTTCTCTATTCTCATAATAACTATTATAATCTGATTTTAAAGTTCTCATTATCAAAATTTCTTACATACAATTTTTACAATCCCATTATCAAGAAGATTCAAACTTTCGCTCCAAAATTGATATATAATTGAGCATTTTTATTGAGCTAAGTCCTATAATTTTTTCTCCTTTTAAATTTTTCACGTAAAAATTTTAAAATTTCTTATTTCAAATATTTACATGTGCTGAATTTCCGTATAAACTTAAAATGTAAAATTTTATTTTATTACTATAAATTTTCTAACACATTATAATATATATATATATATATATATATATATATATATATATATATATATATATATATATATATATATATATATATATATATATAATTAATTAATTAAAGACACTTGTTTTAATCCCACACATAATATAGGTGTTGCCACAAATTTATTCTTTAAAGGAAAAGAGAGTCTTCCTTGTAGCATTTTTTGTCTTAGAAGCGATTGGCTAACAGCCGAGTCGTCGGTGACAGATGAAACAAGCTTTCAAGTGACAGCCCGAAAATGAAATAATGAACAGCGTGGCCCATATCATTAATTTATTTGTTAGAAAATAAAATACCCACGTGCCAAACATAAGGTCCCAATGATTAAGATTTTTTTAACCTTTATTTAGTTAGTATTTTATTTAACACAACTTATTATTTTAATTATAAAAGTATCATAATAATTGTCCAGTAATCATAATGCTCCTTCAAAATCAACATATTAATACTATATTACCCTTTGATCGAATAAACCTACACAATAAAAAATGGAAGAGTAAAATTCTGTCAATCCCAGCTATGGAATTCGTTCTAAATGACTGAAGTGACTTCATTTTATTGAAATTAAAATAATTTTGAAAAAAAAAAATATTGTTGGAATTTAAATGCTTTGTTTGCCCTCTAATTATCACAAAAAAGTTATAAAGAACAATCTGAATCAAAGCATAAATCAAACACTGAATGAAACAATGAACCATATAGTTCTTGGGGTGGATATTAACAGATGACATACAAATAACAAAAATGTTAAGAACAAGACATAAAAATTAAGAGCACATAAAGGCAATCATATCTTCTCTCTCTCTCTCTCTCTCTCTCTCTCTCTCTCTCTCTCTTATGAAAAATATATATACAAGCTACACAATACTAATACATTTACATGTCAAAATTTTGTAGCGTCATTTGGAATATCTTCAAATTTCTGTGTTTTACATTTCAGCGTTTAGTTAAGTAAAGTAAAATTTCTGTAATATAATGTAATCCAAATATTATTTAGATGAAATTCGCGATTTTGGTAATCTGCGGTCAAATGTAAAGTGATGTGTGTGAGGGCCGTAGCGCGCCATGGTCGCCGCCCGCCATACCGTAGCCCGCCCGCCAGCTTCGCCGTAGCCGGTCCCATCAGCACGACCGCTACCGTAGTCAAAGCGATTTTTTCATTATTTTTGTCAACCAAAATAAAAAATCGTGAATTTGTAAAGCTCTCAACAAAACAAAGTAATCTTTTACTCTGCGTTCTTTTATCTTTGCGTTCCAATCTGACTAAAACATTTTAAATTTTAATATTTACATTTCTAACACCACTTATGCATATGAAATGGTATATTCACTATGATATTAGATATGCAAATATATAAGATGCATCATGTATGTAATTGCCTCAGTCACTTTTTCTCTTTAATCTTACTATATTTCAGTAGCCACGATTACTGAAGAACAAAATCAAGTTATAACAAGATAATTAAGAGTTCCTCAATCATGTTATCCGAGTAATATCAGGCATGCAACAGTAATCAAAGAGAAGAAAACAATAATCAAATTGGTGGAACAATAAATCAGAATCTATAAGCAAATAACTGATGTAAATGCTCTGCGTCTTTGACAAATTCCTAAAGCTGAACAATACAAAGAACACCCTGAAATCAAGGCCATGGAAACTCTTCTCTGGTATAAGATCTAAAAGAAGAAAAAATGGAAAGCAGGGGGGATAAAAACCAGCACAGTATGGAGGAGGGCAGGCCATTATTTGTTATAAGCTTTCATTACTTAGGAGATATGGCCTGCGAAGAACAGAGAGGGACTGGAATTAGATCTCTTCATGCGAGCATCCGAAAGGGTATCAACATTTTAGAAAAGCATTCAACCAATGCAAAGATAGAATTATGCTTCTTTAAAGTTTGAGGTAATCCTAGAATAAAGTTAAAGCTAACATTCCATGGCTTACAAAGAATATTGTGACATATGTGAAGCCTGTTGTTATCTTTTTCATTTAGCCGTTTTGTAGTTTATATTGTGAACAATTGTCGATATGTCCCTTCAAAGACTTCAAGAAATATCTATTCGAATCATAGCTACATATTCATCATGAGTAAAATAACCTATAGCATGAACAAAAGGTAACCATAAAACAAGAACAACTCTGAAAAATGAAGCAAAGAATGCATAGACAAGCTCCCGTAAAAAGAACATCATCCCTAAAAAAATCATAGCCAAATATAGATTGACTTAATATTTAAATCATGGTATATTTTATTGAAATCCTTACTATTCAAATATTCTTCTTCTTTAATATGATCAAAAACATCGTTACAAGAATTATAAATGAATAAATTTGGTTAGAGCATCAACAGGTTCCTTAACACAAGATTTCAAATCAAATGTTTATTTTTGCATAAACTCAACCCACTTTAGATGCATATATCATAAGATATTTTGAAAGTTCATATATTCAAGGCTTGTTAATTAGAATACTGAATAAATTCCTTAAACAATAAGTAATGTTCTACACAATAGTACAAAACTCTTTATCACAATTTAAATATTTTTTTCTTTATTTTATTCAATTTCTCACTAAAATAAATGTTGGAAGTCCTTGATTTAAAATTCTCAATTCACTATGCTAGACCAAAAAATAAATAACTAAATTGAAGGAAAATTTACATACATACCACACAATTCTTCTGCATTTACATATTTATTTTCATTTGAATATTTACATGCTACTAAAAAAGTGCATTTCACTTGAAAAAAAAAAAAGTAACAAGGGTGGTATTTTGATGTAATAATAAAGATTTAGGTTATTTAAGTAAAAATTAAAGTTTGGGTGTGAAATACGTAAATTCATAAGGATTGTGTGGTATGTATGTAAATCCCCCTAAATTGAATACTCTATGAATCAAACAATCTAAACAAATGTGCTACTAGTAAGACTTTTGTCAAAATCATTCAAACATATTCAACGAACTTTGCCCATTGTTCACAGACAATTTATAATCAATGTTATTTAAGTACTAGACTCCTTAATGATTCGTTTACAAAAAATAGTCAAATCATGGAAATTGTGACAATCATCAATGTTAATATATATTGGAAATTTCTCATGTGCTTTGACTTAACAAGATCAACAAGTAATCCATAAACTCCAAGAATATGATAGATGATATAGCAAAGAAGCACTTCTTAGATTAAGATATGCTCTCTCAACTAGTAAGTTTTCAAGGACTTTCCTAAGATGCACTAATTGATCTTCTATAATCTTAATATAGATTACAAAAGCAACAGCATTTCAATGACAAGTCAAAAAATGTGGTTCGTGATTCTCATATAAGAATTTAGTATATTAGTCAGCTTTTCAATGACACTTAAATTTAATAGGTTTCAAAACAATCCTACTCTCGTTGATCTTAAATGTACAAGTATAAGATTTCCCTAAGTGCATCCAAGCCATACAATTATTGTCTAATCAAAATGATGTGTAATATCCATTGGGAAAATATTATACTATATCTTATCACTATATGTAGTGTATTGAAAGGATATCCAAATTCTTTAAGTTATACAAAGTTCATTTTTATCCATCCAAGCTACTTTGGTTGTTGGTGCTGGTTAAATTTCAAATTCATGTGCTCAATAAACTTAGTAACAAGATTCAAATAAATTCCATTACCAATAATGAATTTACAAAATTTTCCATAATGCTTAAAGCATTTAGAAATATGAAAGTTTTTTTTCCGATCAATTTCAACTTTAACGGTGGCGACGATGTGGCGACGAAGCATCACATAATTTTTAAAGAGTTTTCAATAAAGACATTTTCAGAATCACTAATCTTCTCATCAAGTTCATACACCAACTACACAACCTCCAACTTTATCTTTATTTAGGTGCAAGGCAGAAACTACACAAGGATGTATACTCTCTCCAATAAATCTTTCCTTAGATAATTCATCAACACGCCTATTAATTTTAGTATGTTCAATAAGATTCATCTTATAATGTAACTAGATAGAAAATGATGATCAAATAATTAAATAATTGACATATTTTATATCCTAGAGCATAGCCAACTCATTAGAAGATATGATTCTTTAAATTCAAATAGCAAGCAACTAACATTCTTAGCTACAGACACACTATTAAGCATATCTTTGTTTATTTCAATAACTAACAAGTCATAAATGTCTCCCTCAAGAAGACTTTTTTTTCAAAAACAAGTTGATTCAAAATATGTAAAGATTTGTTCAATTAATTATCAGCATTGGATTCTTTCTGACAAAAAAAAAAAAAATTAAGTAGGTTTTAAAATTACACTCCTCCCAATGATCATAAGCACATAAGTATTACACTTCCCAAAATAATATTATATATAAGTCATATAACCACAATCAACCCACAATGGCATGGAACTCACAGATAACACATCACATCAAATATTATCACTATAGGTAGCAACTTGAATAAGTGGTATCTTTGAGTGATAAAAATTGTAGTTTTTTCTACCCAAATTATTCTGTGTCGCTATGGGTGTGGTTTAACTTTCAAAGTATGCTTGAATGATAGTAATTCTCTTCTATTTAGGTTAAGCTTAGACATGGTGATGATGCATTTCATGATATTTAAAAAGTCTTTAATCAAGTCATTTTCAAAATCAATAATTTCCTCATCAAATTTATACAATCTATCTCATTATCTTCTTCTTCAACATTAACATATAACTTGAATAATCAAGTGCAAAGTAACTCATCTAATAAGATTTAAACAAGTTTAAGAAAAAAATATAAAGCTAGATGCACATCAAGATGTGTTTTTAATATATAAAGCAACCTTTTAAGCATAGAAATTTTTTGCAATTATTCAAAACCTAATGCAAATTGAAAAGTATCCTCAAGTGAGTGAATTCCATACATTGTCAACTTTTATGGTCAAGTTTCAAACTAGATCAAAACACATAAAGTGGTTTTACCCCTATTGCATAATACAATAACAATTCCTCAAAATTATTTACGTAGTTAAAATCTTTGTTCATTATTTTGATGAGCTAAATTCGCCAAGCAGATGATTATAGTATCATAATGGCAAGCATTTCCTCTTTATCAGCAATTTTATTTAGCCCGAGTACTAATAAATTTTGGGAATCATATTTTCTTTTGATTCTCCATAATCTTCCAATACATTTTTGCTTGCTAAGTTTAAATTTTTTATATTAATTCATTTCACTCCTCGTTTGGCCTTGTTTTCCTAGAAATTTGTTCAATCAATTTTGCAAGGCAATCAAAATCCCATCTCTTAGTCAACCCTGATGTTGAATCCCACTTCTTGTTTTTTTTTATATAACCATAAGCTATGATATCAATTCGTTGTACGGCATCTTAAGGTCTAAGGTTTACTAATGCAATAGCATGATGAAATGCACCAAAAACAGGCAAAAGATCACAATTCACAATTTTTCAACTTTTAGCTTAGGCAAACATCAGTATCTCTTAATTGAAAATAAGAAAGCATGTAAATTTGCTCCAAATAATAATTTAAAAGTTGTCAAAATTTGAAATTTTATGAGAAATATAAAAATGAATAAAAGAGCATGCAATGATTTAAGATTCAAAACACACAAAAAAAATGTTATAAACTTAACTAAATCACAATCTCACACCCAAAACTAACAACAAAGTATGATGATAGAGAGAACAATGAAAATACCCATGACTCACACCGATAGAAAAAAAAAAGATGTAATTAAGCTTGTATCACATAAAACAAAACATGCATTAAGTTCATACTTATAACCGAAAAAAATCAAAATTAACAATTTCACGTGACAACAAAAACTACCGAGTTTCAATTAAAAATTCTCAATTTTCAAACCTAAAGAACAAGTTTTAAAGCTCTGAATATAATGTAGGATTTGGTTCTAAGAAACAAAAAGTTTGGATAACAATTAAAGCACAATGTACGGGATCATCCAATGAAGGCAACTCATCAAAATTGTAATAGTAAAAATGTTAAATAAAGAAAGAAAGTTGCGCATAACAACTACAAATACTTCATACAAAATTAGAGTGACTAATAGCTAAAAATATGAAGAAATGATAGTGGCAAATAAGGCAAACAAATCTAGCATGTGTAAATAGTAGGTAGATTACCAAGCAATCCAATCATAGTAGGAGAAATAGAGGATACTGCAGCCATGTAAGGGATAATGGAGGAATGGAACCTCTATTATACTAAGAAATATAAAAAATATTAAATTGAAATAATTTGCAATGATTGAACAAATCCACCAAGATAATCAAAATATTTATCATTCTTACAACACAAACAAAATAGATTTGTTACATTCAAAACAAACAAAATAATAATAATAAGACAAACAAAATAACACCAAACTCAAAATGTCATTATGCACGTCTAAACACATGCATCCTATTTCTTATGAATAAAAACTTTAAGATTTCCAACAAAATCATAGCCTATTGGCAGCAAAGATTCATAATGTTAACATCACAAGAACATCGTAAATACATATCACCAAAATGCATCCAAAAGGAAGATAAATGTCCCACTCAATCTAACTCACATCTTCTAGAGCTTCTCAGTAATCCAAAGTATCTTAATGCTCCATACATTAAAACTTTAGCATAATCCTTAAAATTTCTTATATGTCAAATACTACCTCATATGCATATGTGGTGTCATCAAAAAGCACAAAAAAGGAAAAGCATTTGGTCGAGACAGTCTCTTTTCTTTCAATACATTTGAGCTTCTCCAAAAAGCATATCAATCATCTCTCTCTTCTTAGAGAAATCTCAAACGCGATGTTAACAATGTTAATAAGCATAAACATTTCAAATTCTATCATTATGAATACATTATGGGAGGTAAAAGAATACAGCATGTGTTATAGCCACAATTACGAGAATTAATGATAAGATTAATGGCTATCTAGCTCGACACAATATTGGATCTTCACAATATCAACTAATAAGTAATGATTCGTCTCCCAATATGAGGTTGCTATGAATAATGCTAATAAAATTTTTGGGGAACTAGCCAAATCTAATGATACATATCAAGTTATTTCTACATCATATTTATGATGCCACTGAGAGTTAGGAGAAATCAAAGAAACATATTGTATTATTTTTCTTGTCTATTTCTAATGATTTTCTCATCCTCTACAATGCAAATAGGTCTATATATATATATATATATATATATATATATACAACAACAACAACAACAACAAGCCTTACTCCCACTAGGTGGGGTCGGCTACATGAATCCTCGTCTCCATTGTGTCCAATTATGTGTCAAATTATATTTAATTCAAGATACTAAGATCATTTTTATACATCTTAACCAAGTCTTTTAGGTCTACCTCTACCTTTCTTAACATAAGGCAAAATCTAATGCATCTACTCTCTAATCGTCATCTGACCGACGCTTTATGTGGCCAAACCATCTAAGAATTCTCCCTAATCTTATCTACCAGCTACTCCAACTTTTTCCCAAACATACTCATTTTGCATTCTATCTCTAAGAGTAAAGCCACTCATCCACCTGAGCATCCTCATCTCAGAATAACACTTAACTTAGTCTTATGCTTTCTTTTATTGGCCAACATTCTCGCACCATAAGTCATCAGTGTCTTACCACCATCTTATAAAATTTTCCTTAAGTTTAAGTGGAACTTTTCTATCACATAATAGCCGATGCATTCCTCCACTTCAACCATCCAACTTGAATTCTACTAATAACATCTCCATCTATTTCACCATCATTTTGAACAATAGAGCCTAAATATTCAATCGCCACTCTTATTAATGACTTGATCACCTAAAGTCACAACACTACCACTAAAACTTCTACAACTAAAATTACACTCCATATATTCGCTTTAGATCTACTTAAACGAAAACCTTAGACTCTAAAGTTGACCTCCATAATTCAAGTTTCGTTGGACTCCTCTAGTCTTATCAACAAGAAGAATGTCATCAAAAGCATACACCAAGGTACATCTTCTTGTAAATGCCTCGTAAGAACATCCATAACTAAAGTAAAAAGATAAGGGCTTAATGTTGATCCTTGATGTAATCCAACCAAATAGGAAAATATTTTATCAATCCTCCTTGTGTTTGGACACAAGTACCTCTAGTATACATATCCTTAATGACTTGAATATAACCAATATTAACTCTTTCGTTCTAGAACTCTCCAAAGAACATCTCTTGAGACTTTATCATAAGCTTTCTCTAAATCAATAAATATCATATGTAGATCCTTCTTATTTTCTATGCTTCTCCATCAAACCTCTTAACAAATGTATAGATCCATAGTAGATCTACCGCATGAAACCAAACATTGTGAGAAACTTCAGATCACATCGTAACCTATGCTCACTCATTTCTCCCATAATTTTAATGTATGACATTAACTTAATTCCTCTATAATTTGCACACTCTTGCATCACCTTTATTCTTAAATATGAACCAACAAACTCTTTCTCCACTCATCTCGCATCTTTTAGTCTTTAAAATAACATTAAAAGATTTGTAAGCCAAGAAATTCCTTGATCACCCTAAACATTTCCACACTTCTATTGGAATATTATCCTCCCTACGCTTTTTCCACATTTCATTTTCTTTAAAGCTTCACTAACTTTGATTTACTAATAATGACGATAAAATGAAATTTCTATTTTTGTTTAGTATTAAGGTTGCTAAAATCAATCGATTTTCGATCCTTCATTGAAAAGTTTATTAAAATACCTCATCCACCTATTTTCAATATCTTTTCTAAGACTTTATTATTTTCATCCTAATACCCCTCATTTGAACTGATACTCCCGGGACCAGAGGCATTGTATTAACTTAGGATATTAATAAAGATTAATTGATGATTGCAAGTGGCGGATATTCTACAATTCCACCGACGCTCACGAGTTAAATAAAGGGAGATCACCATGCTCTCTTACCATACACAAGGAGAGCTAGAGAATTAGAAAGATTTTAAAAACTCGAGACTTAAGGTTCCACCATATTCAAGGTCGGGAGGAGGAAGGCTTTAAAAGAACTCTGTGATAGCAATACTCTAACCTCAGATACGATAGTGAGCGTCGAATGATCTGTAACTACATATATATTATCAGATTCTTAACATTCTTTTCTGGGATTGCTCCTGTGATAAGGGGAGGACTATAAATGTGGACCTTCCGCCAAACACCACGCTAGCGATCTGGAATTATCCGAACTTCAAGGCCTAACCACGGTTCAACCGATTGACGCCTTGGACAAGGTTGTAGAAACGAAAAGATCGATGTTACGCAAGCCATGCTTTGGCTACTTCTGAACCGATGTCAGCCGAGAACAATCGAGCGCCATTGTTGTTTCCGGCAGTCTGACGGCGCTCAATCGAGGATGCACTCGTTGATCGGCGTCATCGCGGATCTGAGGCAGGTTCATGAACTTCATGCACCGGAACCGATGGACATCCGCCCTCGTTGGTATCCCGGAGTTGGAGATAACTACGTTCAAGCGAGGTGAGATCGTCCGGGGACCTCAGAATCGGTGCACCGAAACAAAGTTGGCGGTCGAGGAACTTCTGATTGTGAAGGCTTAGAGGCTTTGTAGTGTCTTGCTGTTTGGAGCAGTTGGATGCGGCAGATGTCGTTGACATTGAGCACTCTTGTCATCCGAAGATCGAGGACAAGATCGGCATGATCGAGAATCTTGTCGAAGCCAATTTTCCGAAAGTTTAAATAGGTCATATGTCAAATTTTGTAACAAATATTATTTTTAGTAGTTATCAATATAAAAAATTTGGGGCGAGTATTAATTATTGACTTTGGGAGGTTTATTAATAAATGTATGAGGCAGTTGGGGTAGCCATTAGTATTAGTATTAGGGTTATTGACTTAGCGGTATCAACTTAGACATGTTCTGTATATATATATATATATATATATATATATATATATATATATATATATATATATATATATATATAATCACTTGAATTTTAATCTTTGTGTAACATACATTTAGCCTATTCATTTACTTTGTTATTCTTGCAAACTCATCAAGTAAATTGGGCTGCACTTTCTTTTCTTTTTTTTGGGTCTCCCTATTATGTAAATCTCAAATAGTAAGATAGATTCATCTCGCTGAGTGAGGTGATTTTTTTCTAGTCCCACACAAGACAAGCTGAGGACTCAACTATTATTAGATAAAGCTCCAAGAGAGCAGTGATGGTTGAGGCCAACATTAACAAAGAGATAGTCTACCTTTATCTCCATTCATCCTTTACCCATCCATCCATCATTCTTGAGAGCTTAGAAAGTACCAAATAGAGTTGTATCCCCAACTTCTCACAAGTAATATGCTTGAATGATAGAGACTATCCAATAATGGCCTAAACACTGAAGGCACTTGTTGTCCACATAAATTGCAATGTCACATGATAATGGTTTAAAAAATAGCCTTTTCTATGCTTAAGAAATGCTCATGTAAATCTATAAATGACACCTTGTAGCAAGATTTAAGGCCTAACTACCTTTATAAAACTCTAAAAAATATTAAGAAACCCTAAATTTTCTCCCCTTCATCATCTACCCCACCTCTACTCTCCATTCCACCCAAAAAAGGTTTGACAGCCAAACCAACTCTTTAGATCGATTTCAATCATTCACACCTAAGCCCCAATACCTTCAAGCAGAAATAACAAGCAAAAATACAAAGATCAATGCTAACACTAACAATATCCAGGAACTAATACGACAAGACTACAACGTGTGGATTAATTGTTAACCAGAACATGCATGCCCTGATATCTAAGTATAAATCCATCATTTCTCCCTAAAGAAATCCATTTTAATCAAAAGAAAAGTTAATCTATTTACTACAATAAAACACGTGACTTTCTATCAAAGAAGCATTCTTCTCAACATTGCCGATTCGCCGATATTTCAACTCGGGCATTAAGAATTCCCAACAAATTTTAAACAATCAAACTCAAACAAAGAAATAATGTATAGCAGCAGACAATTTGCCATTTTTCAGCATAAATGATAAACCACGCACAAAAATGTATATCTAATAGCTTTGAACCATTAATATGCGCATCAAAAATTCAAAATAGAGCAATCTGTCACATAAGCTAGCTCACCTGGGTCCTCCTTCGTCGCCGTCCTCCCAAGTGCAGGTTCGGTGGGGGAAGAGGATCGCCTTGCCAATTTCAGATAAACTAGAGACGAACCCTAAGAAATATAACAGAATAACGAAGCCGATAACCCAAGGCATCAATGTACAACTGAGCACGAAAGTGATGGACCCACAGAGCATGAGCACGAGAGAGGCCCCAAGGAAAAGTGAAGCAAGACTCGCGGGGAGATCTCTGAACGCTGTGATGTGCCGCAGAGGGAGCTGGCGCCGACGGAAGGAAAGAAGATGTGTGGAGAGTGAACGAGAAGGAGTGCAAAGGCGCAGAGGTCGTAGAAGAGCCTCGATTGCTGCTGGTCGTCTTCACCCATGCTCGGACTGAAACCCCAATAGAGAGAGAGATAGCACCAAGTTTATGGACAAATAAAATTAATTTTTAAGATAACAGAAACGGCGGCTTTCTTACAGCATCGAGGGGAGTGGCAGTGGTTCCTTTTTATTACTATTATTATTATTATTATTATTATTTTCAAAAATGAGAACGGTTCTGTCTTAATTCAATCTAAAATTAATTTTACATATTTATATAATTAACAGCTAAAGCCTAAAATGTTACGAAATACGAAATATTTTATTTCGATCGAAATATTTGACTTTAACAACCTAAAATAGAATATATATATATATATATATATATATATATATAATTATTTATGCTTTTAAGAGTCTATTTATTGAGATTTCAAATATTTTAAAAAATAATGATGGAGTTATTACATAAGAAATTATTATCCAAAAAAAAATAGTAAGTATTATATTTTTTTATTATTTAAAAAAAATCAAATAATAATTTTCTGATAAACGTCACTTTCTATCAAGTAAGCTTGGAAAGTACAACTTTCTCAGTATAATTTCATCAAAACTAAAACGTAGTTTCTCAAATATTACTTATATATGATGAGGTCTAAGAGTGCGTTTCGTACTTTTGAAGCGGTTGTAAAAGTATCGATAAAAAGTTGGTGGCGGGAAAGTTGCATTCTTGTGATTCTTTGGAAAACTCGGTTTAGAATCTTTGTCTCTGTATTGTTTCTGAAATATAAATGCCTAGCATATAAGTTGAATAATTTTAAACAAAATGAAAAAGGATTCATGTGATTGACCCCATGTAGCCAGATAAAAGCTTGTTGTTGTTGTTGTTAAAAGACTCTTCACTTTAAGGTCAAAGAAAGCAAGAAAAAAAAAAGCATTGAAATCACAAGAGAGATATCAAACATAAGGCTACTTTGAATTCAATCTTGCAGATGAATCAAGAAACAACAATTATCAAATTATTTTGGAAGGCGATTTTTTTTAAATATCTTGATAAACATTTGAGAATATAATGATTTCAAAACTTGGACCAATAGAATAGTAAGATTTTGGATTTGTTCAACTCTGGCAAAACAATAAAGAGGGTAAATATACAATTAAAAAAAAAAGAATGTTTCATAACTTTAGTAAAATCTACATCAGGATAGTTTGAACTTGATTCTAATTGATGGATATATTGAAATAGTACAAGTTATAAATCAAAGGAAAGTTTAGAAATCGAGAGTAAAAAAACATATCAAAGTCAAGGGAATGCGACAATTTCAAGCAAATTTGTTAAAAAGTTAAAATTCGAACCTCTTGAAACAATCATAACTATCAATATATACAAATATGTTCCTTATTATGATGAATCTTCTTGGAAGAATGTACCATTCTAGAGTTCAAAGTATAGCTCGATCATATATATATAATTACACCAACAATAAATTTGATGCTAGTACAATGTCCAATATGTGTCAAGAGGCACATGATAAAAGTAAATGTCTAGCCTCATTTCCTTCACCATAAAAGAAAATGTCTAGCCTCATTTCCTTCACGATAAAAGTAAATGTCTAGCCTCATTTCCTTCCATGGAACATGACACATTACTTATTATCATTTACCTTATATTTTTATTTTATTAATATTATTAGTTGTTTCAATACTTTGATTGTCTTATTCCTTTTTTTTTTTACTTTTGAATTGTATAACATTTATGTTTAAGAGATTCAACTATAACCTAATTGAAGGAACTAGAATCAAAACTTATGGCTCTAACTTATAAAAAAAATTACTCCAGCAAATAAGCTCAACATAAAATATTTTCTACATTCAAGCAAATCTATATGTTTTATTTATATATATCCATGATATATTCTAGCTGTAAATTTACCCAATGTTTTCAAGGTATTTGGTATTGCCATTAGTATATTGTGCCCATCTTGAGACAAGCTTCCATCTAAATATTTCTTAAATTAACTTTATTGTTTGAGAATTTGAATCCAAGCTTCACAGCCTATACCTTTATCTTTATTGGTTTCTAATGAATATCGTTATATGTATAATAGATTGTCATGATGCAACAAGCCAAGTTACAATTTCTATTCTAATTACTTGGTGCATCTAAGAGGAATAGACAAAACAATACAATGAAGAAAGGACTAGCACACAAAAGCAATTTATATATATATATAACACAGAGCATACCTAATATGGAAAGAAACTTGATTTTTCCTTTGCATAATTTTGGATTCATTGAAAACCAACACTGATCATCATCAACTGGCATCATGCACAAAGCACCCTAAATTATTAGGTTTATTCTCATTCCATCAACAGATTAGAATCTTTTCTAAAAACCTCTAGGCAAGGTTGTGTATATAAGAAGCAATGATAATTGGGAGAATACTGGTTATATCATAAGACTATTCCTCTTAGGTTTCTCGATGGTTTTAGATGTTGGCGTTCCATTGATTAATCAAACTAATCCTTTTCTTCTACTTCGTAATTAAAAAATTTGGAGAGGAAAGTTTCCAATAGTTGGGATCAAAGCACAAGTTTGAAACAGCGCAGAAAGTACCTTCCCAAAGAGGCCTTTTTCTTCTATTTTATACCAAATAAATATGAAAAAAATGGATAATTCAAGCAAATATTCTTCAGAAGAATCTAGCTTTCTGAAACATAAAATAGATCCTTACCTAGCGACAAAATGAGGCTGAGATTTACAATAAACAACAACAGATGTCAAACCAGAGCACAGCTAACTAAATCTTAAACCTAAAAGAATTAGCAAACCCCCTAGAATCCCCTTTCCCGTACCTTAATCGTAGTATACTCCCAAGCAATTCGATAAATTAAGTACATATTTTTGGGTGGGCATGTTATCAATCAATGAACAAACCAAAAGATTATAAAGCAGAGACTCACCACAATGCCACTGAGATCTTGAGACTGTCCGATGAACCGAAGTAGAAGGCACCCAAGACATAGCCAATTTGTGCGTGCTTCTACAAATCCTTGGTCCACGCAACCCCGACTGCTTCTGTTCCTAAAATGCAAGGCTTGAACAAATCAATAATATAATTCACGTAAACGCCTCCTTATATTACGAATTGGAAAAATGAAAATAAAACCTTGAATGAGAAGAGAAGATGGTGGGAGAAAGTGGAAGAAGATGACTCGAGGGGCTTCGTGCAACAAGAAGGATGCATCACCAAAATCAAAGAAGCTCGCTTCTCCACGGGTTAGATTTTATGAAGGGTATTTTAGAGCATTGAATCAAAATCGGGGCCACAGCTGCCCCCAGTGCGACTTAGGTGAAATTAAGTGGGAGATAAAGCTAAACAAGCAGATGTGCTATGCTTTACATACGCTGGGTCACCCCAAACAAGCCCTAAATCACACCTTATGTAAAAAGCTATCAAAACATAGCATAAATATAAAAAATATCTAAAGTTTAATATTTACAAATATAGTACTTTTTATGGATGAAAAAATAAAAGTATTTCACTTTAGAAAGTTAATGATATATTATTATTAGTGTAATATTAAAAAAATTAGGTTCTATTTATATAAATATTAAATTTTAGGTGTTACATATGTAATATAAATATATAAGAATATATGATATATATGTAAATGACTATTACTTTAACACTCTAAAATAACTCAAATTAAAATTAAATAAAATTTTGGTAAATTCTATATTAATTGGGTGGGTATTACATGGTTGAACATTTATGTATGGCAATCCTTGAATTTTTTTTATATGATTGAAGGTATAACTGAAAATTAAGAATATTGAGAGTTTACTATTTCATTAAATATTGGAGATAAACATAGATGAATATCTTTATAGGAGCGAAAAAGTGAGGAGAAGACGAAGTATGAATAAATAGGTTGCTTGAGTTGTCTATGCTAACTATTCTTGACTACTCTTGGGTTACATTTTTTAGTCTATTAATATAGTAATATTCCTTATATGATAATTATAGATTCATAGTTCCACTTCATCATAATGATCATAAATGAATATGGAATGATTAGCTACAAATATAGTATCTCCATGCCTTATTATATGTTATTTTGGTAAAAAAAAAAAAAGCACACGACTAGATATATAGCTAAATGCGAGTATTATCAAATGATTAAAGTTGGTCATTAAATATCCAATACTATATCACAATACTTGCTAGAGGCATATCTTTTGAAGATGTACTTCTTTTTAATTATAAATGGTTTGATGCGATGATAAATCTTTGTTATAGAATCATATATTATTCAAACTAGTATTGCATTAGAGAATTATGGAAGCCTAATGTGCAAGTAATGAATACATTTTCATCAAACAATAGCAAAATAGGTCAAAACATTAAAAATGATAGGTTGATTATAAATAACAATGAATAATTTGGCATGGATCTTATTTATCAATGCGAGGTTATATGGATTTAAAATAAGAAAATTTTTATAGGCCGTAATTTAAAATATATTAGATGTTATATACAATGCATTACAAATTTTTGTCTAACATTTGGCTTATAGCACTCAACACTTTTTTATTTCTAGGGATTTATGGGGAACATTCATCACTTCAAAATAAGAACTCATACATTATTTACTTTGTGCTTTGTTCATACAAGTTGTGGATTTTGTTTTACCTAAAATCTCATTATAGCTTAATCAATAGTAAACAATTATATACAAAGCATGTCATCTATATAAATTTAAGTTACGATAGTAGTAACCAACGATTATGGACTATTTGTGATAGTTTAAATTATACACAAATCAACAAAAATAATGGTAGTTAAAACATTTCAATCTCTCAGAAAATGTGGTGGTTAAAACTACTGCAACTAATAACTGTATTGTTTTTTCCCAACTAATTATAAAACTATTATGAAAGGCCTTTTTGGCAAAAAGTAAGTGCTATAATTTGTGATGGTATCCAAACTATTATTACTATTTTAAGGTGGTTTTAACATACACTAAAAGGTTAAATTAAAGTTATTAAAACCCTTTTATCTTATAGTGCCATGCAAGCACACACATATATATATATATATGTGTGTGTGTGTGTGTGTGTGTGTGTGTGTGTGTAATATAATCACTTGAAGTATCATAAAATAAAAGTTACTTATGATATTAAAAAAGAATTTAAAATTTATTATAATTTTAATTTATATATCGTCTTCATCATATTATAGCATATATTATACTCTATCTTATGATATTTTTATGAGCATTATAGATGTGAAAATTGAATGTTTTAATTTGGCTTGCCATTATGAAAAATTAGCATGTAGTTAACAAATTTTCAATTTATTAAACCAAAATGAGAGAAAAAGTTAGGCTTTGGAGACTCGTGAGGCTATTTAAAATGCAAAACCAATTATAAATATTTGTTACCAAGAGGTGGGTTATCATTATCTAACTTATTTTTAGTGAGTTTGCTTTTTATATTTTATTTCTTGTATTTATGAGGCCATGCTTTATAAAAATCAATATATCTTAATATTAAAAAAAATTTCATTATGTAACTTTTAGTAAATCCTTGTTTTATTTGTAACATAAATATATTACATTTTCATTGGTTATTTCATATTTTTTTAATGTGCATATCCTATTTTTAGTGGTATTAATTAGTCCAACAATTCTATTGAATTCTCAAATAATAATGACTTGAGTAAATAATTTATAAGTGCATTATAGTTCACTTGATATAATTTATATACTTTGACATGAGCGAGTTGTTTGATCTTACAAATGCCACTATTTTTACATGCAATTTTATATGTATTAAAGATAATATGATGCAATAAACATTGAGTGAACTAAAATATGATTTATGCTAAATGTATCGTGAAATGTGTGTTTACAAATATATTGATTATTTTGATTTAGGCTGAAAGAGATATGACATATCGCTTTGATAAGGTCAGTTATGGGTCTTTCTTTTAAATTTATGCTAATGGCATAAATCTAATAAGCATGGGTGACCTAAGGTTGAGATATGATTTGACTTGTGTGTCAAATATTAGGTCACTTGGCTATTATTTCTTATATGATAAATATAATTATGTACCTAACTTGTTATAATTGACATAAACATGACTATAAGATATAACATAATTAGATAAATTACTTAACTTATATGGTATATGCAAGATAGTAAATATATGATTGCATGAACTATATAAACTACTCTAACATAATATGATACCCCTACCCAACAAATGAGACCATAATATTATTCTTGATTGATGACATGTATTATATTTATGACATTTTAATATAAGTATTCATATATAAATTCACTTAATGCATGCTTAATATTATTAATATAATGGCTATTAACATAAACTTTGTATTTTTTTAATTCATTACATATAGTTATAAGCCTTATATCAGGTACTAATGTTTTTGCTTAATCATACCACATTTTCATATTTTAGGCAAGGGTGAGACTCACTTGAGTAATATCATTGCTCATATTTATATAAATACACTTTATTTATATGTAATTATGTTTTTTTTTGAAACCACATATTATATACATCTCATTAATTTTATTGGAACATTGTAATTATTACATATAAGTATTTTGGATATAAACAATTTGTGCATATGTATGTATACATTGGGTGATGATTTATACTTTATTATACCTTTTTAATTATATGGTGGTGTTGTATTGTATAGTTGAGATGATAAGAAGACTTTATTTTAAATCTTGGGCAAATTCTCATAATGCACTTAATGTAATCTAATTTATTGTGATATATGAGCTATGCTATGTTGGTTCATGATCATTTTACTTGTAAAAATTACATTAAATATAATCTAATAAGAGACCATGTGCACATAATCAAGAATAATTACCCGACACTTTGGAAACTTGTGTTAGCACTTTTCCATTTCTATAGAGATGATCTTTATACATTCAAGCAACACTTCCATCAATACCAATATGTGTGTGTGTGTATGAGGGTTGTATGTGTATAATAGAAGGGTTGCATGTGTATAAACATCATGAACTTCTTAGATTATGCAATTTTACACACTATTCAATGAATCTTGTTTTAGTTCATTATATAATATATGAATTTTATGTATGTTAATCCCTCAAATAATATCTAATCATCCAAAACATACTCCAACCTAGAATCATGCTAGTTTATGAAATCCTTAAACTTCTTTTGCTTCATATTTTCAAATATTATTGCTTTATAACATCGATCAAAACTTCATTCAATATAATAATATATTACCCAGTTATCTTTGGATTGAGTCAAAGCCACACAAAATATTTTTCTATATGTGATGCTAATAAGCATTAATTAGTTATTCTCATGATTGAGGTGAAGCTTATTTATCACAAAATATATACCCCCTCTTGTTTATCTCCTCAAACAATCACAAAAAATCAAAATATTAATACAATGATAAATGCAAACTCAGTATTTATAAAGTTAGTTCTTTTATCTCCAATAAATAAGTAATCATCATTATCTTCATCATCTATCTCTCTTAAGAGAAGCTATGAGTCATGTTTACAAAGGCCTCTAATTAAGAAGCATCGAAGAGCTATTTAAAGGGTGATATTTGGCCCACAAAAAAAAAAATCATGTACAAAACAACATGATTAGTTCAAACATTTATGTACATAGCAAAATAGAATAACTAAATCAATAACAAACAAGACTGGAGGGAAGTGGGAGGGAGTTTTGAATCTCCTGCAAACCTCATTTGAACCCCCCTGTCTACATTATAGTTTGAAAATTTAGGTTTGAATGAAGTTAGAAAATATATTTGAACCAAGTTCAAATGAGTTTTGGACCTTATTATCAAGGGTAATGGTTGAATTAAGTTTTAGAAGTATTTCAATGTGTTAGAATAAAATTTAAATATGGTTCACATCTCTTTCTATAATTTGAACTCCGTCAAAATCTTATTCAAACAATAATTTCAAATGAACAATAATTTAAAATATATGTTTAATTATTAAAATTTTAAATTTTGTTTGAAGCTTTATTATGAATCTAACGAACAAATCAATTATTCTAAGATGAAATTCAAATAAAGTTTAGACATTTCATAATAATTTTGAACCTTATTTGAACATCTTTTTGAAGCTATTGGATGAATCAAAAGTTTGAGCTTAGGTTTGAACAAAATTTTGACAAAAAATGTTGGATCTAAATCTCACTTAAATATAAAATGGATTATATTTTAGGATTTAGGGTTTTAGTTTGAACCATATAATATGAATTCAAATGTTACTCAAACTTCATATTTTTTGGGACTTTTAGTAAATTTAATCACAAATTCATACACACAATGCATATGCAAGTCATTAACCCAAGCCCTCTTGGTTCAAAGACTAAACTCTCAACTAGTAGGCTAAGGTGGCTTATGCGAATATCATTTTTAACCTATGGTTGTAACCTTAATATTCAAAGCACTTGTCCAAGTGTAGCTTCCAAACTTGTCTCCAATCTCTTTGCTACTGTAATTGAAGAGGACTCCTAACATTAATATAGATAGTAAATGTATTATAATATCAATAAAATATATTTATGATGAGAAAGAATCAAATAAGGGGTTATTTTAAACTTTGTGGTTGAGATGAGACGATGATAGTTATAATAGTTTGATAAAATGAGCTATAAGATCATCCATGCTGATGTTCGAAAAATATGTTTGAGAGCCAATAACTTATTCAAACATTCACATTTACATAAAATATACTTTCTTATATATTTGATCAAAAATATGAAGGACATGTTCTATGAAGGACATGTTCATAGTATTTTTAAAGTTAAATACACCAAAAATTATTATAAAAAAACAATATTACCTTTTTGTTGGTATATAACTCATGAAATATTATTCCACCATCCACTTGAAATCTTAGGGTTTGTTTGAAATTGATATAGTTGTAAGAAAAAGCAATGGTAGAGCTGTTATAGAAAAAGTTGGTATGAAGAAGTTATAATGAGTGTTTCAAATTTTTTTATTTAACAAAAGTCAAATCATAATTTTTTGGCTGTCATTGCAGACAACTATATTAGATTATAAAACATAATTTTCTCTTCATAGATTTCTCAAAATATGACCAAAATATAATCATAACATATAATCAAATGATACAATGATGTGTTTTCATGTCATCTATCTTAAACACAGCCTTAGGATTTTTTTGAGATAGCTTCAGGTGTTTAAAAAAATAATAATGGAGATGCATTTGAAAAATTTGCTGTTTAGGAATCTGGGGGAGGGGGCTTATAATTTTTTATTTTCAAAAAGTCAAATCATAACTTTCAAATACCAGTAACCTGATCATAAAACACAATTTTTAATTCTTCAAAATATAGGCGGACCATAGTTATCGCCTCTGTCACATTAAACTTTCCCTTAGCCTAAGCTCTACATCTGTCACACGACATTGCTACCTTTCTTGCAGATCAATTAACTTCAGTTATGAGCTATTTGGATGCCTGAAAAAGAATGCAGTGTAAAATGAATATAATGCATTTGAATTATTTGAAGTTGTTTGGTTGAAAATTCTATAAATACATGAGTTAATTTTTTTCTATTTAGTAAAATAAATATAATGTAAAGTAATTTTGATATTATAGGTGACGATAGTGATGACCGATTACAATGATAGGATGACAGTCGTCGGCAATGATATCAATTTATACTGACCGATATATTTTGAATTCTTAAATCACATAAATTTTAAATACACAAAAATTAATTATTCTAATATATTTTAAATATATTATATTATTTTGAAATTTTAGTTTGTATCATGAAAAAAAAAAACTCCTATATTTACTCTATTTTACACCATTTAACCTATATTTGATGCATTCCCTCTCGTTCATGCACCGTTCTTACATTACTGATTTCTAGGGTTTGTTTCTCTTCTGCCATACCGTGCGCTCTCGGAAGGCACAAAGTCCTCTCCGATCAAGGAGTGGGTGGAAGAATCCGATGGCAGAGGACACGGTTTCCGGTGCCAATGCAGTCTCCTCTTCGTCCCACCTGGCAGCGCCAGGCCCAATTGGGAGCTCAGTGATTCCGATCGTGAACAAGTTGCAGGACATCTTCGCACAGCTGGGGAGCTCGTCGACGATCGACCTGCCGCAGGTGGCGGTGGTTGGGAGCCAGAGCAGCGGCAAGTCGAGCGTATTGGAGGCGCTAGTTGGGCGCGATTTTTTACCGCGTGGCTCCGATATTTGCACGCGACGCCCGCTTGTGCTGCAACTCGTCCATCTCCCCCACAAGCCGGATGCGCCTTCAGGTGATGTAAAGGAGTGGGGAGAGTTTTTGCACATCCCCGGCAAGACGTTTTACGACTTCTCGGAAATCGGGCGTGAGATTCAGGTGATGAGCCGCAACACTTTGCTTTACTGGTTTTTGGACCATTCACGCCTATGGTTATCCTGTTATATTGGGGATATGCTTGAACCTCGCAAGCTGGTTGTTTTGCTTCGCTGGTGGTGTTTTTAGCGCATACCTTTTTATTCTTATATGTATTTTTAACTTCAAAGCCATAAGATGGAGATTTCTGCAGAATATGTGCTTGATAGCAAAGTTGCTCTGGTGGGTTTAGGGAATTTTTTTAGCAGATTTCCCATGTCAGAAGTTTCAAAGCAGTAAAGAGTATTTCCCCTGGCTAGTGAAATTATATATGTTTTCTTTATTTGTAATTGCTTTTGGGACTGCTTGATTAAAATTGTGCATTTAGCATTTTTGGCTAGCATTGCATAAATCTATTGATGTATTGGATTTTTGTACTTTATGGTTTTTGTTTATATTTTAATCAGCAGCTATTGTTTTGTGAAATTGGATGCTTAAACCTGCAGGCTGAAACTGACCGTGAAGCTGGGGGCAATAAAGGAGTTTCAGACAAGCAAATTCGTTTAAAGATTTATTCGCCAAATGTCCTTAATATTACTCTGGTCGATTTGCCTGGAATAACAAAGGTTCCAGTTGGTGATCAACCAAGTGACATTGAGGCTAGAATCAGAACAATGATATTATCATACATCAGACATGAAACTTGTATAATATTGGCAGTTTCACCAGCAAATGCAGATTTATCAAACTCTGATGCACTTCAAATGGCAAGGATTGCTGATCCAGATGGTCATTTCTGACACAGTCATTTTTTTTATGCTTGCAGATTAGATATAGGGATTGTATGCTTGTAGACTGATGTATTTGTTTTGAAAAATACATAAAATTATTTTTCGAAGGTAATTGTTTGACATCCTTGTTCTTTCAGGCTCTCGAACAATTGGTGTCATCACAAAGGTTGTGAATTTATATGCCATATTTGATTAAGTAAATCTTATTTTTTGGTTTTGCTGAGCAAATTATCTCTTTACAATTTACAGCTAGATATAATGGATAGAGGTACTGATGCACGAAATTTTCTTCTGGGAAATGTGATTCCACTTCGACTTGGCTATGTTGGAGTGGTTAATCGTAGTCAACAGGTACTGCCTAGGATCTTCTCATATCTATTTTTTTTTCTAAAATGTTTAAATTGCCATTTAATTCTTAATTTCAACTTTAGATTTGTACCCATTTTGGGAAGTTTAAGAAGTAGAAAACAATATGTGATGAGCTGCATTTTTAAATTTAAGGGAAACACTATTTATAAGGAATATGTAATCTTAGTATAGATACAGGTCAATGCAAGTTCTTTAACAAATTATTTTATTAACATGTGCTGGTGATCATAATTTAATTTTTTTAACTTGCAACAAACTACACATCCTGTGCCTTGAAATCTTGTCTTGGTATGTCATCTAATGACATTTTAAGGATCACTAACTGGAATATCCTTTGAAATTGGTGGTATTTCAAATGATAGCTTCAATCTTGGAGCATAGTGTACTTTTGACCCATTGAATGATGTTATTTGATATAGGATTGGGGTTATTGTTGTGTTTTTTTGCAATTTGGGTGATATTGATCTAAAGATATCAATAGGGTAACATAATTCTTCTTTAAATCTTGCTCAAGGATTTCTAATAAGCTTATTTGAAAATATATGCTTGAATTGCCATGGAATTGAATTTAGGAAATCTATTTTATCACAACTTAGAATCCAAATGTTGTGATATGTATGATGTTAATGTTATGAATTTGAACTTTTATGGTTTAGTTTTCTACCTTGTCTAATTTTCAAAAGAGGAATCAATACTATTAAGGTTAATGTGAATTAACCCTTAATGCTCTAAACCATTAAGCCCTATGTCTATACTCCAAGGATTGATGAAGAAGTTGGGTTGTTAAAATTTAAGTCAGGATTTGAGGATGATTAGTGTATACGAAGTACATAGCTAAGCGGTGCTCCCAATTCGTAGTGGTCAGACACGTTAGCCACTAGAGGACTCGCCTAAGGGATCATTCAATTTCAACTTTTTTTTTTTTTTTGGAGAAAGGGACCTGCCTCATCACAACCCATGTTAGGGAGAACTCTACTCAAGGGTTACTTGTCCCACAAGGAAGCTTACTAGGAGGATATTCATGTCCTAAGAGAGACAACTTCTCCGAAGATCCATTCATCCATAGGAGGAGCTCACTATGAACTCGCTTCGGAGGATTGGCACTACATATTCACCTGAGGCACTCGCCTCAGGTATTCGACCCTTAGCACTTGGCTCAGAACATTTGTTTAGGATCTCGTTAGTTATAATTGTAGTAATGATAGAGAGGGGCATATACGTGTCCATGCTGTAGGCAATCTATGTTTTAGGTGTAGCTTCACATGTAGCTTTCCTCATTTTGGTAATAAGGGGTTGAAAGACATTTTTAGGACTCCTTGTCACTTTGATCGTTCCCAAACTACTATTGATTTCCAAAACTCTCTTCTCCACTCCCGCTTTCTCTCTTTCTCGGGTCGAGTCAAATGTCGTGGAGATAGCATTGGAGCTTGTGGTGAACTCCTCAACAATGATGCATTTACTTGTGTTATCTTGAAGATTAGAGATCGATGAGTACTTTGCAACCATGAACTTGAAACAACCATCCATGACCCTTTATGTTAAGGTTACCTTACCAACATAGGGGCCTAAGGAAGACATTTTAACACATGTTGATTGAGGTTATTTAGACCTTCAGCGATTTAATCTTATTCTGTTGGTGGTAAAGGAGTGTTTAACAACTCTTTCTCAGCCTGGGAGTTGGAGTATTAGGCTGCGTTTGCATAGCCTTTCTGCAAATTATACAGATTTGAGATTTTTTTACGCTTTGAACTACAATAGATTTGATTACCAATTTTTTGATTGCTTTTTTAGAAAAGTTTGTGTAAAAACCGCTAGAACCAAATTAGAGAAGAAATTGTCGAAAGTTGTTGTTTGAATTTTTTTTTTAAAAAAATGTTTGCAACACACAACAACTTTTCAAAAGTCTGTTTCTCTACAACATACAACTCTTTCAAAACTATACCGCTCCAAAAGCACCCTCGTGCTTTTAAATATCCTTGCATGAAGTGATGCACTAGACAAAGCTATGAAATCCACTCAAATGCCTTTTAAAGTAGTTAGTAGAGCTTGGTGTGTGATCATGTGAAACATCACTTGGAAGGTCATCACGACTTCCATGTTCATTGAGATGGTCTTTTGGGTCAATCAAATCCATTTTGGGATCCATTTGGGAATCTTGAATTGTTGGGGTAGGGATTCCTCATAAATTTTGGTGTTAAAAGGCTACTTGAATGGAGGATCAATGATTATACTTGGCTAGGGTCCTTCCTTTCTAGTGTGATGTGCCTCTTTATGGGATTCATTTCAAATCCTTTAAATTGATTGCTAAGAGTGTTTAATGTCCTTTCAACCATTTTGACTTAAATGATTGTGGGAGGGTATGAGGTTGGTTGTGTAGTTTGAAACTATGGAGCAATTAAGCAATTTGAATACTAGTCAAGTGAGCTTTCTTTTCCCATCCTATCTTATCGTGTCTTATGTAACTCAATTCTTTAATTTTATACTCGGCTGACTTAGCTCAATCAACCATAGGATTATGAAATGTGTGTGAATCATATTTTTCCTTAAGAGGGGGTAGTTTTACCTTTCACAAGGGTGTCTCTGTAAGACTCTAGTTAGATGATGATCTATTTGTCAAATTCTTGGCTGTTTGATTTTGTTTTAATGCCATTCTTGTTATATGGTAGAGGAACTAGAACATAAAATAAGATATTAAACTTGAATAGTAACTTCTTTCTTTTTGCTTATGCTTTGAGGATTTTAAGTTCTTCACCTTTGGATTACCTTTCAACTTCTATTAATCTTTCTTACATCTTTTTTTTATTTTTTCTCTTTCCTATTATTCTGGCTTTTTTAATTCAGTTTTTTATTTATTCATTCTTATCATCTCTCTTCCATTAGCTCTCCTCTTTCTGCCTTATTTTTCCATTTTTATTTTGATTAGTTGGGCAACATAGGGTCTATAAATTGGTTTAGAGTAATAGAGAATATTAAGAGAGAAATAGTAATGCGAGAGTTAGAATTTGAATGCTTTGTGATTCATGGACCTTTATTTTTGTGCAAGACATGAGAGAGAAAGAGCTTTCCTTCAAGTAGAGATAAAATCTTGGTTAGCAAGAAAGTAGTTCAACTATTTTGGTGAAGAGAGAAGAAAGAAGAGAGATAATTAGCTATGCTTAGAATCAGGTGAAAACTTTCAATTTAATCATTACCATTTGGTCGATGCTATTCGTAATTACTTCTTGATGGCTTTGTAGATTGTTGGATCCGTATTTAAATTCTTTAAATTAATAAATTTAAATCAGAAAACAAGATAATTTAGGTTATTGAAGAGGGAACTAACAGGTAGATTTGGGAGATAACTAAGAATAGAGGATAGTTATTTTATCCTCTTTCTCTCTTGCATGAGTGGCCACCATGCTTGAATAATTTTTTACTATTTTACTAAGAACATAGTATGGCGGTAAAATAGTCCAATTTAGATGCATTGAATTCTTTGATTTCAACTCCTTTTTTTCTTGATGTTGTTTGGGCTAGCTCTGATGTGGTGAATCTTTTAGATCCACTTATTAACCTGGATTGTGGTTAGCCCAACCCAATGTGAGAAGTGCTCCCTTGACCAGGTTTAATACACCTAGCGGTTCAACAGATAATCTCATTCCATCTGGGTTCAGTCACCAAAGGTTCTGCATAGTCTGTCATTCCATCGACATCTTATGGGTTTAAATTCTTAGCAGATAAAATGTATGATGTATATGCATACAAACATGGTTATCTCTTGCTTGCAGCGGAGTGTCATATAATACAAAAAAAACAGCATAGCATCAGTTTGATTGTCAAATACAAGTGTACGGTGGACTTATCTATTTGTTTCAAAAGCAGACGCCATGAAGGGACTTGGTTATTTCATAATTCTAATGGGCAAAGTATTTTTTTTTTTTTGGTGTTTGTTAGAAAGGAACTTTATAAGTGAGCTGACAGTTTTCAGAAGCTATATATAAAATGCGCTTCGTTTGGTATCAATTAGTGTAGTGTTCTTCCGATTGAGCAAAATTATGGATCAGAAGTTGTTATTTGTGGAATTTGTGCCCATATGAGGCTTCCATAAACTTCCATGTGACTTTAGCTGCATCTTGGTTCTTTATGATTCTATTTTTCTTATGTGGTCAGGATATTAATTTAAATCGAAGCATAAAAGATGCTCTGGAGAATGAAGAGAAGTTCTTTAGACGTCAGCCAGTATGTGATTTAGCCACTTGATGAATTTGTTTTTTTGTAATTACTAAAATAGCTGTTCATGAATTTCCTTTGGTGTTTCTTATTGCCCAAATCTAAGCTTAACTACTTTACTGATTAGGTATATCATGGTCTTTCTCATTGTTGCGGGGTTCCCAAATTAGCTAAGAAACTGAATCAGGTGAGCTCCCTTTGTCAATCCTCTCGGTGATCTTCTCAATATCTTTTGGCTGGGCAAAGTTTACTTCAAATTATTAGTAACTTGCTATTTGTTTGCAATTTTTATTTCAACTTTTAGAAGCCTGTCATTTAATGAATTTACTGGCATATTCTAGAAATTTATTTAGTTTTTCATTCATAAGTTAATTGGGTTGTCACCAAAAATTTAATTAACTTGCTTTTTGTTTGCAATTATTTTTTTCTCTTCAGATTTTGGTGCAACATATTAGGTCAGTTCTTCCTGGATTGAAGTCTCGCATAAATTCCCAGTTGGTGGCTGTGGCAAAGGAGCATGCTGCCTATGGGGATGTTGTAGAATCGAAGGTATCACTAGTACTAGATGTTACACTTTCAAGTTCAATTTTCTAAAATATAATTTCATTCTGGCTTAGCAGAACAGCAGATTCTTTCATATGGAGTTCTATTACCCGAACTATTCCAAACAACTGGTTTTGTGAAATAGTACTCTATTAGTAATCATCATCATTACTCTTATCCCAACTATTTTGGGTTGGCTTTATTAATCTTTTATTTTTTCTTTGTATTTGCTGTGTGCTGCCTGAGATACTAAATTTAGTTTTCGTAAATCAGTTTAAATAATTTATAATTATATTATTTCTGTTCTATCTCTCATCTCCTTGATTCTTTGACACTACTTTTGTTTTACTATCCTATCTTCCAACACTAATTTTATATTCCTATCTTCTAACACTAGTCTGCACAAATTTTATTTGATTTTTTTTGATCTGGTGAATCAATTAATTCATCATGTTCCATGGTCCTGGGCTGTTATTGTTTTGATTTTTGACAAAATTGTGCTAAATTTTATGTTCTTTTGTTGCCAAAACTTTTATAAGATGTTTAATTTGTTCCCATGGTATGAAATACAACTTAGTGGTGGTATTTTCTTGTCTTTTGAAGATGATTTTGTTAGTTTCCAGCTTTTCTGGCCAGCTTTTCTCTTATCCATACATAAGTTTTCTCAACTGTGCATTCTTAATTATCATCATTTTAAGAACTTCATATTCAATTTGGAGGTTGTTATTGACATTTTGTTACTTTGGATTTTGCTCGGGCATTCTGCAGGTTCTTACACATTTAATTGCTTAAATATAGACGTATGCTTCTATATTGTTTGAAGCGCATAACAGCATTTCTTATGTATCGCTTGTTTCTACAGGCTGGTCAGGGTGTGAAACTTTTGAACATTCTTACAAAATATTGTGAAGGTAATGTTCAATTTTTTTTGATCTTCTATAATCTTGTAATAAAAAAATGCTGATCTTGTTGATCTAGTCATATGTCTTTAAATTTTCCATGTATGTCGTTCAAAACATTTGAATTATCTGGGAGCTCGAATTTGTAAATGTTCTTTTTTCTTCATTTCTTGAGTTGATGTTGGATGCAGTGTGGACAGGATCTCAGAAAGGTTAATCATCAAACTAGGATTATAAAGCATTAAAATTCAGTTATCTGATTTGCTTGACTGGAACCTATCTATATAGTTTTACATCTTTCTCAAATTAAAACCAAAATAACTGTTTAAGCATCAGCTTAATGTTGTTTTTAGAATATCACCTTATCTACTGTTTTCCATCATTAACTTTCTTATATTTTTATTGCAAATTGGCGTGGTGTCCCTAATGTGATGGATTGCAAAATTGTCTTGGCCTTTTAAATTTATGTATCAGTGCTATTGTATTTTTGTTTGATGCAAAATAATTGACTGGGCTTTGAAAATTGAAATAAACATCTTCTTGTTTTATAAATGCATCTTGTTTAGAAATAAAGTGTCATAATACTGTCTGAATATTTTGCTTTTGCTTTTATTGTTGAATTGTTTAAATTTAAAAGGTTTCAGTATGGAAAAATTATTTGAAATTATGTAGCCAAATTAGTTTCATATTGGTCTTATGGAAAGAGTTAAAAAATATACAAAAATTTCAGAGAACTGGACATAATTTAGGGATTCTATTCAGTGTTGTTAAAGGTGATCTGGCCACTCGGGAGATGAGGCAATTGTGCCTTACACAATTTTAGATGGGTGTCTTTATTAAAAATGTGCCTAGGCGAATGTGTTACAAAGTTAATGTTAAGCCATGTGCTATAAATAAAGCAAAAGAGATCATACATTATTCATTAAACATTCCTATTCAGCAATAGTTAGAACATTGGTATATGATGGGCCTATACTGGTCGAACCATTTAGTCTTGGTTTGGCTGGTCCCTTTATTACTTGCCAAGAAAGGTCGAGGACATTGCAATATAGTAGGGCAATATACCTAGAAGCATCTCTGTTGCAAACACCAATTTGGTAATGAAAACCCCTTCCTTTTGGCACTTCTCTTTTGCAGTAAAAGAACAAACTATATACCGGCATGTGAGTTGTTAATTGTTAATTACACTAGTATAGTTGACTAATCTTTTGCCTTATACATTGAGTATTGCTTTCTGCCATTGCAACTAACTCTTAATATATAGTTTCATTTATTGCGAAGTAACTCGTTCAGGTCTCCGAGTCAGGTTGCTCTTTTTCTAAGAATGCTGCATCCATGGGCATTCGGCCTGGTAGACCTTCCATTTTGCCTCTTGGTTTTGGATGACAAGGCATACCTATCCATGAGCTAGGAATGTAACCTTAACGCTAATTGCATACTTACCTTCTAAAGAGGGGTGACCTCACCTTTAAAGGCTACTACTTAGTTAGAACACTCTCATAGCGTAGCTCGTAAGTAGAAAAAAAAACTATTCATTTTGAACAAAAATAATCTTAATTAAACTCTCCAGATGAAATATTGAGAAAATAAAAGCTCTTGCATAGTTTCCTATGCTTCATACCTTCTTTTCTGAAGGTCAAGGGCTAGGCATGGTGGGGTAGGAGCTTCGATCAACAAGGTTTTTAGCCTGACCAAAAAGTCTTATGCCCTTTGAGTTATCCGGTTTTTTAATCGAAAGAACTTGTGCAATTAATGTGTTTCCATTTTTATTACAAGAAATTGTCTTGATTTTCATTTAAAATTATTTCTTTGGATGAGGGACATAGTCACCTTAAAGTAATGATTCGGTCACCAGGGATTGACTCAACCTAATATGTGGCCTTAGAACTTGACTTCCTTTGCCCACCAGTATAGGTCTAGTTTATAATATGAGGGAGAACCCTTTTTACATTCAAATAATCTAATTGCTATAAGGTGGGAAAAAAAAGATATGCTTACTTGCAATAATTGTAGGGGCGGGCTTATGAAATATTTGCGATCTTATTGGCTGACAAACCTTACCAACACCTAGGTTTACTAATAAATGAACCCCCTTTCACACCATTATTAAGTTGGAGTCCTTACCAAGCTAAGTTGTCTCCCTTCTTGGGCATGGGTAAGCTATTCATGTAAGTGAATTGTAAGCCTTTCGTCGAAGAAATCTATCGGTAAAACATGCACCTCACTTTTGTTTGATCTAAAAGCAAAAGCAAGGAACTGCAATTCGATCCAAGGCATAATCTTTCTAAAAAGTGGGCCAGATGATTCAATCGGCAATGAATGAATCATGAGTTTTGAATAAGCAGAGTGTTTTAGCTAGTAGGAATTGGGATGCACTGTTTTGCACAATAGATGTTTGGATTTCACCCTTTCAACCTATGGGAGTAGAAAAGGTGAACCTAGAGATTTCAAAGTATATATCTTCAAATTGAAATAACGAAGTGAAGCCTACCCAAGTTACCCGGGGTTAAATAGAATGATGCAAAGCTCGAATTTAGCCCTCTTTACCCAAAGGAGCAACTGAGGTCTTTATCCACTAGATGAGACTTTCATTCGATAAATTCATTGAAATTTGTTGATCAAGAGACTATCGATGAGCATCATCATAAGAAATGAACCGACTAAAGAGGCATGGAGAACCTACTACAAGACAATGACTATAATTAAAGTCATGAGCGATAATTAAGCCAAGTCTTCTTGTTTTTTTTTCGAACACAAAGCACTATGCCTTGAGGAAATGACTAGCATACATCAAAAGGGTTTATCATGAGCCTTTTCTGAGTGAGTCCAGGGAATGCTTCTCTCTTAACGATATCCTTATCGTTCATGCTAATGAAGACGTCTTGGCCATGGCATTATGCAAGGAAAACTCAGGCTTTCACTGACTAAGCAAGATTAGATGAGGGAAGGGGTGAAGCGATTATGAAATTTATAGATAATAGAAAATAAATAAGAGAAAATAGAGAAAACTCAAAAAAGCAAGGAAATCAAAACTGAAAACTAAGATAGTGAAAAGGGACATCTCTGAAAAAAGAATTCCTATCATGTGAGGTGAAGCACTCATTAAACTAAGCCATAACTTGTTTTCAATTCTTTCTTCTACTCAGTTTCTAGAAAAAAAGTCATTTTATACTCATGCCAGGAGAGTTTCAACCTTCTATGAAATACCAGGCGCAGTCTTTACTTACTAGCCCAAGCCCTAAGCGAGAAAAACCAGGAAAGATGCCCATCTCTCTCTTTCTTTCACAATTACTCATGTGAATTTTGGTGTCAAAGAGTCAACTATAGAAATTTGTGGGCTACTATGCATTCTCATTTTTATTTGCTACGCAACCTTTCCTTTGGCCCACTTCTTTTTCATTTGCAAAATTTCCTTTAGAGTCCCAAAAATTTCATCAACCTAATATACTTGTATGAAAACTATTGCTGGGAACCAAATTGCCTTCCTTCTTATCCTGCATGGTAAATTCCAAATTTGAGCAAAATTAGACTCTGTAGTTCGAACGCCACAGTAATATATCTAGCACGAGTAGCTCCAGGTTTGGAACTAGTAGATCCAATAGATGTCGAGTCAATTGGGCTCAATCGATTATGAGATGCTCTTGTCAGTCGCACCTTGCTTTGCTTGCTTCCTTCCTTGCTAGCAAGTTCTAAGTTCTGGGGAATTGAAAGAAATGATGGTCTATGTATGTGTTTTGGTGCAGTACAAGTCACTCGATTATGCTTTCCAATTATGATATTGCTCATCAGTTCTTTTTAGACTCCCTCTGCTGTACTTGGAAGGCTGCCTAGGAAACGAATGTATAGATCCCTTCTACAAAGAACTCAACAAAATTCTTTAGGTTGTTCCTACTGTTCGTTGCATTCTCATTCATTTTCTCCTTCCTGCCATGCACACCATAAGCATAAGTGGACACCAGAATGTTTATGTCTAAGAGCCAAAAAGAGCCTTTTGAAAGCCTCCCTCTCATTTAGATTATTGTATCTAAAGTGAGGAATATTAGCCTATCCCTTTCGTACTTGAAAGAAACTTTGGGAATTCATTCTTCTTGACTTCTACCCCCTTAACGTTTTAGTAGGCCTTTGGGACTAGGAACAAGAAGTTATTATGGTGCCAGTAGGGATACGAAAAGCCTAATAATAGGGTTGGTTCCAATCGGATTAGAATAAGCCTTGCTACAGTTGCATGACAAGGGAAGGGTAGCTCAGAAAAGGGTTTGGGTTTTTTCTCGGGCTTTTTTTTCATTGCAATATAGAATTGTGGATAGAAAATAAGTTTTTAAGACTGTTTGACGTTAAGACCTGAGAAGGTTTAAGTGCTTTTTATGAATTGAAATTGCACAAGCCAAGTAGGGAAATTTCATCTCTTAATAAAAGCATGTCATTGACCTTTTGATTGTACTATACTAATAATAGATGCTAGAGGGATGATATATTCATGCTTAGTGGGAAGGCTCATTTCTCTCCCATTTAAGACCAAATATAGCTACGCTATTAGTGTGATAAACTAACTTATGCACCATCCAAAGGCAATCTACTTGATTGTCGCTCGAGTATTGCAGTATACTGAAGTAACTCTTGGGAAGGGATTTATTTCAAAAGAAGCATTGTTCTAATACATGAGGTCTAAGCTGTGTTGATTAAGTTTGGCGACCAGTTTTTGGATATTACATTTTTCTTGATGGGAACCTTGTAACATTGTAGATTAAGAAGCACATTGTAAGTGTTGAAGCAAAGTTTCTAGCAATGGATTATATTGAAGATTTAGTGAGACACAAAATGAGACTTTGTTATGACCACAAGTCTACAATCAACATAGCACAAATTAGCGCAATAGGTTCAATAAAGCGCATGGATATTGATTGACATCTCATTAAAGAAAAGCAAGATGGTTGCTTGATTTGCATGCCATATGTATTTACTAATTGATAGATGATGTACTAAGAAACTAAGTAATGGGGTGTTTCAATTAATCGTCTTCAAGATTAGAATGAAAAATATCTATTCACTAGCTTGAGTGAAAGTGTTGGAACCCACATATTAATTCTAAAGATAGAAATTAGGATCACATGGATTCATGTCAAGAAAAGAAAACATGATCCCACATACTCGTGCAAAAGAAGATCTGTATTGGAAAAGGAATATTTGAATTTAAAATTCTTTAAATGAATAAGATTTTTTCTCAATTCTTCAACGTAATAATAATTTTAGAATCTTAAATAGACTAATTGAGTCCTATTAGGTTAACTAGGCCTTGAGACAGCTAACATTAAGTTTAAATTTTGCTATCAAAGGCTTAATTTGATTAGCTAAGCAAGGTTAATTGATCATAATATTTTGCAACCAAATGTTTTAGTTATAGCTTAATTATCCATTAGTTAATTAGCCCTACTTGTTGTGTAATCAGAAGTCTTGAAAAGTCACATATGTCGTACTCTTTTTTGTAACCACTTCAGATGACTCTTGTATTTATAGTTAAATGTATGCTACGAGAATCTAAACTTTCTCATTATTTGGTTTGATGTACATCTCTCTCTCTCTCTCTCTCTCTCTCTCTCTTTTTCTCTTCTATTCTTTATCAGTTTGCGCCAAATATTGCATGACATCATCTGTAATCAACATAAATGACTGCAATATGGCTGCTAGTTGGTTTAGGCATGACTTGACACTTGCAGAATTCTCTAATAAAATGTGATGTGGTTGGAAGCGTTGTTATATTTCCTCCGTGTTTCGTCAATCTAAATGTTAGATTTTCTGCAGCTTTCACTTCAATGATTGAGGGAAAAAATGAGGAATTATCAACTGCAGAGCTTTCTGGTGGGGCACGGATTCATTATATTTTCCAGTCAATTTTTGTGAAGAGTTTAGAGGTTGGTCTTACTTCTAGACTATTCTAATCATATTTAGGCTCATATGTTGCATATAATGCTGTATTATGTTTTAGTTTCGAAGGAGTTTCTTTTGATTTTAATATGTTTAACCTGAATATTTTATTTTGTACAAAATTTGGCCTTCCAACAATTTAATTTCATCTCCATTCAATTCACTTCTGAAGAAATGATGAAGATGGTAATCAGCATATACTTGCAGGAAGTCGATCCTTGTGAGGATGTCAGTGATGAGGACATTCGCATGGCCATTCAGAATGCTACTGGTCCTAAAAGTGCTTTGTTTGTACCTGAGGTAACTACTGTGGATCCATTCCTGAAATGAGAATGAAGAGAATGAATGTTTTTTTTGATTCTTTATCATTGGAAGTCTTCTTCTAAAAGGCAGCGTTTCCCATCTTGTGAATCTGATTAGGTACCCTTTGAAGTTCTTGTAAGAAGGCAGATTGGTCGTCTACTAGATCCAAGCCTTCAGTGTGCAAAGTTCATCTATGATGAATTGATTAAGGTGTGTGACTATGCATCCAACCATTGAATGAAATCAGTAGCTTGTAAGGAACAAATTAAACTTCTCTATTGTTTCAATTTGGTATAGATGAGCCATCACAGCTTATCTAATGAGCTTCATAGATATCCTGTTCTACGGAAGTGCATGGATGAAGTAATTGGAAATTTCTTGCGAGATGGACTTCATCCAGCAGAAACCATGATAACCCACCTAATTGAAATGGAGGTATTGTAGTAATTTACCAGTGTGTTGTTATAAGATACCATTGTTTATATTCATTGCCTTAAAAAAAAAAGATTATTTACCAAGTTTCTTCATCAGCAGTAATTGTATCCATTTCAAACTTGTGTTAGTGCAGCACTTGCATATGATTTGACAATTTATATTTTTTGAATATTGAATATTTAATATTTTGTACATTTCTTTTCATATTGCCATTCTGACCGGTCATTTTTTGTAGATGGATTATATAAATACTTCACATCCAAATTTTATTGGAGGAAACAAGGCTGTGGAGATTGCACAGCAACAAGTCAAGGCTTCAAGATTAGCAGCATCAGTTTCCAGACCCAAGGTAACATGTTATCTCATTAATCTATTTTACATTTTTTTTTCTTATTGGAAGCTAGACCATCACTAGCATTATAAGCTCCGTCCTATTTTATTTCCCATTCTTGGAACACTTAATAGAACGGGTTGATATAGAGCTTAATTTAATATTGCTTCACGGCTATTTCTTCTAAAAGCTGATGAAGAAGCTCATAAGAATCAAAACCATATAAGAAAAAGTGAAAACTGTGGATATTTTCACCAAATCTTTGCAGATGTATGCAAGAAATCATTTTGAAATTAGGTGTCATCACAGTAGTTGTTATTGACAGCATATTTATGTTTTGCAGTAGTATTTTTAAAAGTAGATAGTATCTTGAGTTCAGCTTGGTAAATAAACCTGACATTGCATGATTATTCATCATCATCAGTATCATCCAATTATATGGAGCAGGCTTCATGAATTCTCATTTTTCATTCATTCCTATTAAGTGATACTTTAGGTGTTAAATCTATTCTTCTTAAATCATTTTGAACAACTTTTATCTATACCACCGTAGGCGCCCATCCTTTTTTTTTTCTAATCATTCATCCAATGGGTATTTTTTATTCTTTGTTGTGCATGTCCAAAAAGAAGTACATTTTCAAATACCTTATTTTCAATAGATATCATTCATATAATTTCTATAATTTAATCATTTTTTAACTTATTCTCTAATATAATAACTCCTTTATTTAACTTTTTTTTTTTACAGCACAATGCTTGGATATATAACATAACATTGCCAACCTACTTATAGTTTTATAAAATTTTAGGTGGCCATGATATTCTCCTTTCACGTAATAGTCCTTGGTTCTTCTGTATTTTAACCATCAAACTTTTTTTTTTCTAGAACTTCCTTCATCATTATATTTTTACTTTTTTACAATATAACCAACATACTTAAACTTTTGACACCTAGGTGTCATTTTATCTTTCGATACTATTGATTAGTAATTATTAAAATCACACTCACTAAAATTGCATATCATGCATTCATTTTTTTGTTCTACTAATTTTCAGATCTTTATCTTCTAAACATTTTTTATTGTTCTAATTTTTCACGTATTTCAACATATGTCTCACTAGTCGGAACTTTTATCACTTGTAAAAAGAATGCAGCAAGGCACTGTACTTTGAAATAATTATGATAAGCATTTACATAATCAATATAAAGAGATACAAAACTTAATGCTATTTATTAATGTAATTCTATTATAATTAGAATTTTTTTTATCAATTCATGATTATTTTCAATACCATCCAATGCTCACTTTATATATTTTTAATTTCAATATACTTTGGAATCATATTTTTACGGTTTAATGCATACTAAATAATTCTTGTGGTACTCAGATTATATAGCTTTTATTGTCAATAAAAATCATATAAAAATTCTTCCTTTGTTGTACGTGTTTTTCTCTTAATTATTTTGACAATGAATTTTTTTCTGTAATACTTCTGGCATGAAACTAGATTGGTCGACTGAAATAACTTAATTTTTCTTTTAGCTTATATTCTATTGCTCTCTCCCATTTCATCATTGTTTAAAGTTGATTCTTGATTTTAGCGTTATGAATTTCTTTTGTTGAGTTTCTCTTGATCTTCCCCTTTAGCAAGTTTGGCCACTTTGGTGATTTTACTGTTTAAATGTCTTCAATTATGTCTAGAACTTGTAAAAGATGCCCGCTGGTATTGACACCGATAATTCTGTTTCTTTGTTACGTTATCATCAATTTCAGTTTTGTAAAAAAAATAACATTTGTGGTGAAAGACGTTATTGATGATGTGAGTAATCAAGCAGCTATGTAATCGCTTAAAATATTTCAGCTCCAGTTGGGGACAAATTGGTTATTAAACCGTTCTTAAATTTGCCTACATAAAATGTTCTTTTTGGTGCATATAAATAATAACTACGATGATTCGATGTTATGCTGATATGGTACTTGTGCCTCTTATTTCTTTTATTGTAAATCCTCTTGTTTAAAGTTCTACCTGAATCGGTGTGAACTGAGTGAATTAATTACTATCTTTTCTTCCAATATGTATGCTTTTCTTACAAAATATTAAGACTTTTACAGGATGGTTTAGATGGTGATAAGTTACAAGTATCTGAAAAGAGTCAAAAATCTCGTGCCATTCTTGCTAGGGCTGGAGCAAATGGAGTTGTTCATGATCAGGCTTCGGTGAGCCTTTTGGTGCAATAGTTCTTTCATAATATGTAACGTTAAATATTATGGATTGCTTTTATGAATCTTACTGCCATTATCATCCCCGTTGAGAGCTGCAATTGGAGTTAATTCTTTCGCAGGATCAATTTATAAGCTTGTTAACTTTGCTCACCTTGATTTAAAACTCTCTTTGACACTACGTTGTTAACTAGCTTCCACATTTTAATGCAGTGCAAAGAAGCAAGACCCCCTCTCCCTCTTTCTACCGAAAACACACTTTTTCTGCCCTCTTAGGCACGAATGTGTTTGTTCTACTTTTGCATGTTTACAAACACCAAATCATAAGAATCTATGCTTAATAGTCCTGCCAAGTGTTTTTCTTCTTACAATTCTCACGCCATCTTTCAAAGTTGTTTTCACACTTTTGTGCTGAAAGTATTGGTGGTTATACTTATGTTAACAAATCTTGAGGAGTTTCATTGGTCTTATAATGAGTTTTTCTTTTATGGAAATCTGGTAATAGGGAGCGAGACCTGTTTCAGATTCTGACAGACCGGGTTCAGCTGGTAATGGTTCTAGAAAAAATATATATTAATCAGTTGGTCAATTTTAAGTACAGAATCATCTTTCTATACCATATGAAATTTCATTCATTTCAGGAAGTTCAAGTGGAAGTGGACCCATTTGGGGCATTTCATCCATTTTTGGTGTTAGCGAGAACCGTGTACCAGCAAAAGAGAGCTCATCAAATAAGCCTCTTACTGTTCCTTCTTACAATGTGGAACATTCACTTACCATGATCCAACTAAAAGAGGTTACATACTATTAAGCTAAATATTTTCTCAAGTTTGGCTGTTAGATAACTTGCGTGCAGCATCTAAACTGTGGTGCTTTATGATATAGCCTCCAATGATCTTGAAGCCATCAGAAAATCAATCGGAGCAGGAAGCTTTGGAGATTTCCATTACAAAATTATTACTGAAATCGTACTATGACATTGTTAGGAAAAATATTGAAGATACTGTGCCAAAGGCGATTATGCACTTCCTGGTAACTTATTTTACATTTAGATTATGCATAATCTGAGTATTCTGTTCTCTAGTATGATAGCTTATACTTAATGACTGTCATAATTTCCATTATCATTCAGATTGCTGATGATAGAGGGAGAATAGATTGTTATAATTAGCTATTCTGATATTTCCCCAAGTTTGACATATACTTCTCTTCACGTATGAGTGTTTAAATGATATTTAACTTTGTTATGCTGCTAAGACGTGTGAGTTCCATAAACTATTGTTTTGTTTTATTAATTTGTTTAGCATTCATTAGATTTATTGTTTGTTGGTTGATTTGGTAGTGGTCAAGGTATGCAAATATAATCTACAAAAGTTGCTTTATTTTTTGGCTGCTTTTTGGGGTAATTTGACAGCCTCCTCTTACGTATGTCTATAGTTAGAGTCAATGTTTAAAATTGTGTAATAGGAGACGTGTCTCAGAGATTTTCAGCCCAAAAATGCTATGATGTGCATGCCTCAAGCGCACAGGATTGAGGCGTACGGCTTAGAAATGATGAGGTGCGTCTCGCCTCAGCAATGTCTATGCGCAGACCTCGGTAAATAGTTTTTTTTTATACTTAAGACCTTGTTTAGCCACTTGTCCTCCCTCACACGTGATCCCCCTCTCCCTCACGATCCACTTGTTCCCACTGCCTTTGCTGCATCCGCTGTCGTCATCATTGCTACTTGTTTCATCGCCACCACTACTGCCTGCTGCATCTACCTCCGCTAATGCCACCAACTGCTGCATTTGCCGCTGCTGCTGCCGCCTGCTTGCATCTGCCTTTGCTGCCATTGCCTGCTGTATTTGCCTTCATTGGCGCCGCCACCTGCTGCATTTGGCTCCGCTGCTATTGCCTGCTGCATTTGCCTTCGCCACAACCACAACCAACGTCCTCTTGCATCGCCGTCATCCTCTTCCACCAACGCCGTCAGGCCCATCACCTTTTTCCTCATTGACAATCTATAAACAAACAAATTTTTTTTTTTAAAGGTTTTTTGAATAATTGCAATTGTCTAATTTGCTTTAACTTTGAATCAAAAGTTTCAATGTAAGGTTTTGACTCTGTTGTAAAAAATGGTTAGAGATAAGGAAAATCCATGAGTTATAGAAAGGATCTTGGTTGGTGACATGGTGTGCAAGCCGACATTGGAGGCTGTGACAAAACATATGTTTATTTGACGTACAATTACTGCGAGATGAAAGTTAAAATGGTGTTATAAGGATGAAGGAACATTTATTCAGCTTGCACAAGCACGGTGCACCCCGTGCTAAAGTGCCAGAAGTAATAAAAGAGGAGATTCAATTATATATGAAGAAGTCAATAATATTAAAGTATCTTACACAATAATAATTTGAAGATAGAGTTGATGTTGATTCTTATTATGGCAGTTAGCACAGTGATAGTGACTCATCATCTTTGCCATTGATATTGACTAGTAGAGGTGTAAGAGGTGACACGTACCACTATATAGTAAATGTGGAGGATGACAGGGGTTATGGAGAGAGGGGTGGATGGTGCTCAAAGAAATTCAAAGTATATTAGGGAGACATACAAATGTGTGTGCATGGATATTGGGAGGTTTTTTTTTTTTTTAATTTTTTATTTTTTATGAGAATGGCATTCCATTCAATGTGACAACCCCCCTTCTTATTTTAATATGAAATGTTCTAAGGTGCTTATCATTGAGGCTTGAAACCCCCATCTATGTATGATTTGAGGAAGTGTGTGTTGAAAGAGGAGTTGAGAAGCAGAGAAAGGCCTAGAAGAGATTAGAAGGATTAGATTGGTGTACCAATCATGTTTGATGGATTGTTTGATATTAAGAAGAAAATTTTGATTAACATTTTGATAAATAATTCTTATGTCACTATTTTTTGTTTTTTGAAATTTGTAGAAGCATCTAATTAGTTGAAGATGTAGAGTATATTTTGGACTGCTTGATGGAGTGATAGAGGAGATTGGAGAGTACTTGGTGATTCAGGTTGTGACATACAATGCTAGAGCTTATAGGACAACTGAGAATAAGTTGGAGAAGAGAAAATATTTATACTAGACACCTTGTGTTGCACACTACTTTGACTTAATTTTGGAAAAGCTTGGTAACTTGCCCCAACATAAAAATGCCTTGATCAGAGCAAGGAAGATTACTAAATTCATTTACAGCCATTCTTGAGTATTATCTTTAATGTAAAATTATTCTAAAAAAGAACTCATATGCCCTACTACAACAAGATTTGCTACAATCCATTTGACTTTACTGAGCATGTTGGAAGTTAGGCAATCATTGCAGGCAATATTCACTTCCACTCAATGGCTTGGTTGTGCATGGGAAAGAAAGCTAAGTGAAAATTTTGGTCTATTACCACATATACAATAACAACTACAAGGCCATTTGTTTCAAGTTTTGAGAATGGTAGATGCAGAGAAAAAACTAGCTCTTAAGTTTTATTTACAATGCAATAGATGTGACCAATGAATTAATAACTCATAAATTAGGAGGAGACGAAGCCTATTATGGGGAGATTTGGGATATCATTGATGAGAAATAGGAGCTTCAACTCCACCATCATTTGCATACTATTGGATGTTTTCTTAACCCTCAATTTCAATATGCTAAGAATAAGTCCACCAATCTTGAGATTAAGTTGGTGCTATACCATTACTATATCATTGATGAGACCCACTATTGATATGCAATTTGTTCCTTTTAGGAATAATGAAGGTTTTTTTGAGCTACATCAAACTAAAGATATTATTGCAAAATGTTCTCTAAGTAATTTTTAATATTTAATGGGTTCCTTGATAATAATGAATGACACTCTAAGTTCTAAAATTTTCTTATCTAAATAAATTATTTTCTTTCAAACAATTGAATGGTGGATCCAATTTGGTGATATGACACTTTAAAGCTACAAAGTTTTGGTGTTAAAGTATTGAGACTTATATGCTCGTTATCTAGATGTGAGCATAGTTGGAGTACATATAATCAAGTTCACACAAAAAAGAGAAATTATTTGTTGAGTGATAAGAGTGCTGATGACTTTTGATTATTTATTATATTTTTATTTGGATCTATGGAAGTTGTGGTGGACAATAGGAGAAATTTTTTGTGCCCTAAACATATCCTGTCTGTTTTGATGGTCTATGTTACTTTCATTTAACAATAGAAAAAGTTGTTAAAATCATGTAGAAAATAACTTTCAAAGCATTGATTTGTTTGAAGAACAAATTTCTGTCCTTTCTCACCATAAACTTGCATATCAATCAGAAAATGTGTGTACTATCATAGATTGTGAATGAGAGAGAGAATGGCTGTTAGTTTTGATGTGGTGTTTAGTTGTCTAAAAATAGACTAAGGAGATAGGAGAGGGGGTGGAAGAGGGGAAGAATGACAGTCATTTCAGCTTTTGCGGCATCAGGTAATAATCAGAGTATAGTCAGTTGGGGATTTTGCAACAAGTATGATTTTCATTTTCTTATACATCTCATATATGTTGCTATATCTGCAAATTTCTGTCTAATAACTAATGACTTGTCCATTTGTTCAGGTGAATCATACAAAAAGAGAGCTTCACAATGTTTTTATTAGAAAACTTTACAGGTATTTGCCAAATAATCTTTAATCACTAGTTCAATAAATTCCTTCTTAAGATCTGGATCAATGTTTTGTTCTGTATTCTTTTATGATTTTAGACTGATAATGATTGAATTAGGCTTTATTTAACCTCTGCTATTTTAATCCAGAGAAAATCTTTTTGATGATATGTTACGAGAACCTGATGATATAGCTGCCAAGAGGAAAAGGATTAGGGAAACACTTAAGGTTCTCCAGCAGGCCTACAAGGTAACTCTTCTTTTTGACTGCAACACTACAATTTTAGCCTCTACGAATGCAGCAACTTATAAAGATATCATTGCTTAGGGCTGATATTTTAGTTCGAAGATTGAATATTACCCAAAAATTGAATTATTATTATTTTTAGCTCAGGTTGAACTTGAATAGAGCTGAGCCATGTCTGTATGTATGTATATATATGTATAACTAATAAATTATTTAGATGATAAAAAAATCAATTAAGCTTGAATCAATGTTTGACTTGGATCGGCCTTGGATCAAAGTCTATTAACATGGATAGAATTGAAATCAGATTGAGTTGAACTTTAACTAGACTTGGCTAATCTTGAGTCAAGATTGGATTAGGATTATGCTTCAGATTGAATCATCAACTGCCATTGCTTAATGTCATATTCATGGTTTATTTTGATACCAGACGCTGGACGAGCTGCCACTCGAGGCTGACACAGTGGAGAAAGGTTATTCTCTCGAATCAGACTCAACCGGCTTGCCCAAAGTCCAAGGTCTGCCATCTTCATTCTACTCGGCGTCGACTGATTACAATTCACCTTACACTGCTTCTCCAAAGAGCCAGAGATCAAGGAAATCAACGCACTCTGGAGAACAGTTATCATCCCTGTATTTCAGCTCTGATGCCAATGGACTTGGCTCTTATCCTTCCTTGGATGCATGAGGCTTACCTGAAGCAGAAAGTAAGCTGTTTTGTTCTTTCAAATGACCTTCCCCTTCCATGGCTGATTTCTGATCACACCCGTTTTATAATTGGAAGTCCTGAGAGTTAAGCATGGCAAAGGGGGTCCTTGTATATTGCATGGGGTCCACATTGCCTAATTTCTATTTCTTGATATATATATTTTTTACTCATGAGGGGTTAATAACATGAGCTACCGGTAGAAGATAATGACTATTTTTTGCTTAAGTTTTCATGTAATCAAATTGAAATTGTTTGGTGGCTATCTCCTGTGCTGCCAAATTCTTAACAGTTAGAAGATTATAAAAGTTACTGCTCTTCTCTTTGTTCGATCTGATTGTGCAAGTTTTGATGATTTGATGTATCAACCAGATTGATTTTTTTTTGGGGAATAAATAAGGGCAAAACCCAAATTCAACCAGATTGGTTGCTTTTATATAACAAATGATGATTTTATTTATATCTATTATGAGTATGGAAATAAAAAAAAATTATTTTTTGAAATTTTAGTAAAAATTATGAAGAATGTAATCAATATTATCATTTAATTGCATTCAAGTAAGCAATGAATTTAACAAAATTTTTATAATTTAATGATAATTATATATATATATATATATATATATATATATATATATATATATATATATATATATTATATTTTTTGAACATGTTTTAACTAATATTCAGAAAATTATTTAAGTTAAATTTTTATTGAAAGAGACGAACTTAATGAACAAAACTAAAATTCTATTAACATTGTATTATAACCAAATTTTTTTTTACATAATCGCATTAGATATAAATTAAAGAAATAATACATTAACAATAACACAATTTTTTTAAGAGCCTCATTATCCGTTCCGTATTGTGAACAATTAAAGACGACCAAATGTTAACACAATTTTTTTAAGAGTCTCATTATCCGTTCCGTATTGTGAACAATTAAAGACGATCAAATGTTCACTAAGTTCTTGCAGATCTTTCTTAGTGCTCTCTCTCTCTCTCACACTAACTATAAGAGAAATAGTTAACTGCCAAAGAATCATAATCAAAGTTCAAGAGAGATTTGCCTTAAGATTTTATTGTATTTGATATTTAGGTTGCCTAACTAGATAAATTTAGGTGTTTGAATTGCATAGACTAGATAAGGACAGTGTGTATGTTATAAAGGTTTCTCATCTACTCAATGAGGGAAAGAATTTAAGCTTTTGGTAGTAATCTTAGTAATGAAATCCTAAGTTATCAATGTTAAAATCATCATTATATCTTGTAATGTGATCTTTTTATCTTTAGTGTAATATTCTTGTTCAACAAAGCAATTATCTAAAACATAAAGCTCAATTTGTAATGAAAACTCAATAGTTTTGTCATTTAACTTCACTTGCATGTAAAATTTAATCATGCATGCTAACATCTTTGATTATATTATCATTTAAATAATATCACACTCATACACATTTAAATTGATCTATCACAATTAGAATATTTCCTCTCTTACAATAATGCCCTTGTGTACATTTAGTATTATATTTGATTGTAACATTTAACTCAATTTACTCCTCTTGATGTGCCATAAACTTTAGGTAAAACAATCCTTATTATCTTTCATTAAATAACTACCTTCAATCTCTCCTCCATTGATTCTAAAGCTATGTAGTATTGGTGGCCAAAGTTCCTAACCATTAGGTAAGTGCACTCCACTTGAGCCCACTACCTTCAATCTCTCCTCCATTGATTCTAAAGCTATGTAGTATTGGTGGCCAAAGTTCCTAACCATTAGGTAAGTGCACTCCACTCCACTTGAGCCCACTACCTTCAATCTCTCCTCCATTGATTCTAAAGCTATGTAGTATTGGTGGTCAAAGTTCCTAACCATTAGGCAAGTGCACTCCACTTGAGCCCACTACCTTCAATCTCTCCTCCATTAATTCTAAAGCAATGTAGTATTGGTGGTCAAAGTTCCTAACCATTAGGCAAGTGCACTCCACTCGAGCCCACTACCTTCAATCTCTCCTCCATTGATTCTAAAGCTATGTAGTATTGGTGGCCAAAGTTCCTAACCATTAGGCAAGTGCACTCCACTTGAGCCCAAGTATATAAGGCCTAGAAACAAAAATCAAATAAGGAAAGATAAGTAAGGCCTTTAAACAAAAGAGTCAAATCTCATTTATTCCTAATTGTTTGCTACTTTTAATTCACCTTTGTGCACATCAGTTTACTTTCCATTCCAAGTCTCTCACTAATACTATTCAAAAAGATGATGATTGGTATCAAAGTATATATTCTAAGCTTTTAGGTTGTGAGAATCAAATTAGAATAAAAATAGAAACATTTGCCTAGTATAACACACAATTCTTATATAGTTACATTTCATATTTACATAAAGATCACTCAAATATTTAATATTGCATCAAAAATAGCACCATCAATAATCTTTTAAAGTAAAATGTATCTTTTTATGCCTAGGAAAAGTACTACATTTATAAATTTTAAATTTTAGGTGTTAAAATGTAAATGCATAAGAATTGTGCTTTATGCATGTAAATTTCCCCAAAAAATTATAACAGGAGGAACATACATAGTGTACAAGATTGATGAACAAATTTAACTTTTTCATATCATACAACCATAAAGAGAGAATGAGATGGTGATGCAGAAAGACTGTCAATCTTTTGAGCATAAAAGAGAGGAAAATCTTATTACCAGTAGCACTGCAGCTTTCAGTTCATGAGTTCAATCAGGCTAACCAACTTCATTAGTGAAATCATCAATCCTGTTAAGAAAATTTTTAAAGGTCTTTTGACAATCTAACACAATTGAGAGATTTATGCTTTGGAAAGAAATTCATCAGCGAGAATTAACCCCAGGTTTGGTCTTTAGCTTTCAATATGGCTCTTAGAAGTGCATATAACAGTGAAGAGATAGGGTTCCTCTATTTTCTTGGCCACCTTTGAGGGAACAACACATGAATATGAACTTATAAAGACTATAACTATTTATGGCAGATAGGCAATTAAATAAAAAATAAACAGGATTGAATATAATAATTAGCTTCATAAATTGAAAATCTTCCTATCCACTTATTCTTCATATACACAGTATAGACATTTGGAGTCTTTATATGCAATAAAATTCCTATACCAATTTAGGTACTGGTTTGCGCACCATTGGTGTACAGCTAATGAGCTTTACTTCGCTCCAACACTTGCAATCTTCTACAGTTTCACTGAGAGATTCTCTTAACTCTCAAAAATTCCAATTTTGCAAAGCGAAAGATTGAGCAATATTTTCTTTTTTTTTTGCAATTCACAATTTAGGCTGTGAGAAGAAACTGGAGTACCCTTAAAAATAGCCATCAAGACTTCTTTTTTCTTGATTTCTTTTTCATCTGGCTAGTCCGTGGACCTCGTTTGAACAGAGCCAGGATCTCTATGCTGAATCCATGCTCCAAAACAGATAATTAGAATCATTTAAAATGCAATGTATCAATCCTTACTTGTGAAACACATAAACAAAAAGGAAAAGACCTATAAGTATGTATTAGCTACTTTTGGATGTTTTATGAACTAGCATATGCACGCATGAGAAAAAAAATTAGGTCAGAATGAGTTTGAAAGCCATTGGATTTATTTTTAGATAAGTCCCTAAACTATATAAAATTGATCCCAAACTGTTTTGGATTATCTGCAATGCTGATGGCCGATTTGTAATTTGAAAGCAACAACAAATAGACATAGGGGCAATAGTGGGAATTAAAAATAACAAAATCCAACAAAATGCTAAAAATACTCATTATTCATAAAATAAAATACAATGATAAACTCATATTGCTCATGATTTTTGGTGCTTTCAGTGAGTGTACATTTTGGATTTTCATTAGATGATAACTTTTGACACATTGCCAAACTTGTACTGAAGATCTTTCTAATCACTTAGTTGGGAACGTGGCACTGCTACTTAGAAAATGTGCCTAAAAGGTAAATATCTTCGTGAATAATAGGGGTTTGCTTCTGTTGTGGAACTTAGTGCATTCCATGAAAAAGCATCGCTAGATAATCCCTTCAAGGAAAAATAAAGCTTCAAGCAGCTAAAAAATAATAGCATTGAATGCCATTAGGAATTGTATAAACATAAGGTTCAAAAATGGCGAGAAATAGTTTTTCTCCCCCTCAAGCTTTATATAGTACACACGTAGATAGGTAAGTAGATAGAAACAAACTATTGATATCTTCGCCAACCATAAAATCACTAAAATTGAAATAAAAATGTATTTTATCAGTTATCTTGCAAAAGGTTTAGGTTTGTTTAGGTAAAAGTTGGCAATGGAGATATCGTAGAAATACAGCACATCAAAGAAAGAAGAACAGAAATCCATGGGCTTTTTCTTGCTTTTTACCTTCACTGCGCTATCATTGTTAAAATGTATTTTCCTGGAGTTATTTAACACCTATCCTATATATAAGTAGGAATATTTTTGGCATTTATACCTTTCTAACCTAATACCAAGACATAGGAATGCAGGTTTCATTGAGTAATTTTTACTCTGGCATATTTCAGTAAAGTCAATCTATACTTATGATTAATTGTGTGTTACATTAATAGCATAGTAAATATATTAATTGCATCTATTTTCTTTGAGCTCCTTTGTTTTTGTAGGAGAAATAGAAAGAAGATCAAGATGACAGAGAGATTGGAAGGAATCTAACAATAATTGCAAACTTCAGTCTGACCCTGGTTATCTAATATCAAGGATTTCTCAAGCCATAACACAGCTAATTCTCTCTAATTTTTTAAGAATGTTCTTCTTCTTCTTCTTCTTAACATTCTATGATGGCAACTAATCCAAAAAAATCAAGTACTTCGGAAAATCCTGGGGAGTTACATGGAAGATCTTGAAATTGGACATGATGATGGCATGGAGTCAATTGGACAATTACTGGAGCAATCAAAAAATTCAAAGAGCAACAACTTATCAATAATGAAAACTAATTCTTTTGTTGCCTCCCTAGCAATCCACTTGTTTTACTTAGTTTCATTTTGGACTTATATTTGTATTTGGTTTATGAATTATTCTTTAGACTTAAAATTTCCTTTTTTGAACCAAATCCTTTTAGGGATTTGAAGAGTTAGTTATCCTTTTTTGGGGCATCTTATTCCTTCACGCCTCTCCTTTCGTACATTTTTTAAACTAATGGAATAGAAATATGTATACACACAAGCTGACACGTCATATGCGGGCTTATAACCTAATTAAAGGAGTATAATCTGTAGTTAATCAAACAAAACAGACTTTACTGACAAGCTTAGAATCAAATTATTACCTATCGGTTCCAGGAAAGAAATTGAAAGCATGAGCCTTTTCCAAATGCCAAGCATTGTTGAACAGCAAATACTTACAATCCTATGGGAAGTTTAAATAAAGAAAGCTAGTCCTTGGTTAGTTGGCAGAAAAAGGCAAATATATATATATATATATATATATATATATATATATATATATATATATATATATATATATATATAATAATAATAATAAAATAATAAAATAAATCTTGTAGCTAAAGAAGAAAATATCCTAAAATTACATGACAAATTTATGATCAGACATCACCAATACCTCCTTGAAGCTTTCCCAGCCACAGCTTACATAAATGATAAATTCAGGCCACGTATGATCTCTCTCCCAATTAATGTTGGTTTTGCTTTCCACATGAACTGTTGCTTCCCTTGCACGTAAAATCCATGGTCTCTTTTCTTCTTTCTCATTTATGATGGAGCTGAATTTGAAAAAGAAACAGTACATCCTTTCAAAACCAATATTCAAATGTGGCACTAAGATAAGTGAACATCATATTTACATAGCAATGCAGCAGGGTAACCGTACTTCTCCAACACAAAAAATTGATGACCTCCTTATAGCATTGCTAATTTGAAAAAGAAACAGTACATCCTTTCAAAACCAATATTCAAATAAGGCCAAAGTTGACTTGATATGCTAGTGTGTAATTAGTTTTCAATCCAAAAATTTAAACCCATGAGTGAAGGCCAATCAGATATTATTTCAACAAAAAACATAGTCAATTACCAATGCCAAAATAAACATAACTCTCATGTTCTTCAACTAATCTAAATCTTTGGTCGAGAGATCAATACATTATCCATCACACCATATCAAATAGAAGTTTTTTAACACAATTAAGTGTTTAAGATCCCCGTCAAACATGTGGTACCTTTCTCAATTACAGTTGAAAGCCACCATGGTTGAGGTCACAAACTACACGAATCACTCAAACCATCAACATTGATTCCACTTGTTAAAAAGATTATGAAAAAAAAAAAAAAGGTGAACCAAAGAGAACCTGATATAACTTCAAACGTATAAGTGACCTTTTGGGTTTTCTACACAATCAATTTTTAATTATCTAATATGAAATTAAATCCAATGCTCTTGCGATCCTTAATACTCATCGACTCAAGCATTGTAGAGTGGGAAAATGAAATGGGACATATATCTATCGAAAAGAGTCCTCATTGAACATTTACCTCCAGGATATTTTGGAATCTTTACACTTAGAAAGTGCCCTTAAGGCATCTAGTAGAGATCGCTCAACTCCTTTTCTTGGGGGATCCACAATAACAACATTTGATCCTTTCAGCCAGTGAAGAGGTTCCTGTAGCAATGTCACGCCTTTAAAGTTCAAAGGCTTGGTTTGAGGGTGGGTTCGAATCACAGAATATGAGCCTACTTCCCAACAAAAAAAAAGAAGAAGCCTGTAGCACATACAATTGATGCATCTGCATTATGCCAATGGATGCTGGAATCTACATGTTTGGGTAAACGGCTTAATGACTTCTCAAAAGATAGTTTTGACTCTTTATTTATCTCGACACATCTCACAGACCTACAAAACATCAAATCGAAGTTACCATTAGGATGTTCTAGCTGGAGTCTAAAAATTTAAAGAATATTTCATGTGCACAAGTCAAAGCAGTCCTGGTCCTTGCCTACATTTCCTGGTGGTAGCTACAGATAGTCCAATGACACCTGCTCCAGCATATAAATCAACAACAGATGATCCGTATGGAACATACTTCTGCAGTTTCTTTAACAAGGAATTATAAGCCTGCAAACATGAGTGAAGAGATTTTGTATCAATTAGAGATACACATTTAGTTCAAGAATCTCAACCATTTATCAGCAAACATCATAGAGAAATAAAGCAAGACAAAAATAATGCTTTAAGAAAAAACATACTTCAAAAAGCAGTTTATAAGCCTGTAAGAACCAATAAATTGAACTGAACAAAGCAAGGTAGCTTGGTGAGTTCACAGCTTAAATGGCTGGTTTTGGTTCTGATAAACTTGAATGTGGAAATTCCAGCTCATTAAGGAAAATATTTACCATTCTCTTCCCAATTTAGATTTTGATGTTATAATCTTCAAATACAAAATCAAAACCATCCAATCTCTTCAAAATTATTAAAACATGTGGTATGCAAGATTTCAAGACTAATAAGATCAATTGATTATTAGTAGGATAAATCAAAATTTTGTCAACGCATAGTTTTGATTGCATGAGAAAGTAATTATGATTTAAAAATGTAGAAATTTCTAAATTGGTTGGCATTAATTGTATGAGTTCATGATGATATTTAGCATATCTTAGACAATTCTGTTGGTGAAATATGAGTAAAATTTGACTTTTAAAAGTATTTTTATATGTCTTCCACCATACTTATCCTTTTTCATATATTCGATGAATAGTTAAGTTAATATGAAAAATGATGAAACTTAATCCACGATGTGATCTTGAATTTGAAGATTATGTTAAATAATAGATGCAAAAATAAATTGTATAAAAAGTACAATCAACTCCTAAGAAGAGTCCATCTCTCTCTTCGTGTGTGCGTGTATATTCTTGATGAAAGTGACATACAGTCTATCATTATTACTAAACAAGTTAGTACGATTGACTAAAAACAAATCTAAACCAAATCTATTATCTCCCCTTGTGCTTGGTAAGCTCCCAAATAGTTATTGATTGCTAGCACGACATGTACATAAATAAAGTTGGATAATTTTGGATTCAAGTCAAGAGTCAGTTCCTGGTTTGGTTTGGCAAAAATTAGCCCTAGCGGATGCCTTTATGTAGAAAAAAACAACAATGCATTATGCATGCACAACATGGACATTGCTTTATGCCAAACACTAGCACCATCTTAAAATTTTTTAGAACTTACTAAAACATAAATGAAATAAATTCCAAGATGATCCCTCATTATTTGAATGTGGCCAATTTAGTCATAGAGTATCACAGTTCTCAAATCTAGTCCTTAATCATATAAAATTGAGCCCAATTAAGTCCTAGATGGACAATTTTGGATCAATTTTGTATTATATAAATTGGCCACATGCAAATAGTTGGGGGACCATTTTAGGATTTAGCCCAAACGTAAATTCATTAGTTTTAAAACTTGATTAGAGAATTGACAAGAAGTGCCTCTTTCCAACTCTTTTGAATGTTAATCAATTGGTGGCTAAGTATAGATGATGATTTTTAACATTATCCAGGCTATTCTTATAATTATTCAGAACTATGAGAAATTGTGATTGCTAACTTAGTTTATTGTTTCAGTAAGAAGAAGTATGCAATAAATTATCAAAGTCTTTATGTTCCAACTAATTAACTTGCATATGCATATGCAATATGATAAAGTACATGATTAAGATTTAATTTTTTTACTTTTTGCAAAGTACATGAAACACATCTTATACAGCTTTATGCTTACCAGTGTATTTGCTTGGCCAAAGCTAGAAGGATCCAGACAAACATCGATACCACCAATATGTTCCCAGAAATCTCTTTCTCCAATCAGAAGCCTCCATCTATTTCCAAAGATAATCTGCACAGGAGTTTTACATGAAAATAACATAGGAGTCATTTAATATACATCACAAATTTCTCTTCTTAGATGCAAATAGTTTAGTGAATAAAAATAAAGATCAAAAAGACAATTCATGGCAACTAGCATGGATTTCTTCTAGAGCTGAGAATGCTCAAGTCCCTCAGAAGAATAAGAGTCAGTAACATTACTGATAGTACAATTCAAACCCAATAAGTTTTAAAGGGTCTGCCTACTTAAAGGATGAATCTGAATAGAAATGGACCATCTTATTTGCAGAGAAAAAGGTGAAACCTAATTGAAACACAACAAAATAAAAGATCAATGCACAAAAAACATACAAGAAGTTTATGCAGATTCACCCAATTGATGGCTAAGTCATGTTACTATTGCTGCAAATTTCAATGTGGTATGATTGTGGAGAAAAAAATACAACCTTAATTCATGTGATACAATAAAAAGACAAAGCACCTATCTTCATTAAAAAAAAATTTTGGCAGCAAAAATGGCATTAAAATTCACAAAATGCTCTTAATGAAATAACCCACAAATATCAGATTCCACAACTAAATTGGCAAAGAGCATTTTCCTTCAAGGGGCTCAAATTAAGCTCCACAATATAACACCGTCCAGATTATAAATAACACATTTCAACTTTTTCTCACAACAACCTTTCTTTCTATTTGTTCTTCATTTTGTATTCTCAAAGAGAGAGAGGCCTTTACATTTTCCACCCTACCTTCAACCTTTCTTTCTTTTTTAGTTTTTGCTTTTGAGAGCAATTTTAATTTTGAAGTTTGAATGAGGCCTTTACATTTTCATCTCACCTCTACTTTCAAACTTTAAATATTTTAAACCAACTTTTTGAAAACTTAGCCAATTTTATTGTTTTGGCCTTCTCGATGGAAAACTACAAGGTGATTGTAACTACATCACAACATAAAAATACGAACAACATGTTGCCCCCACAAGAATGAGTTAGCTCCTAAGGTTGGCCTGCTAAGTACGCAAGGCCATTTTGAAGCTTTTAATCCCTATACTATAACTATGGGAAGATGGCTTGTCAGATCAATACTCTGTAATGTGGCAGTTGCATTGTAAAAATAAATCCAATTAAAATACACCTTCACTCATGCTTGTAAATAAAGTTCTTAAAAAAATGCAAGGAGATGCAAAAGGACCTAACAAGTCAACAGAATCTGCTGAAAATAAATAATTATACAAAACTTAGCTCACATTGCTTGATGATGTTTGAAAGTTAACCCATATGGAGTGCAGCAAATTACTGTTACTTCTTGATCCCCCATTTCTCCATAAAAACTGCAAAGCGCCAAACAGGACCTGTGACAAGTCAACTTGGAAACTAGACAAAAACGAAGCCATGCAAAGTAGCAGATGTAGATGCTATTTGCTTCTCATGTGCACTAACACGAGCACACTATTATCATGCTTCATTGTTCAGCAGAGCAACAAACCTTAGCCAACGCATCCAACTTCTTAGAACTCTCTGACTGCTCATTTCTGGAATTCCAAACCAGCGATACCTGTACTTTTCCTGGTACCATACAGTGGATATTCAAATACAGTAATATAATACAATATCAAGAACTGTTCTAGAATAGTAACATTACAAACTAAAAATTCTACCGACCATTATAATATCTTTCTGCAGCTGGAAGGGATGTGTTATATGTCGTCACTGCAATCTGACATAATCAGAGTTGGAGTTAACGGAATAAGGTACCTATATCTATTCCTCATCACGTTATACTGACTATAACAAATGAAAATAGAACCAAAACTTCTATCATGTTTCCTCTTTGGACTACTAAACTGCATCTAAACCATGGAATGACTGGATGCAATTTTAACAAGGCAAATATCAATACGATGATATCAATAGATGTAGGAAAACATCACAAAATAAATTGGCAATAAATTTTTAAATTACAAGATATAATAGATCATTTTAACAAGATTAAAGACTTGACTGGAGAGCTTATGAAAATGCTAGATGAAAAGTTTGAGTGTGAGAAATTAATAATAAGAGAGGGGGACGAAAGAAAAAAATAAAAATAAAAATTGAGAGCTCCGTTGATCCAGCATCCCTGTTGATGGAGGGGAGAAATATCAAGTCTGTAAAATATATTGTTCAATGCATTCCAACCAGTCAAGATTTGACTCCATCGATCTAAATTCATTATAAAGGAGGAGATAAAATATCAAGATAATTGAGGATAGCATCCGTCATCTCTCACAAAGCTATGTTTAGTAGGGTCAGGATTCAGCTCCATCAATCCAGCTTCCCTACAAGAAGAGGGGATAGAATATCAAGCTATTAGGTTGTGACGTTTGTCAATGATCAACTTTCCAAAAAAAATCCAATTTCAACTCTATCAATCCATCTTGCTTCATCTGTCAATCTTCTAAGTAGTTCCAAATTCAGCTCTATAGATCCAACTTCCCCAGAAGAAGAGGGAGTAAAATATAGAGCAGTGTATGACATTTCTTGTCCCTCAATCTCAAGAAAACGGGATCCAATCCTTAAGTTTGATGATCCAACTTCCTCATAAGACAATAGGACATCAAATTCAAGCTAGTAGAAACAACCCAACCTTCCCTCAGACTCTAGCAAGTCAACAAGATTCAAGTATATAACCCTATCCTTGTTAAAAAATGGGTAAATATGAAATTAATGGAATGTGATGTCTATCATCCCTCACAGTCCAAACAAATATGTAGAGTTCAGTTTCAATACTATTGATACAGCTTCCCATTAAGTTGGGAAAAAAAAATCAAGCTAAGTTGGTGTTTGTCCCTCATACTCCAATCATATCAAGCATGTTGCATATTCAACTTTACCCATCTAGCTTCCTCATTAGTAGAAGAATAAAATATAAAGCCAGTAAAATGGCATGACATCCCTCACACCCTAACCATACCACGTGAAGTCCAATTTCAGTTTTGTTAATCTAACTTCCCTATAGAAAAAAAAAGCGTCATATTAAGCAGGTAGGATACAATCTTTATTGCCGCTCACCATGAATTACTAAGCAAAGCTGGCATAGTGCTCACAAGTCATTTTTAACAGACCAAAACCATCACAATTTAAACTCAATCATCTTGTAACCTTCAGCAAAACCAGGTGCATCATGTGAACAAAATGTGTGATCAATCACTCATAAACTTGCATGAAGTTCAAGTAACAAGTATCACCAGCTACACTGCAACTCTTTGTTGCTCCATAACCTCTAACAAGAGATTCACCAATCCTAATTCTTGATTTTTTTTTGTGACCTTAGTTGCATGGATTGATGCTGAACACTCAATCAAAATCCACAATTAAGACACATCCATCTAAGTTGACATCATGCATATGTTGGGGTCCTCAATAAAGCTGAATCAACATCCCTTACAAAAGGAAAAAAAATAAAAATAAAAATCTCGAAGGTCATTCCAATTCTATTTTTCACAAAAATAAGACTATCAATTTCAACATTTATCTCATGGAATCCAATTTAGTTAACTTGTATATCTCAACTATCTTGGCACTTCATAGAAACTAGTCAAGTCCGTCTCATCATCTTCAAAGAATGAACATTTTGTAGGATACAATATTAGATTCATATTCAGTCAATTTAATGCACAAGCAGTCTCTGCCAGAATTTCAAAAGGAAGCACCAAGCTTCCTTAAGGAAAGCAAGCCAAAATTTCAAATTCTTACTCATGGAACACTTTTAATTCAAAGAGAGGTGAACTCCCTGACATTCTCCTCAATAATAAAAGGAGATGATGAATTTAAATGACTCACAATATTAGAATGGGTTATGTCATGGGGTTTATTTTTAGTTGCACAATAATCCTTACTAAAGTTAACATCTTACAAGTTTCTATTATGATCATCCTGCACTTATTGTGGAAAGTACTAATCCAAAAAAAAAAAAAAAAAATTCAAGAATCCTAATGACACATAAAACAATAAAAATATCCTGTAAATTCAAGATCAAGAAATGTGAATCTCAAATTTAAGCAAAAATAATCAAAACCCTAGCGAATAAAGAGCCACAAAATCCAGAGTCATTGTCTTAAGTTCGTCAAAATATTGAGAGCTAATAAAACTTTCACAAAGAATCAACTATATGGATTGAAAATGCAAAATAGTTCTCACTCTTTAACCTAGGGGCAAGAAAAATAAATAAACTTGAACTCAACAAGTCTAAATACAGTTAAATTGTTGATAGCCATTCCTTGCTAGCAAGGTGAAAGATGGAAGTCTAAGTGGGCCCTAATTTGACATTCGACAAATAGTAGAACGAAATTTTTCAAAGCTTGTTCAATTTAACAAGATCCAATAAAACAACAACAATAAGCCTTTATCCCACTATGTGGGGTCGGCTACATGAATCCTTCTTCTCCATTGTGTCCTATTATGTGTCAAATTCTCATCTAATTCTAATAAATTAAGGTCATTTTTTATAAATTCTAACCAAGTCTTTTTAGGTTTACCTCTACCTTTCTTAATATAAGGCAAATCTAATACAATTACTCACCTTATCGGGTCATCGGATGGCTGACGCTTTATGTGGCCAAACCATCTAAAATGACTCTCTATAATCTTATCTGCCAATGGAGTTACTCCAACCTTTTCCCAAACATATTCATTTCACATTTTATCTCTATGAGTAAAGCCACTCATCCAGCTAAGCATCCTCACCTTTGCAACACTTAATTTAGTTTTATACTTCTCTTTTACTGGCCAATATTTTGCACCATAAATCATTGCAAATCTTATCACCATCTTATAAAATTTTTCCTTAAGTTTGAGCGGTAATTTTCTATCACACAACAAACCAAATGCATTCCTCCACTTCAACCATCTTAAATTCTATTTAAAACATCCCCATCTATTTCACCATCATTTTGAACAATAGACCCGAAATATCTAAAACATTCACTCTTTTTAATGACTTGATCACCCAATATCACACACCACCGCTAGAACTTCTACAACTAAAATTACACTCTATATATTTAATTTTAGACATATTTAAACGAAAACCTTTAGACTCTAAGGTTGACCTCCATAATTCAAGTTTCTCTTGGACTCCCTCTCTAGTCTTATCAACAAGAAGAATGTCATTAGCAAAAAACATACACCAAGGTACATCCTTCTGTAAATGCCTAGTAAGAACATCCATAACTAAAGGAAAAAGATATAAGCTTAAAGCCGATCCTTGATGTAATCCAACTGAAATAGGAAAATATTTTGTCAATCCTCCCAATGTTTGGACACAAGTAACAGCTCTAATATACATATCCTTAATGACTTGAATATAATCCAATATCAACTCTTTTCTTTTATATAACTCCCCAAAAGACTTCTCTTGGATCTTTATCATATGCTTTCTCTAAATCAACAAATATCATAATTAGATCCACCTAACTTTCTCTACACTTCTCCATCAAACCTTTCAACAAATGTATAACATCCATAGTAGATCTACCCAACATAAAACTAAATTGATTTTGAGAAACTTTTATGTCACATCGTAACTTATGCTCAATTTCTCTCTCCCATAATTATAATGTATGCCATTAACTCAATTTCTATAATTTGGACACTCTTTTAAATATTCTTAAATATAAGAACTTACAAACTCTTCCTCAACTCATCTAACTTTTTAGTCTTTAAAATAACATTTAAAAGATTTGTTAAGAAATTCTTTGATCCCCTAAATATTTTCACACTTCTATTGATCATCAGATCCTATTGTTTTTCCACACTTTATTTTCTTTAAAGCTTCTCCAACTTCAAATTTACTAATATGACAATAAAAATAAAATTCTTTATTTTTGTTTAGGGTACTAATGTTGCTAAAATCAATCATATTTTCTGATCTTTCATTAAAAAATTTATCAAAATAACTCATCCACCTATTTTCAATATCTTTTCTAAGAAAAATACTTCATGATTTTCATCTTTAATACACCTCACTTGAACTAGATCTTTACTTTTCATATCTTTGCTTGACTAACTTATACATACATCTTTCACTTCTTTGATATCCAATCTATTTCCAACAAATAAGTTGAAAATAATTCAATATTCGTTCAACAATTCAATTGTTGAATCAAGGGCATTGACTAGACTCATCAAGCTTTAGAAAAAAAAAAGCCTATCACCGATGTTACAATATGCTTTTGAGTAAAATTATTAGCTCAAACTCCTTGGAGGATCTCATCTTTGAACATTATATATTCTTCAAGGGATATAAAATCTAGGATTTTCTTCCATACAATTTTAAATTGGTTAACAAGAGAACCAAAGCCAAAATAGTAGGCCATAAGGGTGCATTAACATTAGGTTAGCCTTTTTAGGTTAGCTACATCAAATTAAAATCAAGTCCAAATAAATTATAGGATAAACTTCTACAATCTTTCAAAATACACAAAACACCTTTTAAAAGACATTGAGAACCTTCCAAAGACAAGGAAGCACCTGTATGCCATTGCATAAATTAAAGCCTAGAAAAAAGGGCTCAATCAAGCTAAGAGAAAAACATGTTTGAATGGGTTAAAATCACCACCTTCTAATTTAGAGTAGAGAAAGTGGGTGCATAAATAAAGAAAACCTAAATTTGATTCTCCATAAAATTATCTCACATTATCCAAGCATGCTAGACAAAAATAAATCTCTAGGAGGATTTTAAGATAATTCAAATTCAATGGCATATATTTATAAATTAGATAGGGTGAATTAATTATCAATATAAGATAGATCACTTATATGGTAAGTTGGATTTCCATCATAATTTTATTCATTTTTAATTAATGACCATAGCTATAAATAAGAGTAATTTGTATTGATTTTTATACATTCATTCAACAAATCATTTTTCTTATCATCATGAAAAATTATTCTTTACCTCTTCCACTCAGCTTTTTTCTACCGTTATTCCACATATGCTCTTTCTTACACATTGCAATAGAAAAGGCCTACTTACTCACCATCTTTCTTCTAAAATGCCTCTTCTTTCCCTTAAAATTAGCCACATCAAGCAATGGAAGAAGGGGAAAGAAAACATATTAAAGAGGAAGAAAACTTAATCATTCAAGGCAGCAATGAAGGAGAACTAGACATAAAGCAAAAAAAAAAAAAAAAGAAACATTAAGTAAGAGGAGTCCAAGCAAGAATGAAAAGTAATCCATCTTTAAGAGTAGCTTTCATAAATCTTCATGAAACCTTGTATTGCTTGTGTAAATAATCCCTTTAGTTCATCTCTCCATGCCCAAATTTTAATTCAAATATTTTCTTCTTTTTGGTCAAATTTTCCTTTAATATAAATATTTTCTTTACTGAAAGGAGATCATCATCATCAAAGATTCAAAACAAAAGGGTAAACATTTTTGAATGATAAACTCATGAAGAGAATCGTTGCAACACATACTAATAACCTTAAGCCTTCTCAGCACAAATCCTGCAGGCAAGTTAATTATTCTTAGGCACAAGGGTGACCCTCTTGGCATGAATAGCAGACAAATTGGTTCCTTGAAAATGCTAATGAAATAAACTTTGACCACCTCATGAAATGTAGTTACAACAAAGCTTAAGAAGCATTGATTGGTTTTGAAGTCTTGCACAATTTCACAAACGATGCTCAATTGGTATTTTGGAATTTACATCAAAGTCATTGTTCCTTGTTGAAAGTGGTGGGGTTTCTTCACATAATGTTCATTAAAGTAGATTTGTATGATGTCTTTGTTCCTAATTACTTGTGAAGAGCTTTGCTACTAGTGGGTTTTCATCTTCATTAGGCCATTGTAAGGAGATAAAAGAAGATTGGGACTTGAGATTGTTGAGCGGGAGTGATTGGGAAAGATTATTGAGCGAAAGATGATGATTTTGACCACTTGTAGCATAATTAGAACTCCAAAGATTAGGTTCCTTCTTATAAGATGCTTGATGCCCATTAGTTCATACAAGGATCTTTATATTTTCCTTTATGCACTCTCACTGTAAATCAAACTTACATTTTATGAAGTCTTGAACTTGTTGATATATATTTATTTGGTGTTTCACAAAACAAGGACGTTTACAGTCATGATACAAGAAACATACTACACCCTTTCATAACAAGAATTGGAGAGAGAGAGAGAGATAAACACTCATTATCCCTCAAATCTCATATCATAGGTCATATTTTTCATGATACTATAATAAATGAAATATAGAGCTTACAATGACATGCAGTATATATCTCACTCAAATCTAAATTATATCCATAGTAATGCCCCAAACTTATATGATTATGAGCTTGATGAAACATGTCAATAAACACAATGCTGATTTCAAAATAAATAAGAAAAATCTGTAACTTTGCAATTACATTGTAAGGTTATCTTCTAAGCATAATCCACACATTTACAAAAGGTCATTTCTAGATTTAAATGGGTCATAGTAATAGCTAAAATTCATATGACGTAAGGTTAGGGTTAGCATTTTAATTTCTTTTTCAGCTTTTTTTTCGGAAATTGGAGATGTTGTGGTGAGTAATAGCAAGAGATGGATATAGATGACTAAGGTCTAAGTGCCATCACTATTAGAAAATTTGACTTTGATATCAATTGATGTAAAAAAAATAACATTTTAATGCTAATGTGATGATGATTTGATGATGGACCCATTTTATGATCATATTGCTTGATTTTTCTTTATCTTTTTGGAAAATTAGCCAATAGAAGGGAATATCAAGAGCAAGCTTGGGGATTTAGATCATTAAATCCCTAGAGAATTAGACTCTCAGTTGTAGGAGATAAATTTTGTATGCTTATGCAAAAGGGAGAGATGGGATGTTGTAGGGGAGGAAAGAGAGGAAAAAATCTTGCTAGTTTTAGAAGAATCCAACACACACACACGTGAGAGAGAGAGAGAGAGAGAGAGAGAGAGAGAGAGAGAGAGAGAGAGAGAAGAAAAGAAAACAAAATGAGAGAAACATCTAAAATTTCATCTAAAATTCATTATTCAATTAGAATTTATAAATAAGACTGCAGAATAAAATGAATTTAGTTTATATTTAAATTAAGATAACTCATAAAAATTCAATCTACTTCAAAATAAATGCCAATCTAAAGTTAAATAGAGAATTGAAATTTAAGTCCAAAAGATAGTGATGAGAGAAAGTTTTATATTTTTAATTTAAATTTAAATCTAGATAAATTGTAAAAACTTCATTTAATTCAAAAGAAATATAATTCCAAAGGTGAATAGATTTAAACTCGAAATCAAGTCCTAAAAATAGCATAACATGCTAGAATAATCTTGAAGAATGTTTTGTACTACTTCAATCATACTCATAAATACTTAGACCAAGAGCATCTCATGTCACTAGTAGAATGGAGCAATAGCTTTAAGCTGATTCGCACCACCAATGCACAATTTCAAGAATGTGCCAAAATAAAGAAAATACAAACCTGAACATATCGCAGTTCACCAGTGCCTAGGTCCTCATCATAGGGTTGAATCTTTAGTGCAGAAACACCTCAAAAAGAAACGGTATGAAATAATCAGAAATTCAAGCATGTAAACTTAATCAAAGAAAGGTATATAAGAAACCACCTGTACAAAAGGGTACCTTGTTTTAAAAGGTTAATTGTAACATTAATGTTTGGGTGGTGTGCTGCATAAAATATCAATCTAAGTGAGAATAGAATCATAAGAGCTAATTCTATGGTAATATAGAGATGCCAAAAAAATTATATGACATCAAGCTCACTTTTTTTGTTGGATTACAAGAAGATGTTCATTAAAAGTGAGAATTGAACAACAACAATGTTGTGAATTTATCACTTTATAAGAAAATAAATGAACAGCAATTTGAAAACTGCTGTTATCCCTTGTTTTCATAGCGACAGAAATATGGTTGGTGTAAATAGGAAGTTACCTGCTTAATAAAAAGTCAGTTCTTGTAAAAAAGCTAGAGCCAATTCAAATGTCAAAATCAACCAAAAAAAAAAAAAACAATTATTTCTTCACATGCATACTTGTCTAAGTCGTTAGGCATGACATAAAAAAGGACAAATTATAAAATTAGATGGATAGATCAAGATCATACTAACCAACCTCTGCATAGAGGAATATCGACAACGTTATGTGTTCCCTCTTCATATAACCCTATTAATGGCCTTTCTGATGTTCCTCGAACAGCTAACTTAGCTCGACATCTCCATTCCTTCTAATTCAATTCTCAAAATTTACAAGAGAACATATCGAGGAATTTAGGTGAAAAAGATGCACTAAGAAAAGCATGTGTGTATACACATATACAAAGAAATTTCACTATATGCCAATTTATTCACAATAGCACCACACATGTTTACTTTTTTAACATCTCAATATACCAATAAATCATTCAAAATCACCACACATATAGAATAACAAATTTCTAAATTTTAATCACCCTTTAAAAGATGATTGATAATTGAATTGCAAATAATAGGAATATAGATGTTAAGAAAAGCAAACCACAACTTGTATAGCTACCAAATATATTTTTTACAATTTAAACAAATTAACAATAGTTACAATCCATCTCCAATATGTTACAAGAGGAAAAAGTAATTTAGATAAATTTGTCACCCAAAAGGATCAAAATTCAAGTTTCTCTAGCATGATATTACCACTAATTGGAACAGAAAAAATTCTCCATTTTTTAAGTGATTCAAAAATCACATGCAGTTGATTTAAATTAAAAAGGCTAAAGTGCAATTTTGTTAAGTAGGGAAGAGAATTTGTGTTGCTTCTTTGGCCTCTTTAACATGGGGGAAAAAAAAATGAAGTGCAATCCTATTGTTTCAAATTTATCTCCTGAGACTATCTTTCCAGAGTATTTTGTTGAGATTACAAATCCAAACTTCAATACTATCTTGGGTTGAAAACAATGCTTGAAAACTTCAAAATTTGACAAATCAACTCCCTATTAAGACTTTTGCTTCATTTGAATATAAAAAAAAAAAATACACTATGTTCAGTGATGACTTAAGGATAAGGCTAATGTTGATTATGATGTCTCTCTTTGGGAAATGAGTCCTTGCACTCTATGATTCCAAATACTCAAAATGACAGTAGCAGAATCTCCAGAATACAAACACATTAACCCATATAAAGGCCAACTATACCATTTACTGCTCCTAAAATGTAGTTGAAAATAAAAGCCCCACTTTTTGCCGCAATATAACATGAAACACAGTCAGACTTTTAAGATGATCACACTCCACAACAACCATATAAACAAACTTCTTACGAATTCAATGCACCCTTGAGTTCAGAAATCAAATTTTCACTACAAAGTAAAGTAATATCCGCACCAACATTCCACTGTCGAAGTTAAAATCAGAGATGCCAAGTTCCTCAAAGAACTGTCTGACTTCTGTAACCACGTGCGGCCTGTCCAAATCCCATTCCTGCGAACACCCCGAGCACCTGATCATTCAGAGCAAAGGCAGTTTTACTTGTTCGAAAATAGATAACAATGCATTCACTTGGTTAAATGTAGTTAGATATCAATCTAAATTTAAAATTTAAAAAAAACAACTTAAAAATCCCTCAAAAACATGTTTTTCATCTGCAAGCAACCAAATGAGCCCTTCAATGAAAATCAAATTAACATTTTAAAACAAAATAAAGTAGAACTTATGTTGTAATTGCGCTCGTACGATTGGAAATGTTGGCACTGGAGAGCATTGGCGGGGGTGGACGACGAAGACGATACGGATTCGAGGTTGAAGCTGGGGTTCTGGCGACCAAGTGAAGGGGAAGAAGCCGCTACTAGGTCTTTCCCCTCCACCTTCTGTGGCCGGGACGGAGGTCGGCGGGAAGCTAAGCGAGCGGTGACCAGAAGCGGCGGCCGTAGCAATCCCGCCATGCCGTAAATGACGGTGGAATGGAAACGGCTATCGTAATTTGCAGAGCAAGCCGATAATATGGATAGGGTTCAATGTTGACCGGCTTAACTGGACCGGACGGTCCGTTCTTAGTTAGTTCCTGCATTCATTAAGCACTATTTATGAGGGGGATAAAATGGAAAAAAACCAAATAAAAGTGATTAATTTAAATCCATTCGTTTGCTAAAGTATTAATTTAATAATTAATTATTATTTTAATTATTTCTATTTTTTAACTATTTGTTTATTTTTTATTTCTATAAAATCTATCAAATCAAAAATTAAATTAAAACAATTTATTCAAATATTAAATTAACAAAACTTATGAAATATATATTATCAAAGCTAATTATATTTTGATTTATCTATAAATAAATAGAACTAATCAACTAAAAAATCGATTCAATTTGAAAAAAAAATAAAAATAAAATTAATTGAGATAGATAAACTAAATCAATCATACATAACCTAATGGCTGTTCCACATATTCCTGTGCACTCTTTAATAAAGATTACAAGTTATTTAATTGATTAAAAATATAATATAAATTTATTAAAATCAATTTTAGTAATTGTAAACTTATTAATTATTGAAATAGATTGTCTTACCTTTTATTTTTAATCTTAGATAAAAAAATAGAGGGACATATTTTTTTAATTAAATAACTTTCTATATATTAAAATTAAATACAATACATTGAGTGTTTTTCAATAATTTTGAGAGGTATTAATACATATCATGGAATGAGTTATCAAAAAGTTATTATAGGAATGGCGATGATCGTGATGTTAAGTTGTATTATTATTGCTGATGCTAGTAGTAACAACTAGATTAAATGAGTGATTATGATTGTTGGAGACTATTATTGTATACTCGATAGAGAGTGATAAAAACAAATAACAGAGTGGCTATTATGTGTTAATCAAGAAGATGACCATCCATAATTTTATCATTGATAGAAAGTTAATCTAATATGACATATTTCATTGATAATGATGGAGACTTTGGAGGATCTAGAATTTAATCTTCCTTGGGAATAACTAATACGAGACTTGCATTCAAGTCAGAGGAACATAGTACGAGACTTGCATGGCACGACGATTGCAACGAGGATGTTCATAAGTGGGAAGTGAGGGTTCTTCACCGTTTAGGGTTTAGTGATAAGTGTTGTGAGCACTATTATAATATATATGATACATCCAATTTTGTTATCATAATAATAGAATGATCATGATTGTCATTTCATGCGGTTGCATTCAATGTATTAAGATAAATAAATTGAGCATTATTAGATCTTTATGTGACAACAAGAAATATGTTTGTCATCATATGTGACAATAGTTGAGAATCATTTAACCTTCAAATAAAAAATAAGAAATGGATGCATCATCATCATCATCATATGTGATATGTATAACATTTACATTACATTAACAAAGATAAAAAAGTTCTTAAGAGCTCTTTTGATCATAGAGAACCTACCAAATGAGTATAAGGTGAACCTTATTAGTAGCATATGAGGAATGTTAAGGTCCTTATTTAAAAGTATTTTCACATATCAATAATGGATGGTTGAGATTGAATTCTATGCTATCACGATAAAAAAAATATTATGTTTGTGCTGACATAGTTGACTCGACCAACGTTGAGCTTACGCAGGCGCATGAGGTGATTTGACAATTGTTGTTATCAATATGATGAAAAAAATGTACATATATCATATCATAAATAATGATCTCATATGTGCATCATGGTGATGGATCACAATTTAGTGATTTGATTTAGAATTTTAAGTGAAATAATGCACTAAATGAATTGCATTATACTCATTTATATAAGACTTATTTATACTTGTTTATTTAATCAAATAAAATTAAACAAAATTAATAAAAAACTTAATATATTAATGAACAATCTTGAAAATTGACCTACTCATTCATTTATATTTGTAAACATGTTTATTTATTGTTCAATAAATAGCTCATTTAATGATAATTTAATCTATAATTTTATGATATATTGTATTTTCTTATATTTTATACACCTCAAAAGGCATCTATATTATTTAAGGGATATGCATAATGTTATCAAAAAAATTGCTAAACATATAGACTAAAATTGATTCTTATAAAATGATACTTTATGTCAATCTTAAGTAAAACTCATACATTTATTTATCTTAGAGAGAAACATATAAGTTTAAATTATTAGCATCAAATATACGATTCATCATAATTAATTAAAGCTCGATGATGGCTCAAAGTCAACGATAAAAATACGAATTATGCTTAAATAAGATTTTAAACTTAGGATATACTCAAGTTTGAATCAAACTCAAATAAAAATAAATAAATAAAATTTGAACAAAATATCAAATAGTTAGATTTGATTCATTTATATTATTATTATCTACCTAGCTTAAGAGCCACACTCAAAGATTGGCCTCATAAATTATGGTGATTAAACTATATCATTAAGCATAATAAATCATATCAACAAAAATCTTAAAATAGCGAGCTCTCAAGCTCACTTCACATCAAGAGGGTATAATTAGCATGAAAACAGAGTGCAATATGTTTTGGTTAAATGTTGAGTCGACATAGCAAATCAACTTGAAATTGAGATCTTATTATTATGTAGACCTTCACCATGAAACTTATAATATACACAATATTCCACTTAAAGATTATAAGATTGACCCACAAATAAATTACTAACCTATTATTGCATATTTATGTTGGTATGGATTCAACTAGTAGTTTAGGCTTATAGCTTTGGTAATAGAGAGGCCCAACAATAGGACTTTAGGGTATATGGAGATCAAAACATTTACCAAAAGAAATTGGCTTGATAAATTTGTTGCCAAATTTATGATATACCCTGCTTGAGATAAAAAAAAGGATAATTCTATCCTATCAATCACAAGGAGAGGTGATTCTAGTGGAAATGATTAAGGAAAAAAAAAAAATATGGACAATCAATGCAAGAGTACACAATAAAATTTAGGAGGTTGGCCTTTTTCCTTGGATATTTTCATTTGAGAAGAAATCTTCATTATGAAACATGTTGTGGGAACCACATAAATGGGAATTAAAGTAATTTCTAGTGCAAATAATTATAGTGACTAACTCAAAAGTTATTGTAATTAAAATAAGGTGAAGTCCAAATCTAACATTAAAGATGATAAGACTAAGAGTGAAAAAAGAAGATCAAGGACATTAAAAAAATATCTAAATACAAATTGATAAATGGTCTTACTATCACATTGTAAGTTTGAATGGACAAAGAAATTGCTTAGCTTTATAGATGCACCATTCAGCCCATACTTCCCAACTTAGGGAAGACAACTAAGGTATTATCCAATCAATTCAGAAGTAAATTAGGTGATCAAAATGAATAAAGATGACTAACAACTTGAGAAGTAGGGGGAAAAATGAGATAATTTCTCGACACCACAATTTATGTGGTTTGGCATTGTAACCAATGTATATGTGCAATGGGGGGAAGATTCCATTATTAATAAGATAAAAAATACATCATATAAATAAAGTCCATCTCAACTTAGTGGCTGAAGAATGGAGAGAAGAGGGAGGAGAGGTCCCCTTCTATAAAAATAGTTTCTCAATAGTTTCATGATCCATTATAAAGTTATAAAGATTTAAAAAGAGACCATAAGATTCATACTATCTACTACATGGATACATAACAACACTTGAGGATGATGTACATTCCTTATGTCCCTTCAATGGTTGGCAATTATATAAAAAAGCATGTGTCATTTCCTAATTGCATTGGGTAAAGCATGCTCTTACCATGCTAGATGTGGACGATGAGGTGTCAAAGCCCTAATGTTGCTGATAACAATCAATAACTTGGAACTAATATTTTGAAGGTACATACATATGTGAATAAGATGACAACCTCCATATATTTGAAATCCCAAAAAGTTTAGCTAACAAAGAAAACTATTAGCAAGACTTGTTTTCTTGCAACCAAAAGGTATTGAAATGATCAAATGATCAACTAAGTTATCATGTAGAGGTGATAAATGGAGGTGGTTGAGCAACATCAACTAAGTCATCAATAATGGACTTATCAATACCAGAGTTTGCAAGAATGATAATATCTGCTAAACCATGGCCAATTAGCATGATGTCATTAAAGGAATTTGTTGCTTAAAAATCAGCAGGCATTACTTACATGGTGGTCAAAAGACAAGGTGTTAGCTGGTAGGATGTCAAGGAGAAGCCATCAATATTGTAGCTGATAAGTCATCTAGAAGTTATGATTCCATTAGAGATTTAAAGATGTTGATAGGAAACTAAAGGTGTCATTCAAAAGCTGAGATCTTAATAGAAAATTGATAAGAGATGACATATGGGATGTCATTAGAAAAATTGTTATAGAAAAATCCAGATTAATGTACAAATCCAAACAAGTTCTTGCATTCACATGACACCAATGATGGTGCCAAAAAGACGACCATCTGAAGAAAGGTTTAACCCAACAATCAAGTTAATAATACTAAGGATTGTGGCCCAAATGGTGAAATACAATCAAGGACAAGTGCATGTAAATACCAACAAGGATCTTACAAGCATCCTCTATAAGGTGGATGATATAGTATCTTATTTGGTGAATGTAGTCGAGAGTATCTAAAATAACATCCTAAAATTACTAGTGAAGAAGTCACCTAACTGAAAAAGTATGGACATTGACCTAGGCTTGATGGAGGTAACTAAATCAGGCCAATCAGAGGACGACACCATGGATATCCATGCCTTCATCAACATGCTTCCCATGTGTCATAAAGATGCCCACTATGAGAAGACTTGAAGCCATGTTGCAATTGCTCAAGAATCGAAGAGGTAAAAGAAGGAGCACAAATAATAGGCATAAGCCCATGGAGAGATGGCTTCATAATGATGGAGTAAGTGAATGACTAAGTGAATCCAATTCCATTAAGCTGTCAGGAGGTAAAGCCTAATGTTAGATGGGAATGGCTAAGTGAATCCAATTTATGATCAACTATAATAATCTTATGTTAAATAAAAATAAAACTTCTAGGAAAAAAAAATTAAATTACATTCAAAATCCAAATTTGAAATTGAAACTCCTAAGAATGAAAATTCATGCATGAAAATAGCAATTAATGATTCACAATAGAAATTTTGATTTTAGCCTGATCCCCATCTTCATGATGTGGCTGGTTATAGGAGTTTGGTTATGGAGTGATTACAAATTTTAAATAAGGACTTTCTCTCTCCTACATGATATGTGCCTTCAATTTGAATTCCTCCCTCTGAACTTATTTGATGGTCTCTACATTTTGACTTAAATAACTTCTCTTGGAGTATTCTCTTGTTGCCATAAAAGCTTATGGGTATCTTCTATAGACTTCTAAAAATTCCCATCAACTTCTAGAGTATTATAGAAATATTTAAAAATTTACTAGAATTATTTTGACAGAGCCGCTCAGTTTAAAAAATTAAGTTGATTTGTTCTCACATTATGGCTTAACACATGCTTATTTTGTTATTGAGACAAAATAAAAATCAACTAACAAAACACATAATAGAATCCTTTTACAGCTACATAAAAAATGCATGATAAAATAAGTCAAGATCAAGGGTAAAATTGTAGATTGAAAGGAGAGGGTTCACATAATTGGGCATATAATCCTTTGCCATATCATGCACAAAAAATAAAAATAAAAACAGCCTTACCTAAAAGAAAGACGAGTTGGTGACAATCTTAAGTTAGAAGTTCAAGCTAATCTCTTGTTGTTTATTTGCATAGTTTTATTTTCCATTCCACATTGCAGGTCACAAGCAGAAAAATCATTAAATATAAAACATACTTTTACATAAATTTCACTATATTGATAATATAATATAAAATTCAGCTGGTATTCTTCATTTTTTCCTATGATTTCAGCTATTATTGTTCCAAGCTCTTCCCCAGAATCTTCCTGTACATGATGGCCAGCCTACAAATCAAGTTAAAATGAGCATGCTTGCATCAGATTTATTTTAATGTTGATAACCACACATTATATACATATAAGAGCTGTTTGGTTGAAAGATTTAACCAGAAATTAGTCAAGATTAAAGCTAAATGCAGCTAAATACTTTTCTCTTTATCTGACCTTGGTCATAAATTTCATTTTCACTTCTTTTTTTTTTTAAATTCATATAAAATTTTGTAAAAAAAAACAATAAGACATAATGCATGCAAAGTTTAGGTCGAAGAAACCAGTAAGGACACAAGAAAGAGAATTCATGGGATGCCATAAATCAAGATTGGATGCATCCATAAGATATTTAAATATATACTGAAGAACAATGAGGTTTCACTCTTTAGGATCTGTCTGCCTTTCACAGGTATAGCAAGGAATACATCATGCCTTGATAAAACATAATGTGCATTAATTTGCCACTGGAATTATTATAAAGTTTGTTATAAAGTTTGGTAGAGGGACTCAAGAGGGTTCCAATAGGTTTCAATCTCTCCATGTAAAACTTATTGATACATTTTGCAATATTTAGTTTGACTTACAAGGTTCCCTTTCTCCTCTTGCTTCAATTGAAAACATAAGAAGAAATTGAGTTCATCCACCATGTTCATCTCAGATTCACTATTCATACATTAAGAGAAGTCATTGCAAAAAAATTCAGTGGTAACACAAAAGATAATGCCATCCAAATAAATCTAGACAACGAGAAATCCTCTCAAGTTTCTTAAGGAATTGAGTGGTGTCTACCTTACTTTTGGTAAATCCATGGTCAAATAGGAATGTATTAAGGCATTTATATCAAGTTCTAGATGTTTGATTAAGATCATAGAGTGCTTTTTTGAGTTTGTTAACATTATCAAGAATATCAAGCTTGAATCCAGAAGATTGTTGAACAAACCTGTCTTCCTCAATTGTGCCATTGAGAAAAATACTCTTAACAATCATTTGAAAAAGGTTAAACCACTTAAAGCAAACAAACGCTAACAGAAGTTAAAAGGATTTATAGCAATTAGGTAAAGGTCTTTTCAAAATCTATACAGCGCATGATTACGCGCCTCCAGCTTTATTTTTTACTAATATATTATGAATATTTAATTTATTTTCAAAGAACCATGTTGTTCTGTATCGTTAAGATCTTTGGATTCCCACACAATATTTCTAACTAATTGATTATGTTTTTGCGAAGCAATCATTTAAAATCCTTCAAATAAAGCTTCGTCAATATCCTTGGATTTAATTTTCAAGATGAATGTATGATGATTCATTTCATTTCTAAGAAGATTTTTGGTTCTAACACATTATAAAGGATCTCCCAATATTTGCTCTTTATGGTGATTCCTAGACAATCTTTTGATAAATCATCCTTTTTGTTATCTTAATTTTTTTTATTAAGTTTCTTGAATATTTTCAAGACTCCATCTTCCAAATATCACATGAGTTGATTTTTTAGTCATCGATCATTTAATAAAACCACCAAATTTTTTTTTTTTATGAATAATACAAAAAAATATTCAGATTGAATTAGAATTAATTTCTAATTTATTATTCCCATTATTTATCACAAGAGATGAAGAGTATTAGAATGCTATTTTTAGAATTAATTTCAAAGTTACTCTTCTCATTACTTAGTAGTAATCATTTACATCCTAAAACATGAAAATCTACTCATATCGATATTAGCTAATACTTAGCAGATGATGCCTTACCATCTGCTAAGACGATATTTAATATGAAGAATGAGGAACCCATGTCAATATTTTCAATGTATATAATCTTTTTTGTTGTTTTATCCCTAAATGTCACGTTTCCTTCATCCCTAGGTTTAAAGGGTCTTAGAATCATTGTCCTATGAGCTGTTGTCCCCTTTAATATCCAAATGTCTCAATTTAACAATAAATGGATACAATGAACGGTTGCCTATTCATGATGAACAATCATATACCTATCTAATTGATTTTTAAATTAAATATCTCTTCACTCTTCAGTCAGTTACTTTGGTATTGTTTCTCCATTATAGCTGATAGGTATTATCCACCATGTTGATGAGAGGATTTGATTTTATCAAAATTTCCTGACCTCGAAGCAGACCTCAATAGAATGGATTCAGCATCTGTGTTACCAACCAGTTTATGCCCAAGGGTTCATTCAATTTCCAACCTCCATATGATTTCAATAGCTGGTACCTCGATCCTTGAAGCTGTGTAGGACATACATGCAATCCTAAACTATTCTTTATAAGTTCACATAAAAACAACCCAGATTCAGCCCGTATCAAAAGAAAGATCACAGGTTACTCCTTCACCGCAGAATATAATCATATAAAACAGTAACTATTAAATGGCATTCTAAAAAGATGAGATTGCAAGGGAACTGAAGAAACCTTTGGCAGTTCTACTAATTTAATATTTAAGGGCTTGCAGAAATCTTTGATGCCATTATAGCTCAACCACCGATCTCTTAAACCCCAGCACACTGCAGTGTTAATTTTCCAGGAGCTGCTAGCTAATGTTGTTCTCATGTATTCAACATAACGCTGTTACAAGAAATAAATACAGGGATATCAGAACACATAACACAGATAACTTTCAGGTATCAACAATTTGGCTCAATTAGAAAACGAGCTATGAAGAATTTTATAAGGTATCTAATTCTCAAGGAAAATTAAGAAAAGAGTAAAGGACCTAATAAAAAAAAAATACAATTAGAAGTATCAGCATGATCAATTGAGAAGCACTACACTTGAATTTGTCACTATTTACTTGTCAGTTAATCATGAGTGGCACTGCTTGTTTGTATCGCCAACAGTCCTCTTGTCATCCTCTCCTGCCTATCAATTCACTGTTGGAGCAGATGGGTAAAGTAAGAGAAAGGAATTGTTCAAAAGACCAGCCGGGATGGCAAATATGGTGCATGGCAGTGAGGGATCCGAAAATTCGCCACCGACCTCTTTTTGATGAAAAGAGTATTTTAAGTGTCGATGAAAATTTCAGAAGCCAGATGAATAGTAGATAAGACATTACTTAGAGATTTCGTCCTCATTTTGTGAGGACTTTTTAGATCTGGTTCCAGGTTTCCTATAGGCAATATAGTTAATTACCCCTCTTGAGAAGCCTTTCGATTAAAATTTGTCGATCAATTGTTAACGAAGTATATAATAGATGAGTGGAGTTTGAAAATTATGAAATTTATCATTTTAATTTAAAACTTTTGGTTGAGAGACGATGACGTGCGTCCTCTAGTTCCATGTCGCATTTGGTCCGGTAAAAACAGTCGGAGGAGGTAGCCGACTAAATGATCCTGTCAAACATGAGTTACATCGTCCAAGGTGTCCTTGAAGACTTCGGGTGGAATTTGTCTAAGGGGACAAATGTAAGTCAACCTTAGCTAACAAAGGGTTTTTTGCTCAATCAAACACATTATATATTCACTCAAAGAAAAAAAGTTTAGAACATCTGGTGGGAAATAATTTAGTGGTGCATATCACGGCCGATCAGGAACAGAGTGCTAGCCGAATTTTATGTGGTCATTTTATAAAATCAGCGGAGAGGACAGTGCGTCTTTCTGCTTAAGATTATTTGAGTGTAAAAAGTTATCGTTTGACATGCTCTTTTGTAAGTTTTCTTAATTTGCCTGCAACAACATGGAGAGGTGGATTAATTTTAATTTTAAATTTAAATAATTAATTTCATTTAATTTATATTTTATCATTATATATTTTATATTTTTATTTTGATCATTTTATGATTGATTTAGATTTGAATATATGATCGTTGATCATTTAAACCATAATAACGATAATCTTTTGAATGTAGTAGACTTTGTCAACTCTGTCTGCATCCTTGTAGAAGATCGGGTGTAAATGCAGAGCTCTCATATTTGTAATCCTCTAAACTCCATAGCGTATGGTAGAGATCGGGGTTTGAGAATTGAATTTGAGTGTCGATAGATTTATCGTTATCATTTTATAAAAAGCTCTCGATTTTATTAAATGAAAATTCTTATAATAATGATTTTTTAGGTTTTATTAACTTCTTTAAGACCAAACCGGGGTGTAGATATCTGTTCTTTCATTTTGCACAAGGCTTGCATATCTTTCTAAATGTTTGATCTAGCGAATACTTCAACATACATACGAGTATCTGTTCTTTAAAATATTGTATGAACATTTAGATATCTAAGTTGAAATAATTATATTTGACATGACATATGTATCAGATTGCAAGCATAAGTTTTGATAAGAATTTTTAGGTTTTGTTAACCACGATCTCAAGACCAAATCGAAGTGTAATTATCACTTCTTTTTGTATAACTTAGTGAAACACTTCAACATCTGATCTACTCTTTTAAAATGTTGTATGGACATTAAGATGTCTAAGTTGAAATGTAGATGTCAAATTGCAAGTTTTGATTTTGGTGTGGCATTTTTGGGTTTTGTTAACCCGGACCCGGTCCTAAGACTAAACCGGGAAGTGTAGCTATCTGTTCCTTTGTATCCGACTTAGTGAACACTTCAACATACATACAAGTATCTGTTCTTTTAAAATATTATATGGACATTAAGATGTCTAAGTTGAAATATTTGTATTTGGCATAGTAAAAACATGTCAAGTTGCAAGTATGGGTTTTTCAATACCATCAAACATAAATCAAGTATAAATCTGTTCTATAAAAAGTGCACATTTGATCTCTTTCAAATGTTTGTTATTAATCAGATGTAAGCATCTGTTCAATGAGGTATGAATTTGACCTTTCCCAAATACTTGTAATAATTCAAGCATATATCTGTTCTACATTAAACCAAGTATGTATCTGTTCTATAGAGCATGAACTTGATTCATTTAAGTATTTGCATGAATCAAGTGATTAAACATTGCTTCAAAGTAAGCATGAGATTCATTTAACTTGCATATTAAAGACATTCAAATTGAATGGAATGCAACCATTTGAACATGCACAATTGATCATTATATTAAATATTTGGCACGAAGTCCAAAACTATGAACTCATATGTAAGAATGGTTCATGATTCATGCTTGAATTTAATTCCTTTTGAATACTTGTACAAATCATAAGACATTAAGTTTAAATGTAAGATTGATCATAAGCATATGCAGAATCTCATTCATTTGAATGTTTAACTAAGCCCCATATCAAATATTCATTTTTATATCAACATTTAATGAAGGTATCTCATTCATATTCATTGACGAATTTATCAGACTTTACTTACACTCATAAGAGAGCTATTCTTTGTAAGTCTTTGTGTTTCAACTCAAATTATATTCAATTCTCCTTCCAAGAAGAGAACTAATTTGAACTCAATTCTTTTCATATTTTTAATACATGATATAATACAATTGAATTGAACGTATGTATTGAAAAGTTTAGTTTGCATTTATTGGCAAACTTAAGGGGATTCAAACTTAGTTTAAGCCTCTCTTAAGATATTTTGATTCAATTAATAAAATCTTCTTTGCATTTCAAATGATGATTGAAAATCCATCTTTGCTTTGCTATTAAGCTATCAAATCATATGCTTGTTAGTGAGCAAGTCATCCAATTCTTTTAAGTCTCTTTAATTAATTCATTTGATATCTTATACTTTATGATTCTTAGTGTTTATTTCCTAATTTGAATCTTAATTCATATTCATCTTGTGATACATAAAGTTCAAAAATTTATCTAAAATGTTAAACCTTATAGGTTTAGTTTACTAGAAATTTAAGCCTCCGGCGTCGTCCCGTATGGGCGCTTAAAGACTAGCACCACGCCAAGAAAGGCGTGCATGATAGGTGTTGTGAGACACCGCGGTCGAAAATTTTATTTGTCCACCACGCCAAGAAAGACGTGCATGGGTTAACACAACATTACAAAGCATTTCATTGCCACGTTGGAACAACGCGAGTAAGTACTTATATTATAGAATAATTTCTCTGTCACGTTGGAACAAGCGTGAGCAGTCTTCATCAGATTTTCGCCACGCGTTAGACAGCGTGAGCAGTGCTATAACAAATTTCTCGAACAATGTGAACGGGTACTTATCTCAACAGATTTCCCTGCCACATTGAAATAACGTGAACATGTACTTCTCACAGCAGATTTCTCTGCCATGTTGGAACAACGTGAATAGATACTTATTTGGGAACAATGTGAACGAATACTTATCTCAACAGATTTTCCTGTCACATTGGAATAATGTGAACATGTACTTATCACAGCAGATTTTCCTGTCACGTTGGAACAACATGAATAGGTACTTCTCACAAGTTTTCCCGTTGCATTGGAGCAATGTGAATAGATACTTATAGCACAAAATAATTTTAACAAATTTATATTCACATGTACATGAAATTAAAATACTGCTGAAAAACTCCTCGCTATAACATGATTTTCATCACCATTTCACCTTTCTCAAAGCTCACAAATAACATAGCAATTAAAGGTCAAAATATATGCATATATTTTATCTTTTGCTAACAGATAATCACAAAGAAAACTTTGCATATTCTATGTCTCCAATTCCCAACACTTTCATGTCAACGCAAGATAAAAGATACAATAGAAAGGAGAACAATATAAATCATGCTTTGCCTCATGGTAGTTGTTTGCAAGTAGTGTTTGATTTGCATAGGACGAAACAAGTAACTTCATTTATTGAATATAAATCTGAATTTTCAATTCAACAAAAATATTTGCTTGCATGATAACATAATTTAGCTAATACATTTCCTAGACATTGCCAAATGGTAGAGAAGGGCTAAATAGAAAAGAGAAAGATCCCATGGGAATCACAATCTCACTTTATCATTTCAAGCCAACATCAACATAGGATTAAACCCATGATAATAAAAATAAACTTACTCTCTTTTCATTCTTTCCCAAATCAAGAGAAAGAAACATGTATCACATATTAATATCCAAATTGAGCTTTATTAATTTTACATTTTTTTTTATTTGGTAACTCAAATAGATGCGCCATGGGAATGCTTGGTGACAAAAGCAAAACAACCATACTAGGTTTGATATCATGCAAGCCAAGAAATTTCAGATTTTTGTAAGAAAATACTTGCAAGAAATGAAACTTAAGTGAGAGCAAAGCCCACCATTAGCAACTAGTACAAAGAAGTGAGCAACATGCTAAACTCACACATATATAAACCTGAAATTTCAGATTGAGCTAAAACAATTGTTTGCAAAATATTCAAGCAAGCTTCAACCCCCATAGGACAAGCAAACATGTTAAGCTTAATATACATTAATCTGAAATTTCATATTTAATTAGGTGATCATTTGCATGATAATAAGGTGTCAAGTGATAGAAAGAGGCAATTATGCAAGCGAGAACTAAGCTCAAAAGCCAATCATTCCCTTCATCCTCTCCTTCTAAAGTGATAGCCAAGTAAGTGTCAAACCAAATAAGACAAACAACCAAATTAAATTTGATATCATGCAAACAAAGTTTCAGATTTTGTAAAACATCCATATGACCACAAAACTGAAATTCAAAAATTCTATTTTTTTTTATCTTTCCCAAATCCTACAAAAGAGAAGGACATTTGGTAGTAGGATAAGAGCAGGTTTTAATAGCAAAATGATAACAAAAGATTGTACAGAACTTGAATTCCCTTCAGGTTTTGTCTCGAATGTTGGATTTACCAATTCCAAATAATAGACCAATTTAATTTAAACTTCCTAAACCCACTATCTCACTTCCTCCACTTAACTACTACACAAGAAGGTCTATACTCCATGGAGCATCACTCAACTTCCCTTTTTTGTGGCTGAACGTTTTCAGGCTTTGGGAGTGAAAGGTGAAGCCTATAATGGGCTGTGAGAGGTTATCATGTAATAAGAAATAGTATGTTGAGCCTAGGCAAGTACTTGTGAGTAGAATATGAACAAGCATTAGGCAAGATACAATCTCAATATTACCAAACAACAAGAATAGAAGCTTTGAACTTGCACAAAACCCCACCTCTTCTTTATTTTAACATCAAATCAAAAGTCGGAGGCTACCTGAGAATAGAATTGCACAACCCTAATTTTCAGAGAAACCGAAAAGGGGAAAAAGAGAGCGTTCAGCCGGCTGGGAGGAAGAGATGCAAAGAGAATGAGCTTCTCGGTTCAATGATAGAACACAAATGGAAGAGGGATTTGCAAATCTTCATTTCCTCCAAAAGAAAAGAAAACCAAATAGCAAGGGAAATATAACTTAGGGTTGGATAGAAGCAACCTAGAGCTTGATTTGAAGAGGGAAGGAAGTGATAGAGAACCAAGCTTGGCCGGTTAGGGCTTGCCGTTCGGCTTGGAAAGTTCAGTCGTGGAAGGGATTTTGGCCGTGGCTCATGCGTCAAGCAGGGAGGAATGGACGGTAGATCCTTTCGTTCAGTTGAGAGCTGTAGACGGAATGAGAGAGAAGCTTTGGAGAGAGGGGTTTTGGCCGAGGGCAAGAGACAGAATGAGGGAGGAATCGTGCAAGAATGCTTCGGCCGAGAGCTTGGGAACCGAGAGAGGAGGAGTTGCGGAAGAGAATTGTGTGTGTGCCCTAGTCACCTCTCGGTTTTAGGATATTAGAGCCGACCGGGTTCGTTTAATTGGTTGCAGGCAACCAATTAGAAATAACGGTCGGTTATTTTAATTGGGTGGGTAGTTGGATTAGGATAGAGATTAGGAGATATTAAAAGATTAAACAGCCACTAATCATTTTAATTACAAATCAACAAAATTTCGCGTCAACATTATGAATTTACTTTGTGCAATAAACCCTAGCAATATGGGTGTCGATTTTAGGTATTTCTGTTGTGTCGGACTCAACAACGTAGTTGATTTCACAATCGGAGGTCATTTAGACAATGTACGATAATGAAATAAAATTAAACTTGAATTGCGGCGTCATTCAGATATCGACATTCGCGTAGACTTTGCCAATTGATGCGAAGTAGTTTGATGGATTTGTTTGATGTGATGGCTCAATCAATTTTGCGAATGGAGGTCGTTCGGATATCGTCGGGGCTTCCTGACCTCGATATGCACGTTATTTCATTTAAAATTAATTTTAATTGATTGATCATATATTTTTTATTTAATTAATTTTAATATTTTAAACACAATTACGAAGCCGAATTTTAGATTTGGACAATTTTTTGATCGAATTTTATTGCAATTAGGAGGTGTCAACCCCAATTATGCGACGTCGACATTGATTTTTTATAAATTTTGTTATATACGCTTAGTTTGAATTATGACACATACTTGTAGGTCAACAGACAGCTAGCGCAATGGCATGCCAAGTGGATGGAGATGATATGATTGGACAAATACAAATAGTGAGAACTTTTTTTTGGAAAAGCAAGTTATTGATCTCCATATATATTCCATAAGCTGAATCAAGCATATATATGATAAAATCGATGGATGCAAATCTGAGCTGAAACACCTCGATTATGACTGAAATTGATCAAAATGTCTTCCGTTCTTAAAAACAGACTGTATTGATACGCTCGTAATGCTGAAATTGACTAAAGACGACTTCCTGCATCGTCTAATGATTGCTCAATGAAGAAACGAATTGTAGGTTTAGCTTCGTGCATATTGGAGTCCAAAGACCTCAACATCATCCAAACCTCAATCATTTGTGAAATGGATTGTGCCAATGTTGCCAAAATATCAAAATTTATCAAATGAGACTTTCTGCAATCTATTCAATCGACTCTGATGCTAACGACAAGCCTTGAATGTGATATTATTTGAATCAAAGCTTAAACAACTCAATCGATGCTAAAATTGCTCAGATAATCTCCGATCATGAAACAAATTGCATTATTGAGTTCAAAATGTCAAAAATACCTAAAATAGACACCTGCATTGTATTAGTCACTGTAGAAAAAAAAATACAAAAATTATGCACAATGTAGATGATGACACACAATTCGAAATATTGCAAAATCCATGAGTGAACATATATTTATAAAATATATAATATAATAATAAAAATAATAGTTGATTAGCATATTACTTAATTAAGTTAGGATTGAGTAAAATTAAATTAAGGGTTAATTAATATAATAATAATTATTATTCTTATATCGCATTATACTTATATGTATTCAAAGAATAATTAATCATTAAGTTAGTTGATTTATAAATAATTAAATAAGCCAATTATATAATCAGATGTACGTTAAACTATCATATATAAACTGTTAAAATTATACATGGACATTTTAGCTATAACATAAATTCACTATCTTCATGTTATCATCCAATTAAAATGAAATCAAATTCAATTAAAATTATTATATGTTATTTTTATATAAAAAAATCAAATAAAAAGAATTTTCCAAAATTCTTATATCTCAAAATCTAAAAAAAACTGAGTCATTAGACTGTTCGTCACTTACTCTATCCTGTTCCCCTCAAACAACAACAACAACAACAACAACAACAACAACAACAACAAGCCTTAATCCCACTAGGTGTCAATGAATCCTTCTCCATTTGTGTATGTGTCAAATTCTCATTTAAATCAAGTATACTAAGATCATTTTTTACATCTTAACCAAGTCTTTTAGGTCTACATATACATAAGGCAAATCTAATGCATCTACTCTCCTAATCATTCGGACGATCGGCTTTATGTGGCCAAACCATCTAAGTCGACTCTCCCTAATCTTATCTACCACCGAGCTACTCCAACTTTTTCCCTATACTCATTTTGCATTCTATCTCTAAGAGTAAAGCCACTCATCCACCTAAGCATTCTCATCTCTGTAACACTTAACTACCATCTTATAAAATTTTTCCTTAAGTTTAAGTGGAACTTTTCTATCACATAATAGACTAGATGCATTCCTCCACTTCAGCCATCCAACTTGAATTCTACTAATAACATCTCCATCTATTTCACCATCATTTTGAACAATAGAGCCTAAATATCAAAACACTCACTTTTATTAATGACTTGTTCACCTAATGTCACAACACTACCATTAGAACTTCTACAACTAAAATTACACTCCATATATTCAGTTTTAGATCTTCTTACCGTTAGACTAGAGTTGACCTCCATAATTCAAGTTTCTTAGACTCCCTCTCTAGTCTTATCAACAAGAAGAATGTCATCAGCAAAAAAACATACACCAAGGTACATCTTTTGTAAATGCCTAGTAAGAACATCCATAACTAAAGTAAAAAGATAAGGGCTTAAAGCTGATCCTTGATGTAATCCAACTGAAATAGAAAAATATTTTGTCAATCCTCCTTGTGTTTGGACACAAGTAATAGCTCTAGTATGCATATCCTTAATGACTTGAATATAACCAATATTAACTCCTTTCTATTCTAGAACTCTCCAAAGAACATCTCTTGAAACTTTATCATAAGCTTTCTCTAAATCAATAAATATCATATGTACATCCTCCTTACTTTCTCTATGCTTCTCCATCAAACCCCTATTCCCCTCAAACAAAAAAAAAAAATTGCCCACATCATCTCCATTTTTCGTACTCCTCTCTCCAGTTATGCGTGAAAGCCTAGCAACTCTCCATCCCTCAATCGCTTGATTCCAAGCCACGCACATCCTAGCTCCCAGCACTCCTGCTCCACTTCCATGGTCCATCTCTTTTCTCAACACCACAAGCCAGCCAGCTATGCCACAAAACTCGCACGCCTCTCACACAGTAGCCACGATCTTTGGTTCCTCTCACCGAACTGAGCTCCTCTCTTCCTCAAAATCATGCTGAACTCCCACAAATTTATGTCATCTCCCCTCTCTCCTTCCTCATAACATGCTCCTCCCTATCTCTTCTGTCACTCAATCCACCTAGCAACCAACCTCAATCTTCCTCTTCAACTTAGCCCAGGTTGAAATCCAACTATCATCATTCTTCCAATCAACACCTCTGTCCGTCTAATCTCTGCTCACACACCAGAGCACAACGTCTTCCCTTTCCTCATTTTCGATCACTGTACAACCCACACTCTCAGATCTTAACTCTAACCTGCCTTCACCGAATGCCTAAGCTTCCATCTTCCACTCAACACCCCAAATAGCCACTTACACCTCTCTCTCTCTCTCTCTCTCCCTCCTCTGTGTGTATGTGTGTGTGTGTGTCCCCTATTCTCCCTCTACTCTCTTTCCACCAATTTTCCTCTAATAAAGAGTAAAAAAGAGAGGAGAATTTGGTGGGCAAAGCTGATAATAAAAAAATACATTGTGAAGTTTGATCTCATGTCGCCAAATTATTTCATCGTGCATTGTAAAGATATAACATATGTATATAAGTATTCATTCGCATTGTTCCAATGTGACAAAAAAATTTACAAATTAAGTATTCGTGCATTTTACTCCAACACGACGAGAAAAATTATGTGTTTCTCTCATGCAGGTACTTGAAGATCTATGCGAACCTCTTAAGTTAGGAGAAATATGATCGTCATGTTACAAAACACCACCAATCATGCCTTTAAGGTGGGTGGGTATGTTCAACACACCTGATGTAACCTCCCAAGTGAAGATGATGTTGAGATGCTGATGAATTTTACAGTGATAAGGAACTCAAACAAACCAAAATAAAATAAATTTTCAAGCCTAAATTGAAAATTAAAATGGCTGGCACTTGAAGACCTATGCGATGCTTCCTATAAGCACAGCAGGTAAGAAGACCACCCTCGAGTGTAATATGGCGAAGACTCTCACGATGCGACCTCTATCACGGGAAGGGCGTCGAGAGCTATCAAAATTTTTTAGTGATTCAAGCCCAGGAAGAACTAAAAGTTTACACGATTAAAATGAGCTTTTGGACACTAAGACTAGATGTTGACCTCCACATATGATTCACAAGTCAAATGAACCATGAAATTTAAAATAAAAAATTAACGAGAGAAACATTGCATAAATCGGATTTAAAATGCCCTAATCGCGATCGTATTCGATCAAATTCATCTAGATTTGAAAATTCGGCTTCGTAATACGTCTAAACTATCAAAATTAATTAAATGAAATATATCAGACCAATTAATAATTGATTATTTAATTAAAATTAATTTTTAATAAAATTACGCGCATATCGAACTCGGAAAGCCCCGACGACATCCGAATGATCTCCATTCGCGAAATTGATTGCGTCGTTGTTGTCGAAACATCGAAATCTATTAAACGACGTCTTCCGTGGTCAATTCGGCAAAGTCTACGCGAATGTTGAGCTATTCAAATGCGACGTCGCGCAATTCAAGCCCAATTTCACTTCGACTATCGCCGACATGGTCCAAACGATCTCCGTTTATAAAATTAACTACGCCATTGTGTCCGGCACAACAAAAATACCTAAAATCGACACCCATATTGCTAGGGTTTATCACACAAAGTAAATTCATAATATTTGACGCGAAATTATACCGGTTTGTAATTAAAACGATTAGTGGTTGCTTAATCTCTTAATATCCCGTAATCTCTATCCTAATTCAGCCACCCACTCACCCAATTAAAATAACCAACTGTTATTTCTAATTGGTTGCCGTTTAGACAACCAATTAAATGAAGCCGATCAACCCTGATACCAAAAAATTGAGCGACTAGGGCATACACGCGATTTCCTTCTGTCCGCTCCCGAGCTCTCGTTCCTCCTTGCTGGACGCGCGATTCCTACCTCATTCCATTTCTTCCTCCTAGCCGTAGCCGAACACACCGAGATACCTGACTTACTCCTCCCTCTTGCCGATCTGCACACAAGGACCGAACACCTCTGTTCGTCCGTCTCCCTCTCTTCCCGAGCTCCTTCTCTGTTGGACGCACAAGCCACGACTGAGCTCTCCAAGCCGAACGCAAGCCTAACTGGTCAAGCTTAGTTCTCTATCTCTTCCTTTCCCTTTGCAATCAAAAGTTCCAGGTTGTTTCTATTCAATCCTAAGGTTTTTCTTGCTTTGCGGGTTAACTAGGTTTTGCCTAAAGTCTATTGTGATTATGAAATCAAAAGGAAGTGATGAGTATATAGTATTTAATGTTGATTCAAGGATCGCTTTTGATTGTTGAAATTTTATTGCTTTGGTTTTGTGCTTTGATTGAATGATCCTTCTTCACTTATGTCCTTTTTCTCTCCGGCTAACTGATCAAGCTTGGCTCCCTATCTCTTCCTTCCCTCTTCAAATCAAGCTCCAAGTCCTTCTGATTGCTCTTACCCTATGGAGCTTCAGTTTTGCTAGTATATGTGCTTTTGGGTTGCTAGCATATATGGGCTATGTATTATTTACATTTCCTTCTTTATTCAAGTTGCATCGTTTGAATGGTTTACTTCTTATTTTCATTCTCCTTTGGGCTATCAGCACTTAACATTTTTTTTTTGCGTTCACCTTTCTCAAATAAGAATTAATAAAGGATATGGAGATTTGGGAGACAATGGGATTGTGACATTACCCTGTGTCACACCCAGATGACCCCCTACCCTTATTCTAGGATCAATCTGAAGTGTAACAGAATATGATAGCTCGATTGACATTCCAGCGTTCCAATCGTATTCCTGCGCAAGCGAAATGAAATTTGTATCTAATCAAATCATCACAAAATTGAAAATTCATATACTTAATTAATTCATATCATGAAATTGGAGCGTGAAAATCTTTTGTTTTGTACATAAATCTGAGCAACAGCGTGATATTAAAGTTTTTGTACCAAAAGCTTTAATCTTCCCAAAACTATACAATGCTTCAATACAATTCTACCTTTCTTTTCGCGAAATTATCACGGTAGCGTCATAAAATTTAAACCTAGTGAGATCAATAATCTTAAAAAAACTCAATCTGAGCGTTAAAACAATCGTGCGTGTATATTTAAAATTTGCATAAAGGTAAAATTAAGTGTATCTTGTAAATGTAATAGATATCTTTGTAAAGTAGTAATGTATCGATAATTTGTTATTTTAGAGTCGTTATTTATTGGTTATTTAATGAAAGCAATTTCGGTTAAAGCAAATCCTTTTTTTTAGAAATGTCACTTATAATTGCGTAGGTTTTAATTTAAATAAAGGTCGTCACCCACGTCGCAAAAAATGAAGGTAAAGGCAGAAACCATCTACTGCTCACGACACCTTGGGCCGACAACGGCTCAACCTCATGTCAGTCGGGGATGCTAAGATCCCCGCACTCATCTCGTCGAACTTTTTTCATCTGCGGATCTATAACATAGTCTTCTATCACGATTTTTTCGACATTTCTTTTTTTATCACATTCTGCATTTAATAATTAATAATGCATGTTTTAAAACATTTTCATATGCCCAAAATCATATCTTATTAAAGAAAATGAATTAACGGCTTATAATCGTTATACATCTTGGAAGTAATGGCGTTTGTAATTGCATACTGATATACGAGAAATATCATATGTTATTCATACAATTTATAAGAATCGGTAAAGCATAGCATCATGGTATAAAGCGAATTTAAATTAGATTATGTCTCACCCGATTAATACAGGCGATTATTGTGATGTCTTCGGCTTTTCTTAATACACAACTATAACGAATTACTCTTTTGAATATATGAAACTCATAAATAAATTTAACACAATAGTATCACTAGCTTAAACTGCATTCTTACCTGAAATTGATGTCTCTTTATAATCTTTCAAAATACCTGAGCGACTTGTAATCTACTAATTATCTTAATTACCGATTAAATCGGTATAATAAAGTTAACAAAATGCCAATAAATCCCCATTCTAATATACAAAATTCAACTCACATACGAAAATATGTCCTCTAGCATTTGAACTCCCAATGCATTTCTATACCGAGGAAGAATGCCGTGAAGGAAAAGGAATAGGAAGAAGCTCAAGAATTCCACCTTCCCGTCGGCCAGACCGGAAATCCCTATCCAACCGTCGGTTCCACGGGACTTCAACGCGATTTTCTGACCTGACGGTTCGAGGCCAGATCGGCGGTCGGTGCGAACCGCGGAAGAACGCTGGAGGCGGTTCAATCGAAACAACGCGATTCCGCCGTCGTTCTGCGTCCGCGAGCGGCAATCCTGTCGATCGCGTGGCGAGGCGAGGAAAAATGGGCTTAGAGGCGAACTCAATCATGAAGGAAGGCGAGGCGGCTTGGAGGAAATGAAATAAAAGACAGGTATACCTTTCGATAGATCCCAGCCCTACGCGCGTCAAATTCCTTAATCCAGTATGCACTAGTCTTCTGATAATATTACTCTGATATGGATTAATTAGATAAAATAAAATTTAATTAGGAAATTAATTTGGATATTACACCTGGATTATTTATGTTATGTTACGTCTTGGGGTTTTTTGTAGCCATCTGCAATCTAGTTAATAATTCTGTTTTCCTTTACCTATCTAATGAAGGACGATTGAATGACAACAATTCAGTAGAGGGACTTGGGAAAGATAAAAAAATATATATAGGATTTTGAATTTTAGTTTCATGGTCATATGAATATTTTATAAAATTTAAAATTTGGTTTATATGATATCAAATTTAATATGATTGTTTGTCTTATTTGGTATGAACCTTACTTGGCTATCGCTTTAGAAGGAGAGGATGAAGGGAATAATTGGCTTTTGAGCTTAATATGAAATTTCAGATTAATGCATATTAAGCTTAACATGGTTGCTTGTCCTATGGGGGTTTAAGCTTGCTTGAATATCTTGCAAACAATTGTTTTAGCTCAATCTGAAATTTCAGGTTTATGTGTGAGTTTAGCATGTTGCTCACTTCTTTGTACTAGTTGCTAATGGTGAGCTTTGTTCTCATTTCTTGCAAGTATTCTCTTACAAAATCTGAAATTTCTTGGCTTGCATGATATCAAATCTAGTAATGGTTGCTTTGCTTTTGTCGCCAAGCATTCCCATTGTGCATCTATTTGAGTTACCAAAAACAACAACAACAACAACAACAACAAGCCTTAATTTGGGTCATTTATGAATCCTTGTCTCCATTGTGTCTATTATGTGTCAAATTCTCATTTAATTGAGTATACTAAGATCATTTTTTATACATCTTACCAAGTCTTTTATCTTCTTCTTTAAGGAAAATCAATGCATCTACTCTCTAATCTGTCATCGGACGCTTTATGTGGCCAAACCATCTGCGACTCTCCCTAATCTTATCTATCATTTGAGCTACTAACTTTTTCCAGAACATACTCATTTTGCATTCTATCTCTAGGGTAAAACCACTCATCCACTCAAAATCTCATAACACTTACTCTTATGTTTCTCTTTTATTGATTAACATTTTAAGTCATTCAGGTCTTACCACCATCTTATAAAATTTTCCTTAAGTTTAAATTGGAACTTTTCTATCACATAATAGGGATCTTCCTCCACTTCATCCAACTTGAATTCTTAATAATATCTCCATCTATTTCACCATCATTTTGAACAATAGAGCCTAAATATCTATTTGAGTTACCAAATAAAAAAAAATGTAAAATTAGTAAGGCTTAATTGGGTCATTGATATGTGATGCTTGTTTCTTTCTCTTGATTTGGGGAAGAATGAAAAGAGAGTAAGTTTATTTTATTTATCATGGGTTTAATCCTATGTTGATGTTGGCTTGAAATGGTAAAGTGAGGTTGTGATTCCCATGAGATTTTTCTCATTTGTATTTGGCCCTTCTCTACCATTTGAAAATGTCTAGGGAATGTATTAGCTAAATCATGTTATCATGCAAACAAATATTTTTGTTGAATTGAAAATTCAGATTTATATTCATTAAATGAAGTTAATTGTTTCGTCCCGTGCAAATCAAACACTACTTTCAAACAACTATTATGAGGCAGAGCATGATTTATATTGTTCTCCTTTCTATTGTATCTTTTATCTTACATTTATATGAAAATGTTGAGAATTGGAGACATAGGATATGCAAAATCTTCTTTGTGATTATCTCTTAGCAAAAGATGAAATATATGTATATCTCTTGAACTTTAATTGCTATGTTGTAGGATTTGAGAAAGGTATTTTCTCCTTTATATTCAAAGTGACAAGGATGGAATTGTGCTCACATGTGATCTAAAGTTTATGTTACAGCTTGCTATTTGAATATTTCAACTGCAAAATTCAGCTGAAATGGTGATAAAATTTTTAAATTTATGAAATTCTCATATTTGTAGAGTACAATATTGCTTTCTTTTTAGTGCAAAGAGCTAAAATTTAGCTATGGTCTACCATATGATTCTCATTTGATTTGTTGGATTTGAAAAAAGCAATGGTACTTTGATGTTTAATATCAAAAATAATGAAATGTGGCTTATGTCTATTGGGAATTCATATTATAGTTTGTTGTTCGGTGTATTTGAAAGGGCAAATTTGGAGTAAAAGGTGAATACAACCATGGTATGATAGCACAACTTCATTTATATCCTAAGTGTATCATTTCAATGCATATGTAAAGGTAAAATTGCAAAAAAATATTAAAGTTATTAAGTACTTCTGTTCCGGCGTGGCGAAAATCTATGTGATAAGTCTTTGTTGCGTTGTTCCGGCGTGGCGAAAATCTATGAAATAAGTACATTCGTGTTCCGATGTGACAATAAATCACATTACTTATAAGTCGCATTGCGTTGTTCCAACGCGTGGCAGGAAATCTGTTGAAATAAGTGCGTTCACATTGTTTGCCGTGGAAAAATTTGTTATAAGTATCACATTCACGTTGTTCCGTGGCGAGAAATATAATGATAAATCGCTCACGTTGTTCCGATGTGGCGAAAATCGTGATAAGTCTGTGCGTTGTTCCAACGTGGCAGGAAAATTATTTTATAATATAAGTACTTGCTCACGTTAGCGTGGTGGACAAATAATTTTCGGGTAGTCTCGACCCACCTTTCTTAGTGTGGTGGGAAGGCTGGTCTCCGGCGACCATATATCGAAGATGATGCGCTAAAGATTTTGATAAAAAAAAAGTGTAAATGTCTAATTTCTTAAGAAAGAAAGCATGTGTATGTTCATTCATGCTAGTTCAATTGTTATTCGAACCGTCATATCAAGTGAAAATTACAATATGTTCATTCATGCTTAGTTCAATTGTTATTTGAATCTTCATATCATGTGACAACTATCCATGTTTCATTTGCTTATCTTGCAACAATCTTTATATGCTTATGAATAGTTGAAAATGGAAAGAAAAGTATCTTATAGTTACATGACTTAAGTCTTATTTTGTTATCAAATATTCACTCATATGAAGTGATAATGAATAAATTTGTAACATCAAAGTTAGATATGACTTACCAAATGATGTGATATGAATTGAAAACAAGCCCAATTATTAGTAATCTCTTCCTTTGAAAGGTGGGTGAGCTCCCTGAAAAGCCTAGACTTGCAATATGTCTTGTGAGAAAAATGGGAGAAATGGGAGAAATGAGAGACTAAAGCTTTCATTTCATGAGTAATTAAGAGGAGAATGACAAAGGAAATAAAATCTTCCTTAAATTCATGCCCATTTTATGAGACATTAAGAAGGAATGGCAAAAGAAATAAAAATCTCCCTTTAAACCCATGCTCATTTGATCTGGGGCTTATTAAACATTCGAATGAATAAGATTCTGCATATGCTTATGATCAATCTTACATTTAAGCTTAATGTCTTGTGATTTGTACAAGTATTCAAAAGGAATTAAATTCAAGCATGAATCATGAACCATTCTTACATATGAGTTCATAGTTTTGGACTTCGTGCCAAATATTCAATAGAATGATCAATTGTACATATTCAAATGGTTAATGCATTCCATTCAATTTGAACGTCTTTAATATGCAAGTTAAATGAAAATCTCATGCTTATTTCATAGAGCAATGTTTTGCAAGAATCTCATACTTATTTCATAGAGCAATGTTTTACTTAATCGTTTGATTCATGTAAACATTTGAAAGAGTTAAGCTCATGTTAGAACAGATTCTCATTTGATTTACTAAAAGTGTTCGAAATAATCAAAATTATTTGCTTTAAAATATATGCATTTGAATTGTGACCAATGTTATGTACCTCCTTAGAACAGATATATGCTTGAATTATTACAAGTATTTGGGGAAGGTCAAATTCATACCTCATTGAACAGATGCTTTCATCTGATTAATAACAAACATTTAAAAGAGATCAAATGTGCACCTTTTATAGAACAAATATATACTTGATCTATGTTTGAAGGTATTGAAAAACCCATACTTGCAACTTGACATGTTTTTACTATGCCAAACACAAATACTTCAACTTAGACATTTCAATGTCTATACAATATTTTAAAAGAACATATACTCTATGTATGTTGAAATATTCGTTAGATCAAATACTTAGAAAAATAAGCAAGTCAAATGCAAACAAAAAGAGCAGATATACACTTCCCGGTTTGGTCTTAGGACCGGGACCGGGTTAATAAAACCTAAAAATCTAATGATGCTATTATAATATTTCAATTTAATACAATCTAAGAAGCTAATTCTGTTATAGAATGACAAAAGATAAATCTATCGGCATCATTATTAATGTATCTTTTCAAGTTCAAGTTCTCAAAAGGAAAGTTTCAAACCCGATCCTCTATGCCCAAGCTAGAGTTCACAAGGTTTGGAAGACTATAAATTTTGAAGCAATGAATCATCCCGGTTTGGTCTTAGGACCGGGTTCGGGTTAACAAAACCCAAAAAATGTCATATCAAAATCAAAATTTGCAATTTGACATCTACACTTCAACTTAAACATCTTAATGTCCATACAATATTTTAAAATAATAGATACTCGTATGTATGTTGAAGTGTTCACTAAGTCAGACATTTAAGAAAGTATGCAAGTCATATGCCAAAAAGAACGGATAACTACACATACCAATTTGGTCTTGGGGTGGTCGGTTAACAAAACCTAAAAATCAAATCAACATCTTGCAATTTGACACATATGTCATACTCAACTTACTTAGCAAACTAAATGTTCATACAAGATTTTAAAAGAACAGATACTCGTATGTATGTTGAAGTATTCGTTAGATCAAGTATCTAAAAAAATATGCAAGTTATGTGCAAAGTGAAAGAAAGATAACTACACTCCCCGGTTTGGTCTTAGGACCGGGTCCGGGTTAACAAAACCTAAAAAATCGATTATGATATTATAAGAATTTTCATTTAATAAAATATGAGAAGCTAATTTTGTCATAAAATGACAAATGATAAATCTATTAACACTTCTCAAGTTAAAACTCCTAAAAGAAAAGTCTCAAACCCGATCCTCTGCCTTATATGGTTGACAAGATTTAGAGACTACTAATGGGGTGAATTTTTTGCAGAAGCGAGAGTTGACAATTCTACTACATTCAAAAGATTATTATTATTATTATGGTTTAAATGATCAACGATCACATATTCAAATCTGAATCAATCATAAAATAATCAAAATTCAAATAAATAAAATAAAATATAAATTAAATTAAATTAATTATTTAAATTTAAACTTAAAATCATCCACCCCTCTACAACTGTTTGTCGAGGGTGACAATTTAAGAAGACTTTTGCTCACAAAGAGCCAATGTCAAATTAAATGCATAACTATTTTCATACTTAAATAATTTTAAACCCGTGGCGTGGCGTGTCTTCGTCGCGTGATTTTGTAATGATAATCAAATGGCACGATTCACGAACCCTCGAGCGGGTGGTTATGCGATATGACTAAATTAAGTTCTGTGCGGCCTTATGTTCAGACGGCTTTTCTTTGGTATGAAATATAGAATGTATTTTTGGTTGAGCAAAAGCCCTGTTATAAGGTTGACTTATATTTCTCTGACATAAAACACAGATCTATAAAGACACGAGGCGATGTAACTCATGTGGATCATTCAGTCAAGTTGGTCGACCTCCCATTAGCAGATTAGAGGCTGACGGCCGGAATGTGAAACCATAGGATCTATATTGAGCGCATCATCGTTCCCCTCAACAAATATTTTAAATTAAAATGATAAATTTCATAAATCCTAAACTCCACTCACTGCTATTATATACTCGTTATTTAACGATTCATCGACTAGCCTTAATCGAAAGTGCTCTCTCAGTATTGGGAGGGGTAATTAAATATAGAGCTTGCGCCTATAGGAAATCTAGAACCAGATCTAAAAGTCCTCAAATGAGAAATCTGTAGTGTCTTATCTACTATTCATCATTACAAATTTTCACCAATTAAATCACTCTTTTCAAAAGAGGTCGGTAAATTTTGATCCCGGACATAATAAAAATAAATTGAAATTGAAATTATAATAAATGCCTCATCAAATAGAGGAAACAAAACTGAATGAAAGAGGAGTCGATAGCTTTATTACAAGCAAGAATTGATTTAAATGACTTGCCAACGAACATAAACAAGGCCTTATACTAAACACTTACATCATGCTACTTGTCACAATAAATATATTGAAGTAATTCAAAATGAAACATGCATGAAATTTGTAGTGACTTGGGAGCTCTCTAATGTATATAAATGATACTTCACTGAATACTAAAAGTCAAACAAATTCCAATGAAATGATGAAAACAAAGAAACATCATTTTGGATGTATAAAAGAACTTAAAATGCCTCATGCCACTAAAACTACAACACATGCATGCAAGTGGAAAGAAGGTGTTGATATAAGCTTAAAATGAACATTCATACGCATTATGAAACAACTTTTTAGTTGAGTCAAGTGCTTTGAAGTACGTGCAAATATTGAAATGAAATTAATCTATTACATGTATTTTGAAGCAATACCAAATTCAAGTACTTTAAGATTCGTACAAGCCTTTAATAAAACTCTTACATGCATTACAAGATGATTTCATATTCAATGTCATTGCATTGAAATGTGCATAAAGGACTTAAATAATGTAATTTAGCATGTACTTTGGGTTAACTTTACACTCGAATTTAATGCCTCAAGATTTGTGCAAGTAACCTAAATTGAGACACTTATGTGTGTTATGAGACAAATTTAAATTCATACTTAATATTTTGAAAGCCATGTAAATTGCCTCAAAAGTATGCAAATTTCTTAAATTGCACAAAAATCAATGAGTCTGAGTGAACCCTCATGTGCCCCAACATATGTGCTGAGTTCTTAAACTTGATGCCTGGTTAGCATAAAATAAACTTACAAACGTCCGCATGTGCTTCAACCAATATATTAAATGCTCAATTATGTGGTATGAGAATATTGTGTAGACTATAATCAAAATTAATTTAAATTTAATCTTATCTCGAGCATCGTGCCAGTATTATCATTGATAGATATATTATCAATCATTTTCCTTCTCTTAAATGGTCTACTCCACCTATGTTGTGAAAGTCTTAAATCCCACTTAAGTGGTCCAATCCACCTCCCCATAAAAACTAGAGTAGACACGACTAATGAAAAAAATGAACGCTCATTCTTAAACTAAAAAATCCTATTTTACATTTGTATACTACCATCACATGCCTTAATTTACAAATTTTGTATTCAGAATAACATTAAACTTAAAGATATAATCACAAGTTCTAACCCTTAGGCCCGATTTTGTGTTGTTAGATTAATAAAATTGACAAAATCTACCCTAATAATAACTATATTGCATAAGAATATCAACAGGAGGGGTTATTATTATCAAAATATCCAAAATATTAATATTAAGTCATTCTAAATTCAAACTCCTAAAATACAAATCCTAGACTCAATTCTTAATTATTAAGTTAATAGAGTTGACAGTGTCAATTCCAATGATGGCCATGTTGAATACGAATATCAACCGAAGGAAATATCACAATTGAAATATCTTTAAATTCTAAGTCAAATAATCATAAAATTAGATTTCAATAAAATACAAAAGTTGTTAAATTCAAATCAAATTACATTTATCATCTAAAATTTTAAAGTAAAATCATCCCATCCATAACTATTTATCGAGAGTGATAATTTAAAAAAAATTCTAACTTACAAATAAGCCAATGTCAAATCAAGTATATTATTATGTTAACTATAAATAAATCTCATGCCAATAAGGACATGACCCGTGTCCTTTATCCACATGATTTTGCCCCTAAATGATACCATATAAATTACGGTTATGATCATAGTCCTTTACTGGGTGGTTTGGCCCCTCAATGACCCTATTAAATTATGGTCATGGTTGTAATTTATATGTTCCTCAATAGTTGTCCCTTCAACTACGAATTATAGGGTGGGTGCACTTGATAGCGAAAAGCTCCTTATTAGCTAAGGTAGACTTAAAATTATCTCCTAAAATAAATATTAGCCCAAGTATACAAGGTCCTCTTGCACAAAGCAACTCATAGTTGTTGATAAGGATTTTTAAGTCAAATTGGGATGACTACCACCTTTGACTAAATAAACCAGAGACCGCAATAGCTCGGAACAACTGAACCATGGGATTTTGATCGAGCGCATCATCATTTTCCCCACCATCCGCTTTATATTAATAAAAATAAATTTCATACATTTTTAAACTCTACTTGTTGCTACTATATGCTATATAATTAGCGACCTAATGACTAGCCTTAATCAAAAGTTATCTCTCATTGTTGAGAGAAATAATTATCTATAGGTGCTTATGTGAACAAGAAACTTGGAATAAAAAAATAAAATCCTCTCAAAATAAGGGTGAAATCTTAGGATAGCGTTTTTTCAACAATTTCATATGACTTCTAAAATTTTGACTGGACCTAAATCAAAACTCTCTTCATTTGAGAAACAGCGCATGTATTTTTGGAGCCCACAAAAATCTTGAGGTTCCATGATCCCAACCATTTCAGGAGAATGAATGAATGAGATGACAAATTTGGATGATCTCCTAATTTTCAATTCATGAAATAACTAGAGATGTTTCAGTCCTTGAGGGGAGCTTATACCAAGTCTAATTATAAAAAGTAGATAGCATCAGAATAACTAAGTCGTGTTTGGATTTATTTTGTTTCAATTTTATTTTTGTTTTGCTTTGTTTTGATTTTAACATGTTTAATCTATTTATTTTTTGTTTGCATTAAAAAAAAAAGATAACGTAAATGAAGATAAAAAAATGAAAATTATAATTAATGCATATGTAATTCTTATACAACAACAATAATTAAGACTATTTAACTGATTAATAATTAATCAGTCTAAATTTAAAACCTTTAAAACTGAACAATATTAATAAAATCACGAAAAGGTTACCTTGAGATCTTTCTTCATGGCCTTGCTTACTGCGTTTAGTGCAAAACCTGAAGAACCAGACGTAAGGTACGGTCTTCTATAAACCATTGCATCTTCCTCCTTCATCATGTATGGCCCACAGCTGGTCAGAGCTTTATCACTGGCCCTAAGAGGATCCTAAATTGGGAAAGAAATATACAACATTCAGTAGCCCAGTATACTCATAATGTTCTCTTCAATAAAAGGTTTGATCAAATATATTTCATAAGTCAGATCGAACCTGAGAAAATATCTCACCCAGCAAAAAGGTGCTGAACATTGAGAGGTTTGGTGGCAACTTCGCATGCTCTTCTGTTATCTTTTGCATGAGTGAAATCGCGTTTTTAAAATGATAGCTTCTGGAAAATTTAAAAACTGACGATTCTAGAAATAACTTCAGATTTTCAACGTAAGAACAAAAAAAATCTAGAAATCAAACAAGTTGATCAAGAAAATAAAAGGCTCAAATCTTTTGAATTGCTTACTGGTGGATTAACAAGTATAAGATTCCTGATCCTCTCTTGATGATAACTGGCGTATTTGACGACTACAGGAGAAAAATACCCCTGCAATGAAAACATGTTCATTCAATTTTTCATTGATGAATGGAAAAAGTTGACCATAAATGCCCCAAAGAGACAAAAATGTTTATAAATACCTGCACAACGAGAGAAAGATTATCTGCTTTCAGCTCATCAATAAGAGATTCCAAAGATGAAACATACTCTAAGATAAATCGAATTCAAAATGCTTATCAAAAGGATGCATATGTGTATTTTACAAGTAATAAACATATTTAATTCTTAAATCCTTACCATCCAGGGTATAATCGAAGCCATATTTTGGTTGAGGTTTATCAGAAAATCCAAAACCTGGAAATAGAAAGAATTTTCTTCCATAAGTAGGTAAAATTAACATTCTTTATGCAGAACATCGAATACTTCAATAACCCTAATATAATAAAACTTTTGAAGCTGATGCCAACAAGGTAAAATAACTTAAGTCAATCTTCCCTTAATTCTAATTAATAAGTATATTTACAGTTATTTCCGTTAAGGTGGCATAAGAACTATTAAATACTTTCCCTTCCAACATCCTCCGGAGTTCACCTGAGGCTTATGGATATCTCAATTATGCACTTGGAACATTGTCATTGGCATTGGTGTTTCTGAAGATATTTACATGCTAATAATGCCATTTTCCATATCAGTACAAAAAGAAGCCAGCTTCCTAAGGTGAGAAAAATGCATTAATGGACATAGCAATTTCTTAAACAAATAAATCCAAAATAATCATACATAAAACATCTAATGATTAAAGCTTTTACCATTTTACCATTTGATTTTCCATCAATAAAAGAGTGTAAGGAACATTTTCCTAACAATTTAAATGAATGGACAACTGTACCGAGCCAATCAAAAGCAATGGCGTGATATTCTTCAGAGAGAACAGGAAGAGCTTTGCGAAATGAATATGCCTGTTAGCAAAAAACATGTAAGAAAAAAAAAATCAGCTAAAATAATTTATTGGTTCCATCATCTCAGATGAGTGAATCAACTTAAAAGGGATAACTTAAGCTCCTTCAAGAACAGCTGCATAAAAATGATCATATTAGTCTTTATCCCAAACGTTTGGGCCAGCTTTCTGAAAATTTCTTCTCAATTTATGTATTATTCAATGCATTATGCACGTTAAACTACTAAACAAGTAGATGATAAACAAAAACAACCAATAGGGATATATGCATACTGAACCAAAGTCGGATGTCACGATATTAGATATGAAGTATGTATGTCCTCATAGATAGATGTAATCTCAGAAGACAGTTTAACTGTACGGCTAAGATCTCAATAAACCTTATTATTGGCTTAATAATGAGATGTTTTCTTGTATGTAAGGTTAACTTTCTAATCACCATCACCATTAACCTTAATTAAACTTTCTGTGCTCAATTTTATGAATCTTTGTTCTCCACTCATTTCTAAGTGTAACATGCAATATTAATTTTAGATTACATGTTATTATTCACAACTTTATTCATATTAATTTTTGTCAGTCCCTTTGCTTCATATGCCTTTCATTAATTCTATTAATTTTGCATTATATTTATTGAGATATCTTCTATCTTCTTAGTACATAACCAAACCATTTAAGTCTATTTTCTAAAACTTTATTCTATAATAGGTGTTACTCCTCACCCTCTTTAATGCAATCATTCCACTCTGTCCTACTTTTATCACATTTCTCACAGTTACCAATTTCATTTCTTCCAACAAATTCAAACAACAAAGTTGGAGTTAACATCATATAATGCAATTTGCCTTTTGATCTCATAAGAAAGGTCGATCTTTTCGTCAAGACACCACATATAAACTAGAATTTTCAAAGAACCACAAGGGAGAGCTTTCTCAGCACACAAGGCCATTGTAAGAAAAGGACCATAAATAGAATGTTAGCTAATAAGAAAAGGATGATTCCAGTCAGACCTCTCAGAACAAGCTAAAGAAGCAAAATAGCAAAGGAATCAAAGTCTCCTCTTTCCTGAGTAGGACGATATCCTTCTTACTGCCATCATCTTCTTCTCACAATGCTTTGAATCAGTTGCATTGACCAATATACCCCTTCTTTTATCCTGATGTTCCAATTTTGGATGACATCTTCAAACTTTAAACATGTAACTTGATCAAAATCACTAGATATCCCTTTTATTTTTTTTCATCAACATCAACAACAAGCCTCTATCTCACTATGCAGGGTTGGCTACATGAATCCTTCTTCTCCATTGTGTCCTATTACATGTCAAATTCTCATTTAATTCTAATAAACTAAAGCCATTTTTTATATATCTTAACCAAGTCTTTGTAGGCCTACCTCTACCTTTCTTAACATAAGGCAAATCTAGTACATATACTCTCCTAACCGGGTCATCAGATGACCGACGCTTTATGTGGTCAAACCATCTAAAATAATTCTCTCAAATCTTATCTGTCACAGGAGCTACTCCAACCTTCTCCTGAATATACTCATTTCACATTTTATTTTTTTTGCATCTATTAATTTATAAATTCTCATTTTTCCTACTTAAACTCTTATCATCAAAATACTGTAACATTGCTTTTTGTATCATCTTCGTTATAATTCATCTAGCTTATACTTATTATATGCTGCAATAAAATTTACTCCTTCATTGCTTAAGAATAGGAAATTACCATGTTTATAACCTCTTCACCAATAAATTAACTTAAAAGCAATCATCCAATCAGTAATCATATTCACCTCAAAATTTTATCTATATACCTACACGACACTTTTGATTCCCTTTCAATTGTTAACCTTCTAACATAAAATATTTTAAAGCATTCCCCGCAAGTATTTTCCCTATCCTTCTCATTAGAGCACTAAGTTACATGTAATAAATCTCTGACATTTCCAACTTTTCACCACAATTGGCTCAAGGTTGACTCTAAATTAATTAATTGAGCTATAAATTTATCATAACCAGAAATAAAGGATCCAATAAGGGTCCACTAGACATGATGATACGAAATACTAAAATATCACCAATTACAACCACAAGAGTGTTGATATTTCTGAACTTACAATTTATCTAGCAACACCCCAGAAATTCATACAATTGAATATCGTTAATATAGGCTACATAATAGAATCACATGCATGCAACAGAAAAGCATAAAATACAACCAAGGAAGTGAATTATTACAAATTCCAAAAGCTCCATACCTGAGATGGGAAACCATGAATCAACATGACCGAAGGTTTAGAAGAGTCTCCAGCTTCAACATAAAACCATCTAATAGGATACAGAAAAGTTAAATAACATGTTGTAGCTCAAGATTCCAGAAATTAAAACACAACGAAGGCCTGTCTTAAAAATACCAGAATTCCATGAATGTAGGTTTCATGAGTGCAATTCTAAGTTGTTAGACCCATAACAACAGAGCACAGGATTCACCTGAAAACATCATCAGTGATTTGTGAACCGCCACCCATTGCAAGACCAAATATTGGATCTTTTGCTTTCCCTTTGCTACTATTTGCAGGATGAGCATTAACCTGCAGTATTGAACTATATTAACGTTGAATCAAGGCTTCATAAGAAAATACAATCTTAACATACTTTCTCTGATGAGCACACAGGATAATGAAGACAACAACAAATATGTATTAAGAAACACCACATAATAATATAAAGCATTAACTTGACCGCTGTTATCATTTCTATGCAGCCCGTCAGTCTTCCAATATACTGAACACAACTCCCTGACTATTAATGCAAAGAAACTGGCAATGCTTCTCTTAAAACACAGAGGTAATAATAATAAATGAATACAAAACAACATCTTAATCAGGTCAGCAAAGCGGATAATTGATTGTGAATAAAAGTTGATGGTTTTCCCAGATTTTTTTACCACATCCCATTCAAATTAATGCAACTTCTTAAAGAGAAAAGAAAAAATATCCCTTTGCCCACCAAAAAAAAAAAAAAACACGCTGAACTATTGAAATCTACAAGAACATATGAATCCAAAATTTTTTGGATCAATTGATAATTCCTTGTTTTCACAAGCCGATGATCTTGCATGAAGAACACAAATACATTAATATAAGCATTCATGAGTCATTACATCTTGTTGAATTACATGAGATAAATAAAATAAAAACACAATATTGACAATATTTTCCAACTGACATCATTCATTTCTGCAGTTTTACTGCAGGACCTCGACAAATAATTACATGCACAAGTTTCAACCATCAATTTAAAGATATGTTTAGTAATACTATGGTGTTGTTGTCTCATATTATTTAGGACCTATTTGGGATCATGTGACCATGCCCACAAGACAAGGTGACAAGTACTAAACACTGAGGTTGATCATCTACATACAATAATAGAGTTGAGAAAGTCTATAACACAACAAGTCTCTAAATGAATTATAATGCTCATGACACAATAATCTACTCTTGAAAAATAAAAACACATTCTTTAATCCCCGATGATGGGTTAAGTTATCATAATATCATAACTAGAAGGGCATCCTATCATTAAAACCCTCTCAAACTCCAAGGGAAATACATTTTAGACATTATTCTAGATGATGAATGTAAATCAAGTAAATTATAACTGGAGTAACACCATTCAAATAGAGGATCACATTGCAAATATATATATATATATATCAAGATTTAAAAAGATAAAATTGGCAAGTGAAGTATTTTGCTTTGGTTAAGTGAGGCATAAGTAAGTCTGAAAACAAAGCGAGATGTAAGCTTCAAAATTAAAAACTTGAAAAGTTCATTAAATTAAAAATAATTCATAAATATGGAAACCATCAATATATTTATTTAATTAACCATCATGAAGATATAAATCACATTATATTTAAATGTTAATATAAAATAAAATTTTAACATGTGATTTAAGGTAAGCAATCAAAATTTAATTCCACAACATCCTCATCCTAACTTTCATCATCTTTAGATGAGTCATCATATATAATAATTCTATCATCAATTAATTCTATTTTATCAACAACTTTCAAATTTTCCTTGATCACTTCATTTTTTTTCTTAATCCTTATAGAGTTACTATTGGATTTATTATAATTAATAAAATAATAGATTAATACCTTAACTAAGTAACCCATTATATTTAAAATATTTTTTGAATTTTTTAGGGCATTATTTTAGGTACATTAAATATAAGTATAATATGATAATATAATATAAATTTTTATACATAATTTCATTTAGGCACCGCTTTAAATGTTTTGAGGCATAAAGCCTAGGAGCATACCCATCAATCAAAAAAGACGTAACCCTCATTGATGATAATCAGGCTTAAGTCTCAAGGTGCTTTTTGTGAGCCTTAATTATAGACGTGTGCCTCGAGCACCTTCTTAAATAAGGAGATATATATATATATAACAATCACCACGCATCATCCGCACTCAATAAAACTTAAAGCCCTTTGTTAGCTAATAGACTTAAAATTGGCTTTTTCGATAGACTTTGCCCACTAAGTATACAAGACTCTTTCGAACAATACAACCCAAGGTTATTAATAATGACCCTTTAATCAAATTGAGTTTATTAATTTCACTAACTAAATAGGCCAAGGTCCATAACAACTTGAGATAATGAAATCATATGACTTTAATCGAGTTAGTTGATATCCTTCCACTATATGCTCTAAGTTAATAATTATATATCTTCTTGCAAAATAAATTATTGTTACAAATAAACTAACATAGAGTATATTATTAGCCTTAAACAAAAAGTTATTTTCTCGTGAACAAGAGAGATGATTAACTATATGGCTTGCACTTATTGGAAACATAAAACTAATTCATTTAGTCCTCATTATAAGGGGAAATCTTTGGATAGTATTTTTTATCTAATATTCAATCTACCTTCTAAAAATTGCACTAAGAATCACTTGACTTAAATAAATTCGAGCAATAATTTCCAAAGCACATAATCATGTAATCTGCCTTGCCCACACTTATGATGGCAATCTCGTGGTCTCACATTTACACAAGTCACAAATATTCTTCACTAATAACTCAATAACACTCAAGTCTCCCAATCCAACAATTAGCATCCACCTACTACAACCTTCCCACTTCACCAACACAAAGAATAACTATTGCCTTTTATAATGGACTCACAAATCTTCAACAGGGAAAGCACTGCTAGCTTTAAATCTTATCATTCATTGTCAACCTTCACAACCACCAACATATAAAGAAAGTTCTACTTGCAAGGAAATTGTATCATTCTGATGTAAAAATCACTATGATAAAGTATAACTTTACAATTATCGAAAAATGAATAACTTCGCATGAATAACTCAGCAGTTGATCTCCACTAAATATTATCCTAGACATTTTAATGCAACTTACCTCACCTAAACAGAATTAAATGTGAGTGAATAAAGTGATCCACCAAATATTATTAAGCCACTATTATTTTATCTTAAACTAAGTTACTTTATGTCTACTTAAAAGCATTGAAATTGATTTTTGTAATGGAAGAAATTTAATTATCTTGCATAAATATCTGCTAATAATTATAAACCAATTTGCATACCATGATTTCATCATTTCTCTTAAAAAGCACTTCGGCTTGTAACTATCATTTTCAACCTTTCAATGGTCATGGTCAAGCACCCAACAAATAAAGATCCCTATATGACATCAATCAAGAAAATTAGTAACCTCTACCTCTACACCTAGATAAACGAAGGACAATAATAATTTTAAAGGTGTAAGGTAACTTACTTACAAAAGGTTATGTAAATTTTTTTATAAATTCATGAAAAACACATGAAACAAGTCAATGCAATAGGGTTTGACATTGTAATTTGAATTAGTGAGAAAATTATCTCCACATCTCAACAAGTTCCTTCTTATATGCTACACACAAATCTAGCGATGAATTAGTATCAAAATTAATCAAAATAAGTAGTTCTTCCTATTAACTCCTTTTGAACACTTGAAGGAAAATCCTTCAACATGGTCCAAAAGACCATGCATCATATGGAATTCGAGACAACATGGAATGTTATCATCATCTTGAATGGCACAATATGACTTGCAAGGTTAATGATTTTGCACTAGTTCACCAGTTCATCAAAAAATTTTGAAGTGAAAACTAGAAAAGCTTCTACTTATGCCACCATCACCTGCATGAGCATGCAACCTATTTGTATATCACCTACTTGAAATGTACCTTTATCTAATGCATATGCTCCACTATTGCATCCTTAACTCTCAAATGCACCTAAAGGAATGGTGATTCTTAAATGAAGCATGTCCTTCATTGTGATCCATTACGATGTTTTTTTCTCTTAATACCCATAATCTATGCTCACATGTTAATAAGTTGAAGCTTGATATGGCTCATAAAGTCACATCCATAAGATTACTCAATACCTAAATAAGTAAGAAGAGAGTCAGAAAAGAACAAGGGATAAACAATTAAGTGGTAAATATTAAAAGTTCCCATGAGTAGCGAGAGTCAACTAGTGCAACACAAAGTAAATAGAAAAGATAAAGTAAAAAGAGTGCTTAGTGGAAAAAAACTAATTGGGCATTCACTCTTTCCCTCTAAATACAATGGAAAAGGTCCTTTTAACACTGGTTGTGGAGCTATGTTCTATTTTAAGACTTAAGATTTTCAAGTCTAGCAGATTACTTATTTCTCACTTCAAAAATGATCATGTACTGATCATAACCTCCTATAGAGATGTCAATAAATGATTTGACATAAATCCAACTCGAAAAATACATATTCAAGGTTAACACAAATAGTTTCTAGATCAAGTTCAAGTCTAAAATGTATACCCATCTAATTTTTGAGGATTTAATTCAACCTAAAATTAACTTGAAAATAACTCAATACTTACCTATATTTGTAGGTCACAAAGCAAATATAAACTCTCAACTTATCAACCTTGCTCTCGCCCTAGCATCATAGCTACTAAAAGGGTTTTCTCTCTTAGTCACGACGTCCATGCCTTCAATGCTCAATTTGAACACCACTGCTCTACATAGTAGGCACAACCATAATGACACCAACAAGCAAATCTCCTAGACTCTTTCAATCGTCCTCCCCAACTATTCCAATCTTCTCCTCGAGTCATCACCATCTTACAAATACTCTTTTCCCCTCCACTCCATGGCCGGCAACTCTCCTTCGCCTCACTCACTTCCACATATATAGTGCATGCTGACCTATTTAATTTTCAGGAAATGTTCATGTTGCCCAAAAAAATTGTATGAACCATACAATAAATGAGCCTCACATGTCGGTTTGTGCAAATCCAATTAACAATGAGTTGGATTTAAGTCAGGCATTCTAACCCGTATAACAAACAAGTCAATATTGAGTTAAGCAATTTCAAGTCGCAATTTTAGGTCAAACCCAAACATGTCATGATAACCAAATTAACACTCCTACCTAGATGAGTTATAAGGCATTCTTTTAGTTGAATGAATGCTTTGCGGTTGTCACATGATAGGTGGTAGGCTATTGGAGTTGGTGGGGGCTTGCCTCAAATCAGGCCTACATCAACATTGATAAGGACGGTCTTTCAGCTTGATCATCGTGAAAGGGTACCAAATCATGTTTTCTTATTGATGTCTCAACAAAAAGTTCCCCATCCCTCGATAATGCATAAAATACTATAGCCAGTTCTTCCCAAAGAGTAAAATATTCATCTAAAGAAAAACCAAAAGGTTTCAATTCATTCTAATTATGAAGCATTGAGTCTTTGGAAATGAGAGAGATAATGTACCATCTTCCCCTGAGCAAACCACTCATCAAATCGGCTTGATTCTTCTGCGTACTTGCCTGCTCCATACCCATTTCTCAAGCCGTTAAAAATATAAAAAACATACCAGTCAAAGAAACATTAAAACAGACAAAATTTACACCTCCACCAAAAGAGAATCCATCTCCAATCGACACTGGCGCATCTACCAAATAATCCTGCAGAAACTTTCCAATGTAGGCATTAATGAAACAATTCCACCCCGCAAAAGAATAAGCCCGCAATCGACAGGAATTATATAAAAAAAAAAAAAATTCTACCTCCTCGTCACTGAGGTTGATCTGCATCTGATCCCCGAGCACTCCTGCATGATCCGGGGACATGAAGGACGCCGTGTCTGGAAAAAAGCAGAGGCAACGTTGAGCGCTGCCACGGCCATGGTTAGGGTAAGAGTTAGGCTGAAGCCTACCTGTTAATGAAGGAAGGAAACGCTCTTAATGAGGATATGAAGCAGATAGGATTTCTCTGGCCGTGGCTTCTCCGCGCTGCCATAGTTCTTGGCACGAAGGCACTAATCTGCTCCAAGTCGAATTCTCAATTTAAATGCTCTTAAGGAAATGCGTATATATATAATGTATATATATATATATATATATATATATATATTATATATATATATATTCAATAAATATATTAATTGGTAAATTCGCATATCCACTATCCAATTTAAATACATTTTTACGATTATGTGTTTACATAATCAAATTACTGAAAATTTTATAGAAAAAAAAAATATGAGTTAAATTTTATTATGAATTTTAATATTTGAATGTATGTATTTATAAATAAAATTTGACTTTATATACTTCATATTTTGTATAATTGGAAGAGCATAACTTCTATTTATTTTTCTATAAAACTATGTTTTAAAGATCATTTTGAACCAAAGTTTGTACTATTTATTTGAAGTTTGAATCAAATAAAAATAGTATGCATGAAGTTCAAAAGGGTTTAAATTTTATACTAATGGGTTCAAATAATGTTGGAATATTATCGAATAGATTTCAAATAGGATTTGCCTTTCATATAACATAATATAATCTAATAGATTTGCAAATACATATGAATTTGATAGTTGATTTGTAAAAAATCCAATAACATTATGATTACTCATCATAAAAGCTTGCACTTATTATGTCATAATGAATATCACAATAAAATTCAAAATTAATAATTACATGTGGAACATCACTCAGCTTCAAGGATTTACAGAAGAGTTTAATTTTATAAACACTTTGATAAAAATGTGTTAAAAATTAATCATAACATCATATCCAAAAAAAATAAGTTGATTTCGAGTGATGTACACCAGCCGAAATCATTGAAAATCAATATAATTTGATGATAATTGATGTTTAGAAAACAACAATGTTACAAAAAGGCACATTCTTACCTAATGACAATACTATTGGAGCTTTGAGGCATATAATATAGAAATGTTTGATAAACACACAATCACACTGAAAAAAAAAAATACTATTTTTAATAAAGTTAAGAAGAATTATATAAGCATTTGAATAAGTCTTATAACTTTGAGAGAAAATATTTTAATACAAAATATATTTTAAAGTATATCTTCTCAAAAGATAAAATAATAAATATGCACATACGAAGTCAAAATTCTCTCCCCGCTCTTATTATTCAGGTTCCTTGCACATCAACAAACTAGCAGCGTTATAAACTCCCAATTAAGACTTCATTTGGCTAAATTTTTTGGAAAAATGTTTATGAAGAAACTATCATTCTGTATATCTTGATTGAAAAATTTAAATTCACTATTTAAATAAAAATTATTTTTTATAATTTAAATTGATTTGAATTTAATTTAAAATATAAAATGACATAAATCTCATTTTAGAAAAAAACAAAATATCTACAATAAGTAGAAAAAAAAAAATTCGATATTTATGAAACAAAATTAAAAGGAGTTCTCATTTTAAATTTGAAATTTGGGTAAAACAAAATTTTCACTAAAACACAGGTTAAAAAAGCATCTTATTCAAACAACAAATAAATATTAATTTTCATAATTTTAAAATCAAAACACACTAAAAAAATTTAGCCAAACAAAGCCTAAATGAAATAGCAATATCTCGTTGTACCATATCTCGAGTGCTCATCAGTATATACTGAGCTTGCGGTTTTTTTTGTAAGGTAGGAGAACCACCAGGACTATAAATACTTATAAGGAAATAATTAAATATATATATATATCTAAATTCTTAATATCACATAAAAAATATCCCTATCATAAATTTTTAAAATAAAATACAACTTTTTATGCCTAATAAAAATATTACATTTAAAATTTAAGCATATGCATGTAAAAATTGTACAATATATATGCAAATCTTAAAAAAAAAAATTTGATAAAAATGAAGATATGGGACACCACCAAGACACTTCAAGAGCAACACATTTAAGGTTTATTTGAGAGGGTGGCAGCTATACCGAGAATTCTAAGAAAAAAAATAAAAAAAAACAAAATAAAAAACAAAATAAAAAACAAAAAAAAAATATAAAAAAATATAAAAATATAAAAAATATAAAAAAAGTAAAAATAAAAAAAATAAAATATAAAAATAAAATAATAAAATAAAAAACAAAAAAAAAATAAAAAAAAAAAAAAAAAAATTAAAAAAATTTTAGAAAAAAAGAAATAATATACAGAATATTTTAATCTAGTGATTGAGAACTTTAAACTTTAAGAAATCTTAGATTAAATCCATATATATTATCAGTAATTTAAGATTAAATTCGATCAAATATCTCCATCAAAAAAAAAAGATAATTCTTTAAAACTGTTTCAAGCATCAAGATATTTTTTTCTTGGAAAAAATAATAATTTCTTATAAATATTACTACAAAAATTTTAATGTAAAAAGCACATTTTAAAATAAAAAAACAAAAAAATAAAAAAAAAATAAAAAACAAAAAAAAAAATATAAAAAAAATAAAAAAATAAAAAAAAGTAAAAATAAATAAATAATAAATAATAAAATTGAGAACAAAATAAAACAAAATAAAAAAAACAAAAAAATTAAAAAAAAATTCTTAGAAAAAAAAAGAAATAATATGCAGAATATTTTAAATGATTGAGGCTTTTGACTAACAAGAAATCTTAGATTTAAATCTTTACGTATATTATACATTATAAATTCTGATTAAATTCGATCAAATATCTCTGCCAAAAAAAAAAAAAATCTTTAAAACTGTTTCAAGCATCAAAGACATTTTTTTCTTGGAAAAAATAATAATTTCTTATAAATATTACTACAAAAATTATAATGTAAAAAGCTCATTTTAAACATGAAAAAAAAAAAAATAAAAAAAACTCAGAGACAAACCAAGTGCGTCCCAAAAAACCTATCCCGAATGCAGGCAGCCTCAATGACCATCTTGAGAAACTGTGAAGGTAAAAAGCCTACATATGCACAGCTACATCAGCAAAAAGGTATTTTTATGAGATCGAATATTAAAACTAAGACAGGGAAAAGAAAAACAGTCATTTATATGGGAGGAAGATTCTGTGGAAATTCTTCTTTGTGAGCTTCTTCCTGCAGGTGGGACACTTCTTCTGCTTCTCAATGGCCCTCACAATGCACCTCGTGCAAAATACATGGCCGCACGTTGTTGATGCAGGTTCCTTCGGCGGGGACATGCAGACAGGACACATGAGAGCAGACGCTTCAGCCGCCCCCGTCGCCACCGATGCCGATGCAGATGCAGATGCTGATGCCGATGCCGATGCCGATGGCTTCTGTTCTGCCATGGGAATAGGCTGCCTTGCATCATCACTTGGCTATAAATAAGAGAGAATCAAAACTGATCTCAGTTGAATCTTCAGATCAAAGTAATTAGAGAGATTCAAAACAACAGATATGCAATAAGTAGCACAGAATGTTAAAAGAAAGGATAAAATCAAGTCATTTAAGAAAGATTTGTATACATATCGCATAATTCTTATGTATTTGCATCATATGTAATATCTGAACTTCAATTTTTACATATATAATACATCAATGTTCAATATCATGTCAAAAAATATTATCACTTCACTTTTTTAAAGTGAAATGCACCTATTTTAAGTATAAAGAAGAAGTATTATATAAATAAATATCTAATTTTAAGTGTTAGATATTAAAAATATTGATATGTATGTAAATCTTCTTTAATTTAAATTCTGTGTTGAAATAGGTTGCAATGTTTGGGACAGATATATGCTATGTAGAGATGACTGCTTCATTCTATCTGGTTTCTTAGCTTCATCAAAACACGGTTTCTGAAAGTAATTAGGTGACCAGAGAAAGCTTCTACAACATGGATATGCGAGCATTAGACCTTTTTATAGAAAGATTACATATTGCTTTACACCTTATTGAAAAATTCAAATTTACTGTTAAGTTGTGGACCTCTCTTTACAATCAAATTATAGTAAAATATGTAGAATCAACAACAGCATGCAGCCATCAAAAGGATAAAACTGAATAAAATTCAATTGTGTTCTGTGAGTTGATTTTTTTTCCCCTGTTTTTATGATCTTTTTCACTTTTGGTAATTGAATTAGCTAAATCCATCATGAGCAAAATAAAATATAATACACCATAGTTTCTCAACAAACATCTATAATTTAAATTTTTTTATTATGATTTAAATTTAAATGTTAAAATCATATAAAATTCCATAACAGAAATAAATTTTCGCCATGGTTAAGTTTGTTTTACAAGGGAAATTACATTATTTATGCTCTATCTGGCAGATCTTATACCATTCTAAATTTTAACTACTAAATCTTTCACACAAATCTGGTAATAAAAATCTAGTTTTGACTTCGGAATCAGTTATACGAAGGACGTTTACCTATTTTCTAAAATTTAATGTCAGCTTCCATAGTACCTTCCGTTAAAAGAAAGGTTAACGAGCTTCAACAAGCTATAGCCTTCTTAGGCTCTGTTTGCCTTTATAAGGCACAAATACTTGGTCCATGTCCTTATGACTAGAGTTAGTTTCCACGATGCTCTTAACATGCCTTAGAACTAGGATTGCAAAAATGGCGAGTTTGAACGATATACAGCCTTCTTAGTCTTCATCATTGCCTATAAAGCGGGAATATTCAATCAATGACACATACCTTCAGATAAAATGGGAATTTCAAATATGATTCAAGGGACTAAGAAAGGCAGGCATACTGGGAACTTCAAAGATGAACCAAATTTGATATTATTGGTTGCATTGGCAAAATGGATGGAGAAACTAAAAGATGAATAATAAAGCATTTACCATTTTAGTAGAAAAAAAATTATTATAGATGGAGAAGATTTTTGCAAGAATATAATTAATGAAAAAATATTACCAAAGAAAGGATCTTCACTTAATTTTTATTGATTTTGAAAATGTATATCATTGAATAACATGAGTATTGATTTGATTGATGCTGAAATAGCATGAATTAAAGCAATGTTAAAGATAGCAATGATATGAATGATAAAGGAGTGACTAGTTTTATAAGTATTTTGAAGTGAGCAAAAGCCTTCCGATCAAAGAAAAATTATATCAAAAATCAACATTTAGTTCACATTGACTATTAAAAAGTTAAAAAAAAAGATAATTTGCTTCAATGTTATTTGCAGATGATATAGCTTTCATAAGTAAAACCTCTTTTAAAGTAGATAAAATTCAACTCAAAGATAAAAAAATTATGAAGGAATTTAGGATTAAGAGAATAAGACTGCATACATGACAAAAAAAATTTTGTGGATGAGAAGAAGATGATCATTAATATTCTAAGCATATTGAAGATGATAATCAAGAAATTTCATATTCAAAACTACAAACTCTCCATTTTAAGAATGAAAATACGATTACAAATTCGCATGCCCGATCCTTTACAAGTAAATAAGTAGAGTTGATAAGTTTTATATCTTAATAATCAACAAGAATATCAACTGAAGGATTTATTATTACCAAAGTATATAAAATATAAATATTAAATTATTTTAAATTCAAAATATAAACTACATAAATGATTCTCTGTAAGTAAACAAGTAGAATTGATAAGGCTTACACTCTGATGATGGTCGTGTTGAACAAGCATCTCAACCGGAAGAGATATTACAATTAAAAATGTGCTCAAAATTTTACATCAAGTCGATCTAAATCAAATCTTAATAAAAAGAAAATTTTTATTAGTTATAAATTCAAAATATTCAGATAAAAAATTATCATCTAAAACTTAAAACTAAAATCTATGTAAAATATCTTAAAATTGTCTACTTACAAAAAACACCAACTCAGGTCTACAAGAACCCCTTGGATGAATCAACCCATGGCCTGCCGATAATGATCCTTCATGCAGGTTAGGTCGACACTTCCTTTGACTATGTAGATGATGGACCAAGATAGCTCGGAATGACAAAACCATGAGATCTTGATCGAACGTGTCATTATTTCTTAAACCATCCGCTTTAAGTTAAAAGAAGATGACTTTTATAAATTTTAGACTCTATTTTCTACTATTATACTCTAAGCAATTAGAGACTTAACAACTAACTTTAATTGAAAGTTCTTTATCATCCTTTAGAAGGGTAAATAACTATATGTGTTTGCACCTATAAGAAATTAGGAACTAGATCTAAAGTTCTCATAAAATGAAGGCAAAATCTCTAGGTTATGTCTTATCTATAAAATTCAACTGTATTCTAAATATTTGACTTAACAATTAATCAAAACTTTTCTCATCGAGAGGCTGTGCGTGAATTTTCAGAACCCGCAACTTGTTATTAAACCAAATGAGCCACATATCAAGCCTATTAATAACCAATATAATCAAGCAATTTTTAGTTTTAAATAAGCCTTCATCAAGCCTAATAATAAGTAGCTTGTGTTCATGAATAAACTAAATTTAATGTAAATAACAAAAAATAAGACTTGCAAGAAAACACATAGTAAATAAATTTATAATTGAATCTTAAATGAATATTCTTGATTTAATTGAGCTTCTTGATGAGTTTGTTCATGAGTTTTAAATGCTATTGTTCATACATAAACAAACCAAACAAAAAGTTATTCAAGCCTTGTTCATTTATTAATGAGTATTTATAAAAATAATTAAGCTTATTTAATTAGTTAATTAAATGATCATGTATGAACTCTAACTGTTTTAATGCACAAATAACTTGTCGAGCCTATTAGTTTATATGTTGCCTTACATCAAATTAAGATACCTTGCAGATCAAATCAAATTTCAAAAATGGTTATTTCAACCTGATTTTAACTCAAGAACTCTTTGGCTCTAATTTTTAAGTTGCATTTCAAGTGCATATGAGTCACCTGTGATCCCAAAAATTTTGAATTATGGGTGACAATGATATGTAACAATAAAGAAAGAGAGCATATAAAGGCAGCAATATTGATGGTCAAGTCAGCAAGATGAAAAAAAATCCCTCCCAAAAGAATCCCAGTTTGACAACCTAATGTAAGAACTAAGGAAAAATTAAATAAAAGTAACAAAAATGGTGCTGTAAAAATTGTGTAAGTTGCTTTGAGCACTAAGAATTAGCATGCTTATCAACTTCGATAAATGTATAAATCCAAAAAAAAACCTATTAACTTTAACATAATTGGTAAAATGGTGAACTAAATTCACCACATTCAATTGACTTTTCTATGCATTATTTGCCAAAAATGCAAATCTCTATGCATGATATTTCTGAAGATTCACATATGTTTCTCAATAGTCTCTATGATCCAAGAATAATAGTTTGTCTCATCTAATTTTTTACAATTATACAATAGTCCAAATTACACGCATTAACCCTAGTCACTCCATCAAATTCTCCTTAATCCTCAATCCACAACTGTACTGCTAGAAACACTCGATCACCTTACCATTAACACCTATTGTTAGATTTGATGCATTTAGCACGAATTACTATCAATGTTACCTTATGCAAATTTATGGAATGTGATGATCGTAAGGATCTTGAAATGATGAAAGACATTGGTATGATGTACTATCTCGAAAGATAGAGACGTTACTCTTCAATGAACATAATCACTTAATAAGAACTCTTAAGGCATGATGAGTCTTCGAATATACCAGAGATTTTTCCTCTGCTTTACATGGATGAATAAAGTAGGATTTATATTAAACCAAATTCAAAAGTTCCCTATGAGGGCAAGCTCTCATAGTTAATTACATCCTAAGAAATGTGAATTCCTTAGGAATACTCTCGACTAAAGTATGCAATTGTTGTCTCCAAAGATTTCAAAGTAAAGACTATCAAAGGATTGGTTATGTTAGAAAATCAAATGAGAAAGATCATGGAGAAGACTTATTTTTGGAAGCCAAGGGGAATAGGTAGGAAAACTCATGATACTAGGAAGCCTACTGAGCATTTCAATCTATCATATGATTAGGCTTTATAATTTGAAATTAAAAAAAATTAATTTTGTTGAAATTGATATTTTATTAAAAAGTTAAGACTTATAATCCAACAATATAAGGTTGTGGAAATACCCAAGAGGGATTAGTGGGTGTCTTATGGGTTCCAAATGCTCCAATGGGGGAGGTGAGGTGAATTCATCACCTCATGAGTTATGGCCAACCCAATTATCTCTTGGGTCAGGTTGGTTAATATCCTTGGAGCCCAGGTGGATCAATGGCAGGGTGTCAAGTGGCCAAGGAATAGAAATGACCACTTACATAAGTGATTTGTCTCATGTGACACCCTTGACCCAAGGGTAGAATGATCATTTGGCATTGAATTTGATTTGAGCAGATTTAAAATGAGTAAAAAGTGAGTTAGACTAAATTTCATGTCATTTGGAGTTCATTAGGTTCAATTTGACTTTGGGTCAAATTGGGTCAAAATAGGTCAAGTTGATCAATTGGTCAAATTGGGTCAAACCAAGGGTTGTGTCAAGTTCATATGACCATTTGGAGAGGATTGTATGCTTTAGTTTGATTTAATTTGGGTTTAGTCTAATTTGACCCTTTATGTCAATTTGAACTTAGTCTAATTTGATCATTTATGCCAATTTGGGTCAATTGGCTTCAATTGACCAAATTGGATTCAATTGTGGCATTGATCAAGTTTAACAATCAATTTGAAATGAACTTGAGCTATTGGTTGCATTCAATTTAGATTGAATTGTGATTTGACCCATTTTAGCATTTAGGTCAATTTGAGTCAAGTTGGGTCAAGAGGGTCAATTGGGTTAGGTTTGGCTCAATTGAATGTCAAGTCATGTTCAAATGTTGATTTTGGGTTGATTTGAATCATTGGTTTCAATGAATTTGTCTTAGGTTGCAATTTGGCTAGTTTGGGTTCATATGTGTTAAAGTTGGCTTAGTCAATGGGCTAGGTTGACTTGATTTGATTCAATTTATATCAATTGATTATTCTAGGGTGATCAATAATCATGTCATGAAATTTAGATTAGCTTAATTCACTTTAATTTGGATTGAATTGAATTTTTATTCAAATAGGTCAAATTGATCATTTTGGGTCAAGTGACTCAATTGGGTTTAGTTGGCTTGATTTTGGTTTGAATTGGGTTTGATTGAATTTATATAAGGATTTGGATTTGGATTTGGATTTGAAATTGAGTTTGATTGAAAATTAATTGAATTTGAATTGGATTTAAGAAGGTGCACATGGATTGAATTTAGGTTATAAGGTAGGAGGTTTTCTTAAGTCCCCAAGGCATGGCTTAATCCTATGATTAACTCTTATAAGTCACTAGTTAAATTAAGTGTTCACCGAATCACTATAAGTGTCTTATGACTAAGGAAGTCTTAGTATCTAGAAGACTCCTAAGTCTAAGATGAGGAGATTGAAAACTCACTCCAAAAGTGAGATCAAGAAAAGGATCCCTAATAGGTGTGGTGTAACTGATAAGACACACCGCACGTATTGACGTTGATCGAGACGATCAACAATGTCCAAAAGATTGCAAGCTAATGGAAACAATCTATACATAAACTCGAAAGATAGATAGAATCACGATCTTAGTGCAATGCAGCTCTCTTTATGCCGAGAGAGCATAAGAGAAAATCCATTAGAGGTGACACATGAACCTTCCATTAGGGAAGCAGATTCAAGCTATCCGCTGGGGGATAAGAGTTTAAGTTTGATTTTGAATATCATTTGTGGAAAGAAGATCTGCTGGGAATAATAATCTATAATCCGTCGGGGATCAAGATCGAATTAATTTTAATTTGTTTTATTTTAATTAATGGGGAGGCATATCCTCCAGGATATGGACTCGAATCCGCTAGGGATTGAATATATGAACTTTCCACTATGGAAGCGGTTGGGTTATCCGTTGGAGATGAGAATTTAATTTCAAATACAATTTGTTTGGGGGTGTATCCGCTGGGGATAAAAGTTTAATTAGATTTTCTTTGATTTAAACTCTATTAGGGAGGTTGGTTTAATTTTTATGACTCCACTAGAAATAATGGTTCTGGATTGAGGGCATATCAGCTGGGGATGTATACTCATTTAAATTTGTTTGATTTAGATTTAAGTTATACTAGAGAGGCTAATTTGATTTGCGCCTCGCTAGGGAGAAGTTTGGTTTGCTTGATATATTTGATTTGACTGGGGAGGTTGATTTTGAATTTAGTTTGTTATGGATCCTATCGGTGTGCGATGGACAACACTAAAAAGCATGGGGCATTGGCTTTAGATTCTGATCCAAATGGGTAGTCTACACGATAAGGTTATCGACTAAGGGTTGCACTTGTGTCACTATGTTAGGGAGAAAGTATAGCAGACATCTTCAAAGCAAGAGAAAAGGCTGGGGTGATCTGTTGGATCATGATAAATCGAACACTAGCGACTCTTGAGAGAGTGCCACTAGGGATCTTACATCAACTCAAGCAATCAAAATTAATTTTATTTTAATTTGATTTGATTTAACACAATTTAATTTGATTTGATTTGATTTGATGCGCTATATTGTGGACCCTATCAGTGTGCGATGGACCCACTGAGAAAGGGGCTATGTCGGTCTTGTCCTATATTAGATTTACAAGTCCAAAAAGATAGTTTACTAATCACTGGTAGGACTAACCAGGGTGTCTTTCGGTGTGATGGCTATCTTTAAGAAAAAAACAGATTTACATTTTCCAAAGTGGGGAACAACTGCTGGAGTGACATGTTGATGACATAACAAATCAAACTCGACCTAAGGCGACTACTAAGTGAATACTGGTGGGGACTTATGTCAGCTCAAGAAATCAAGATTAATTTCATTTTAATTTGATGGACAGCCGAGTGTGATGGATCCGCGAGAAGATATGTCGGTCTTGACTATCTCAAATTCTGAGATCCAAAAGGGTAGTCTCTGCAAGTAGGATATCCAACCTAAGGGTGCCTTTCGGTGAACGCGGTTGTCTTAGGAAGAAAGTGTAACACTTCTTCGGTAGGGACCTAGGGTGACCCGTTGATGTACAACAGATCGAACCCGACCTAGGGTTGTCTGTCGGTGTGCAGCGGTCGTGCTGGAAAGAATGTGTAGCAGACTTACATCTTCCAAAGCAAGACGACCACTGGGGTGACCTGTTGGTGGCACAACAAGTCGAACCCTACCTAAGGGAGACTACTGAGATAGTGCCGTTGAGACTTATCTCAACTTAAGAGTAGTCAGACAATTCCTATAAGGAGTTTTGCTGAGGCGCTAAAATAGGATGCTTGCTTGGAAAAGGTACCACTAGGGGCGTTAATTCCTAATCCACAAGCGAATATATATTTTGCTTGTTTGTTATCAGACAATAAAAGAGAAGCATAAGACTAAGTTAAGTGTTACAGAGATAAGGATGCTTAGGTGGATGAGTGGCTTTACTCTTAGAGATAGAATGCAAAATGAGTATATTCGGAAAAAAGTTGGAGTAGCTCAGTGGTAGATAAGATTAGGAGAGTCGCTTAGATGGTTTGGCCACATAAAGTGTTGGTCAGATGACAGATTAGGAGAGTAGATGCATTAGATTTGCCTTATGTTAAGAAAAATAGAGGTAGACTAAAAGACTTGGTTAAGATGTATAAAAGCGATCTTAGTATACTTAATTTAAATGAAAATTTGACACATAATAGGACACAATGATGAGCGAAGGATTCATGTGACCCACTAGTGGGATTAAGGCTTGTTGTTGTTGTTGTTGTTATCGTGGACCCTGTTGGTGTGCGAGGGGCCACATTGAGAAGGGTATGTCGGTGACTCAGTTCTTGTACGAGGAGAATCTGCGCATCCATGGAACAAAATCTCTAACAGGGGTGGTTACTAGGAAAGAGAGATTGTCCAATCCAGTAGTAACACTGGTAGTGTCTAGATGGGGTCGCAAAGGACATGACCTAAATAGAGTGCCCATAGGGGAGGTGTCACTAGGGGCGTTATCCTAGACCCTGTAAATAAGAAAGCCTATAGGCATACGGTGCCCAACTCAAGGAGAAGGCATAGTAGTCTTACATCTGCCAAAAGTGGTGAATCCACCGGGTGGGTCTCTGTCAGTATAGTGAACACCAACCAACCTAAGGTGCTCGTCGATGTGCAACAATCAGTCTAGAAAGAAGGCATATAGGCTTACATCTCCCTAAAACGGAACTGATTGTCGGGATAGTCTGTTTTCGACTCGACAAGTGCTATCCGGCTTAGGGCTACCTGTCAGTGTGCAACGATTGCACTTAGGAAGAAAGCGTAGCAGACTTACATCTTCCAAAGTGATCAACTATTGGCAGTTGATGCAAGCATTAAACTGACTGGGGCGATTACTAAGTAGGGAGTCACAAAGAAGGACTGGACCTAGACTTGAAGTAGTCAAGAGGAAAGGAGCCGCTGGAGGGCTTACCCTAATCCTCTACTCGACCAAGTCAGTTCACGATAGCTAGTTTAAGAAGAAGGCGTAGCGGACTTACATCCTCTTAAACGAAACCAACATGATGATAGCTTATTGATCACGCAGTAAGGCCTACCATGCTGACAAGGCGCTCGTTGGTGTGCAACGACCAAATTAAAAAAAAAAGCATAGCAGACTTACATCTTCCTGAATGAGGGACCACTAGGGTGATGCACTAACAAGGTAACACGTCAGCCTGACCTAGAGCAGCTAATGAGTGAGTGCTGCAGGGAGTTTTATCCCACATCAAAGTAGCCCGAGATAAAAGATGTGTATTTGTTTGTGTTGTGTTGTGGAAGAAGGATATGATACCGTTTGGGTTCTTTTACACCTACCCTAAACACGCCGTATGGGATTCACAAACAAAAATGTTTCCAAATAAAGAAAAGATATGATTTAGAAAGAAACTTTATTGACGATGATTCTTTTCAAACATAATTTTATGGATAATATTTTTTTAAGTAAAACCCGTTGATTGGAAGCATCAGACGCTCTCCCTTATGATTTATCAAGTGATATGATCCTCCTTGGTAGGCCTTTTCTATGACAAAATGGCCTTCCCAAGTGGGTTCAAACTTGCCTCTCATCTTGCGATGGGTAACAATTGGTCTTCTTAGAACTAAAATAAACTCTCCTACTTGAAAAGCTTTAGGGTGTACCAGCTTATCGTGAGCTTGAATCATTCTGGCTTTATACAACTCGAGGTTCTGGCATGCCCGTAGGTGTCTCTCCTCCAAACCTTTGAGCTTTTCTAATTGCAGCTTGGCGTTCTGCTGACGACTGACCGTGAGACTGTACTCATCTGATTCTATGCATCGAATATTGTCTACTGACTGGGTGCTCTCACTAGGAGGGTATACTGCCATGGGAACTGTGCTGTCATTCCCCACTTCTTCTGCTACTGCTAGTGACTACAATGGTGGCACGACGACGACACTTTTGGATCGCCACTCCCTCTTTGCCACGACTGAAGTGGGAGGTCAAATGGGGGAGCTCGATCTCACCTCAGCTGATGACACAGATGGAGTGAGATCCTTAGGCGTGGATCACCAATGGGGATCTCCTCTCCCCAGATGCAAACTTTTGAACCTTAGTGGGAACTGTGGAAGGAGGGACTTGGACAAGTGATGGTGGAGATGGAGAGTGTGAGTGGCGCCCTCCCGGACTCTCTCCCACGGTGGTGGTGCCTGTCAATACAATGATGTCTATACGATCGGCCCTGGTGGTCCGCTGATCAGGGAAATCAACAAGGGCGGAGGCCGCCGACTATCTGGCGTACCTCCGTCTTTCTCTTTTGCCTGCTTGGGCTATAACTCTGACCTCCGTGGCCTTCTCCCTACATATCGACACGGCGCTCTGAGATCACAAACCTCAAATCAAATAGTGCCTGGGACTCGGCGTCAGTAGCTCTATCCTCAACAAAGAACTATCACGAGACATAAGATTTCCTCATCTCACTGGCCCGGTGCTCGTGGTGTCGGTGGTGGAGTGTGTTGATCCTCTAACATCCTCCTCTCCATCCCCGGGCGGAGAGGGGTGGAAGTCTACTCTGGAAAGCGTGAAGGGCCCTCTGTAATGTGGGAGGCGATCTCACGACTTGATCTTCCTATTTTTATTGCAGCGTTGAGTGCAGGTGAGCAGGGCGGAGTGAGAGCTGGAACCTACGTCAAAGATAAGGGAAACTATCTCAGAAGCCAAGATAGCCTTCCCTTTAGAAGTGGGGGAAACCAGGGAGGAGGTGCTAGCTTACACCGGGACAGCGGTAAGAACATAATATTTTTGCAAAGGATTTATTATGAGATGAACCTTGCCTCACCAAGAGAATGGTAAAGAGGTTTTAAATTTTTTTTTAATCATCTCCTTAATTTAGTTAATTTATTTTTACCTATTGGGGGATCCAATATGAGTTTTTAGATCTACACGGAGTGAGGTCTTAAAACCTAAAAGATGTTGGTTAGCTTTGCTTAAGGATGAAATAAGCTAAGTGTAAATGGAAAGAAAAATAGACTTGAGCTTATATAAAATATAAGTCCACTATCGATGTTTGGAGATAATAATGTATACAGATGGAAAGAAGAACTCTCCCAGCAGAGTCACAAGAAAAACCTGTGGTTTTTATTTTTGGAATGTGTGAGGGGGACACCATGCAGATCGTAGAAGGGTACTTATTGAAGTGATCGGGTACGACATTGAGGTATGATGTACTATCTCGAAGGATAAAGACATCACCTTGCAATGGGCTGTCAATAAAGACTCATAAGGTATGATGAGTATTCGAATATACCAGAAATTTTTCCCCTGCTTTATATGAATGAATAAAGTAGGGTTTATATAAAGTTCCCTATGAGGGCAAACCCCATAGTTACTTACATCCTAAAGAAAGTGAATTCCTTAGGAATACTCTCGATTAAAGTAGGCAATTGTTGTCTCCAAAGATTTCAAAATTAAGACTATTAAAGGATTGGTTATGTTGAAAATCAAATGGGAAAGATCAAGGAGAAGACTTAATTTTGGAAGCCAAAGGGAATATGCAGGGAATACTCATGATACTTAGAAGCCTAGTGAGCATTCCAATCTATCATATAATTGAGCTTTATAATTTGAGATTGAAGAGATTAATTTTGTTGAAATTGACATTTTATTAGAAAGTTATGACTTATAATCCAACAATACAAGGTTATGGAAATGCCTAAGTGATTACTGGGTGTCCTATAGGTTTCAAATGCTCCAATGGGAGAGGTGAGGTGAATTAACCTCCCCATGAGTCATGACCAACCCAACCACATCTTAGGTCAGGTTAAGCAGTGTCCTTGGAGCCTATGTGGACTAATGGGAGGGTGCCAAGTGGCCAAGAAATGAAAATGACCACTTACATAAGTAATTTGTCTGATGTGACACCCTTGACCCAAAGATAGAACGGTCATTTGGCATTGAATTTGATTTGGGCAGATTTGAAATGAGTCAAAAGAGAGTTGAGCCAAAATTCATGTCATTTGGAGTTCATTAGGTTCAATTTGATTGGACCAAATTGGGACAAAACGGGTTAGGTTGACCAATTAGTGAAATTGGGTCAAACCAAGGGTTGGGTCAAGTTCATATGACCATTTGGAGAGGATTGTATGCTTTGGTTTGATTTAATTTGTTTGGGTTTAGTCTAATTTGATCATTTATGTCAATTTAGGCTAAATGGGTTAATTGAGTTCGATTGGCCAAATTGGATTCAATTATGACATTGGTCAAGTTTAACAATCAATTTGGAATGAACTTGAGACAGTGGTTGCAATCAATTTGGATTGGATTTTGATTTGACCCATTTTAGCCATTTAAGTCAATTGGGTCAACTTGGGTCAACTTGGGTCAAGAGAGTCAATTGGGTTAGGTTTGACTCAATTGAATGTCAAGTCATGTTCAAATGTTGAATTTGGGTTGATTTGAATCATCGATTTTAATGAATTTGACTTAGATTGCAATTTGGCTAGTTTAGGTTCATATATGTTAAAGAGTTGACTTGGTCAACGGGCTAGGTTGACTTGATTTGACCCAATTTATATCAATTGACCTTTCTAAGGTGATCAACAATCATGTCATGAAGTTTGGATGGACTTAATTCACTTTGATTTGGATTGAATTGAATTTTTGTTCAAATAGATCAAATTGATCACTTTAGGTCAAGTGAGTCAATTGGGTTTAGTTGACTTGATTTTGATTTGAATTGAGTTTGATTGAATTTATATACGGATTTGGATATGGATTTGGAATTGAGTTTGATTAAAAATCAATTGAATTTGAATTGGATTTAAGAAAGTGCACATGGATTGGATTTAGGTTATAGGATAGGTGATTTTCCTAAGTCCCTAAGGTATGACCTAATCCTATGATTAACCCTTCTAAGTCCCAGGTTTAAGTTAAGTGTTCACCTAATCACTAGAAGTATCTTATGACTAAGGAAGTCTTAGTATCTAGAAAACTCCTATGTCTAAGATGAAGAGATTGAGAACTCCCTCCAAAAGTGAGGTTAACATACAACTATAATCATTATGCCTAAGCATAAATTATCAACATTGATTCCTTAAGAACCAATTAAATTCTTTATCTCCCTTGAATTGATCACCATACTTTTCAAAGTAATAGTCACCTCTTAAAATCATTGCAATTGTTTATATTTGTAGCGGTTATCAAAATTCATTGGATGTATGGCACCAATGATGATACAAACATTATTAAACTAGATGATTAAACTATTTCAAACAAGAACAAAAATCCTTATTGGTTTAATAGTTGTTAACTTTTCAAAATTAGAGCATAACAAAAGGGCATACATCAACGAAAAGAATACAAGCAGAAAGAATTGTCATGGTAGGCAAAGGGTGCAGTGCGGAGAGATGGCACATGCAATCATTTTTTAAGTTCTTAGTTAAAGACGCATACTAATAGCATGTCCTTTTGAGTACAAGACAATTCACTCCAAAGTTCTTCATAATTAGTTGATTTTTCTTGATGTAAAGTAAAACAAGAGACTCATGATCTTGATGGTTACATCATTTAGATTTTATTTTATATCAAAAGTAATGAATGTGCTAAGTTTCATCTCATAATTGTGATTCAATGACGAATAAGAGAGATGGGGCGATGATGGAAGGGATGGATAGAAGAGGCGCTGAAGAGTATGGGAGAGTGTGGACTTAAGAGATGGTTAAGTAAGATTCTTGCCACTATGATTGGGAGATTTTTAAGTTTTCAAAAGATTTGAGATTTTATTTTCAGAAGGTGGAGCAAATAACACACTTAGATCATCATATATACATGCACTTTTGGAGTGGGTGTTAATTAGTCTGATTAATAAAAACTTTAAAATTTATTGCTAAGGTATTGAGTTCGAATCCCAACTACACTACAATAAAATCACACCTTACAAACTTTGGTGTGCGCAAAAAAAAAGTGCACTTTTGGAAAACATACAAGCAAGTCAATTGACTACTATATGTGATATCATGGTTTTCAAGCCAATCTACAAAAGATGACATCGAGTTAGTTCAATAATAAGTTGTTTAAGTGATAGAAGCTACCATTTGACTAATGAAGCTATGAAATAGTCAATATAGTCAAGCAAGATCATTTCATATTTGGCTTATACAATAAAATGAGTCTCTAAAATATATTCAAAGTTGGATCCATCCTTCTTAAAGGAATCTAGTTATAGTTAATATTACATTGAGCATAACAAATATATCTACAAAGGAAGGCAAATTGACTACATATATAGGATAGACTCAAAAACTGTTGATCAACCGCCTATATGACTTACCACACTCAAGAGGAAACAACTAATTTCTAAAGAAAATTTCTTGGGAATGAACTTAAAGAAGTTGCCTATTTAAAGAGACTTAAAGTCTTGATGCCCGCGTATGTAAATGTTAACATCATTGGCTCAAAAAATATATTATCAATACATCCACATCAATACGTTTTCTAAGGCTATAGAGATTGTTACATGATCTAGAAACAATAAGAAATAAAACATAGCAAGCATCAAATGAAAATTGCAATAATAAATACATCGAAAAAGACATTATATTTTGTAATTTTCTGAACAAACAAGCGCTATTGATGTCCTGAAAATAAGAAATTCAGTTTTAAGTTTTGTTTCCTTTTCATGCTCTGCGTCCAACATGTATTATAGAGTCAGTATACATAAAAAATAAAGTAACAACAAAAATGATATCATACCGTGGAAACATCATAATCTCTTGTTAAAATTTCAAAATCACCGGTCATCCTATTCATCAGACTTTCATTATTGCGACAATCTGGACATATTATTGGTATTCGTTCCTCTATAGCAAAAGTTGAACAAGAGCCTAAAGAAAGAAATACAAATAAGCATGTAAATAGAAAAAGAAGAGGTTTTTCGAACATCTTCTAAATTGTTGAATATAAACTTAAAAGACAAAAATATAAAACAAAAAGGTGCACATTCGATTTGGGTCTACCAACATAACTCTTTGCCTCTAGGCCACAAAATATAAAACCTAACGATGACACCATGCTTGTTCTCTTAATCACTAGTTTTGCAAGTAACTGGAAAAAATCATAGACAATGACTATGGGCAGGATGGTGGAAACACGGTAGGATGTTTAGAGGAGGATCCTTTAATTAGCCAATCCATAATCCTTCCAATTTAGTCGCTAATGATACAAATGGATAATAAAATCTAATTACGAACTACATAGAACAAATTAATTGAAAGAGAAGCCATAGACAATAAGCATGATAGATAATACCACCCAACTCTTTGAAGAGGGATTCCTTCTTTCAGGCAATCATGCAAATTTAAATTTAAAAATAATTAACACAATAATGGATATCTAAGCTTCATAAGTCGCCAAAAATATGTTAGATTTTGACTATTAAAAAATATAGATTTTAAGGTGGTATTTCTCAAAACATATAAAGTTATTTGATCAATAGTAATTGTGACCGACTAAAAAGTCTTTTATATATAAGCTTCGGAGTGAAATTTGAACAACTGTCAATGTTCAATCCAACTTTGAGGCATATTTTGACTTTACAGATTCATCCTAAACTATTGCGTTCAATTGTTGATCAATCTCTTTTCCTCCGGAACAAATAGAAAAGAACTCATGATGGAATAAAGAAAAACAACTTTTATCAGAGAAAGGATCTACATTAGTGGAATCACCATATGATAGTTTTGCTGTTATAAAGCAAGAAAAATCAAATATATTATCTGATGTTCACCACTTGCAATTCTTTTACCAATTATTAGGTCAGATAATGATGATTTACAAACAAAAGAACATTAGAACATAATTTCAAGCAATCACAATAATAAAGGGAGACTATGATATAAGAAGACAATAGGACTGGGAGATGATTTTGATAAAAAACAAATTTTAAAGAAACATAATGACAAAAAAACAAGAAATAGAGAGACAATTACAAGAAATTCAAAATGGAAAAAATGGTTAAACTACAACCAAGAGTACCACTTGTTCTAAGGAACAATCGCAGTCAACTTATTTTATGGACAATGAAGTTAAGCGGATGTTATTGAAAGAAGTAGGGCATACATTCATTAAAGTACACAATCATGCCAATCAATAAATATAACTCCAGGTAGTAATTCCAAAAGAAAAGGATACACAATTTATAGTGCAATTAATTGATATGCAGAACTTGAAAAGCCAGTAGAAAATATTTAAAAATAACCTGAGTGTTCAGCAGTTGTTTCCAAGTTTTCATCAATGGCAATTGTAACAGGACGTCTCCTCTTTGGCTGGCTCCTAGCCTTATCGCCAATAAAATACATTTAAAGGAATCTATTGAATAAGGTTCACAACAAACAAAAAAAGGCCAGTACAAAAAATAATAGATGATTAATGCCTCACATTAAATGGATTAAGTCAAAAACCAAATGTCTAGGGAATTCAAATTTAAAGAACTTCTAAGGAGGAAGTTGATTTTGATTGTAGTCCTCTAAAGAAATATTCATATAACAACCTGAGCTGAAGATCCGGTGAAGATGATGCTCGAAGATAAGGTTACAAGAAGAAAAGGAAGAAGATGAAAACAATATGGAGGTTAAAATGGTATATATGATACAATATGTTGAAAAACCATCTGGCATAAGACGATACCAACACAAGCAGCATAGGACCGCACCTTCTATTCACCTGTAAGAACTAACACAATGACAAATGGAGGGAGAACATTCAAGTTCCTCCTCCGGTGATGAACAAGAAGTTATAACTCATTATTCACCGACACTATTGCATTGGCCCAGGAGCAGAAACAAATGCAGCGGCAGATGAAAAAAAATGAAGAAAAAAATAAAGAGATCTCCCAACTAAACACCAAGATAAATGAGATGAAGACACAGATGAACTAAATGATGCAGAAGGACACTACATCTGTGCCAACACCTATTCCACCTATCAATCATCAGACAGCCAGCACTATGCCTGTTGACCCTATGACTTTTGAAGCACAGAGTACACCGAGGGGAGGAACAAGGTTATAGCCTATTGGCTCCAATCTACCCCTCATAATATGCTAAAAGCATATATGAACTTGTGACAATTGCTTAACTTGAGACCATCATAAATGAAAACATTAAAACTATCATCGTTAGAAAACAAGTCGAGAAGATAAGCAAAGGTTGCCCCATGTCCAACAAAATATACCAAATGCCATACTTGAAAGTAGAGGAAAAAAAATTTCGTTGTTCATGCATTTCGTGTTCGTTATGTACTGTGTTCGTTTGTTAACTAAAATGAACACACGCATTATTTCGATATATAAACCTAGAATATGAACAATCGTTTGTTCGATAGTGTTCATTTCGATTTAGCTCAAAATAAAAAATTATTATATTATATTATATTATTATTATTATTTATTACTATTATTATTATTATTGTATTACTATATTTTTTATTTATTACTATTATTATTATTATTTTATTTATTATTATTATTTATTACTATTATTCTTATTACTATTATTATTATTATTATTTTATTTATTATTATTATTTATTACTATTATTCTTATTTATTACTATTATTATTATTATTATTATTATTATTATTATTATTATTATTATAATATACATACAAATACATTTACATATCACAATTCTGGCGTGAGCAGTGGTTAAAACTTTTGTTATCTGAAAGCTGCAGGTTGAATCCTCCTCGTCAAAAGCATTTGTTGTGAACAAGTGTTCGACTCGTTAGCTCGTTTAGTTAAAAGCGAACCTAACAGATATTTCAATCGATATATAAAGCGAGCCAAATATCTGAACAAAAAAATTTCAAACGGTAGAACCAACAAGAGTTACGTTGCGCTCAAGCTTCATTTCGTTTACACCCCTACTTGAAAGGTTATTCGATATCAAAGCTTAATACCTCCAATGACAATGACATTCCTAGACAATACCTGACACAATTTAAAGCGACTTGCAACAATAATGGTAGCAATGACGCACTACACTTCTTTCGATTCATTAGCTCTTTAATTTCAACTGCTTTCAAATAGTATGCTAAATTGTCAAATGATTTGATCAAGACATTTGCCGAGTTAGAAACAATATTTACCAAAAGGATTGTCGGTTCAAAAAAAAAAAATTATTGTTGCTCTAGCCTTCAAGAGAAGAAAAACGAGTTGGTAACTAAATATATCATAATGGCATAATATGAGAATGAAGTGTGAATAGAAGTTAGAGAAGAAACATGTAATCCAATTATTGATGAATAATATTGATGATAAGATTGCGCCCTATCCATGCATGACCTGTATTACAACATTTCAAAAGCTACTTGATTTAATGATAAAGTTTGAAAAACTAAGTATTTCAAAGTTTGAAAGCCACTCAGAGAAATAAATAATGGTAAATCCTCTGAATCGAGAAAAAGTAAATCTCACGTTATTTCTTATAACTCAAATCGAGAAAAGTGAGTTGTTACTAATATTGACAAGGGAAAATAGCTCACTTACATTGATGAAAGAGTAAAGTAGCATGCAATCATAACCCTTAGGCAAAGCTAGCTCGAAGGCAATGATAAACCTCAAACCTTCATGGGTGGTAGGGAGCGCACAAAGCAATCAATAAGAGATTATGAGCAAGTAAGCTCGTCTCTTATTCAGAAAAAAAAAAGAAAGAAAAAGAATACTCTTTTAAAAGCAAAGTGAAGTAAATTGTTTCGCAAAACACTCAAAGCGTGATTGAAATTGCCAGAAAATCAAATCAAATTGCCAACCCAAACTACTGCTTATATCATCAGATGATTAGCAACCTTATTGAAGAATGCTATATATTCAAAGATTGATTGAAAAGAAAAACAGAAAAAGTGAATTCACATTGTCTAACAATGTTCTAGTTCAGCAAAAAAAAAAGTCTATAAGGATGGCTACGTCATATTTTATATCATCCGCTAAAAATAAAACGAAAAGAAAATCAGTTGAACCTGAATTGAGAGTTTGCAATGTCAAAATAGACTATAAAAGCAACTTGAGGTGTTCCTGCTTAAGTAAGAATCACTGCTTGAAATAGTGCTCGAGCTAAGAAATATGCCAAGTTTGAGTGCATTAGCCTTTATGCTATTGGCTCAAAGGTATTCTAATAAAACGAACTCATTGCAGTAATGAGAAACAACCTACCTAACTTATATGAAGCACATCACAGAAGCAAATTAAGCATAAGTAACTCAAGAAGAAAACCACAACTCAAAAAAACATAAATAATTTGGAAAATTATCACCAATGGACATTACAGCATGTCAAGCTTGTTGACTTCAAATTTGAACTCATATCTAGACTCCAAATCACTGAGTCAAATGAGGATGAAAACAATGATGAGAACTTGCTTCATGGAGAAACATGTCGAGTTATTTTAATATTGTTAAACATCTCCCAATGAAATTCATATCAAGATGATGACCATAATCAAATAGATACAATAAATGCAACATGCTCAATTGAACTCAGAAAGTTTATCATGGTGAAAAGAAGAACCTTCCAAAGAGTAATATCCAAATCTTACTTGATGGTGCAATAAACAGACAACAACTTAGACGAAGACTTGTGCTTCCTTGATGGAGACAAGCTAGAGTCTTTGATAACATCACAAATAAAGTGCATAAAACTTGCCAATGATTCTAAAATCTCCATCCAATCCTCTAGAGTGAAAGGTGATTTCAAAAAAGTCTAAGCCAGACAATGTGGTCCAAATATAGTTGAGGATTGGCAAGGGAATTAATTACAACATCCTATTGCATATTATAAAGATTTATACATAACTCAATGTGTATGAGACTCTCTTGATGTTAAAAGATCACGAAAAAACTTAATGCAAACTCTCAAAGATCCTGAAAAATATAGAACATATTTCGCAGAATGATATATGATTTAAGTCTTGTAATTCCAAGGCCTCTCGGCGATCACCTTCTCGAAAAAAGATCTTATGCTCGGAGTATCAGAGCATGATTGCCTATTATACATCATAACATAGTGAGATGGTGTCACAATAAATCAAATTCTGATCGAATCAGGCTCCTCAATAATTCTTATGAACTTGAGAGCATTGAGGTGTTTGTTCTTCGACAACTAATAACTTAGGCAAGATAAATTGATGATTTATGACTTCAATGAAAAGAGGCAAAAGACTTTTGGATCTTTCATCCTACTACTCATACTTGGAGAACTCTATACCGATGTTAAGTTCCATATTATAGATGCTGACACTTCATTCAAGGCTCTAGTTAGTGCGTACATGTAATAAGTTTAAAAAAAATAAATAAATCACTGTGGCGGTCATGAGAAAGGAAAGGAAAACCAGGGTGTCGGTTTAAAAATCGAAAGAACTCCCAAAACGAGAGAGGAAACGGAGAGGGAGAAAGTGAGAAGAGAAGACTCTACCCATGCAGGTGTGGACAAGAGGAAGGAGAAGAAGAAGATTTCAAACCTATGGTGTCGTCGGAGGAAGAAAGAGGAGCCGGATCGAAGAAGAAGAGAGCCTTTGTCTAACAGTCGAGCAGCGTGCTCTGAAGAAGCCGGAGGAAGAAAGCCGAGTGTTGCGCGGAGGAAGAAGAGAGAGTCGAAGGCTTACGTGACTTAGGGCAAAAAACCGAGAATAAACCTTATCACTATAGTCTTATTATTAGTGGTTTTCAAGCTCTGGTTTACAGGTAAATTTCTGATCTTGTTTCTTGTGAAAGTAAATAAATTAGAAAGATGGTTAATTGCTTGGAAATTTAAGTGTTTTATTTTAATTAGAAAATTTGATTTTAATGTTATTAACTTTGATTTTAATCTTTGTTTCAAGTTTAATTTAGGGTTTATAAATTGACTTGAGATTACATAGATTTAAGCAAGAAATGTAAATTGGGAATATGTGGGATGGATCGTAAGTAATTAATTGTTAAACCTCACATACTGAAAAATAATTTCAAATGTAATAAAATCTTAAACTATGCTAGTATATGTAAAGAGTCTCAAGAGTATTGATTAAATTAATATTTAAATTCTATGAATTTGATTAAAGAAGGAAGTATTAAAGGAAAGGAGGTTGAAAGGAAGCTATGAGTTAAGGTGGGTAATTATGTTCTTTTTATGGTAAAAAAAATGTCTTTATTTTCACTGATGAAATGCGTGTTTAGATGATTTTGACTTTTCTGCCTTGCTATTTGTGATGATTTTCTTTTTTCATAAATGATTCTTTCACTTCTTACGTGTTGGATGATAAAATAAGTCTTTGATCGTATTCTTGAAATGCATTATAAAGTTAAGCGATTTCTTTATTGTATCTTATGAATGTGTATGTTAGAGTTCACCCTTACAGATCTGACGAATGCACTCGAAGAAAATGATTCAAAATAAATAAAATCAAGAATATCAAAATAATTAAATAAAACATGATAGAATAATTGCATATAATTGTTTTGAATGAGTATTCTGATTCTTGGAAGGATGATAAAAGTAAAAAGTAAAGTTTATATGATAAATGTTTATGTATTACATATACCTTGATAAATGATGATATATCCCATACGTCTTCTTGATAAATGTTTATGATACCTACCTCCCTAAAGTGATTGTTTGATATTTCTTTACGATTATGAAAAAAAATACATATACTTTTTTTCTTCTTGTTCTTATAGTGTAATAAAGATAATCAAGAATTATATTCATTTATTAGTGAATCTTTTTTGAATCACTAATTAAATCTTAGAAGGAATGAGCATAATAGAGAATTTGGAGATAGGTAATTATGTAATGTTGAGTTATGTTTAAAGTATTGTTTTGAACTTTTTAATATTTAACAAGATATAATTATGGTTTGTAGTTTCTTTATGACAAGATTGGATTTTATTTATGATTGAAAATGTTAAGAAATGTTTTATTTTATCCGTTCAATGGTTCAGTATTCCAAAGCTCCGGGCCGTGACAGTGAGTGAGATGGTTTCATCCACTATGCACCAATGCATAAAGTACTTAAGTGATGAAGAGCAGCATAAGATTTATAGTAATATTCAACCATTCCTAGTCATCAGACTTAAATCTATGAAAATGCAAAGTATTTTCATCCAAAAGAATCCAATCCCCAACAACCTTTGGCATCGACTTCAAAAACTACAAAATAGCTTAAAGAAGGAAACGAAGGGAAGAAACGAAAAAAAAGAAAGAAAGAAGACATCACCTGCTATTTCTAAAGCATTTGATATATTACCCAAAAGAGATATTCCTCACTTGGGCAGCTATACGGAAGAGAATAATACTTCTATCAAACCCAATGAAATATATGAACCTTTAGCGAAAGAAAAAAAGAGAATAAATTACTCTGACTCTCTGACTATAATTTTGAGTCCATTATGAAATTGAGGTTAAATGTGTCTCTTCAAGAATGGACAATCTATCGATATCATAAGACTCATTTATGATTACTTTAGTCTTTCTTCAACATTTTAAAGAAATAACTACACGTAAGATTCATAGAGTTGAAGACATTCTACTGGGATCCGAAAATTCGCCACCGACCACTTTTGGAAAACAAAAAAAGAAAAGAGTTGTTTAAGTATCGGTGATAATTTGTGGCAGATGAATAGATAAGATATTACTTTAGATTTTGTTCTCATTTGGTAAGAACTTTTATATCGATTCGGGTTTCCTATGACAATCCATAGTTAATTAATCCTCCCAATCCGAGAGAGACTTTCGATTAAAATAATAATCGAGAACGAGTATATAATTGTAGTGAGTGGAGTTTAGACTTTTATTATTTTAATTTAAAACTTTTGTGGAGGAACGATGACGCCATCTAGATCCCATGGTTCGTCATCCCGTAGCGGTCTTCTCGTCCGAGAGGAGGTCTAACTACAAGGATCCTCACGAAGAAGGTTACGTCGCCCAAGGTGTCAGATTGTAGGTTGTAGGACAAATATAAGTCAACCTTAGCTTAACATAACCAAATAACATTCTACATTTCAAAAGAAAGCGCAAAAGATATAGCACGGCCGTGGCCGTAATTTTAGTGTTATCGCACAACCACCCGCCGAGAGCTTTCAGAACCGTCATTTATGTGGTATATCATGAAAAATCACGCGGACAGAGGACAAGGGTCACGCACGCTTTAAGAATATTTGAGTTGAAGATACATGATTTGATTAATTTATTTGAGCAAAATTTTCTTATTTTATTTAAATTTGATCATTTTATGATTGATTTATATTTGAATATATGATCATTTATCATTGAAATTTTAATTGTAATTACCCTTCGATCATAATATCGATTGATAGCTTGTCACTCTGACTGAGGACGTTAATTCATTATCTCGAAGTATAATCCTTCAAAACTCGTCACTCTGGGCCAACATATTGAGACTTTCTTCCAGAGAGTTTGAATTTCGTAGTTTAGATGAATATTTTGTATTACATTTATGCCGATATTATTCATTTGAAATTCTTATAATATCAAATTTGGTTTTGTTAACTTGACCCGAAGACCAAACCGGAAGATATAACATGTTTTTGTTTCATATCTAACTTGCATGTCCCTGGTTTGGACATTTCAACATTCATGCGAGCATCCGTTCTTTTCTTCTTTTTTTTTTTAAATGTTGTATGGACTTTAAGGTGTCAAGTCAAAATGTTCCATTTGGTTTAAGTTTTGATATGACATTTTTTTTTTTTGTTAACGACTTATCAAGACCAAACCGAGAATATATATCTGTTTTTGTATTTGACTTAGTAATTACTTCAACACGTATGAATATCTATTCTTTTGGAAATTACATTAAGATGTAATGTTTTGATGTTTGAATACATAGATGTCGAATTATAAGCATGAGCTTTGATACTTAATATTCTAAATCGATATAGATATGTTATCATGAATTTAATTCATTTTGTTATCATGTAGATGCGTCATAAGATAAGATATAAGTCTTTTCAACTATATGAAGTCAGTATAGATTTATCTTAAGATACGATTAAATCTTTCATGTACTTCGCATGTATCAGAGTTTCTATAAAATGTGAACGATATGCAAACTAACGATCATCGATATAGGCTTCTTTCAATCACTATCCATCAAGCATATATATGTTCTTTAAGAATCAAGCGCATTAGAGTATAATTTGATTCTTTTCAGTATTTGCATTAATCAAATGATTAAAAAAAGCATTCTTCCATGTAGATTTCATTTAACTCGTAAAGATATTCAAATCAATGAATGAGATAACACTGAATACGCTGAATCATTTCACTTAAGATTTTAGCAGAGCTGTTTGTTTCTAAATGATATACATTACTGACCAGATCTTTCCAGTATCGAGTCACATTTTCATTTCTCACCCATTTATAGATAATCACCACTTTCAAGAAAATGAATTTGAACTTTAAATAAGAATATATCTTATGAAGATTCGTAACAATTAAGCGAAGTAAACATATATTATAATTGTCGTATATGATGATGAATTTAAAGCATTTGAATAATCATCGCATATACCTTCTTTTCATCTGACATTTCACATTTTTTATTTATCAAAATTTTTGAACCTCCGTATCCCCTGATACGCGGAGACTAGCTCCCACCACGCCAAGAAAGGTATGGTAGGTGTCATGAGCAAACCGAATTTTATTTACACCACATCAGAAAGGCGAAGACATCATAACATTTCCTACCATGTAGAAACATAAGAGATCTTATAATAATAGATTTAAAGCTGCGTTTGTATATAAATACGCTTAAACATCTGAAAGAAAAGAAATCTTTTCTTTTTTTTTTTAATCAAAATTTCATCCTCCGACGCCACCCCCCGATATGTGAAGGAGGAGAGCCCACCCAAGAATGCGTGTAGGGATGTCGAGACACCACTAGAAATTTTGTACCCACGAAAGGTGTGTATGGGAAGACATCATAAGATTTCCTAGTGTTGAAACATGAGACTTATAGTAATATATTTGAGTTGTATTTGATATAAACACGCTTATATATATTTACATAATATCTATTAAACATGAGAAAATAAATCTTTCCTTTTTTTTAAAACAAAATTTCCTGACGCTCACGCGATATGGGGTTAAGACTAGCGCACCACGCAGAAAAGTGTATGGTGTGGATGTCGTGAGACACCATGAAATTTTGTTGCCGCCAAAGGTGTATGAAGATAAGATAACATTTCTACCAGGAGAAAATGAGTAAGACTTATAGTAATAGATTTCAAGTTTGTATTAGATATAAACATCTTTGCATATATATTTAAAAGACATAATATCTATTAAATTCTGAAAGAATAAATCTTTCCTCCCTTTTTTTTTAAACAAAATTTACAAACCTCGCCACCGAAGAGGGTTGGTAGCACACCACGCCAAGAAAGCGTATGAGTGGATGTCGAGACACCACGGCCGAATTTTTTTTATACGCCAAGAAAGCGTGTATGGGTTAAGACATCATAATGAATTTCCTTTAATAAGATATCAAATGAGAAATGACAAGTATGCAGGGATTAAACTCAAAAGCCAATCATTTCTTTTCTTCCTTTCACAGTTTTGCATAATGTATCATTAAGAATTGATTTAAGCAAGTAACAAGAATGAAACCATGGAGATAGCAAGTAGTAAAACCCCTTTTTTTTAATTTCGTTTTTTGATTTCATTCACTACGCGAGAGATAAAACAAATGAAATCCATAGATAGCAAGTAGTATGGCAAAACCCCTTCTATTTAATTTGAATTCACTTTTCAAATTTCATTCTACTCATGCAAAAGATAAAACAAATGAAATCCATGGAGATAGGTAATGGCAAAACCCCTTTGATAAAATGATTTGATGTTGATCATATTTCTTTAAAACAAATCGATTCAATTCCCCTAAGTAAAATATTTTCAAGATGCTTTTGACAACAAGACATGATTTCTCCTAAGGTAAAAATATTTTCAGCATGCATTATGCCTTTAGAAATCAATGAATTTCCCCTTCGTGTAAAACAATTTCAGCAAGTGTAATACCTTTGTACAACAAATCAACTAATTTTCCCTTAGGTAAAGCAATTTCAGCAAACACAATACCCCTCAAAAGCCAATCAATTCAATTTCCCCCTCAGGTAAAATAATTTCAGCATGCTTTATACCTTTCAAACAACAAATTGATCTAATTTTCCCTTAGGTAAAACCAATTTCAGCAATTTCCCTATATCCAAAAATTTTTTTTTCAGCAAAGGAAACACATAGGTGCTCATAAAAAACAGCAAATAGCACAATATTTGGGCCATACATCATCCCAAAGCATTTTTAGCAAGATAAACACCATAAAATCCATAGATAATAGGAAATAAAATGAGATTTGGGCCATACATCATCCCAAATCTCCAAAGAAAACTCTTAGCATCATTTCAACCAAAGAAAGGAAACATCCACTTCATTTTATCACAAGAAATGAAATTCTATATGTAAAAATAAGCTTAGGGTTGAAAGGAAACAACCTAGAATTTCGGTGCAAAGAAGGAAGAATGAAAGGGTTCGCTAGGGCTCACAAAGGACTGACGGAAGAAATGAAGAACAAAACCGCATAAGGGAGTCGTCGGCTACCCGCATCGAACCACGAAAGGGGGACTGACTTTGATCGAGCCTCGATTTCACGCCTGAGAGTAGAATGAGAGCAACAGAGAACGAGGGTGAGGAATGCCGTGAGAGTCGAAGGAATCATGAGAGGAATCGCTGCGCATGAGAATGCAGAGTAAGAATCAGCGTGAGGGGAAGAGCCAGAGCGTGGAGCGTGAATGAGAGTCAAGGCCGCGAGATTAGGGGATAGCATGTTCCTTTAGGCCTTGGTTAGTCGCTTAATCCCATTGGCCAAACGAGCGGCGGGTTATTTTCATTGGTCGAGCGCGGGTAAGGATGGGGGTTAAGAGAAATGAGTGATTAAAACCATTAATCATTCTAATTGCATTTTAATATTACTTTTGCATGATTTTATTTTATTTAATAAACCCTGAATAGGTGTCAATCTTAAGTGTTTCAATTGGTGAACGAACGGCGATCAATTTTATGATCGGAGGTTGTTGAACGCCCGGCTGATCAGTAAATTAGATTCAAATGCGACGTCACGCCAAATTGATCGATGTCGATACTTTACCGAATCGACCGCGAAGGCGTCGTTTGATAGGTTTCGACGTTTGACAACGCGGCGATCAATTTCGCGAATTGTTAGACGTCGTCGAGGCTTCTCGACTTCGATATGAGCGTATTTTCATTAAAAATTTGATTTTAATTATTTGATCGATCATTAATTGATTCGATATTTTTTATTCAATTAATTTTGATATTTTAGGCACATTACGCAGTCGAATTTTCAAATCGAAGCGAATTTAATCGATTTCGATCGCGATTAGGGGGTTTTAAACCCGATTCAAGCGATGTTACTTTCGTTAATTATTTATTTTAATTTTCATGATTCATTTGAATTATGAACCCTATATGGAGGTCAACATCTACGTACCTTCTTTACTTAAGAGTGATGGATTGAAGGCCTTATTTTACAAGTTCGAGGAAAACCACATCTACATTTTGATTGGCCCGTTCAGTACTTTGAATACGAAAAAATGACACCCATGCGAATGTCGAGGTATTATTCTCCAAAGATTGGAAGAATGATTCATAAGTTAGACTTGACGCAAGGACAACTAAATGACTCAAGCCTAGTTCTTTGACAAATTATGGAATTAGAAGAGTACATGTGTCACAAAAAATGACAATTATGCAACTAAAGACTTTGGATGCATTGGACGTGTCACATCCCAAACGGCTCTCTATTCTAGGGTTAGTCTAAGATATAACAGAATGGATGACTCGATTAGATGTAGATTCCACCAACTTATTCCAACATAGATCAGTTCGGAACAAGCAAGTGAAAATTATGTCTCACCAAATCATCACAATATTCAAATACTTATATTTTAAATTCCTCTAATAATTAATTCATATCACATAATTGGAAGCATGTAAATCCTCAAGTTTGTACACAAATACAAAGTAATTAAAGGCATCAATTTAAAATTTATACTTATCCAAAAAGTCTTTACAGTCTTCCAAAACTATACACCCAAAATTGTATAATTCATAAAGACCTACCAACTTCTACCATCCTCATTCTTATCTAAAAATATCAACATATAATATCATAATCTAAAGCCCAGTGAGACAGGTACTGCTAAAGTAATCTCTGAACAATACATCAGAAATAATATACATGTACAATTACAGCTTACAGAAAAATAACAGTTGTAGAGTATACTCTCAAATATAATATCTAAATAGTAATCATAAAACGGTAATATATAAATAGTTTATAACAAAATCATCTATATATGTGAATCATTCATTTAATGAAATCAAGTTCAGTTCTCTAAGACAAATCATTTCCCTAGAAATATCATTTATTATTGCATAGATTTTGACTTTCATAACATACACCCAAAGACATTACAAATAAGATAGCGTACATAATATTTACCAAACAACCCCCCTGGACACCAATTAGTCTATCCAACCTCAATGTCAAGAGTCGGGAATGTCAAGATCCCCTGTCAAAGACTCATCTCATCAGAACTTTTATCTACCTGCACAGGTTCTCATAAAGTAGTTTTCTTATCACAATTTTTTGACATTTCCGTGCTTCTCATATGCATTAAATTTCAATTTAACATTGGTTATATTATAATTGAACTATTAATCAATAGGGCAAAATAATATAATATGACATCAATGCATTGATTGAATCACAATTCTAGTATATGGTAAAACATATTTATGGGCCATAAAAATAATCATCTGTGTTTGCACAAATATGATAAAAATGTCTATATGTAATATATAAAATATTCCCAAATAATAGAAATAATAGGAACCATCAGTCCTAGAGAAAACTAAATTTAAATTAGCAATTATATGTCTCACCTCAGTATTTAGGTCATACTCGATGCCTTCTTGAGTAAATAGCTTAACATTAAATTTTCTTTTAGTTTAAGGCATATTTAAAATAACATAAATTTGTACATAACAAAAATATTTCATGACTTCTCATATAAATTTTCCTGACTTATAATCAAACTTCTCCCTCCCAAGTCAAATCAATGTCAAATATTGGTTACCTAATTAAATGATCGCCATTAATAAAATTTATCAAATTCATAACTATCCCTCACTCCATCTTTCTTAATTAAAACCATCAATTATTTACCACTAACACCTTAGATTAATCCAGCCATGAAATTAGTCCTTAATAAAAAATTAGTGAGATATTTATGCATATAACATACACACATTTTATATTTAATTATTCTATAATGCCTTGTAATTATACATATATATACATAACTTTATATAAGATGTTTACTACTGTTTAAATTTTCCCCTTTTCTTCTTTAATTACAGCAGCTTGAGGTTTTCTCCCAAAGCTGCAGAAAATTTAGATGCCAAAATCTGTATATTATATGTAAATTTAATAATAATGCTTTGATTAAACAGCCACAACTCAATTAAAATTATATCTAAATTCCATATATTAAGCATATACAACCATATTTACCATTTTCTTCACTACGGTCTTCAAAATTCTCTCAAGTACCTTCAGATTTCCCCAATTTCTTCAGCAGGTGATAGCCATTATCCTTGGTTAGCCTAAGATTTGCTTCAATCCGTAATTTGCCTAGGCTACCCAACCCAGCAGCCTATCAGCTGCAAACCCTTCCTCCCTTCTGCTAGCGTAAGTGAGATTTACAGCACAACCAAAGAGGAATAGAAGAGAACAGAAAGGCCGCAGCACGGTTAATCCTAAAGGAAATTGGAAAGAAAAAAATGAAATGTCTAAGTTGATATTATCACTTAATATAATGTCCCAACTCAATCCCATACCCAGCCGTCCAATATCCACCCATGGAGATCAGCCAATGCATGTTAAATTTGGTGGAATCCTAATAAAGGTGCTACAGTGATCAATTTAATTAATTATCCTAAAGCAGTAATTCAATTGTAATCAATTTATTACTTAATGAATTTGCTTCACTATTAATAATTTATAAATGTAAATTTTATATATACATATATATGTATATATCATTTTGCTAAAAATCACGTTTAGTATTTTATAAAAATGCATGAGCAAAAGTTTGAGGTGTGCGAAAATTGTGTATATTTTAAAATGCATAAAATGTGAAAATTAAATTACCTTCTTTTTTTGTGTGCATTACACGACGTGGGCATCATCTGAGAAGCACATGGTATACCATAATAGAATAAGAGATCGAAACCGAAAATAAAAGTGAATGTGATCTCTATGAAGTCAATCTCACTAATGACAAAATATAAAAGTCAAGCATATACTTGAAGAGCTCAAGGATGATCAACAGATTACTACCATGAATAAACTAAAAAAAATCAATTTGAAAACTAAAGAGGATCATCATCTAACCTTTATGAGTATCCTTTTACTTGAAGATAAAATTGAGAATTAAAACATTGCTTTATGAATTCAAGGACCATTTTGTCTTAACATATGCTGAAATACTAAACTTATCCCCTAACATGACAATTCTCAAATTGGCAATTAATCCCAATGCAGTATGTATTAATCAAGTTCTTAAGTGAATGAGAGTGGAAGTTGAAGAACTGGTGATTGTAGAAATTAAGAAGCTTATTGAAGCGAGCTTCATCTAAGAGAAAAAAATATATAGACTGGATAGCCAACATCGTACCAATGAAGAACAAAAATAGCCAAATCTACATCTACATTAACTTATGAGACCTTAGCAAGGCGAATTTCTACTCTTAGTATCAGAACTATTTGTTGATAATACTTCAAAGTATAACATATTCTCATTTATAGGTGTATCATCAAGGTATAATCAACTTAAAATATCTCCTGAAGATGACATATGTTACTCAGGACGCTACTGCCATATGTAGCTATACAACAATGCTCTTCAGTTTAAACAAAGTTGTAAGGACTTATCAAAAGGCTATAACTTATATTTTCGACGAGTAATTCATCAAAAAAGTAGTATTCTATTGATGATCTCATCGTTAAAAGTATAAACCGAAAAGATTAAAATGATGACCTGAATATTACTTTTGAAATAATCAGAAAAAATGATCTTAGGATAAATCCTCTAAAGTGCACTTTCAGAGTTTCGTCAAAAAATTTTCTTGGCTATGTTGTGCAACACAAAATGATTGAGATCGATCCCAATAAAATCAAAGCGATACTTGAGATGCCTCCACTGAAGAACCTTCATCACCCCACTCCATACAAGGAAAGCTTGCATTTATCAGGAGACACATATCAAATATGTCAGGTAGATGTCCATGATTAGTTGATTTGTTTGGATGTAAAGTACAACAAGAGTCCCTTAGGATTTACATCAAAACTAAGTGATTGTGCTAAATTTTCACCACATTTGGTTATTGAATGATGAATAGTAGTGGTGAGGTGATGATGGGAAGGACAGATAGAGGAGGTGTGAAGGGTATAAGAGAGTGTGAACTTAAGTGATAGCTAATGTTATTACCACCGTGAAAAGAGGGATTGGGTGATTTTTAAGTTTTTAATAAATTTGAGGTTTTGTTTTAAGAAGGTGGGGCAAATACAACACTTAGATCATCATCTATACATGCAGTTTTGAGGTGGGCGACAACTAGTCTAGTTGATAAGAACTTTCAAAGTTGTTGCTAAGGCATTGGATTCAAATTCCAACTACACCATGATAAAATCTCACCTTACGGATTTAACTATGCAAAAAAATGCACTTTTGGGAAACATACAAGCAAGTCAGTTGCATCACTATATGTGATATCATGGTTTCGGGGTCCAATCTATAAAAGATGACGTCGAGTTAGTTCAATAATCGATTGATTAAGTGATAGAAGTGACAATTTGACTAATGAAGTTATGAAATAGTCAACATAACCAAGCTAGATCATTTCATATTTGGCTTGTCCAATAAAAGAGTTTTTGAAATCTAGAAACAAAAAGGCTATAGAGGTTGTAGAGGCTTTTACATGATCTAGAAACAATAAAAAATAAAAACATGGCAAGCATCAAATGAAGAATGCAATAATAAATACATCGAAGAAGACAACAATTATATTTTGTAATTTTCCCAACAAACAAGTTCTATTGATGTCCAAAAAATAAGAAATTAAGTTTTAAGTTTTGTTGTCTTTTCATGCTCTACCTCCAGTCAATACTACAAAGTCAGTAAACATAAAAAAATAAAGTAACAACAAAAATGTTATCATACCATGGGAGCATCATAATCTCTTGTTAAAATTTCAGATCCATTAGTCATCCTATTCATCAGACTTTCATTATTGCGACAATCTGGATATATTATTGATATTCGTTCTTCTGCAGCAATTCCTACAGGAAAAGTTGAACAAGAGTCTAAAGAAAGGAATACAAATAAGCAATCTAAACATAAAAAAGAAGGCTTTTCAAAGATCTTCTAAATTGTTGATTATAAACTTAAAAGGTAGAATCTTAAATATAAACTAAAAGGTGTACATTAGATCTGGGTCCAAGGTTGCAAATGATCCGAGCGTTCGACAAGCTACTCGTGGCTTAGCTCGATTAGAGCTCGTTCATGATTGTTTGATTAACTAATCAAACGAGCTTGAACACTTTGTAAATACTTGATTGCTAAATGAACAAGCTTGAACAGCTTATCGTTTGGTTCATTTATGTTCATGAACATTATTGTTTAAAGCTCGTAAACAAGCTCACTAAAGAGCTCAATTATGGCTCGATTGCAATTCGATTAAAGCTTGTTTGTCACAGTATTGTTTAAATTATTATTTTTTGGACTTAATAAGCTTTAAATGATATAGCTCATGCATATTTCTCAACAAGCTGCTCGAGAACAAGCTCGATTAAGGCTTGATTAAAGCTTCTTTATTTTATTAAACGAGCTACTCGTTAACAAACTTGATAATCTAATTTGAACCAAGCTTGTGAACAAACTCAATAATAGTAAACAAGCTCAAGCTTGAACACCATTCTTAAAAGCTCGAATTGAGCTCAAGCTTAATAATAACAAACAAGCTCAAGCTTTAACACGCACATACTCGGCTCGACTCGGTTCATTTGCAGCCCTATGTGGGTCTACCAACATAACTCCTTGCCTCTGAGACACAAAATAAAAAGACTAATGATGACACCAGGCTTGTTCTCTTAATCACTAGATCTTGTAATTGATTGAAAAAAAAATCATAGACAATAGCTACATGTAGAAAGATGCAAACACGTTAGGATGTTTAGAGGAGGGATCTTTTAACTAGCCAATCCATAGCCCTTCCAATTTAGTTACTAATGATACAACAAAAACAAGCATTTATCAAACCACATGGTGTCAGCTACATGAATCCTTCTTCATCATGGGTCATATTAAGTACCAAATTCGCATTTAATTCTAATAAAATAAGATCATTTTTATACTACCTAATCAAGTCTTCATAGATCCACCTTACCTTTCTTAACATAGGTCAAATCTAATACATCTACTCTTCAAACTGAGTCATCAATTGGCCGATATTTTATATGTGACCAAACTATCTAAGGCGACTCTCTCGATTCTTATCTACTATTGAAGCTACTCTAACCTTTGCACGTATATATTAGTTTCACAACTTGCCTCTAAGTGTAAAGCCACTCATCCACCTGAGCATCCTCATCTCTACAATACTTAATTTTATGCTTCTCTTTTATTGGCCAACATTCTGCTCCATAAATTATTGCAGGTCTTACCAACATCCTATAAATTTTTTATTTAAGTCTAAGCGGTACTTTTCTATCACACAACAAGTTAAATGCATTCCTCCATTTAAACCATCCAACTTGAATTCTACTAATAACATTTCCATCTATTTCACCATCATTTTGAGCAATTAGCTAGATATATTTAAAATATTCACTCTTTTTAATCACTTGATTACCCAATGTCACAACCCCATCACTAGAACATTTCAGATATTCAGTTTTAGAATTACTTAAACGAAAGCCTTTAAATTCTAAGGTTGACCTCTATAACTCAAGTTTCTCTTGAACTCTCTCTAGTCTTATCAACAAGAAGAATACCATCAACAAAAAGCATACACTAAGGTAAATCCTCCTGTAAATATCCAGTTAGAAGATCCATAACTAAAGCAAAAAGAAATGGGCTTAAAGTTGATCCATTTGTAATCCAACTAAAATAGAAAATACTTGGCCAATCCTCCTTGTATTTGAACACAAGTAACAGCTCCAGTATACATATTTTTAATGATTTAAATATAAGCAATATTAACTCTTTTTTTTCTAGAATTCTCTAAAGCACTTTTCTTGGAACTTTGTCATATGCTTTCTCTAAATCAACATATATCATACATAGATCCTCCTTTCTCTCTATATATTTCTCCATCAAATCTCTCAACAAATGTATACAATCCATGGTAGGCCTATTCGGCATGAAACCAAACTGATTTTGAGAAACTTTTGAAAGAGAAGTCAGACGATAAGCATGATGAAAAACACAACCCAACACTTTGACGGTGGATTCCTTCTCAGGCAATCATGCAAATTCAAATTTAAAAATAATTAACATAATAATGGATATCAAAGCTTCATAAGTCATCAAAACAAAGTTGGATTTTGACTATCAAATAATATAGATTTTAAGATGGTATTTCTAAAAACATATGCAATCACTTGATCAATAGTAATTACGATTGACTAAATAAATCTTTTAAATAGAAGCTTCGGAGTGAAAATTGAATAACTGTAGTGCTCAATCCAACTTTGCGTGATATTTTGACATCAAGCAATCATCCTAACCTAATTCGTTCAATTGTTGATCAATCTCTTATCCTCCAAAACAAAGAGAAAAGAATTCATATTTGAATAAAGAAATGCAACTTTTATTATACAAAAAGAGCTTAATACCATTAGCCTGCACAATTATCGCAAAAATGTTGGAAACACCACTATAATCGAGTGACATGCTCCAAGACAAAAGAAGGAAAACCAAGTTCTTAAGCTTATGCTTAATCTAGGTAACCTAGGTCAGCACTATGGCAAACTGAACTAGAAAAAGAAGCTAACAATCATACAAAAATTATTCGCTGATTATACTAAATAATTAGATCCATTACATGTATAATGACAAAGTAGTATGAATAATGATAAATTGATAAACATTTTCTAAGCAAAACATCATGCCATACAATTCCATAAGCATGAGTTTTACAGCAAAACCCCTTGTCATCACAGAATGGAGATCTCTCACTTAGGTGTTAATGTCATGATCGAATTTCAGAATCTCAAAAATTACATAACCTCAATTTAAGACAATCTTCAAAGGCATAGGATTAAGATCTCTCTGACATAAAGAAAAGGTTGATGTGACTGGATGCGATATTTCTCCCAGCCACACAGGCGTTACTTAAAAAAGAAGTCTTAGAGGGTTGAATCAACAATCATAACTGCTGAAAGATAAAGAGAGATTTTCCAGAATATTCACAGGAACACAAAGAAAAACATAGAACGTAAAAAATAAGATAGATGGTAACCATGTGACAAGCTTCTTCACCAGCCTTCCATGGAATTCATATCAAAGGTTTAGAAGATGGACTTTAGTAAGAAATAAATCATGGCCATAACCATCTTTTGGAAAGATACAAATATATCACAATATCTAATTCACATGATAGAAAATGATCCATCACATAACCTCAACATCAAATATTCTCCAAGTACAATTTGAATGTCAAACTATATTAGTGGCATAACAATATGATAGTTTTCCTGTTATAAAGCAAGAAAATTCAAATATGTTATCTGATGTTCACCACTTGCAATCCTTTTACCAATTATTTGGTCGGATAATGATGATTTACAAACAAAAGAGTATTAGAACATAATTCCAAGCAATCACCCTAATAAAGGGAGACTATGATATAAGAAAACACTAGGACTTGGAGAAGATTTTGATCAAAAACAAAATTTAAAGAAACATAATGAGAAAAAAAAAAAAACAAGAAATAGAGAGACAATTACAAGAATTTCAAAATGAAAACCACTCATAGTCAACTTATTTTATAAACAATAAAGTTAAGCGATTACTTAAAGATGTAAGACATGCATTCATTAAAGTACACAAATCATGCCATTTCAATAAATATAACTCCAACTAGTAATTCCAATAGAAAAAGAAACAATTTGTGGTACAAATAATTGATATGCAGAATTAGAAAAGATGGCAGTAATATTTTTTTTAAAAAAAACCTGAATGTTCAGCATTTGTTTCCAAGTTTTCATCAATGACAATTCTAACAGAACGTCTCCTCCTTGGCACGTTCCTGGCCTTGAAACATCACCGGGAAAAAATACATTAAAAGGACTATTGAGTAAGGTTCACACCAAACAAAAAAGGCCAGTACAAGCAAAAGAGCAGATGATTAAATGCCTCACATTAAATGGATTAAGTCAAAAACCAAATGTCAGAAGAATTCAAATTTAAAGAACATAAGGATTTGATAGGTAGATTAACAAATGCCCCCACAAATATAATAGGCAAAGCGATCCATATTTATTGCAAACTAGTTGACCCTGTGGATCACAAGTTGTTCATGTCAATACCAAATTGAGGGCTTTCTTTGCTAACCTCTACAGATGTTAGTGAGCGTCATTGCAAAGGATGAGTTGCACTTCTAACTTGTATTCATTCAACATATTTCATCAAATTTTGATTAATAATTGACTTATATTGGTAATTTGTCAATTCTTCGTTGGATGAAATCGAAGCTCGATAATTTTTGTCGAGTGGAAGTTGGCATGATTCCTATAGTTAGTGCACAATTTGAATCTCTCTTGGCTCAACTGTATAAGCTGTTGAGACTAATAAATGTTAGGGATTTTTATAAATCAACCAACAAATGCATATGTATTTACAATTTAACCACTCGGTCTATGTTTTTTAAATTATTGGACCCATATATTTGCGCACCATCAAATCGTTGGTAATTTTACAAAAATGAAAAATATGGGTTAAGCTTTGTTATGAATTTCAATATTTGTTTGTCAATTTGAAAAATTAAGATTGAAATGGTTGATTTGTAAATATAAAAGAATAGAGCGATTGTGTATGCAAAAGCCCCAAAATGTTATCATTAGTCTAATGCTTCACACTTGAAAATTTTGATGATGACGGTTTCTTTTAGTGGTGTTGAATTTTGAAGTTCCTTCTACTCGGGCTATTTGCTTTAACGAACTTAATAGAGTTGACTGAATTTATCTTAATCGAGTTGTCAAGTGATATGAGGCTACCTTTAGTCTTGCTATGCAATCAAATTTACTTTAGTCAATAATTAAAATTAAGTAATATTAATTTTTTTGGATTAATTTACTTTTTAAATTAATGTATATATCTAATTTACTCGACAAAATATTATTAATCATAGTTACATCATCTTTCTCCCCTTCTGTTCCCTGCCTACCCAAAACCATCGAGGAAAAGATGCAAGATGCAGAGAAGGTAACACTCATCTTTCCTCTCATTCTGCTTTACGCTTCAACTTGTGTAAATTTTGTAAATTTGCCTACCAATAGGATTTACTAAATCCAGGATTTAAGACAAAATAGAGGGGAAATAGAATTTAAAATTTTGTAGTAATTAACTTGTCCATTTGAAGCATTTGACAAGATTTAAATTAAATCATGCTTAAATCCTACTACTAAACAACCCCATAATCCTACCAAAATTGGTGACCTCACAAAATCACTTATTGAAAACGTAAAATTTGAACATGCACAAAAAATCATTCTTTGTTTTACGCAGGTGTTCTAAGGTCCCATCACGATAAAATGAGCGTGACAGATTTAACGACTCTGTTTCGCTAAAAAGAACGTGGCGGAATTGAAAACCACGACTACAGTGTCGCAAGACACTAATTGCTATGCTCAAAATAGTATAACGAGCAGGCTAAGCAATCCCAAAGCTACCCCCCAGGCAAGAATGGCGATGTAATGTTGTTGAAATGTTGTTGGGCCAAATAATAAACTTAAAATGAACTCAAATTAAACTTAAATGAGCACTAAATTAAAATTAAAGTTAAGTATGAAAATTTTAAGTCTTAAAATAAAAATCAATTTACAAAATTTGAACTTAGGTGGCACTTATAAGAGACTTTTGATGAACTTGAAAACCCACTTCTAAGCATAAAGCAGAATCACTTTGCACTGACTCTCAAAACACACATGGAACTGATGAGCTTGAATGAAATGAACTAAAACAGGCTCACTATTTATAACTAAAGAAAGATCACTTACAAGACCCACTAGATAACATTCAAATCAAATAGAAACGAATCTCACAGCTGAATCTATAACTCACCCATGTGCACAAGCAAAAGGCGATTATTTTGAAAATCCAAAAGGTGAGTCACATGTTACTAGATAATAGAATATCTACATGAATATTCAAATTTTTGAATGATTATGAGGGTTGCACAAAGTTATAGGCCTTTTCCAATTAAGTTGTAATGCCTCAAGACTTCCAAATGCTTTAAAGCTTAAGAAAATAATCACAGTCATTTTCAACCCATGTAGAACCATGAGATAACTCCAAAATCAATCAATGATCATGTGCTACCGACCCTCAAGTTAAAGGTTGAAAGTAGTAAAAAAAAATTATTTAAAATAGTAATTGAAATTTTAATAATAAGAAACTAATAGTATCAATAAAAATAGAGTGATGAGTTGTTATCAAAGTTTTCACCCAATGTGATATTAGTGATCTCATAAGGGACTTACAAGCTGATTTGAAGACTAGGTTTCAAGTGAAATAAAATAAAAAATATAATTGAAAGAATGCAATTAAATTAAATTAGATTGTGTAATGTAAAAGATGTGCAAAAATATTATGTAATTGCATTAAAATTCGTGCAATCACACAACCTAAGTGTACCAAAACTTGTGCATTCAATTTGAATTTATCTGCATGTGCTCCAACAAATGTGTTGAACATTCAATCATAATCTTTGAGAATGTTTCGCAGGCTAGTATATATATATATATATATATATATATATATATATATATATATATATATATCAAAATATATATATATATATACAAGATCTCTATATGATGTAACTCTTTTCAAAAATATGTAATATTTTACATACATACTTCTCAAACAGGTAATCTCACCTATAAGATAAGATTGTAATCCCCACATGAGTAGTCCAATTTCCACTTCATAAGAAAGGTAATTGATATGTTCGATCACAAAACCAAACATTCACTCTTAAACAGAAGATTTGATCTTTACATTTGCATATAACCAACAATAATTAACACAAAAATTTATATTTAAAAATATAAACTCTCGTTTCAAGCTTAAAAACACAATCATAAATTTTAATCACAAACTAAATCCTCTATGCTTGAAGTAATAGCTTTAAATCATGATCATCATAACCACACATACCACCATTATCATACATACCACCTTTATCATACATACCAATCTCATCATACTTATCACAATTATCATACCTACTACTATGAAATCCCTACAAAGGCCATAGTATAAAAATAGCCTAATACATATAACCTCAAAATATAACAATATGATATAAAATGTATAGAAGTCAAATAATACACAACCCAAACTATAATATAAACGCCAATACATATTGAATGAATAAATTTAAATTTAATGATGATGACATCGAAGATAGTAATGATAATACATTGCACCATAGGTCAACCTAAATTTGATTTAAGAACTCTTTGGCCCTATTATTTAGGTTAAAATTCAAGTGTATATAAATCACTTACAATTTCAAAAAATGTCAAATCTCTTGTGGTGGCATTGATATATAAAATTGATGAAAAGGGATATTATTAAGATAGCATATGGGCGGTCAAAGTCATCAAGCTGAAAAAATCTCACCCCCATCCGTCCAAGAAAAGGAATGCATGTATAATAATAAAATATGAGAATTAAAGAAAAATGAAATAAAGGACCAAAAATGGTGTTGTAAAAATTTTCCAAATTGATTTGAGCACTTAGAATTAGCATACTTATATCAAAATAGAGCATCAATCAATCACCTCCTAAAATCATTACAATTATTAATTTTAGTAGTTATCAAAATTCATTGGATGTATGGCACTTGGCACCAATGTTGATGCAAGCAATGTTTAACTACATGATTAAACTATTTTCAAAAAGAACAAATAGCATCACAAGTTCAATAGTTGTTGAATTTTCAAAATTAGGGCATATTTTGAAGGAAAGGACACAAGGAGAAAGAATTGTTATGGTAGGCAAACGGTGCTAAGAGATGCATATGCAATCACTCAAGTTTTTAGTTAAAGATGCATATGCAGATTGACAACAGGTCCTTCTAAGTATAGGACACTTCACTCCAAAGTTCTTCACGATTAGTTGATTTGTCTAGATATAAAGTATAACAAGAGTCTCATAGTCTCGATGATCACATCATTTAGGATTTACATTAATATTAAGTGATTGTACTAAGTTTCCATCACATTTGGTGATTGAATGACTAATAGGAGTGATGAGGTGATGATGAGAAGGATAAAGGAGGTGCCTAAGGGTATGGGAGAGAGTTGAATTTAAGTGATGGCTAAGTAAGATTGTTGCCACAGTGAAGAGAGGGTTTGGGTGATTTTTAAGTTTTAATAGATTTAAAGTTTTGTTTTAAGATGGCCAAGTAAATACAGCACTTAGATCATCATCTATACATGCACTTTTGAGGTGGGTACCAAATAACCTGGTTGATAAGGACTTTCAAAGTTGTTGCTAAAGCATTGGATTCGAATTTCAACTACACCATAATAAAATCTCACCTCACGGATTTAACAGTGCGCAAAAAAAAGTGCACTTTTGAGAAACATACAAGCAAGTCAGTTGCATCACTACATGTGATATCATGGTTTCGGGGTCCAATCTATAAAAGATGACGTCAGGTGATAGTTTGACTAATGAAGTTATGAAATAGTCAACATGATCAAGCTAGATCAGTACATATTTGGCTTGTGCAATAAAATGAGTTTTTGAAATCTATTCAAGGTTGGCTCCATTATGTTGTGCAATTAAAGAAATCCGGCTAAAGTTATTATTATGTTGAGCTTAACAAGTATCCACAAAGGGAGACAAATTGGCAGCGTATATAAGATAGACTCCAAAACTATTGATCAACCACCTATATGACATACCACACTCAAGAGGAAATGACCAATTTCTACAGAAAATATATGAAGAGTTTTCTTGGGAATGTACTGAAAGAAGATGTCCATCTAAGTAGACTTAAAGCCTAAATGCCAATGTATGTAACTATTAACATAATTGGCTATGGAAATATATCAACAATATATCCACATCAATACATTTTCTAAAGCTATTAAGGCTGCTACATCACCATTTTTCAAAAAAAAAAGGGGGCTGCTTTATGACCTAGAAACAATAAGAAATAAGAACATAGCAAACTCCATAACAAGCATTAGATGAAGAAAGCAAAAATAAATACATCAAAGAAAATAGCATTTATATTTTGTAATTTTTCCAACAAACAAGTTCTATTGATGTCCAAAAAATAAGAAATTAAGTTTTAAGTTATTGTCTTTTCACGCTCTGACTCCAATCAGCATTACAGAATCAGAAATCATAAAAATGAAATAAAGTAACTACACAAATGAAACCATACCATGGGAATATCATAATCTCCTGTTAAAATTACAGAACCACTGGTCATGCTATTCATCAGACTTTCACTATTGCGATAATCTGGACATAATGTTGCTATTGGTTCTTCGACAACAACTCCTACAAGAAAAGTTGAACGATAGCCTAAAGAAAAGAATACCAATAAACATGTAAATAGAAAAAGAAGAAGGTTTTTCGAAGAAATTCTAAATTGCCCATTATAAACTTGAAAGGCAAAATATTAAATATAAACTAAAAGGTATACTCCATACACAACAATCCCACCAAAACATTGGATCTAGGTCTATGTAGCACTGCCTCTAGCCACCAACATAATTCATTGCCTCTGGCCCACAAAATATGAAACCTAACAATAACACCTAGCATGTTCCCTTAATCACTAAGTCATGTAATTGACTGAAAAAATCAAAGACAATGACTGTGGGCGAGATGATGCAAACATGCTAGGATGTTTAGAGAAGGATCCTTTAACTAGCCAATCCATAACCCTTCCAATCTAGTCACTAATGATGCAAATGGATGATAAAATTTGATTCCGAAGTACATAAAACAAACTAATTGGAAGAGACGCCATAGACAATAAGCGTGATAGAAAACACTACCCAACTCTTCGAAGGGGGATTCCTTCTCTCAGGCAATCATAGAAATTTAAATTTAAAAATAATTAACAGAATAATGTATATCCAAACTTGATAAATCACCAAAATAATGTTGGCTATTGACAATTAAATAATGTAGATTTTAAGATGGTATTTCTCAAGACATATGTGGTCACTTAATCAATAGTAATTGCAATTGATTAAATAAATCTATTAAACATAATCTTTAGAATGAAAATTGAATATCTGTCAGCACTCAATCAACTTTATGGGATATTTTGACTTAAGTTCATCCTAACCTAATGTGTTCAATTGTTGATCAATCTCTTTTCCTCCAGCACAATAGAAAAGAATGCAGAATGAATACAGAAATGCAACTTTTATTCAAGAAAAAGATCTTTATATCATTATCTAGTAAACTTATTGTAGTAATGTCAGAAACGCCATTGTAAAAGCTCTAAGACAAAAGATGAAAAACCAAGGTCTTAATCTTGTGCTTAACCTCAGTAACCTTGGTCAGCACTAAAAATGCCAACCAAATAGAAAAAGAAGCTAACACCTATCCATAAATTATTTGATGATTGAACTAAGGGTCCATTTGGTTTACTGAATTTGTGATACAGAAGATTTAGAATGAAGAGGTCTTCAGAATTTTGGTGTTTGGTTTAAAAGAATTTGAAATGTGGTGTAAAATTTCAATGATTCTAAAGTATTTCAAATACACTGTATTTTAATTACATTAAACCCCTTTTACAATGTACTCTTTTTTTAGTAAACAAAATGGCCCCTAAATAATTAGATTCATTACATAAATAATGACATTGTTGTATGAATAATGATGAACAAATAGATAAGCATTTCCCGAGCACAGCATGATATGCAATTCCTTTAGCAATAGTTTTAGAGCAAAACACCTTTTCATCACAGAATGGAGATCTATCACTTGTATGTTAATGTCATGATAGAGTTTCAGTATCTCATAACTTGCATAACCTCAATTTAAGACAATCTTGAAAGACAAGGGATTAAGATCTCTCTGATATAAAGAAAAATTTGATGTGGTTGGATGAAGTATTTCTCACATCCACACTGGCCTTGCTTTAAAAAAGAAGTTTAGAGGGTTGAATCAACAATAATAACTGGTGAAAGATGAAAAGAGGTTTTCCAAGATGTTCACAGTAACACAAAGAAAAACATACAATGCAAAAGATAAGATAGATGGTAGTCACGTGACAAGCTTCTTTACTAGCATTTTGATGGAATTCATATCAAAGGTTTAGAAGATGAGTTTTAGTAAGAAAGAAATCAATGTCTTTAATCACCGTTTAGAAAGATACAAATATATCACTAAATGTAATTCACATATCATCAAATAACTACAACATAAAATATTCTCAAGTACAATTTGAATGTCAAACTATATAGTGGAATCACAATATCATAGTTTTCCCATTATAAAGCAAGAAAATCGAAGATGTTATCTGATGTTTGCCACTTGCAATAATTTTACCAATTATTTGGTTGGATAATGATGATTTACAAACAAAAGAGTATTAGAACATAATTTCAAGCAATCACAATAATAAAGGGAGACTATGATATAAGAAGACACTAGGACTGAGAAAAGATTTCGATCAAAAACAAAATTTAAAGAAACATATTGACGAAAAAAAACAAGAAATAGAGAGACAATTACAAGAATTCAAAATGAAAAAACGGTTGAACTACAACCAAGAGAACCAATTGTTCTATGGAACTATCATAGTCAACTTATTTTATGAACAATGATGTTAAGCGGATGTTATTGGAAGATGTAGGACATGCATTCACTAAAGTACACAAATCATGCAATTTCAATAAATATGACTCCAAGTTGTAATTCCAATAGAAAAAGATACAATTTACAGTACAAATAATTGATATGCAGAAAGAAACACCGGCAGTAATATGTGAAAAATAACCTGAATGTTCAGCAATTTGTTTCCAAGTTTTCATCAATGGCACTTGTACCAGGAAGTCTCCTCGGCTGGCTCCTGGCCTTGAAACATCACAAAATAATAATAATAATATAATAATAATAATAATAAATTCATTGGAAGGACACTATTGAATGAGGTTCAAGCCAAACAAAGTACAAGCAAAAAAAATTGATGATCAAATGTCTCGCATTAAATGGATTAAGTCAAAAACCAAATGTCAGAGGAATTCAAATTCAAAGAACTAAGGATTGCGTACATACTTCAGCATACCATTCTGTCGCAGTTAGCAATGTTACATCATCATCTACCGGCTCAGAACCAGGGTGGTCGTGCTGCAGATCAGTAGGAGCAGCAATTGACTCAACCTGCCTGCTTTCATCAGGAACGTCGTTTAGATCAATGTTTAGAACCATCTTAGTCTGTTTATTCCGCCTTCCGTTACTCTAGTTTGCCGCAACCTCACTATGTTCTCAAGCTAAACGCAGCAGCAACAAACCCCCAATCTCTCAGAAGAAAGAAAAAAAATCTTAACCAAAAAACGAACATAAGCGAGAACGCATAAGATCAAAACCGCGCAAAGATGGAACAAACGCTGAAATTTTCCAGAAAATACAATTTCAATAAAAATATCATCACCATTCTTCGTGCACATGTAACAAAAACAAACAAAAAATCAAAATAATAAACGATCCGAAAAGAGCACTACAATCGCTAAAACCCTTGCAAAAATAACCGAAATGACAGAAACCCGAGAATAGAACACATCTCCAGGCAAATAACGCGATACCAGCCCAAAAACTGGAGGAGTAGAAATGCTTCACCCGAGAGAAATGCTGTTTGATATACGGAGATCTTGTTCGGTGAAATCTGTCTCCGAGTTCAAACGGGGGAAGAATTCTGGCGCAGATCGAACCCGTTTTCCGGGCTGAAGCGGAGAATTCCGTGGTTTACATATACATACAAATTAAAATCGCCTTTTGGATAGGATTCAACATAAAATTACCATTTCATGATAAGGGTCAAGATTTATTCAAAATATTCAAATATATTTGTATTAAGTCAAATCAATTATAATCATTATAATTATATGAAACATTCTGCATAATTGCATAACTAATTACATGATTTAGTGGGCTATTTTATTAGATTTATTTCATTGTACTTAAAAAAATTAATGTGATTATTCATGTAACAATCAAAAAATGGTCTGAATCTATAAAAAGGAAAGGACCCCTACGAGTTAAGAGACTTTTTTCCACATATGAATTGAAGGTTTAGATTCTATGAGTATTATCTACATCTTTTTCTTTCTCTCTGCGTTCTTTCTTTTGCAAATTATAGTTTATGTTTAGATGGTGTGAGATCACTTAAAATTTGAGATTTATAATAAAAAGTGTGGATCATGTCACTCACTAGAAAGGGAGCTCAGCAAGAGAAAGATAATGCCATAAGGGAGGTCTCGATCAATATGAAGTGCACCGGGGAGTTCATCATGTAACAAATGAATGAGTTACGTAGGGCATACGCTCACGACGATTAGAGAGGCATTGGAGCATGTGCCTAAAGCAACTCTAAGAGTTTAGATGCCATTCAGTTCCTTTGAATCAAATATGAGAAGAGGCAATCTACCGATAGTGAGAGCAAGGAGAGCTCTGCCATCTACATCAAATGATGATGATACTTATTATCCTAATAATGAGAATTATTCTTCATTCAATCATATGGTGGAAAGATGAGATGATGATAAAAGAAGAGATGGTCGAAGAAGGAAGCCACTGAAAAATGCTTTTTTTTACAGAAATTATGAAGGACGAAGCATCAAGCAAGTTCAAGATTTTATCTCTAGAGTCTTACAAAGGGAGAACAAACATTGCTAATCACATTGCATCCTTTGGAACTATTGTTTGTTCTTCATGACTTTGAAGCAATCAATCTTGTGTTAGTTCAATATCCTACATGTGTGGGTTATTACTTATTTTGTTAATTTTAATCTCATATTCATTGCACAGTTTTTCTAGTGGCCAGAAGCCTAACAATAGTTCACAAGCTCTATTGCATATTTATCAAGAGTATGACAAAGTCTTGAGGAGCTTAATTACTCTCTTTTAGAAGGAGATGTTAGAATTATGAGATTTTTAACAAATTGTGGCTTATGTTGTACTAGCTCAAGGCCTTTGTGAAGGCAAGTGTCACCATGTGTTGGGTTTCCAACACCTAGAGACATTAGATAAGTTATTAAAACAAGCCCAAAACCATATATCTATTAAAAAGTATAGCTCACTTTTGCATCAAAAGTGAACGATATGTCCTCCAGAAAAGAAAGGATAGATGTAGTCCTGCAAGGTGAGATGACAAAAGGAATATTGATATATGACAAGTTCATCCTTGCAAATAATAAACTTGATTTTATGATAAGATAAATGATAAAATAATGGAAAAAGTTCATCACCTCCAACCCAACATTTTCCTAAAGTGATTGTTGCATGCCTCTATAACCTAAACCATAGAGGCAATTCAAAATAAAGATTATTTCAAGAAACCCTCGCCAATCAAGGTAGATGGTTACATGCACGATCTAAAAAAAATTTGTGTAAACCATAGAGATCTTAGAAAGAACAATGAAAGAGTGTCGACATTTGAGGAGTTTAACTGAAGATCTCATAAAGATAAACAAAATTGGAAGAATTTGTGGTGCATTAAGCTAACACTGAGATATAGGGGAAGGTGCCTACTAAGGAAGCAAGCAATAAGCCTATACTAGCCCAAACAATCTTCTCCTACAATCCTTGAAGGAGATAGGCCAAAAACTTCTCATCAATCTAGCCTTAAATAACTCTAGTTATGAGAGGTAAATTTGTCAGAGTTAACTAGACTTTCGATGGTTAGCCAACCACCAATTATCTTCAGTGATGAAGACTTTTCAACTAAGGGGAAACTTTATAATGATTTCATCATGGTCATCGTTGATCTTGAAAATTCTCAACAACCTGATTGATATTGGGAGTTCTATAAACATTTTTATTTGAAAGTGTATGTGATAAGATGGACTTGGGAAACTATGTTGACCTCACTTTGGAGTGAGTTCTCAACTTCTCATAGATCTAGAACTTTTATAGATACTAAGAGAGGTCTTAAGACACTTCGGTGATTAAAGAAGCTTAGAAACTTAGATGATGAGATAGGTTATTCTGGGGACTTAGGAAACTTATTGACAGAAACTCAATCCATGCTTTCCTTCTCAAACTCAAATTCATACCAAATCCAAACCAAATTCAAGATTCATAATCAATCTCATGATCAACAGAACTCAAGATTAATTCAGAACTTTTCGAATTCATGAACCTTTTCCCCCTTTTTTTTTTCTTTTTCTCTTTTCTTAACCAAATTCAAATCAATCACAATTGATTTTCAAATATCAATTCACCTCTCAAACATTTATCAAATTCTAATTCAAACCCAATTCCAAATTATTCAATTCTAAAATCAAACCCAAAGTTCCAAAATTCCATCATAAGCCATATGACCCATTCTCATAAACTTAGACAAATCTCCACCTAAGTCATCCCAAACTTGATTGATTTTTTTATAAATCAATTATTTCTTCATTTATATTCACAAATATAACTAAAATCCATACTCAAATGACCAAAACTAAATCAAACTAAATCAAACCAAGTCAAATTCCTTCTTAAGCCATATGGACCTACCTCCATAAGCTTAATCAAATCTTAACCAAAATCAACCCAAAATCAATTGATTTCTTTATAAATCAATCCTTCATTTATATTCATAAATATAAATGAAACCCACCTTCTAATAACCAAAAATAAATTAAACTAAATTGATTTCCTCCTTAGCCCTTTTGATTTACATCCTTAAGCTTAGTGAAATTTGCTTCCAAATCACTCTAAACTCAAGTGATTTTCTCATAAATTATTTATATCTTCATTTCTATTCCCAAATATAAATGAAGTATAAATCCAAAATCAAACCAAAACCCAATTCAAGCATTTTAAGCCATTTCTTTGGACATGGTCAAATCCTATCCAAATTAAGTCAAAACCAATAGATTTTCTCTTGAATCAATCATTCATTCAATCATCTATCCAAATATAAATAAAACATATAATCATTAAATCAAACTCAAGTCAACCCAAATCAAGCCCAAGTTAGCCCTTTTAGCTTGGAAACTTCAAATGAGCCAAAATCCTTTGGACTCCAAATTGATTGAAATCATTGATTCAAACCAATCATGATCAATGATTGAACATGACTTGACCTCAATTGAGCCGAACCAAGTCCAATTGGCCATTTGAACCAAGTTGACCCAAATTGGCCTAAAAGGCTAAAATGGGTCAAATCATAATCTAACCTAAATTGATTGTAACCAATGGCTCAAGTTCATTCCAAATTGATTATTGAACTTGACCAAAATCATAATTATGACCAATTTGACCAATTGGTCAACTTGACCCAACCTAACTTGACCTAAAGGGTTAAATTGGCCAAAATCCAAATTAAAACCAAATTGATTCAAACAAAACCTACAATCATTTTCAATTAACCAATTAACATGAACCAACACCTAAACCAACCCAATTTGGTCAAATTGGTCAAAATGATCAACTTAACCCATTTGACCCATTTGAATCCAATTGAGCCAAAATCAAACCTAGGCCAAATTGATTGAAACTACTTGAACTAAACTATTCAAATCATCATTTGAACCTAACTCAAGCATTGGTTTGACCCACTTTGACCAATTGGTCAACCCAACCCAATATAACTCAATGTGAACCCATTTGACCAAATGAAGCCAAAACCCATAAAACCAGCCCATGAAATTTTGGTGGCTGACCAAACTTGATTCAAACTCAATCTAAGTTAGCCCAAAATTAACTCAAACACATTTGGAGCCAAGTCCAATGCAAATACTCCATGGATCCTCTCCCCCATGTGGGATTTTGCCAAAAATGGCAAAGTCCACTCTCCCTTTCACCTTGGCAGCCATCCAACTTCCAAATGAGGGATTCTTAAGCCATTTAGCCCACCTTAGAGGGAGTAGGGCTTGCCATGGACCAAAGGGAGGTGAGACAACTCACCTCCCCTACAAGCAGAGCAACCAAAGGACCCAAACAAGGAGATCTCCCCACATCAGGCCTTGAGCCACCTCCCATGAGTTCTTCCAATCCATACAAGCCATGTGAACTGATTGAGACTCTGCACTGGACGATAGTGGCACCAAAAATGGGAAGCAAACTTCCGCCCAACTCAAGAACCGAGGGGTATACCCCTCAATTTGAATGGGAAACACATCACTTCGATTCGTGAGAGCTTCCTAACATGATTTTGAGTCTCCCTGTAATTCTCAAAGCCATCCCAAGCTTCCCACCTTGCCATTCCCTCTTCCAGTGCAAAACTGAGATAGGGGAGGCTAATTTCTATCCTAACTTAGCCAATACTCCATGTCAATCAAATTCCTCTTACACACACCCTCTACGCATGTCATCGAAGCTATCCAAGCCATTTCCCAAGCTTTAAAGTCACCGGAGGAGGGACTCCAATCAAGATTGAAGCTCCAAAGCTCGATCCTTGGCCTTTATGAGCTATCCACTTAGAACAAACTCAATTGTTGTTGAACATGGCTTCGTCTCAACTAGACGAAGCTTCTTCAAGTGCACGAGTCGCCAATCTTAGCTCCGGTGAGGTATTTCCATAAAAACTGATCTCTAGCTTAAGTGGTGTTGGTCCTTTGTGAAGGAAATATGCATGTGAGTTGATCTTGACCATTGGATGTGTTCGAATTTCTTCCCTGATGGTGTGGGTTGATTTTGAAGTTCATCCAAGCTCAAGTGAGCTCATATCAAATGATCCATGGCGGACGGATACTATCGTTCATCGCTTATGGGAAGGATGATCACGGGTCATCCGTTTCGCATGATTGGAACGGAAGACTCTAATCAAATCATGCTAGATCTCCCTTTATGCCACTGGTTTGATCTGCGCCATCCGATCCGAGATCGGATGACTAGATCAATACCATTTCACGCGACTCAACTTGATGTGATAAATTAAATAACCAATCTCAGCGTGGAAAGCGTGCCGCATCGTCCACGGTACCACTGGATTAGCTTAATTAGGATTATTTAATATATTTTTAAGGATAAAACTTCCATAATTCATAACTAGTCGTAGAAAAATCCAAAAAAATATATAAATAATGGCTCATTTTAAAGGTATTTCATAGGAGAATTTAATAAAAATATTTTAAATTAATTTTTAATAATAAACAGAGCTTAATTAGGGTTTAATTAAAAACTTAATTAGCTTAATTACTCTCTAATCACTGAAGCGATTGATCCCAAAATTTGTAAGATTATTTAGGAGGATGATCTCTGCCTCCTCTAATTTTCTTGGGATTTTTGCTTGCCAAATTTGAGAATTGATTTATTAAGCTCTAATTACCCTCTTAATTTAATTTTTATTTGATCAATCATGTGAACAGTGATGGATTGATTAATTAAGTGGTTAAGTGTTCCTTAACAGTGGGTGAACTTAGGAGATAAGATTAGAGCCTCTTTCCTAATCTATTTCCCTAAGTTCATTTTCATTAATTAAACTAATTAAAGCTTAATCAATTAAGAAAATTGCTTAATTAATCAAGTTAAAAACTGTAATCATATGGAATCTTAATTAATTGATCCTTGGGTAGATCTTTAGGTGTTTAATAACCTAAAGAGAGTTAATAAAATTATGATTAGCTCACATGTGTAAAAAAATCTTAAAAAACAATTAAGTGAGTATCTTAAGCTTAATTAATTAATTATTGCTAGCTAATTGCATTAGGCTCCATTTCATTTCATAGGAGTGTTTCCATTTACTCTTCAACTCATTTGCATATTACATTAGCTCATAATCATTTAATTAATTATCTTAAGATAACATAGGTAAGGGTTAATTAATTGATTTAATTCATATATTAACCTAATTAATTCATAAAATCAATCTAATTGATTTTCATTAAATCAAATTAACTCACACATGATGAATGGGATTAGGATTAGCAAATCTTTCTCACATTTCCTAAATTAAATCAAATATGAAATTAAAAAAATGATATTAAAAAATTTTGGTTTATTTTAAATGAGTTTATTTAGTATGATTGTCCTTAGGAATTAGTTGGATTGAATAAAATCATTTACTTATGTCCTTTTATTTCTTTCCAATCAAATTAAATGTTGTATGCTACTTGATTCATGCATTCATCTTTTTCCAAAATTAATTAAATTAAATGATTTTCTTTATGTCAAGTTTGCATGTGTTGATTTTAAATTAATATATGTGTGGCTATTATCATTATTAAATATAAATCTATTTTCCAAAACTTATAAATGAATGACTATATATGTTATGAATGCTAGTTATAAATACATAGGAGATGTATGTGATTATAGCTTAAGTTTATAAAGTGAAATTTCTTTTCTTTCATTCATGTGTTGATTTATATAAGTAAGAATGTTAATGGGTATATAGCATGAACATCCCGAGAATACATGGCTTTAGTTAGCCCCATGGACATCATTTGATTGCCCCACTTCCTTGGTTTAACAACAACACGTACTCCATTTGATTTCATTCTTATGTATTTCAATATTAGAATTTGGATAATACTTCACCCCATATGCATAAATGTTTCAATCAAATAAAACTATAACTTTTGCATGGTTTTCTTTCTTTTATTTATGTATACATCCATATGTATTTGAGAAAAGCAATTTAATTAAGACATCCTCGGTATATGAGGTTTTAGTTAGCCCCAAAGAGGTCATTTGATTACCTCACTTTCCTAGTTAACAATGGCATGTACTAGCTTATGTCTCTTATACATGTGTGTGTGTATTTAATTATGAAATTAGAACATATTATCTTTTTATCAAAAAATCATGCATTCATGAATGATCAAGTTGTTGGATTAATCAATCATATGACTTGGAGCTCTCTTTCTTATGTTCATGTATGCAAATTTACATATGCTTGAATGTAATGGGTATATAGTTTGGACATCCAAACAATTTTAGTTAGCCCCAAGGAGGTCATTTGATTACCTCACTTCCCTAGTTAATGAGCATTACTATTTAATTTCATTCTTATGTATTTTTATATAAGAATTTAGATATAGTTTTAAATTAATATGATAAAATAATTCAATCAAATGAAATATTTAAATTCCAAAATATACATATATTTACATCCATCATTTAAGTGTGCTAAAATATATTGCATTATGGTATTTATTTTCGAGATGTGTATGGGGGACACCACGTAGATCTGAGGGGGTACTCATTGAAGTGATCAGGTATGATATTAAGGAATGGTGCACTATCTCAAAAGATAGAAATCACCACCATACAATGGACCAAATCACCTAATGATGACTCCTAAGGCATGATGGGTCTTTGAATATACCAGAGATTTTTTCTCTACTTTACATAGATAAATAAAGTAGGGTTTATTTAAATCGTTCCAAAGTTTCTATGGGGCAAGCCTCCATAGTTAATTACATCTAAGAAAAGTGAAATCTTAGGAATACTCGATTAAAGTAGTAATTGGCTCCAAAGATTTTTTAAAGGTAAGACTATCAATAAATTGGTTATATTTAAAAAATCAATTAAGATAGATCAAAAGTAGAAAGATTTATTATCAAAGCCAAAGGAGATGAGTAAGGAGTGCTCATGATACTAGAAAATCTAGTGAGCACTCCAATCTATCATATGGTTGGGCTTTATATGTTTGAAATTGAAGAGAGTTATTTATTTGAATTGAATTTTATTATATTGTTAGGGCTTATAATTCAACAATACAAGATTGTGAAAATGCCTAAGAAGTGAGGATTTATGCTTTTAGCCCCAAGAAAACAACCACCTCAGATCCTAAATCTTGAGAGTTTTGGCATAAGCCAAAGCACAACCTAAATCTAAGCAAAAATAGGATATGGTTTACCTCTACAAGAGAGAGTAAACCACCCGATTGCTGGACTTATAATTGCCTGGAGTAGCAGCCAGCTAACTCCTCTTACGCTTTAAAACTATGTGATAAAGTCATATGATTTTGCAAGATGGTTAGGTTATTATTATTTAGAAAGAAACTAAAGTCCTTAAACCCACTCCCTAAGAGACTAGAGCATGAGTGATATGAGTAATGACTTAGTCTAATATAAATTTTATCAATTTTAATTTGATTTTGACTCTTCATTTTAACAAAGGCCATAGGATTTTTATGTCTATATGCATGTTGAAATGAGATTATTGGCTCAATTAGAGAGAAAGAGGTATTTTCCACCACAGAGGAGTCCCTCAAAGGTCAAGTCTTCCCCTATCGTGCTAGGATGGAAATCCTCTCTTAGTAAGAGTGAAGCAATATGAATGCGTGATATTAAGCATACAACATTCAACTAAGGGGTTGCTAAATCTTTTAATTATCTTGATTTAATGCCTAGGCTTTATGTGAGGTTATGAGTTATTTAGAAAATTTAATTATGAGTTATAGTTGGGATAGAAAATTTATTTTTTCTTAAGAGCCTAATCGGATCCAAGCCACACATTAAATCATAATTTATAAAGAAACTAGAAAAAGGTATGCCATTTTTATTTCATAATTATAAACAAAATATTAAATAATGTTATAAATATAATGCAAAAAAATAACAGGCCAGTGCGATCTAGTACCGTCGTACAACTCAAAAAGAGAAATGGGTACCCGAGCTCTACCCTTATACAACCCATTATATGAAATTAATTACAAATTTATAAATGAATAAATGCCATAGGGTCTTCAAATCTTCAAGTCTTCATATGTCCTTCATTTCTTCATTTGGATTGCTCCTTTCAATTTGATGAGCTTCAAGGCATCACATGGCACCCCAGGATTAAACCTTCTGGACAATATTCATCCTTAACCCGCATAGCACTAATCATAATTCCTAATGCAAAATCATATTAAAATTAAGAAAAGTAAATCTAACTACACCTGTAAAATAAGTGTTAGCTAAACACACCATACAACCTAAATAATTATATGAATAATTTGGATTTAACACCCTGCACATGGGTAACTAAGCCCACCTAGCTTAATTTGGATTATACTTAGGGGTTAAGCAACCTACAAAAGAGAGCATTTATATTTATTTTAAGCACCCCTTTAAGCATAATCCCGTATAAAAATATGATTAAGTTAATCATGGCCTAACAACCAGTCTAAAATAATTATCATAAAATCAAACACACATCACTCCATACACCGCCCTAACATAAAGCTAGAAGTGGTGACTTAATCTTAATGTGTGTATTAAGGCTTGTGTGGTATGCCTTAACTAAGCTTTGCTATAATTTTCTAAGTATGAAAGGGTGTTTAATCATATGAGGTTAATTTCACTTTAAGTGGTTTAATTAATTTGAGAGATATTTACTTAATATTTTCTTTTGTTCCACTTGACTTACTCTTAATAACTAAGTGTTATGAATAGGAGAAACGGAGGATTACTCTCTTTTATCCCTACCTTAAGTCACTTCTAAAGCATATTAATTAAATAAATTTTCTTTAATGAATAACTTATTACATATTTTTAATTAATCCTAGGTTTAGGTTCACTTTAAATAATTACATTCAATAAGAAAGATATCTTAAGATTAATTGAAATTAATTACTATCACATAACACATGTTTATTTATTTCTTTCTATCATATGTAGCATGCATATGACTAAGTCCTAAACATATCTATGCATGCAATAGGTGTTGGCACACTTAAATGATGAATATGAACATGTACATTTAAAGTTTATATTTTTCTTTTGATTGAATTATTTTTATCATATTAATTTAAAGCTCTATCTAGATTCTATGAAAAAGTACATATGAATGAAGTTAAATAGGTATGTGTCATTATTAACCGGAAGTGAGGTAATCAAATGACCTCTTTGGGGCTAACTAAAGCCTCATATTCCCTGGATGTCCATACTAAATACCATTTGCATTCAAATACATATAAGTTTGCATACATGAATGTAAGAAAGAGAGCATTTAATCACATGATTAATTAATTCTATCACTTAAACAATTGCAAATGCATGTGTTTTGGTAAAAGAAAGAGGTGTTTTGACTCCATAATTAAGTACACACACACATGTATGAGAGACATAAGCTAGTAGATGTCGTTATTAACCAGGGAAGTGAGGTAATCAAATGACCTCATTGGGGCTACTTAAAGCCTCGTATTCCCGGAATGTCTAGACTAAATATTTGCTTTTTCTCAAATACATATGAATATATACATAACTAAAGGAGAGAAAACCATACAAAAGTTGTACTTTTATTTGATTGAAAAGGTTTATGCACATAGAGTAAAGTCTCATTTAAATTCTAATATTGAAATATGTAAGAATGAAATCAAATGAAGTACATGTTGTTAAACATGGGAAGTGAGGTAATCAAATGACCTCCTTGGGGCTAACTAAAGCCTCGTATTCCTGAGATGTCCAGACTAAATACTCATTAACATTCTTACTTATATAAATCAATATATGAATGAAAGAAAAGAACTTTACTTCATGTAAGCTATACTTATTTGCATTTCTTATGCATTTATAACTAGCATTTATAGCATATGTAATCACTTGTTTGTAAGATTTGAAAAATAGATTTGGATTTAATAGTGATAATAGTCACACATATATTAATTTAGATCAATACATGCAAGGTTGACATAAAGTAAATCATTTATTTTAATTAATTTTGGAAGAAATGAATGCATGAATCAAGTGGACACAATATTTTTATACGATTGGAAAGAAATGAAGAAACATAAGCACATAATTTCATTCAATCCAACTAATTCCTAAAGACAATCATGTTAAATAAGCTTATTTAAAATAAACCAAAGTTTCTTAATGTCACTTTTGATATCACATTTGATTTTATTTAAGAGATGTGAGAAAGATTTGCTAATCATAATCACATTCCCCATATGTAAGTTAATTTGATTTAAGGGAAAGCAATTCGATTGATTTTATGAATTGATTAAGTTAAGTATGCATTAAATTAATTAATTAAACCATTATCTATGTTGCCTTATGGTAATTAATTAAATGATTATGAGCTATTATGATATGCAAATAAAAGGGAAAGTAAATAGCAATGCTCTTATGGAATGAAAGGGGCCTAATGCAATTAGCTCACAATCATTTATTAATTTGACTTAAAGAACTAACATACTTACTTTCATGACTTTCTCACACATGTGAGCTAATCATGATTTCATTCAACCTCTTAGGTCCGTAAACACCTAAAGCTCTACCCAAGATTAATTAAGAGAAATTAGATTTTTAATTAGATTTTTTTAATTTAATTGAATAAGTGATTAATCCATTAACTCATTCTCTTTTCTTAATTATTAAACTTAGTTGGTTATCTTTTGAAATGACATGGTTTTAAGGGAAAAAGGTACTTAATCAAGCATAATTTAATGTGATTTGGGTTTCAATTTAGCCAATTAAGTCATTAATTAATTAATTAATTAATCATTAATTAGCATTTTGGTTGAAAAGAGAGGGAAACTTAAGAAAAGATTAGGAGGGAGACCCCAATCCAATTTCCTAAGTCTCCTTACTATTCAACAGTGATTAGAAAGTCCAAATAGTTAATTAATTACTATTCATATACTTAATTATCCCTTAATTAAGTTAATAAGGTAATTAGGGCTTAATTAATCAATTCTCCTAATTTAGCAAATAATAAAAGCCAAAAAAATTAGAGGAGGCAGAGGTCATCCTCTTAAATAATCTCAAAAATTTTGGGATCAATTACTTGAATGATTAAAGAGTAATTAAGTTAATTAAGTTTTTAATTAAATCTTGATTAAGCTCTGTTTACTTTAAAACTAATTAAAAATATTTTTATTAAATTCTCCTCTGAAATACCTTCTAAAAGAACATTTATTTGCATTTTTTGGATTTTTTTAAAAATTTTTATGTTTTTTTAGAAATTTTCAGCCATTAAGATGATTTTCATAAAGTCCATTAATTTAAAATAAAATATATGAGTTTCAAAATTCAATATCTTCCATTCTAGAAGTCATTTTAACTTGAAATTTTTTATGGTATGTTTATTTTAAGTTTAATTTCAATTCTTGAAAGTTTCAACTCAATCCAATTTATATTTTTAAAGTAATTAATAAAATTTAATTTTCTCTAAAAGTCAAATTAAGCTCAAAGTATTTCGTGAAATTTGGAGATTTTGGGTTTGTTGGATTCTTTAGCCTTTATTTGCATTTTTTCACTGAGTATTTTAGTTTCAATGAATTTTCTAAGCTTCAAGCAATTTAAATAAATTTAAAATCATATAATAGATGATTTTCCCATTTAAACCATTTAGGGTTAATCACGGCGGTACCATTAACATGCGATTGGTCATGCGGTTCATTGCGCGTTGTCGTGATTGGTATCGCATTTTTGTGAGCGAGAAAAGTTCCCATTCCACGGGATCATGATCGAAGAGTCTGATCTATGATCGAATGGTCCATATAGCACCAGATGATCTAATGGACAAAATTGGGCGATTTTGGCTAGTAATCTCAGTTATCTGTCTCCCTAAATGATTGATCGGATGATCGCCGTCTTCCTCAGACGCGTTATCACATGAATAGTAAAAAAAAGGGATCCAAACTACTCGATTTGGATTATTTGAGCTCAATTTTCTAGTGATCTTCGCCAAAAAATATCTAAAATGTGTGGGGATGATGTAAAATAAAAAAAATACAAGAGTAATCTAAGAGAAATTCCTAAAATCATGCATGCATTACCATAAGAAAAGCTCCTTAAGGCCGACTAAAGTTTGATGAAATTACCTTGTCGGAGATGATTTTCGGTGGCAGTGAAGACTCGAGCGAGCTCCTTGGTGTGAGAGGAAGCCTTGGAATAAGTTTAAACTTTTACTTTACTTTGGAATGTCATGATCACCAACCTTCGCCGCACCTTCGACAAGATCTGCTTAACTTTGATATTTTTTAGTCTAAATTGGCTCAAAGGAAGTGGGGAAGGGATGTTCTTTGCTTGGGAAAGCTCTTGTGAATTGAATGAATGCATAATCCTAAGTTTTGAACCTTTTTTCCTTTCAAGTGGATGGCTAAAATTTCCCATCAAATGATGGGATTTGAAAATACTTCTTAGGTGGCTCAATGATGGGAGAGTGACTTGCTCTCTTTTGGGTAAGATCACATGTGCAATGATATTTCCAAGAGGGATTACCTTGGGTTTGGCTCTAATTAGATTTGGGATGATTTTAGGCTAATCCTAAGTTGGTTTGGGTCAGTTTGATCAGTTCCCAAAAGGTCATGGCTTGGTTTCAAGGGATTTGGCTCAATTTGGGTCACATGGGTTCACGTTGGGTCATATTGGGTTAGGTTGACCAATTGGTCAAATTGGGTCTAACCAAGGCTTAGGTTAGGTTGAAATGATGATTTGAAGTATTTTAGTATGATCAATTTATTTTAATTTTGCTTAGAATTGATTTTGGCTCATTTGGAATCAAATGGGTGAAATGGGTCAAGTTGACCAATTTGACCAAGATTGGCCAAATTAGTATGGGTAATGGGTTGATTTATATTTAATTAGATAATTGATATGAATGTAGTCTTTAGTTTGAATCAATTTGAATATAATTTGATTTAGGCTAAATTGACCCTTTAATTGGTCAAATTGGGTTTAATTATGGCTTTGGTCAAGTTAAATAATCAATTTAGAGTAAACTTAAGCCATTGGTTGTAATCAACTTGGGTTAAATCATGATTTGACCCAATTTGTCCTTTAGGCCAATTTGAGTCAATTTAGATCAAATGACCAATTAGGCTTGATTTGGGTCAATTGGTGTTCAAGTCATGTTCAATCATTGGTTTTTGGTTGGTGTGGAGAAATGGTTTCAATTAATTTGGTGTAAGATAGGTTTTAGTTCATTTTGTTCATATGGGCTAAAGGGTTGACTTGGTCAAATGACTAAGTTGACTTGGTTTGACCCAATTGATTGCGATTGATCATCCTAGGGTGATCAACAATCATGACTGAAGGTTTTGGTGAGCTCGGTTCAATCTAATTCGGGTAGGGTTGGAAGTTGGCTCAAATGGGTTATTTAGGTCACTTTGGGTCAAATGAACCTAAGTGGGTCAATTAGTTTCATTTTGGCTTGAGTTTAATTTGGTTCATATATGGATTTAGGATGGGAATATAAATCCAATTGCAATTGATTTGGATCCCAATATGTTTTGGTTCACATGATATTTTCAAGTCAAAAGGGGTTAAGTTGGGTTGACTTGGGTTGATTTGAGTTTGGTTTGATAGTGTAGTTTTCATTTATATTTGGCTAGATTATTGAAGGAATGATTGATTCAAAAGAAAATCCATTGATTTAAAACTTGGTTTAGGTGGATTTTTATTAAGTCCAAGAAAATGGCATAAAAGGTATATATTGGGTTTTGGTTTAATTTTGGATTTGGTTTTGGCTATTTGAATTTATATTTCATTTATATTTATGAATATAAATGATTCATGAGAATATCACTTGAGTTTGGAGTGATTTGAAAGCAAATTTGACCAAGCTTATGGATGTAGGTCAAAAGGGCTAAGAAGGGGAAACCAATTTAGTTTAATTTATTTGTGGTCATTAGAAGGTGGGTTTTATTTATATTTATAAATATAAATAAAAGAATAATTTATTTATAAAGGAAATAATCGATTTTGGGTTGATTTGAGTTAATATTTGATTAAGTTTATGTAGGTAGATCCATATGGCTTAAGAAGGGTCTTAGTTTGGTTTGATTTAGTTTAATTTGGTTTTGATCATTTGAGTATGAATTTCATTTATATTTGTAAACATAAATGAAGGAATAGTTGATTTATAAGGAAATCAATTAATTTTAAGATAATTTAGGTGGAGATTTGGCTAAGGCTATGGAGGTGGATCATATGGCTTAGGAAGGAATTTTGGAACTTTGGATTTGGTTTTAGGTTTCAATCATTTGGAATTGAGTTTGGATTTGAATTTGATAAATTGATGGATTGAATTGATCTTTAAGATAATCAATTGAATTGGAATTTAATTGGATTTGGCTAAGGTTGAGGCTATGAAATTCAATCATGAAGTTTATGGGCAATTTTGAGCTTGGATTTGATCATGTGATTGATTGTGAACTTGGAGATTTGGTTTGTATTTGGTATGAATTTGAGGTTTGGTTTGAGAAGGAAAGCATAGGTTGGGTTTAGGCCATAAGATAGGCAAGTTTCCCTAAATCCTTAAGGCATAACTTATCATTATGGCTAACCCTTCTAAGTCTTTAGACTTAGGTTAAGTGTTCACCTAATCACTAGAAGTGTCTTAAGACTAAGGAGTTCTTAGTGTCTATAAAAGTTCTAGATCTATGATGAGAAAGTTGAGAAATCACTCTAAAAGTGAGGTCAATATGCATGTATAGATATACTTAGGACTTAATCATGTGCATGTTACATATGATGGAAAGAAATGAATGAACATGTGTCATGATAGTAATTAATTCTAATTAATCTTAAGATGTCTTTCTTATTGAATGAGATTATTTAAAGTGAATATAAACTTAGGATTAATTTAAAATATGTAATAAGCCATTCACCAAAGAGAATTGATTAATTAATTTGCATTAGAGGTGACTTAGGTAGGGATAAAAGAGAGTGATCCTCTCTTTCCTTCTCTTTATAACACTTAGTTGTTAAGTGTAAACCAAAAAAAAAAAAAAAAGAAAATATTAAGTAAAACTTGCAAATCAAGTAAGTCACTTTAATGCATACATTTTAGAATTAAGTCATCACTTTTAGCTTTATGTTATATTGCATGGTAGTGTATCTTTAAATGATGTATTATTGTGGATGCTTGTATGCTTCATAGATTAGATGTTAGGCCGTGATTAGCCTAATCATATTTTATGCAGTAGATTGTGTTTAATGGGTGCTTAAAATAAATATAAATGCTCTCTTTTGTAGGTTGCTTAACCCCTAAGCATAATCTAAATTAGGACAGGTGGGCTTGGTTACCCATGTGCAGGGTGCTAAGTCTAAATTATTCATATAACTACTTGGGTTGTATGATATATTTAGCTAACACTTATCTTGTAGGTATAGTTAGACTTACTTTTCCTATTTTAAATGTAATTTTGTGTTAGGAATTAGGATTAGTGTTATAGGGAATTAGGATGAGTAGTGGCTATAAGGTTTTATCCTAGGAGGCCCCGTGATGCCTTTAAAGCAAGCAAACCCAAATGAAGAAATGAAGAAGATATGAAGAATGAAGATATAAAGACCCCCTAATAGCATTTATTCATTTGTAAAATTATTAATTATTCTTTCATATCTTGTATAAGTGGGTAGCTCACTATCCATTTTCTCTTTTGGGTATGGTGGTACCTTTTGCCTTTTATTCTTTTGCATTGGGTTTATAAATGCTTAATCTTATGTTTAAATTATACAATGGAAATAACATGCCTCTCTTAGTTTCTTACTTATATGATGACTTAATATGTCTAGATCCGATTAGGCTCTTAGAAAAAAAAAATTTTCTACCCCAACTACAACTCATAATAAAATTTTTAAGTAACTCATAACCTCATATAATGCTTAAACATTAAATCAAGATAATTAAAGATTTAGTAATCCCTTAGCTGAATGTTGTATGTCTAATATCATACATTCATATTGCTTCACTCTTATAAAGAGAGGGTTTCTATCCTTGCATGATAGGGAAGACTTGACCTTTGAGGGTCTCCTATGTGGTGGAAAAGATATCTTTCTCTCTGATTTAGCCAATAACCTCATTTCATCATGCATTTTGACATATAAAAAAACCTATGGCCTTTGATAAAATGAAGAGTACAAAATCAAATAAAATTTGAAAATATTTGCATTAGACTAAGTCATTGCTCATACCACTCATGCTCTAGTCTCTTAGGAGTGGGTTTAAGGACTTTAGTCTCTTTCTAAATAATAATAACCCAACTATCTTGCAAAATCATATGACTTGCCTACATGATTTTAGAGCATAAGAGGAGTTAGCTGGCTACCACTCCAGACGGTTATAAGTTCAACAGTCGGGTAGTTTACTCTCTCTTATGGACGTAAACCATATGCCCACTTTCACTTAGATTTAGGTCATGCTTTGGCCCTTGCTAAAGCTCCCTAGATTTGGGATCAGAGGTTGCTATTTCCTTCGAGCTACAAGCATAAATCCTCACCTCTTAGGCATTTTTACAATCTTGTATTGTGGGATTCTAAGTCTTAGCTTTCTAATAAAATTTTAACTCAAATAAATAACTCTTTTCAATTTCAAACATATAAAGCCCAACCATATGGTAGATTGGATTGCTCACTAGGTTTCCTAGTATCATGAGCATTCCCTACTCATCTCCTTTGGCTTTGATAATAAGTCTCTCCTTTTTGATCTATCTCGAATGATTTTCCAAGTATAACCAATTTATTGATAGTCTCTTTGAAATCTTTGGAGATAATAATTGCCTACTTTAATCAAGAGTATTCCTAAATGATTCACCTTTTAAGGATGTAATTAATTATGGGGGCTTGTCCCCATAGAGAACTTTAGAACCTAATTTAATATAATTGAGATTATTCTAAGGGATTCACCTTCCTTTGGATGAAATTAATTATAGGGGCTTGCCCCCATAGAGAAATTTAGAGCCCAATTTAATATAAACCCTACTTTATTTATCCATGTAAGGTAGGAGAAAAATCTCTGGTATATTCAAAGACCCATCATGGCTTAGGAGTCTTTATTAGGTGATTAGGTCCATTATCGGGTGGTGATCTTTATCTTTCGAGATAGTGAATCATTCCTTGATATTGTACCCGATCACCTTAATAAATATACCCTTAGATCCGCATGGTGTCCCCCATACACATATCAAAAATAAACATCACAATCACACCTAATTCCCATCATGGCTTATATGGTTTTTTTTGTAAGGAAACCTAAAGGCAAAAAGTTATTTACTACTATGATGAATTTTGTAGTGGTAGATGCCCTAACTATTTACAATGGCATCTTCGACTATCTTCTACTAAGCATTTTCAAGGCGATCGTCTTTGCTTAACATGTCATCATGAAAATTTCAAGCGAAGCTGAATCATTATTATTTGAAATGATTTTCTAAAAACAAAGGTTCAATATTTAAAGGTTATTAGTATTGTCCAAGAAAAGATCTACATCTAGATGTAAAGAAAGGAAGTAGCTTGGAGGATACTGAAGCTATAGGAGAGATTAATATTAGAGAAATAAAAGTTAGTGGAACCATAGAGTAAGTACTTATTTAATGTCAAATTGAGAGGTGAGTTGATTTCAACAATATGAGAGCATGAGGATGTAATTGCTTGGTATGCAAACGAGATGCCAAATGTTGATATTGATGTTGAATTCCACAAGTTGAATATGAATCAAAAAAGTTAGATCAATCCAACAAAAGATGTGGTTCGTGGTGATTATTTTAATATAGTTGCTGGAATGCATGCTTAGGACTGTTAAACGTGTTTAAGTTTGATTGAGTCAAAGTAGTTCCTCATTCTTAGGAGTTAGTTGGGGTGTTCATGTTCTATTTTTCATTTCTATTTGTCAGGACCATTTTGTTGGTGGTTTGTTATTTTTCAAGCTTTAAATTATAATGCTTCATGTTAATAAATGTGTGTTAATTTCCCTTCAATTTGCAACAATTCATTTTAGTTTCCTCTTCTTTCTCATTTTAAAATACCAATAATTTGGTATCAGGGCCCTCTTCTTAAGGGACCTGTGTATGAGTTTGAGCAGGGAGATCGAAGCTAGTTTCTCCTTAGTTGCTCCACCGGTGTTTGATGGAGATAACTACCAAACCTGGATAGTGCACATGGAGACATACCTGGAAGCTTTGGATCTCTGGGAAGCAGTGGAAGAAGACTATGACATTCCTCTTCTCCCGGACAATCACACCATGGCACAATTTAAAACACATAAGAAGAAGAAGACAAAGAAGTCCTCATTGAAAATGACAAAGGAGATTTGGGATTATCTCAAAATTGAGTATGAAGGAGATGAAAGAATTTGAGAGATGTAGATGCTGAACCTAGTTCATGACTTTGAGCTGCAAAAGATGAAGGAGATAGAAACCATAAAGAAGTATTCTGATAGACTACTCAATATAGCAAATAGTGTCAAATTATTGGGTTCTTCTCTGGAAGATTCAAAAATTGTTCAGAAAATTCTTGTAATAGTGCCTCAAAGATTTGAGGCTACCATCACCACCTTAGAAAGCATGAAGGATCTATCAAAGATTACTCTGGCAGAACTCTTAATTGTTTTGCAAGCATAAGAGTAGAGATGTGTAATGAGGCAAGAAGGTGGCATCGAAGGAGCTCTACCAGTCAAGCATCAAATGATGAAAAAGTAGGAGGCCCAAGAATAAGAAGTTTCAAGCTGCAAGTGGACAAAGCTCTACACCTAAGAGCAGAAGAAAAATTGGAAATAAAAGATCAAGAGTAAAGAAAGATTACCCTCCATGTCAACATTGTGGCAAGAAAGGTCACCCTCATTTCATGTGCTGGAGAAGACCATATGCAAAGTGCAACAAGTGCAATCAAATGGGACATGAAGCTGTCATTTGCAAGAATAAAAATAAGCAGCAAGGAGATGAAGCACAAGTGCCAGATCAAGAAGAAGAAGACCAGCTTTTCGTTGCAACTTGTTTCATGAGTTATGAAACAAGTGAAAACTGGCTCATTAATAGTGGCTGCACTAATCATATGACACATGACAAGGAGTTGTTCAAAGAATTGAAGAGCATCGAGTCCAAGAAAGTCAGAATTGGGAATGGTGAATATATTGCAGTCAAAGGAAAGGGCATCATAGCCATTGCAAGCTATTTAGGAACCAATTTGATCACCAATGTTCTCTATGTATCAGATATTGATCAAAACTTGCTCATTATTGGTCAATTAATAGAGAAGGGATTCAAAGTGATGTTCATGGAAAAGGCATTTGTGATAGAGGATGCTACAGGCTAAAAGTTGTTCGAAGTTAAGATGGTAGGGAGGGGCTTTTCACTCAATCCAATGTAGAAAGAGCAATCAACTTTTCTAACTAAAGAAAGCCTCTCAATGGTGTGGCACAAGAGGCTCGGGCACTATCCCCACCAAAGGGCTACTACAAATGAAGTCCAAAATGATGGCAATTGACCTTCTAGAGTTTGATGATCACTTATCGACCTGTAAGGCTTGTCAATTTGGAAAGCAAAATGGAAAGTCATTTCCTAAGTCAGCATGGAGAGCCACCTATAAGCTGCATTTAATCCATATAGATGTTTCTGGACCTCAGAGAACTCCCTCATTAGAAAGTAGTCGATATTATGTTGCTTTTATTGATGATTTCACTAGAATGTGTTGGATTTTTTTTTCTTAAAATTCAAATCAGAAGTGGTTGAAGTATTCTTGAAGTTCAAGAAGATTGTGGAAAATCAAAGTAGCAGCCAAATTCAAATATTGAGGTCTGATAATGGCAAGGAGTATACCTCAAAAAATTTCAAAGCATTTTGTGAAGAAGCTGACATTGAGCATCAGTTAACAATCCCCTACACTCCACAACAAAATGGAGTTATTGAAAGGAGAAACAAATACATCTTAGAAATGAGTAGGTGTATGTTGTATGAGAAGAATCTACCCAAATAGTTTTAGGCAAAGACAACTCACACTGCAGTTTTCTTGCAGAATAGACTGCCGACAAAAGCAGTCAAGGATCAGACCCCTTATGAGGCTTGGTATGGTCATAAAACATCTCTAGGTTTTCTCAAAGCGTTTGGTTGTTTGTGCTTCACTCATGTTCCACATATCAAGAGAGATAAGTTAGACAAAAGAGCACTTCCTAGCATCTTTATTGGCTATAACACTATTACAAAAGCTTATAAAATTATCCAACCACAAACTGGGAAAATTGTTATAAGTAGAGATGTTCATTTTATAAAAGATGAAGAGTGGAGTTGGGATGAGGCAAAGAAAAATGGCCAAACTGTAGCAGATCTGCAGCTTAAGTTTCCTGCTTCAAGCACGGATGAAGATGAAGATGGGCAGAATGAGTTGGTGGATGATGGTCCTGTAAGCGGTACTAGATTACTCACTGACATTTATGCAAAGTGCAATATAGCAGTGTGTGAATCTACATATTTTGAAGCAACAATGAAAGACAAGAATTAGATGGCTACAATGAAGGAGGAGTTGTCCATGATTGAGAAGAACAAAACATGGGAGTTGGTTGATTGACCCCAAAATAGGAAGGTGATTGGAGTCAAGTGGGTGTATAGAACCAAGCTTAATGTTGATGGTTCAATCAACAAGCATAAAGCAAGACTTGTGGTGAAAGGCTATGCTCAAGTTTTTGGCGTGGACTACTTAGACACCTTCACACCAGTTGCTCATTTGGACACCATAAGGCTTTTGCATGATATAACTTCTCAAAATGAATTGGAGAGTGTATCAACTTGATGTAAAATCAACATTTTTAAATAGCATTTTGTAGGAAGAAATTTTTGTTGAGCAGTCTGAAGGCTTTATGAAGAAAGGAGAGGAGGACAAGGTATTCCTTCTCAAGAAGGCTCTTTATGGGTTGAAATAAGCTCCAAGAGCTTGGTACAGTAAGATATATGACCATTTGCTAAGCTTAGGATTTGAAAAAAGCCTATTTGAGGCCACTCTTTATGTCAAGCATCAGAGTAATGATATTTTGATAGTCTCTCTTTATGTTGATGATCTTTTGCTGATAGAAAATAATGCATGGTTGGTTGAGGACTTCAAACAAGAAATGATGAAGGTTTTCGAGATGACAGATCTCAGGTGGATGACCTTCTTCCTTGGAATGGAAATTAAGCAGGTTGAGCATGAAGTCTTCATCTGCTAGAAGAAGTATTCCAAGGAGATTTTGGAGAAGTTCAAGCTTGAAGAATGCAAGAAAGCAAGCACTCCTATGAATCAAAAGGAGAAGCTGTGTATGAAAGATGGAACTGATAAAGTTGATGAGGGATATTTTAGAAGTTTGATTGGTTGCTTGATGTATCTTACAACAACACATTGATATTTTAAATGTTGTAAGCATCTTATCAAGGTTTATGCACTGTGCAAGTGAATTGCATCTTAGGGCTATCAAAAGAGTGATTCAATATGTCAAAGGCACAAGTGATTTTGATGTTAAATTCATATGAAGTAAGGAGTTCAAGCTGGTTGGCTTCTCTGATAGTGACTAGGGAGGTTACATTGATGATATGAGGAGTACCTTAGGCTATTGTTTTACTCTTGGATCTAGTATTTTCTCATGGAGCTCAAGGAAGCAAGAAATAATAGCTCAATCCATTACTGAAGTAGAATTTGTTGCTACAACAATTGCTGTTAATCAAGATTTATGGCTGAGAAAGATTTTAATGGATCTTAATCTGGAGCAGAAAGAAAGTGCTAAGATTTTTTTTTGCTAACCAAGATGCCATTGCCATTTCCCATGATCCTATGTTTCATGGGAAAACTAAGCATTTCAACATCAAGTTATTTTTTTTAAGAGAAGTGAAGAAAGTAGAATTTATGACTCTGGTTTACTATAAATCTAAAGATAAGTTGGTAGATTTGTTTATAAAGCCACTTTCAGCAAGTTTGAGTTTCTAATGCATAAACTTGGTGTTTGAGAAACATCTTTGCTTGTGAATCAACCACAATGTGTTTAGGGTAGGTGTATGGAACCCAAGTGGTGTCCTATCCTTTAGTAACACAGCACCAACACAAAGTACACACAACCACATAAAACAAACACATATCTTTTATCTCGGGCTATTTTGATGTGGGATAAAGTCCCTGGTGACACTCACTCATTAGCTGCTTTAGGTCAGGCTAACATGCTACCTTGCTATTGTGTCACCCTAATGGTTTCTTGTTTAGAGGATGAAAGTCTACAAGCTTTCTTCTTAACTTGACCATTGCAAATCGACAAGTGCTGTGTTAGCTTGGTAGGCCTTATCGCGAGGATGGTAAGCTACCTCATCTTGACTTTATTTAAGAGGATGTAAGCTTACACACTTTTTTCTTGAACTAACCATCATGCACTAACGGGTCGAGTATACTTGAGGTTTAGGATAAGTCCCCTGGTGGCTCCTTTCCTCCTGACTACTTCAAGCCTGAGTCTAGTTCTTATACGGGACTCCCCACTTAGTAGTCGCCCTAGGTTAGATATCATCTATCTCACCGACGATAGACTATCCCGATGATCATTTCCATATGTGAAGATGTAAGTCTATAAGCCTTCTTCTCAGATTGATCATTGCACCCAGCAGATACACCACTCATGACAGATATAAGTTTGCAAGCTTTCTCCCAGAGTTGGCCACCATATGCCTATAAGCTTTTTTTTATAGGGTCCAGGATAAAGTCCCTAGTGACACCGCCTTGTGGGCACTCTATTTGGATCATGTCCTGAGCGACTCCACTTAGACACTACTCGGGTTACTCTCGGATTGGAAAGTCCCCCTTTCCTAGTAGCCACCCTTGTGGTTGGAGAATCCATCTTGCGGATATGTAGATTCTCCCTTGGTCTAGTAAGTCTGAGATAAGACTAGGTTGATATAAGCCCCTTCTCAGTGTGGTCCCGCACACACTAACAAGGTCCATATAAACATATAAACAAAACATATATTGTTACTTATGGAATAGGAGGAAACCCCCAATGATACTTTTCTCGAGCAGGCATCCTATTTTTACGGCATTGTCAGCAAAACTCCCTATAGGAATCACCTGAATACCTTTGAGTTGAGATAAGTCCCGAGGCGGCACTCTCTCAGTAGCCTCCCTTTGGTTGGGTATGACTTATTGTGCCACTAACAAGTCACTCGGCGGTCATCCTTGCTTTAGAAGATATAATTCTATCACGCATTCTCTCCAGCACGACCGTTGCACACCGACATGCAACCTTAGGCGAGTTTGATTTGTTGTGCTATCAACCGATTACCCTAATTGTTCTTATTTAGAAGATGTAAGTCTACAAGCTTTCTTCATGACTTAACCATTACACATGAAAAATCATCCTTAGGTTGGTTAGCTCTACCCATTGGTAGATTATCCCTTTGGATTTGTAAATTTAAGATAAGACTAGGCTGATATTAGCCCCTTCTTAGTAGATCCATCACACACCAGTAGGGTCCATCTAAAATGAAATTAATTTTGACTATTTTTGGATTGATATGAGTCCATAGTGGCATTCGTCCAATAGTTGCCCTAGGTCGAGTTTTGATATATTGTGCTACCAACAAATCACCCTAGTGGTTTCTTATTTAGGAGGATGGAAGTCTATAAGCTTTCTTCCTGACTTGACCATTGCACACCGAAAGACACCCCTCAGGTTGGTTAGTCTTACCTCATGACTGGTAGAGTTTTTTTTGGATTTGTTAATCTGAGATAAGACAAGGCTGATATAGCCCCTTCTTAGTGGATCCATCGCACGCCGATTGGGTCCATTTTATTAAATCCACCATCCTTTTCTAGTGGAGTCTAAATTAAATTCATCCATTCTTATCCCTAGCGGATACTTCCCCAAATAAAACCAAAGAAATCCATATGTTAAATCCACCTTATCCCCAGTGGATTTGAGCTCTTACCTTCAGCGAATGTGCCCTCAAACTCTAATCAAATTTCTCCCCAGCGAGGTGCAAATCATATCCTCTCCCTAGTGGAGCCCCACAAAATCAACTAGATCAAATTCTTGTCCCTAGTGGATAATCTAAACCTGCTTCCCTAGTGGAAGGTTCATACACTCATCCTCGGTGAGATATAAATCCTAATCCCCTATGGATCTTTTCCCCCTAAATCATGTTTATGATCAAACTCAAACCCTTATCCTCTCTATGGATAGTCTGAACATGCTTCCCTAGTAAAAGGTTTACATACTTGATCCCTCAGTGGATTCTTTCTTCCTCTCTTATGTATTGGCATTAGCTGAGTTGCATTGTACTAAGATCTTGATTCCATCTACATCTCAGGTTTAGGGGTAGATCATTTCTATTAGGGCTTGCGATCCTTTTGATGTTGTTGATCGTCTCAGTCAACGCCAATATGTGCGATATGCCTTATCAGTTACACCATACCTATTGAGGGTCCTTTTGTTGACCTCACTTTTGGAGTGAGTTCTCAACTTTTCCATCATAGATTAAGGACTCTTATAGACACTAAGAGCTCCTTAGTCTCAAGACACTTCTAGTGATTAGGTGAACACTTAACTTAAGCCTAGAGACTTAGAAGGATTAGCCATAGGAATAGGTTACCCCTTAGGGACTTAGGAAGACTTACCTACCTAAACCCAATCCAAGCTTTCCTCCTCAAACCAAACCTCAAATCCAACTCAAATACCAAATTAAAATCCAAATTTCAAATCAAATCATTGAAACCCATAATCAAATCCAAGATCAACATTCTTCCTAAGCCCTTTGATTTCATCTTATGGACTTAGCCTCAACCAAATTCAAATCAATCCCAATTCATTTGATTTTCTCAAAGATCAATTCAATCCCTCAATCATTTACCAAATCTAAATCCAAATTCCAAACCAAATAATTCAATTACAAGATCAAATCCAAAATCAAAATGTCTTCCTAAGCCATATGACCCATTCTCATAAACTAAGCCAAACCTCCAACCATTTCAACCCAAACTTGATTGATCTCTTCATGAATCATTTATATATTCATTCATATTCACAAATATAAATGAGGTATAAACTCAAATAGCCAAAACTAAATCAAACTAAATCCAAATCCAATCAAATCCCTTCTTAAGTCTTATGGACCCACCTCCATAAGCTTAGCCAAATCTCATACAAATCAACCTAAAATCAATTGGTTTTCTTATAAACCAATTACTCCATCATTTATATTCATAAATATAAATGAAACCCACCCTTCAATGACAATAAATAAATCAAACTAAATCAACTCTCTACTTAAGTCCTTTTGACCTACATCCTTAAGCTTGGTTAAATTTACTTCCAAATCACTCCAAACTCAAGTGATTTTCTCATGGATCTTTTATATCTTCATTAATACTCCCAAATACAAATGAAATATAAATTCACATAACCTAAACCATGTCCAAAATCAAACCAAAACTCAATTCAAGCCTTTTAAGCCATTTCCTAGGACTTGGCTAAATCCTATCCAAATCAAGCCAAAACAATGGATTTTCTCTTGAATCAATCATTCCTTCAATCATTTATCTAAATAAAAAAAAACCTACTATTATCAAACCAAAATCAAGTCAACCCAAGTCAAGCCCAAATTAGCCCTTTAAGCTTGAAAACTTCAATTGAGCCAAAACTATTGGTCAAATTGATTGGTTGGATTTATATTTCAATCCAGGCTCACATATAAGTTCAATTAAACTTGAATCAAGCTAAAACCAAACCAATTGACTCATTTAGGTTCACTTAACCAAAAGTGGCCTAAAGGACCTCTTTGAGCCAAGTTCTAATCTAACCCAAATTGGATTGAACCAAGCCCATCCAAACCTCATTTCATGATCAACAATCACCCTAGGATGATCACCCACCTTGAATTGGGTCAAACCAAGTTAACTTGGTCCTTTGACCAAGTCAACCTTTAGCCTAAATGAAACCTAAACAAGCCAAAACCCTAAATTGATTGAAACCATTAATTCAAACCAACTCATGATCAATGATTGAACATGACTTGACCCTCAATTTAAACCAAATCTAATTGGCCATTTGACCAAAGTTGACCCAAATTAGCCTAAAAGACCAAAATGGGTCAAATCATGATTCAAACCAAATTGATTGCAACCAATGGCTCAAGTTCATTCCAAATTGAGTATTGAACTTGACCAAATAATTAAAATTTGATCACTGGTCAACTTGAACCTATACCAAATTGATCTAAAGAGTTAAATTGGTCAAAATCTAAATTAAATCCAAATTAATTCAAACCAAAGCCTACAATCATTTTCAATTTGTCGATTGAACTTGAACCAACACCTAACCCAATCTAATTTGGTCAAATTAGTCAAATTGGTTGACCTAGCCCATTTTACCATGAATCCAAGTGAGCCAAAATCAAACCTAAGTTAAATTGATTGAAACCACTTGAACTAAAACTCTTTAAATCATTACTTGAAACTAACCAAAGCCATGGTTTGACCCAATTTGACCAATTGGTCAACCCAACCCAACATGAACCCATGTGAACCCATTTGACCAAATGAAGCCAAAACCCATAAAACCAACCCATGGACTTTGGTGGCTGACCAAACCCAACCCAAACTGACCGTAGGTCAGCCCAAAGTCATCCCAAAAGTAAAGTGGGCCCCATCCAAGTAATAATCCATTAGTTAAGCCCTCTTCACATAGGATTCCACCCATAAATGGAAAATTCCTCTCTCTCATCACGTTGGCAGCCATCCAACTTCCAAATGAAGAATCCCTAAGCCTCCTAGCCCACCCTAGAGGGAATAGGGCTTGCCATGGACCGAAGCGAGGTGAGCCAACTCACCTCTCATACAAGCCGAGCATCCAAGGGATCAAGAAAACCAAATCAGCCAAGATCAAGCCTTGAGCCACCTCCATGACTTTCTCCAACCCAGTTGAGCCATGCAGACTTAATTGAGACACCTCAATGCTTTGTGGTCTTCTAAGATCTTAGCAAATCAAGGGGTATACTCCCCAATTGAATGGGAAACACACCAATTCACTTCGTGCAAGCTTCCTAATACCAAGCCGATCTTCCTTGTGAGTTCTAGAGTGATTCCAAGTTCCCCACATTCGACATTCTCTCTTCCCATGCAGAAATTGAAATAGGGGAGGCTAGCTTCGATCCTAACTTCGCCAATACCCCACCTCAATCAAATTCCTCATTCCTACACCATCTCTACACTTTGTCGAGGCCACCCAAATCACTTCCTGAGCTCCAAATCAACTCCAAGCTCGAGTTTGATCAAAGTCGAATGCCAAAGAGGAGGATCTTGGTCACTAAGGTGATTCACACCAAATCAAGGCTCGTGTTAATAAACAGGGCTTCGTCTCAACTAGATGAAGCTTCCTCTAGCGTGTGAACCACCAGTCTTAGCTTAGTGATATATTTCCATGAAAATCGATCTTTAGCTTAAGTGTGGTTGGTCCTTTTCAAATTTCATTGCATGCAATATTGACCGTTGGATGCGCTTGTCTCCTTCCCTTGATGGTGTGGGTTGATTTTAAAGTTCATCTGAGCTCGGGTGAGCTATGATCAAATGATCCATGGTGGACGGACGTTATCGTTCATCGCCCAGGCCGTCTATTCCGCGTGATTGAAATGGACGACTCTGATGAAATGCCAAATCAAATGAGATTATCCCTTTACCGAGGTTTGATCCAGCTCGATCAGCGGATGATGGGGATTAATGCCGCGTTCGCTACCAGCTGACTCGGCGTGTGGATGTGACAACTTAAATAACCAATCCCATGACGCCACATGAAAAGTGCGCCGCTTCAATTCGCCACGTGGCGATGGGATTATGTTTAATTAGGGTTATTAATTAGATTTTAAGGCTGAAACTTTAATAATTCATAACTAATTATAAAAAAATTAAAAAATATAAATAATGACTTATTTTAAAGGTATTTTAGAGAGGAATCCATTAAAATGATTCATAATTAATTTGAAATAGTAATTTTGCCTTAATTAAGGTTTAATTAAAAATTTAATTAACTTAATTACTCCTTAATTAACCACCCAATCAATTCCAAACTTTTTGAGGATGTTTAGGGGGATGACCTCTACCTCCCCTATTTTTCTTGGAATTTATTGGCTGCTTAATTAAGGAAATTGATTGATTAATCCCTAATTACCTTTTTAACTTAATTAAAAGATAATTAAGCATGTGAATAGTATTTAATTAATTATTTGGACTCTCAAATCACTGTTGAGCAGTAAGGAGACTTAGGGAAGTGGATTCGAGCCTCCCTCCTATTCATTTTCCCTAATTTTCCCTCTCTTTCCAACCAAAGTGTTAATTAATGATTAATTAATTAATTAATTAATGACTTAATTAGCTAAGTCAAAATCCAAATCACATTAAGTCATGCTTGGTCCGGTAGGTAGCTTATAGAATTAGGTTGGGACATCTTTCCTTATCTGTTTCCCTTAAGCCCATCTCATTTCTAAGATAATTATTAACTTTGATAATTAATTAGGAGAGATGAATTGATGGATTAATGATTTAATTAATGGATTGAAATTTTAATTAAATATGATTTCCTTGTTTTAATCTTGGGTAGAGCTTTAAGTGTTCAAGAACCTAAAGAGGTTAGTGAAATTATGATTAGCTCACATGTTTGAGAAAATCATGAAAGTAATTAAAATAGTTCCTTAAACTTAATTAATAAATGATTATGAGTCAATTATATTAGGTCCCTTTCATTTCATAGGAGCATTGCTATTTACTTCTCAATGTATTTGCATATTACATTAGCTCATAATTATTTAATCGATTACCTTAAGGTAATATAGACAAGGGTTTAATTAATTGATTTAATTCACACCTTAACCTAATTAATCCATAAAATTAACCTAATTGCTTTCCCTCAAATCAAATTAACTCACATATGGGAAATGAGACTAGGATTAGGAAAACTTTCTCACACCTCGTAAAGCAAGTTAAACATAAAATCAAAAGTGACATTAAGAAACTTTGGTTTATTTTAAATAAGCTTATTTAATATGATTGTCCTTAAGAATTAGTGTTGACCTCACTTTTAGAGTGAGCTCTCAACTTCCTCATCATAGATCTAGACTCATATAGACATTAAGAGTTCTTTAGTCTTAAGACACTTCTAGTGTTTGGGTGAATACTTAACCAACCAGAGACTTATAAGAGTTAGTCATAGAATATGTTATGTCTTTAGGATTTGGGAGGACTTCTACCCTATAGCCTAAACCCAATCCTTGCTTCCTTCATCCAACTCAAATTAAATCACAATCCAAATTCCAAATCAAATCCAACTATCAAATGATTGAAACCCATGATTACATTCAAACTCCAAAACCCTTCCTAAGCTTTTGATTTCATCTTATGGACTTAGCCTTAAATTAAAATCAATCTCAATTCATTTGATTTTTTCAAATATCAATTCAATCTTTCAATCAAACTATCAAATTTCAATTCAAATCCAACTTCAAATAATTCAATCCCATGATCTAAATCCAAACTAAATTAATTTCCTAGTTGAGCCTTTTTGACCTATATCCATGAGCTTGGTCAAATTTACTTCCAAATCACTCCAAACTCAAGTGATTTTCTCTTGAATCATTTATATCTTCATTTATATTCCCAAATAAAAATGAAATATAAATTCAAATAGCCAAAATCCAATTTATACCCTTTAAGCAAATTCCTTGAACTTGGCTAAATCCTATCCAAATCAAGTCAAAACTCATGGATTCTTTCATGATTCAATCATTCCTATAATCATTGACCCAAATATAAATATAAACCACCATTATCAAACCAAGCCCAAGTCAAGTTAAGTCCATGTTGACCTCTTTTGACTTGAAATTATCATATGAACCAAAACCCATTTGGCTCCAAACCACTTGGAATTGGATTTATATTTTAATGCTAGGCTCATGTGTGAGTTCAACTAAACTTAAATCAAGCCATGATCAAACCAATTGACCCATTTAGGTCCACTTGACCTAAATGACATAAAAGACCTTCTTGAGCCAAGTTCTAATCCAACTCAAATTGGATTGAACTAAGCCCATCTAAACCTCACAACATAACTAACAATCACCCTAGGGTGACCAACCACATTGAATTGGGACAAACCAAGTAAAACCTAGCCTTTGACCAAGTCAACATTTAGCCCAAATGAAATCCAAATTAGAAAAAATCCACCATATGCTAAATTGATTGATAACTCATAATCAATGATTGAGCATGACCAAATCCTCACTTGAGCCAAACCAAGCCTAATTGGTCATTTGACCTAAGTTGACCCAAATAGACCTAAAAAGTTAAAACAGGTCAAATCACAATCCAACCCAAAATGATTACAACTAATGGTTCAAGTTCATTCCAAATTGATTACTAAACTTGACCAAAGCCATTATTAAGCCCAATTTGATCAATTGGTCAACCTAACATAACCTAGCCCAAATTGACCTAAAAGGTCAAATTAGCCAAAATCTAAATTAATTCCAAAATTAACCAAACCAAAGCCTACAATCATTTTTAATTAACCAATTGAACTTAACTCAATACCTAACCCAACCCAATTTGGTCAAATTGGTCAACTTGACCTATGTGACCTATATGAACCCAAATGAGCCATAATCAAATCCAAAGCAAATTGAACCAAACCAATGACACCAATATACTCCAAATAGTGATGTGCACTTGAACCAACCCTTGGTTTGACCCAATTTGACCAATTGGTCAAATTGACCCAACCTAACCTAATTTGACCTAAATAGGTCAAATCAAATAAACTTCAAACCACTTGAAATTTGGGCTAACCCACTTTTGACCCATTTCAAATCTGCCCAAATCAAACCCATAGCCAAATGGCCACTTTGCTCTTGGGTCTAGGGCATCCCATGAGTTAAGACACATGCATATTTGGTCATTTCCTCGCACTTGGCACCCATTCATAGGTCCACTTAGGCATGAAGGACAATTGCTGACCTGACCCAAAGGTTGTTGGGTCGGCCATGACTCATGGGGAGGTGAAATCACCTCCCCATTCCCATTGGAGCATTTCAAATCACCAAGAACACCCACTACTCTCATGGCGGCCACCTCCCACCCTTCCTCCACTCATGTGAGGCCAAGTGGAATGATTCTCTACCCAAATTGACCTCCCCTTCTCAGCCATTGATCTACCAAGCCAAAACCATCACCACAATCCAAGCCAAGGAAGGAAGGGGTATACCCCCTTCATTCTCACTCAAACTCACACACTCACACTCGATTCAATCCCAACAGCCAAGAAATGAGATCTCAGAGCCTCCCCTTGCATTTCCCGAGCTCCCTAAAATCCCCATTCTCGATTTTACGTGAAACCAAAATAGAGGAGCAAACTAGTGATTCCCATTTCCTCATTTCATGACCAAAGTACAGTTAATTTTGCACACACCATCCTTGGACCTAGACGAGTCAAAATGAATCATTTTCTAAGCTTTCTGATGGTTGGAGGGTGGAGTTCAATCAAGACCGATTGCTTACGTGCCGTGGGTTGGTCTTTCGAGCAAACTACACCAAATCAAGGCTTGTGCAGCTCAACATGGCTTCATTTCTACCAAACAAAGCTTCCTCAATCGTTGGAACCACCGGGCATAAGCTCCGGTGAGGTATGCCATTAAAATTGATCATTAGCTCAAATAGGTTGGTCCGGGAGTGAGCTCTCAACTTTCTCATCATAGATCTTGGAATCTTGTAGACACTAAGAGTTCCTTAGTCTTAAGACACTTGATTAGGTGAACACTTTAAGTCGAAAGACTTAGAAGAGTTAGCCATAAGAATAGGTTATGCCTTAGGATTTAGGAAGACTTGCTTAACCTATAGCCTTAAAACCAATCCTTGCTTCCTTCTTCCCAAAACAACCTCAAATTTAAATCTAAGATCATAAATCTAATCCTAAATCAAATGATTAAAACCCATGATTAAATTAAAATTCCAAATCCTTTCCTAAGCCCTTTGATTTTATCTTATGGACTTAGCCTTAACAAATTCAAATCAACCCTAATTCAATTAATTTTCTCAAGATCATAAATCCAATCTCAAATCAAATCCCAACCCAAATCATAAATCAAATCAAACTCCAAATGATTGAAACCCATGATTGAATTCAAACTCCAAAACTTCCTTCAAACCCAAACTCAATTGATTTCTTTATAAATAAATCATTCCTTCATTTATATTCACAATTATAAATGAAATCTAAATTCAAACCATTCAAATCAAATCAAACTAAACTAAATCAAATTAATTTCCTACTTAAGCCCTTTTGACATACATCTCTCAATTTGGTCAAATTTGCTTCTAAACCACTCCAAACTCAAGTGATTTTCTCATGAATTATTTATATCTTCATTTATATTCACAAATATAAATGAAATATAAATCCAAATAGCCAAAAGCAATCCCAAATCAAATCAAATTCCCAATTTTATCCCTTTTGAATTTCTTGAACTAAATGATATCCAAATCAACTCAAAACCATGGATTTCTTCATGATTCAATCACTCATTCAATCATTGTTCCAAATATAAATACAAATTATCATTATCAATCCAAATCTAAGTCAACCCAAGTCAAGCCCATGTTGACCCCTTTTCATTTGACATTATCATATGAACCAAAATTCACAGGGCTTCAAACTACTTCTAATTGGATTTATATTTCCATCTTAAGTCCATATGTGAGTTCAATTAAACTTGAATCAAGCCTTGATCATGCCGATTGACCCATTTAGGTCCACTTGACCCAAAGTGACCTAAAAGATCTTTTTGAGCCAAGTTCTAATTCAACCCAAATTGGATTGAACTAAGCCCATCCAACCTCATATCATGATTAACAATCATCAAAGGTTAATCAATTATCTTGAATTGGGTCAAACTAAGTCAACCTAGCCTATTGACCAAGTCAACCTTTAGCCCAAATGGAACTCAAACTAGCCAAAACCCACCATATACCAAATTGATTAAAGCCATTGACTCAAACACTCATAATCAATGATTGAATATGAACAAACCCCAATTGAGTCAAGTCCATTGGACATTTGAGTTAAGTTGACCCAAATTGGCCTAAAAAGCCAAAAATGGGTCAAACCATGATTTGATCAAATTGATTTCAACCAATGGCTCAAGTTCATTCCAAATCACTTATTAAACTTGACCAAAGCCATGATTGAGTCCAATTTGATCAATTGGTCAACTTGAACCAACCTAGTCCAAATTGACCTAAAGGGTAAAATTGGCCAAAATTCGAATTAAATCTAAATTAAGCCAAACCAAAACCTATAATCATTTTCAATTAAAAAATCAAACATGTTCCAATACTTAACCCAACCCAATTTGGTTAAATTAGTCAAATTGGTCAACTTAGCCCATTTGACCTATTTGAATCCTAATGAGCCAAAATCAAACCTAAGCCAAATTAATCAAAACCAATTGAACCAAAACATCCCAAATTATCATATGAACATAACCCTAATCTTGGTTTGACCTAATTTGACCAATTGGTAAACCCAACTCAACCTAACCCAAATGAGCCTATTTTGACCATATGAAGCCAAATCACCCAAAGCCACCTTATGAAACCTTGGTGGCTGACCAACCCAAATTAACCATAAGTCAGCCCAAAGCTAGCCCAATATTAAGTGGGACCCAATCCCAAGGGACTTGACCATTGGACAAGCTTATTTGCATTGGATTCTTTCCATAAGAGGCAAAGTCCACTTTGCCTCTCCCATGACAACCCTCCACTTGCTAAATGAAGTATGGTGAAAATTTTCTCATCTTCATCTATCCTCTTTTGAAAAGGATAAATGAAAATAAGAATATTATGCCTTGTTGGGACACCACGTAGATCCACATATATTCTTATTAGGGTGATCAGGTACGATATTGAGGAGATATGTACTATCTCGAAAGATAGAAATCACCACCATACAATGGACCTAATCACTTAAATAAAAACTCCTAAGAACTATGGGTATTCATATGTACTAGAGATTCTTCCCCTACTTTACATGGAAAAGTAAAGTAGGGTTTATTTAAATCGAGTTTGTTAAGTTTCCTATAGGGGCAAGCCCCATAGTTAATTACATCCTAAGGAATGAGATTCTTTAAGAATACTCTCGATTAAGGTAAATGAACATTGTCTCCAAAGATTTCAAAGATAGGACTACCAATCAATTGGTTTATTTTTAAAAGATCAAGTGGGATTGATCAAGAGGAGAGAGTTATTATTGAAGCTAAATGAAGATAAGTAGGGGATGCTTAGGATACTAGGAAGGCTAGTAAGCATCCCAAACTATCCTATGGTTGGGCTTTATATTTTTGAAATTGAGGTGATTTTTTTGTTTGAGTTGAATTTTTATTAGAAAGTTAGGGCTTACAATTCCGTGGCACAAGATCACAAAAAATATCTGAGAGGTGAGGATTTATGCTCGTAGCCTGCAAAGGGAAGTAGCAACCTCTGAACCAAATCTAGGGTGCTTTAGCGAGGGCCAAAAGCACAACCTAAATCTAAAGTAAAAAATGGGTATTTGATTTACCTCCATAAGAGAGAATAAACCACCCGACTGTTGGACTTACAATCGCCTGGGGGTGGCTGCCGACTAACTCCTCCTAAGATTTTAAAAATATATTGGCAAGTCATATGCTTTTGTAAGATATCTAAGCTATTATTTATTTAGAATGAGACTAAGTCAGTAAACACACTTCTTAAGAGACTATATCATGTAGGGTATGATTAATGACTTAAATCTAATGCAAATTTTTATTATATTTTACTTTCATTTTGAACAATCAATTTTACACAGGGAGAAATTAGATTATGGGCCAAAATCAGGGTGCTTTAGGATTCATAGACCTAATGCATGAGAAATTAGATTATGGGCCAAAATCAGTGAGAAAGGAGGTGTGTTTCTACAATAGATCTCAAAGGTCAAGCCAAGTTCTCTGACAAAGGTGGAAGCCCTCCAAATCAAGAGTGAAATAAGATACTTTTTATGCATGATGTGAGAAACAAAATACAACATCCACCTAAGGGGTTCCTAAATCTTTTATCTTATTTATAACTTAGGCTTTAGGTGAGGTTATGAGTTATTTATTTTTAATTTGAATTGATTAGTTGTATAGAAAATTTATTTTTTTAAGAGCCTAATCGTCATCCAGGTCATACATCAAAGCAAGAAAGAAACTAAGAAAATATGCCATCTTAATGCACAAGCTGAACAAACATCAAATAATTTATGAAGCTAGAGTAAAAGAATAAGAGGCCATTTGTGGTAGGGCTCTACCACACAAACCCAAAAATAAATTGGGTAGCCGAGCTCTACTCTTATACAACTTGTATTATAAGTCAATAAATTACAATCAAGAAGGAATTCAGTGTTATGGGGGTCTTCATTTCTTCTTTCTTTTTTCTTCTTTCTTCTTTCTTCTTTCTTCTTTTGGTTGGTTGTAATGTGATTGCTCAAAAGGTTTCACATGGTATATAAGACATAGTCTTATAACCAATGTTCATCATAACCCCCATAACAATCATTCCAAATCCTAATTGTAAAGTTACATGAAAATGAGAAAAAGGAAATCTAAATTAAACCTACAAAATAGAGATCAGTTAAATAAACCACGTAATCCCTACATGAATCAATTGGACTTAGCACCCCACACATGGGTAACCAAATCCACCTGACCTATTTTGGATTATGCTTACGGGATAAGCAACCTGCATAGCAAAAATATTTATATTTTTATTACAACGCCTCTTAAGCACAATCCACTACATAAGATAATTAGTAGACTAAGATCACCCTACCATTCAGTCTACGCACATACACCCTAACATCTAGACTAAAATATTATATCACAAAATAAATGTAAATATCAAACCATGTATCACCCTAACTTAAAGCTAGAAATAATGACTTAGCCTAATGTGTGTGCCATTTAAGGTTTGTGTGGTATGTCTTAGCTAGGCTTTAAGGTTAGAGTTTTTTAAGTATGAAAAATATTCAACTTAGAAGGTGGTTTCATTTAAGTGATTTAGTTGATTTGGTTGATTTTATTTTTATGATTTGATTTGGTTTGAATGATCCTATAATTAATTACTAAGTGTTGTAAAGAGAGGAAAAGAGAAGAGAACTTCTCTTTCCTCCCTACCTAAAGTAATTTCTAAAGTAGATTCATTAAAGATTTTTGTTTAGTGAATGTTTTATTATGTATTTTAATTAATCTTAAGTTTAGATTTTTCCTAAACAAACCTATTAAAAAGAAAGATATTTTAAGATTAAGTAAAGTGAATTACTATCACAAAACAAAACACTTTATTTCTTCCGCAACATGTGTAACATGCATATGGATGAATCCTAAGCATATTAATACATACAAATGAAAATGTTTAACACATCTTCATGATGAATGTTAAGAGAATCTGTTTAAGAAAATTTTGGAATGTTTCATGTATGCATGATTTTGTTAAGTAGAAAAGAGGAATTCTTTTATCCATTATTCATATGCACATTTACATGTATGAAAGGCGTAAGTGAGTACGACGCCATTATTTTCTATACTAGGGGATAATATAGACCTACTTAGGCTACTTAAAACCTCATAACCTGGATGTCAGGTGAAATACCACTTTCCTTAAATACATGTGCATGTACAAAAGTAAAAGAATGGAAAAGAATCATGCAAAAAGTTTTATGTTTGTTTAATTGTTGGTTGTTTAATTTATGTGTGAAAGTATGAATATCCTTCTTAATTGATGACATAGGAGTGAATAGGAATGAATTTAAGCAAGCGTTATGTTCTTTTCAAATGAACTGTACACTTTGCAAATCCTATTCAAAACTATGTTAAAAGAGAAGAGAAGGAAAGTCATACAATGCACACCTTATATTATACTCACATGTAAGCTTATAAATAATTATAAATAGCATACCTTTTAGTTGTAATGTTTGATTTATAAGTTTTGAAAATAATTTTAGATTTAGTAGTGATAATAGCCATTCATATTCTTACTTTAGCCAAAACATGAAATTTGACGTAAAGAAAATATTTCATTTTAATTTGATTTTTTTAAAAGATATGAATGCATGATTTTCATATGACATACACATTTAGCATACTAGAATAGAAATATAGTGATAAAAGCATGTAAATTCATTCACCCTAATTAATTCCTAAAGACAATCCGATGGAATAAGATTATTTAAAGTGAATCAAAATTTTTTAAAAAAAATTTAGTTTTGATTTGAGTTTAATTTGATTTTAAGAAATGTGAAAATGTTTGCTAGTCTCAACCCATTTCCCATATATGTGTGTTATTTTAGTTTAATTTTAAAACCATTAGATTAGTTTTATGTTTTGCTTTGGTTAAGGTGTACATTAAGTCCAGTAATTACCCCTTACACCACTTTAACATATTTAGCTAAATACTTATGAGCCAATGTATGAAATAAAATCACAAGGAATTTAAACTAGTAATGCACCTAAGAAATAAAGGGGCCTAATGCATTTGGTTTACAATTAATGATTAATTAAGCTAAAGGGTTTAATTTAAGTACTTTAATAACCCTTCCCACACATATGGGTTATATATGATTTCGTTAGCTACTTTGGTTATTAAACACCTAAGTATCTACCCAAGAAAGAATTTATTAAGTTCAAATTGATTTGATTTTAAAAGTTTGATTAATTAAGCCATTTAATTAAGTGATTAAACTATTTAATTAATTTTCACTTTAATTAGATTTTTATCCAAATGAAATAAACTTAGGGGAGAAAAGATTTGGGAGAGGACTACTAATCTCATTCCCAAGTCCATTCATTCTAAGGTAAATAGCAAACTTAATTAATAAATTTATAAATATTTAATAGGTAAATTAGTCATTTAACTAATTAAAAGAGTAATTAGGAGTGAATCAATCAATTACTCTAATTAAGACATTAATAAATTTCAAAAAAATTAGGGGAGGCATAAGTCATCCCACCAAACATACCTAAGAAGTTTGGAATTAATCAATAGAATAACTAGAGAGTAATTAATATAAATATATTATGAATAAAACCCAAATTGCATGAAAATTACTGTTCAAAATAAACTAAACTTAATTTTACATTATTCCGCTTTGAAATATTTTCAAAATGCATTTGAGTTTGTATTTTTTTATTTTTCTACATTTAGTTGTGTAATTTTGAAGATTTTGTGATTAAAACTTAATTAAATCCCTAATTATATAACTAATCCCATCAATGCCACATGGATCACTAACGCAGCATGCACTTTCCACGTGGTGCGGGGATTGGTTATTTAAGTTATCACATCGTACATAGTGCTATCTTTCCATTCGATCAAAATCATGCCCGCGATATTAAAGGGATTAAAATGTGAAGTTAACATGGATTAATCAGGACCATCCATCCAAAACATGTAGGTTGGGTGGTCCATGATTCATCCCTGAGCTCACCTGCAGGAGAGGGTAACCGACCATCCCTTAGGGCTTGATCCGAGCTCAATTGAACTCAGATTGAGCTAAAATTGAATCCACACCATCAATATACAAGGAACAAGGTATATAATGATTAATTTGCAATGGGGTGACACTTTCTTTCACAAAGGAGCAAAGCAATCTACTCCTAAGCTCAGTTTTGATCCATACCTTGCCAGAGGCTATCACCGACACTCCCAACAATCGAGATAGCTTCGTCTAGTGGAGATGAAACCCAGTTGAAGGTTTGAAGGCTTGAGGTTGAGTATATTCTTTAATTGGTGAAAATCCTCCTTCTGGGCTTGCAGCTTTGGTCTAGCTCCCACCTCCCTTGCCTTGGAAGCTTAGAAGAAGCTTTTGGATCAACTAGATTGGATCCTTTGAGGTTGCTTGCAAGGGGAATTGGATTGAAATTGAGTGATGGATGAGTTTGAATTTTCCTTGAGCTCCCCTATTTTTGGCTTGAAGAAACTGAGAATGGAGAATTCAAAGTAGGTGGGAAAAGCATGAAGGGACTTGGAGAAGCTTGAGTTTCCTAGCTCAATCAGTGTGAGTGAATGAAGTTCAAGTGAAATTAGGGGAGTATATCTCCCCCTAGAAGGATCAGATGATTGATAGTGTAGATGCCATTTTGATCAAATTGATCACCTTGGATTGTTTTTTTGGCTTGAAGTGGCACATGGTTTGATTTTGGCAGAGGGAGGTAGTGAAGAAGTTTCCATATGCCAATGAGAGTGTGGGAGGTGATCCCATGTGCTCATTTTGAGTGGGGTGGTCAATTTTGGGTTTGGGTTGGGTTTGGCTGACCCAAACCCATTGGGTCATGTGCACCACACTCATTAGTGTCCATTGGTCCACTAAGAGGGTGCCAAATAGCCATGAAAAGGATATGACCAAATTCCAAATGGAATTAGCCATATGTTACCCCTTTTCCTAGGGGTAAGATGGTAATTTGGATTTGATTTCACTTAAGGCAGATTTAAAATAGTTTGAAATTGGGTTGGTCCAAATTTCAAAAAATTTGGAGTTGATTTGATGTATTTGGCTCATGTTGACCCATTTAGGTCAAAATGGGTCAATTTGGATCAGTTGACCAATTGGTCAAATTGGGTCAAACCAAGGGTTGTGTCAAGTTCATATGACCATTTGAAATATTTTGACATCATTGGTTTGGTTCAATTTGGTTTTGGTTCATTTGATTTCATTTAGGTTAAATGGGTCAAGTTGACCAATTTGACCCATTTCACCTAATTGGGTTAGGTCATGGGTTGGATTAGATTTTATTGGTCATTTGAAATATGTTGCAAGCTTTGGTTTCAATAAATTTTGGTTTGGTTTAATTTTGGCTTAATTTGACCTTTTAGGTCAAGTTGGGTTCATAATTGGTTGGGCTGGGTTGGTTAGTTGGCTAGGCTTTGGTCAAGTTCAACAAGTGGCTTAGAATTAACTTGACCCGTTGGTTTCAATTAATTTGGCTTAGATCAAGATTTGACCCATTTTGACTTTTAGGTTAAGTTGGTTGTCAAGTTGGGCTAGGTTAGGTTCAAATGATGACTTGGTCAAGTTCAAACATTGATCATGAATTGGTTTTGATCAATGGTTTCAATCAATTTGGCCTATGGTGGATTTTAGCTTGTTTAGGTTTCATTTAGGCTAAGTGTTGACTTGGTCAACTCTTAGGTTTGACTCAATTTGATTGATTGATCATCTTATGATGATTGTTGCTCACAATGTGAGGCTTAGGTGGGCTTAGTTCAATCCAATTTGGGTAGGATTAAAATTTGGCTCAAAAGGGTACTTTAGGTTACTTTGGGTCAAGTGAGCCTAAGTGGGTTAATTGACTTGATCAAGGCTTGAATCAAGTTTGATTAAACTCACATATGGACTTATGATTGAAATATAAATCCATTTGCAAGTAGTTTGGAGTCAAATGAGTTTTGATTCATTTGACAATTTCAAGTTCAAAGGGTGAACATGAGTTTGACTTGGGTTTGATTTTTGAATTTAGTTTTGGTTTGATGATTGAAGTTTATGTTTATATTTGGTTTCATGATTGAAGGATTGATTGAATCATGAAGAAAAATCAAGGGTTTGGCTTGATTTGAGTTTGATTTGGCTAAGTTTAAGAATTTGACTTGAAAGGCTTAGGTTGGATTTTGGTTGAATTTAACTTTGAGTTTTGAATTTGGTTTTGGTTTGATGATTGAAGTTTATGTTTATATTTGGATTCATGATTGAAGAATTGATTGAATCATGAAGAAAAATCAAGTGTTTGGCTTAATTTGAGTTTTATTTGGCTAAGTTCAAGAATTTGACTTGAAAAGCTTAGGTTGAATTTGGATTGATTTGGATTTGATTTAGTCTAAGTTCATATGATAGAATCAAAGTAACTTAAGAAAGATTTTGGATTTAGATTTCAATCACGGGTTTCAATCATTTGGAATTGATTCATGATTTGAGAAAATTCATTGGAATTGATTTAAGATTTGAGAAAAATTAATTAAGTTGGAATTGATTTAAGATTTGAGAAAATCAATTAAGTTAGAATTGATTTGATGTTTGATTTGAATTGAAATTGATATAGATTTTGACTTGAAGGAGGAAAGTGAGGATGTGGTTCAAGCTATGGGGTAGGTAAGTTTTCCTAACACCCCTTAGGCATGGCCTATTCCTATGGCTAACTCTTCTAAGTCTCTAGGGTTAGGTTGAGTGTTCACCTAATCACTAGAAGTGTCTTATGACTAAGGAACTCTTAGTGTCTAAGAGAAGTCCTATGTCTAAGATGGAGGAGTTGAGAGCACATCTTAAAAACAAGGTCAACAAAGGGCACCTAATAAGTGTGGTGTGATTGATAAGGTACACCACACATATTGGTGTTGAGCGAGATGATCAACAACACCGAACGATCATAAGCATTAACAAAGACAATCTACTCCCAACCCAAGGTGTAGAAGGTATCCAGAGATTAATGCAATGTGACTCTACTCATGTCAAGGGAATAAAAGAGTGAAGGAGGAATCCACTAGGGATAGAGTATGTGAACCTTCCACTAGAGAAATTTGTTCAAGTCATCCACTAGGGGATGAGAGGTTTGATTTGATTTGATTCTCATTGGGGAGAAATTGATTTGATTTATTTTGACTCCACCGGGGGAGATTGATTAGATTTACTTTATTTGTGTAGTTGTTTTGATTTTGATTGGTTGTTTGATTGGTTTTGACTCCACTGAGGGAGGAGGGTTGAGTTTATTTCAATTTTTTTTTTTTAATTTTTGGATTTTGAGATGGGCCCTATTGGTTTGCGATGGATCGCATTAAGTAGGAGTCATGGAGCCCAAGGCCAAAGGGGTAGTCTACCTAACACATGGTAGGACTAGCCAACCAAAGGGATTGCCATTTGGTGTGCAACTACTGTACTAGAAAGAAAGTATAATAGACTTACATCCCCCAAAGTAGGGATCGTTCTTTGGGGTGATCCATTAACAGCATTGAACCCAATCTAGGTGACTATTGAGTTAATGCAATGGGGACTTAAACCAGCTCAAAGATAATCAATATTAATTTCATTTTTTAGTTATTTTTGATGGATCCCAACGGTTTGCGATGGACTACATTGAGTAGAGGCCATGGAGGCTTTTGTTTAACACAGATTTACCAATCTAAAAGGAGTAGTCTACCAACCATATAGTAGGACTATCCAACTAAAGGGGTGCCTTTCAGTTTGCAATGGTCAAGTTAAGAAGAAAGCGTGGGGACTCACATCTTTCTAAACAAGGAACCACTAGAGTGATCGGTTTGCAAGGCAACAAATTGAACCCGACCTAGGGCTGACTATTGAGTGAATGCTACTGAGGGACTTAAATTAGCTTAAATATAATCAAGATTAATTTCATTTTTTAGTTATTTTGATGGATCCCATCAGTTTGTGATGGATTGCACTGAGTAGGGGCCATGGAGGCCTTGGTCTAACACATATTTACCAATCTAAAGGAAGTAGTCTACCAACCACATTGTAAGACTATCCAACTAAAGGGGTGCCTTTCAGTTTGCAATGGTCAAGTTAAGAAGAAAGTGTGGGGACTCACATCTTCCAAAATAAGGAACCACTGGGATGATCGGTTGGCAAGGCAACAAATCAAACCCGACTTAGGGCTATTGAGTTAATGCGCTAGGGACTTAAATCATCAAAGATAGTCAAGATTAATTTCATTTTTTAATTTGTCTTTGATGGATTCCATTGGTTTGTGATGGATCACACTGAGAAGGAGCTTATATCAGCCTTGATCTATCTCAGATTTATTGAACTAAAGGGAGTAGCTTCCCGGCCGAGGGGAGAACTATCCAACCATATGAGTGCCTTTCAGTTTACAATGATCAAATCAAGGGAAGAAAGCACGAGGACTCACATATTCCACTATAAAAGACCACTAAAGTGATTGATTGCCTTGGGCAACAAATCAAACCCAACCTAGGGTTGCCCATCAGTTTGCCACAGTCATGCTAGAAAGAATCCTTCATAGGCTTACATCTTCCAAAGAAATAGCGGGGTCTTGTGGAAAAATATATTGGACGACTAAGGGCGACTACGGAGAGAGTCGACCGTGGACTTATCTCAACTCAGTAGTCAAAATTCTTAGGGATCTGCGACCGCCCTAAAGATAGGATGCCTGCTTGAGAAAAGGGGCCCTTTGGGGGCTTGAATTTCTTATCCATAAGAGAAAATTTTGTTTGTTTATTTAGTTTGTTTATCATGGACCCTATTGGTTTGTGAGGGATCATACTGAGAAGGAGCTTATATTAGCTTAGACCTATCTCAGATTTCCTGAACCAAAGGAGAATATATGCATTCGTTGAACAAATTCTCCAATCACAGGGGTGGCTACTAGAAAAGGGGGACTGTCTAATCCAAAAGTAACATGGGTAGTGCCTAAATGGGGTTGCAAAGGACATGATCCAAATAGAGTGTCCTTGAGGAGAGGGGGGCTTGATCCAAAACCCTGGAGAAGATAGTATGCATAGGTATTCAGTGACCAACTCAAGGAGAAAGTATGGGGACTCACATCTGCTAAGAGAGGTGTATCCACCTGGTGAGTTGCTGTCAGTATAGTGAACATTAACCAACCTAACGTGCCCATGGGTTTGCAACAATCACTAGGAAAAGCTCAGGACTGCATCCTCCTATGGGAATTAATTGCTGGGATAGTCTTTTCTCGGCAGTGCCATCCGACCTAGGGCGACAACTGAGTGAATGCCACTGGGGGACTTATATCAACTCAAATGTAGTCAAGAGGAAAGGAGCCTCTCAGGGACTGTTGTCCTCACTTTTGGAGTGAGCTTTCAACTTATCCCTCTTATACATAGGACTCCTCTTAGACATTAAGAGTTCCTTAGTCTTAGGACACTTCTAGTGATTAGGTGAAACTTAACCTAATCCTAGTGACTTAGAAGAGTTAGCCATATAAACAGGTTAAGCTTTAGGGGTATTAGGAAAACTTGCTTACCCTATAGGTTGAACTAAATCCTTACTTCCTTCCTTCAAGTCAATCTCCAAATTCAAATTGACCTCAATTCCAAATCAACCTCAAAATTCAAATCAATTTCCAACTTAAATAATTTTTCTCAAATCATTCAAATCAACTCCAACTTAAGTAATTTTTCTTAAATCATTCAAATCAATCCCGACCCCACCTAGTGGGATTAAGCTTGTTGTTGTTGATTCAAATCAATCCCAAATCAAATCAATTCCAAATGATTGAAATCCATGATCAATTCCAAATCAAAATCTTTCCTAAGCGTTTGATTTCACTTATGGACTTAGCCAAACTAGATCCAAATCACATCAAACTCAAAATATTTTCTCATAATCTATTTATATTCTCATTTATATTCACAAATATAAATAAAATATAAATTCAAATAATTAAAACCAATTCAAAACTCAAATCTAAATTCAACCAAAATCTAACTTGTGCCTTTTCAAGTCAAAGTCTTGAACTTAACCAAATCAAACTCAAATCAATCCAAACCCTTGGATTTTCTTCATGATTCAATCAACCCTTCAATCACAAACCAAATATGAACACAAACTTCAATCATCAAATCAAAATCAAACTAACACAAGTCAAACCCATATTCACCCTTTTGACTTCAAATTGTCAAATGAATCAAAACCCATTTGACTCCAAGTCACTTGCAAATGGATTTATATTTCAATCAGAAGTCCATATGTGAGTTCAACCAAACCTGAATCAAGCCTAAATCAAGCCAACTCCAATTGGCTCACTTGACCCAAAGTGGCCAATTTGACATACATGAACCAAAATCCAATTTAATTCAAATCAAAGTGAATTAAGACAATTCAAACTTCATATCATGTTTGTTGATTATCATAGGTTAATCAATTGTCATGAATTGGGTCAAACCAAGTCAACCTAGCCCATTGACCAAGTCAATCCTTTAACCTATATGAACTTAAACTAGCCAAATTGCAACCTAAACCAAATTGATTGCAACCAATGGCTTAAGTTCACTCTAAATTGATTATTGAACTTGACCAAAGCTCAATTAATACCAATTTGATCAATTGGTCAACTTAACCCAACTTAGCCCAATTTAACCTTAAGGATCAAATCTAAAACTCAAATCCAAATTGAACTTAACCAAAGCCTATAATATATTCCAAATGATCAACCAAACCCAAACCAAGCCATGATTCAAGTCAATTTGACCAATTGGTCAACCTAACCCAACTTAGCCTAAATTTAACCTTAAGGATCAAATTGGCCAAAATCCAAATTAAATCCAAATTAAACCAAATTGATTAAAACTAATTAAACCAATGCAATCCAAGTAGTCATTTGAACTTGACCCAACTCTTAGTTTGACTTAATTTGACCAATTGGTCAACCCAACCCATTTTGACCTAATTTGACCCAAATGGGTCAAATTTACCAAAATTAAACCAAATGAACTCCAAATGACATAAGATTTGGTCCAACTTACTTTTGACTCATTTTAAATCTGCTTAAATCAAATTTAATGCCAAATAACTATTTTACCCTTGGGTCAAGGGCATACCATGAGAAAAGATACTTGCCCAAGTGATCATTTCTCTTCATTAGCCACTTGGCACTCATCCGTTGGTCTACATAGGCATCAAAGACACTGATTTTCTGACCCAATGAGTGGTTGGGGCAGCCATGACTCATGGGGAGGTAAAATCATCTCACCTCTCCATTGGAACACTTGGCATGAAGGACTCTCATCTCAACTTGGATAGGACACCCATTTGTCCTTCACGGCAGCCACTTTATATGCCTTAGCCAACCAAAGTGAGTCACCTAGGATGATTCTCTTTCATTCCCAACCACCCCAAGCCAAATGATAAGTTTGGAGCCAAAAATTCAATGAGAAGTGTGATTTTCGTTCACTTTTAATTCCAAGGCATTATAGGCTGAAGCAATCATCCATTTCTCTCATTCTCTTTCTCCTAGAGCTCCCAAACTCATTAGCAATCACCCACTTCATTTTGGAGAGAAATACTCTAAAATTAAGTGGATTTTGATGAGGACACCCTGATTACTGGTGGAAACTTTGTTATGATGTGAAGGCGTAGATCCAAGCCCATTCCAAGGCCTCTTCCTCCACTCAACAACATGCTCAGGTCATCACCACCACCGAAAATCATCCCCGTTTAGGTAAATTTCAAAAATCGAAGCCAGCTTTAGGATCCTTCATTTGTGACTATCTTTTGCACAATTTTAAAATTTACCTAGATAATCCATTTTTTTTACTTTAAATCCTTCCAATTAGAAAATAGAAGTTTTTCGATGTGAATCCACGCAAAAATGAGTCTATTTGGATAAGTTTTTACTTAGAATTTTTAATTTTTCTCCCTAATATCTCATTTTTACTATTCACATCCGAGCTTGCGACCATCCAATCTCGTGGTTCGCAGGATTGGATGGCTCAGATCATGTGTTGATCATGCGATCCTGGCCTTTGGATCACGTAATCTAATCTAGATTGTCCTATCACGTGTTGGAGCGGTCGGGTTAAACTACGCATCGCAGTCAGCGTTCGATGTGGATTCTCGGCCCAGCACGACCTATCGCCAATCACGCATTGGCGCATGGCGACGTGCCGCATGATCATGAGTCCAATCCGCATTGCCATGTGGCACCATGTTACCACGTCGGCTTTGTGCGTGGCGACTTTGTTAAGTAGGAAAATTGATTTTTTTATTTAAAAATTATTTAAATCACCCAAACTATAAAATTCATAAAAATAAAATATATAACAAAAAAAATACAAACAAAGGCTCATTGGATTAATCTTTCTGAGCGGAATCCAACAAGCCAAAAATCCCCAAATTTCATTAAATAGTTTGAGTTTAATTTGAGTTTTAGTAAAAATCAAATTTTATTAATTAAACCAAAAATACATGTCAAATTAAGTTGAAAATTTTAGAGATTAAAACTGATGCTAAAATACACCTACCATAAAAATGTCAAGTGGAAAGGATGTTTGGATTATAAGATATTGAATTTTGAGTGTCAAATGATTTATTTTAATCAAATAAATGAACAAATTTCATAAAAATCACTTAAATCAACTTAAACTTTCTAAATTCATAACTAATTGTAGAAAAAAAATACAAACTCGGGTTCATCTTAAAGATAATTGAGAGGTCAGTAAAATTGTTTCTAATTGAATTTGAATAGTAGGTTTTCCTTAGTAGGGTTTATTTGAAAACTTTATAACCTAATTACTCAATGACTTTATTAATTAATTCCAAACTTCTTAAGCATGTTTAGTGGGATGACTTCTGCCCCCTTAATTTTTTTGGAATTTATTAATGAGTTAATCAGAGAAATTAATTAATGAACCCTTAATGGCTCTTTTAATGTAATTAAACTTATTTAAGCATGTGAACAGTGGTTTAATTCTTTCTTTAAGTTAATTAAAATTTGTTTAAGTGAAGAGGAGGTTTATGGAATGGGTTTGGGGTATTTTCCCCAAGTCATTTCCTAAACCCTTTCGTTCCTTAATCTAAACATAATTAAGGGCTAATCCATTAATGACCTACTTAATTATCCCATCCCCCCATGTGTGAGTTAATTTAGTTTAATGAAGACTAATTAGGTTAGGGTATGAACTAAGTTAATTAATTAACCTTTATCTACACACCTTAAGTTAAGTAACTAATTAATAATGAGCTAATATGATATGCAACCACATGAAAAGTAAATTAGCAATACTAGAAATGAAAGGGCATAATGCAATGGCTCATTAATAATTAGGCTTATGAGATTTAATTAATCACTTATATGATTTTCTTACATATAAGCTAACCATAATTACATTAGATTTTTTTTAGACTATTAAACATCTAAAGGGCTACCCAAAATTGATTAAAGGTTATTAGATGTGAATTGGATTTTAGATTGAGTTAATTAAGCTCATCAATCCATTTGGTTAAGTATTAGGCATGTTCAATTAATAAAATGAAATTAACTTAAGAAAATAGATCAAGAAAGTGGCCTTAATCTCAATCCCTAAGTCCCTATACTTGATCACTTAAGCTCGATTTTTACTTGAGATTAATTAATTAATTAAGCAATTAATTACTTCATTAATCATTAATTAATTTGATTCCAAAAAGTAAAAAAAAACTTAGGAAATGAATTAGAAAAAATATCCCAATCATATTCCCTAAGCTCCCTTACTATTCAATAGAAGTAATTAGGCTTAAATAATTAATTAAGCCATTATTTATTGACTAATTATCACTAGTTAAATTAAGAAAATGATTAAGGCTTAATCAATTAATTTCTCTAAACCACGAAATAGGGAGGTAGGTCATCCCTCTAAACATCCATAAAAATTTAAGATTAATGGTGATTAATTAAGGAGTAATTAAGCTAATTAGATTTTTTAATTATCTTAATTAACCCAAAATTACTATTTAAAACTAATAAATAATGTTTTTTCTAGATTCTACTTTGAAATATCTTTAAAATTAGCCTTAGTTTGTATTTTTTGAATTTTTCTAGGATTAGTTATGATTTTTAGAAGTTTCAGCCTTAAAAAGAGATTACTTAAGCTTAATTAAAGCCTTAATCCTGTTGGGCCATGTTGCGATCACGATTGCACTTTCTACGTGGGATGATTGGCTATTTAAGTTATCACATCCAAGCGTTATTGGTTCGATTGGACATGCTAACTCCATGGACATCGATCAAAGATCGATCACAATTCAATCCATAGTTTAGAGGAAAAAAAGTGGATCTAAAGTGATTTAATCACGACCGTCCATTCTGATCATGTGGAACGGATGGCCTGTGATTTTTCTCCTTTGCAAGCCATAAAAGATGGATGTCGTCCATCTTTCCCCATTCGATTGCTCAAGAGCTCGGGTGGGATCAATCCACACCTTGAGAAGGCAGAGAGGAACACCTATAACGGTCAAAAGTGCATGACATTCGAATTTCCTTCAAAAAGCTCCAACAAAATTTTCTAAATCGATGGTTTTGAGAAATTACCTCACTGGAGCTAATGTCCGGCGGTGGGATCGACGGAGGTAGCTTCGCCTAGTTGAGGTGAGGCCTTGTTAAGAAGCTTGGGCCTTGATTTAGGATAGAGCCCTTAGTTGACCAAGCCACGTACGTAAAGGCTTCGGCTCTATTCAAACTCCATTCTTCAATGGTTGGGAAGGCTCGGGAATGGTTCGGTTGGCTTTAAAGAAGTATGAGGATGGTGTGTGTGCAAAAATTGAGGTTTGATCAAGTGGGAGAGGAGTATTGCACGGGCGAAGGTTTTCCTATTTTGCTTTGCTCAGGGAGGAGGAATGCTGATCAAGGAAGCCTTAGGAATGCTTGTAAAAGCTCTATGGGGTTTTGAAAATGATTAGGGAAGTCTCACAATGCCAATCATAAATAATCTTACTTGAATTGAGTGGGTATACCCCTCAATTGCACTTGATGGATGGACGGGATTCATCCCTAAAAGTCCACTAATTTGGCATCATTGGGATTCATCCCTAAAAATCCACAAATTCATCCCTAAAAATCCACTTATAAATCAAACATTACAATTGAAAGGTATGCTACTTATAATTATTTATAGGCTTGCATGTGAGTATAATATAAGGTGTGCATTGTATGACTTTCCTTCTCTTCTCTTTTAACATAGTTTTGAATATGATTTGCAAAGTGTATAGCTCATTTGAAAAGAACACAACACTTGCTTAACTTCATTCCAATTCACTCCAATGTCATCAATTAAGAAGGATATTCATACTTGCACACATAAATTAAACAACCAACAAATTAAACAAACACAAACTTTTTGCATGATTCTTTTTCCATTCATTTACTTTTGTACATGCACATGCATTTAAGGAAAGTGGTATATTAGTATGGACATCTCAGGGTTGCGAGGCTTTAAGTAGCCCCAAGTAGATCTTATACCTTACACCCCTGGTGTAGAAAATAATAGCGTTGTACTCACTTATGCCTTTCATACATATAAATGTGCATATGAATAATGGATAAAAGAATTCCTCTTTTCTACTTAACAAAATCATGCATACATGAAACATTCAAAATTTTTCTTAAATAAGGTCTCTTTGCATTCATCATGAAGGTGTGTTAAACATTTCCATTTTCATGCATAAATATGCTTATGATTCATCCATATGCATGTTACACATGTTAGGGAAAAAATAAAGTGTTGCGAGTTTTGTGATAGTAATTCACTTTACTTAATCTTAAAATATTTTTCTTTTGAATAGGTTTGTTTAGAGGAAATTTAAACTTAGGATTAATTAAAACATACATATTAGGCTAAGTCACCATTTCTAGTTTTAGGTTAGGGTGGTGCATGGTTTGATGTTTGCTTTTGTTTTTTGTGAAGTAATGTTTTAGTCCTTTTTAGGGTGTATCGCGTAGACTAAATGGTTGTCTATCTTAGTTTAACCATTATCTTCTTGGGGATTGTGCTTAAGGGGTCTTTGTAATAAAAATATAAATGCTTTTCTTGTTTGCTTATACCCATAAGCATAATCCAAAATAGGCCAAGTGGACATTACCCATGTGTGGTGCTAAGTCCAATTTATTCATATACATGCTTTGGATTGTGTGGTTTATTTAACTAATCTCTATTTTGAAGGTTTTAGTTAGATTTCCTTTTTCTCATTTTTCATGTAATTTTGCAAATAGGATTTGGAATGATTATTATGGGGGAATAGGCTGAACATTGGTTATAAGACTATGTCTTATGTACCCTGTGAAGCCTTTGGAGCAACCACATTCTAACCAACCGAAAGAAGAAAGAAGAAAGAAGAAAGAAGAAATGATGAATGAATACCCCCATAACAATGAATTCCTTCTTGATTGTAATTTATTCATTTATAATCCGGGTTGTATAAGGGTAGAGCTAATTTACCAATTTATTTTGAGATTGTGGAGCCGACCACAAATGGCCTCTTATTCTTTGACACTAGCTTCATAAATTTTTTTTATGTTTGTTTAGCTTATGCATTAAGAAAGCATGTTTTCCTAGTTTCTTCCTTGCTTTGACGTATGGCCTAGATGATGATTAGGCTCTTAGAAAAATAAATTTTCTATCAAACTAATCAATTCAAACTAAAAATAAATAACTCATAACCTTACCTAAAATAAGTTATAAACAAGATAAAAGATTTAACAACCCCTTATTTGGATGTTGTATTTTGTTTCTCATCATGCATAAAAAGCATCTTATTTCACTCTTGATTTAGAGGGCTTCCACCTTTGCCAGAGAACTTGGCTTGACCTTTGAGATCCATGGTGGAAACACACCTCCTTTCTCGTTGATTTTGGCCCATAATCTAATTTCTCATGCATTAGGCATATGAATCCTAAAGCATGTGTCAAATTGATTGTACAAAATAAAAATTAAACATAATAAAAATTTGCATTATATTTAAGTCATTAATCATACCCTACATGATCTAGTCTCTCAGAGAGAATGTTTAAGGACTTAGTCTCATTCTAAATAAATAATAACTTAGCTATGTTGCAAAACCATATGACTTGCCTACATATTTTTAAAACTGTTGGAGGAGTTAGTTGGCGGCCACCCGAGGCGGTTGTAAGTCCAATAGTTGGGTGGTTTATCCTCTCTTGTGGAGGTAAATAAAATACCCATTTTTGCCTTAGATTTAGGTCATGCTTTTGGCCCTAAACCTCCTTAGGGTGGTTCCTACTTTTCTATGAGCATAAATCCTCACCTCTTAGGCATTTCCCTTGAGATAAGATTTCTAATAAAATCACCCTAGTATCTAAGCATATACTATCTTCATTTGGCTTCATAATAACTCCCTCATCTTGATCAATTTTACTTGATCTTCTAAAAATAAACTTGATTGACAATCCTATCTTTAAAAGTTTTGGAGATAATGATCATTTATCTTAATCAGTATTATTAAAATCTCATTCCTTATGATGTAATTAACTATGGGCTTGCCCCACAGGGAACAAACACGATTTAAAATAAACCCTACTTTACTTTTCATGTAAAGTAGGGAAGACTATACATCGAAGATGCATAGTCCTTAGAGTCCTTATTTAGGTGATTAGATCCATTTGTGACTTCTATCTTTGAGATAGTACACTTTTTTAATATCATCACCCTAATAAGAACATCTGTGAATCTACATGGTATCCCAACAAGGCGTAATTTTTTATTTTTCATTTATCCTTTTCAAAAGAGGATAGATGAAGATGAGAAAATTTTCACCACAGATTTTTCTGGCAACTCTGCTGGGGATGGTTTGTCTCTCCATCTTTGGTAAATAATCATTGTCTCCAAGTATCGATAGTAGGTTTGTATTTTATATGAATCCAAGACTATCTTTCTTTTCTGTTGGCACTTAGTTTATTTCATCCTTAAGCTAAGCTAGCCAACATCTATAGATTTTAGGACCTCACCCTATGTTGCTCTTAAAACCCCTGTTGGGTTCCCCAATAAAAGAAAATAATAATTTAATAAAAAGAAATAGCTAAAGACTTCATCCTTACCATTTTTATGGTAAGGAAAGGTTCATTCCAAAAAAAAAAAAAATGAACCCTTTCTAAAAATGACAATTTCCAAAAAGCACTTTTTTAAAATACACATAATAAAATGTTTGCAAAAAAATTTTTATAAATCACCCTCATCTAACGATCTTCATGATTGTTATATGTTGGATCATTTCAAAATTAAAACCAACAATCATATTTTTTAAAAGCACGCATGAACATCTTCATTCAATTTATTGAATGAAGATTTTATTTTCAAAACAAAAATCAAAATTACATCTTTTCAAAAAAAATAAAATTGAAAAATCATACTTTCCAAAAGCAAAAATGAACATCTTCATTCAATTTATTGAATGAAGATTTCATTTTCAATCAAAATGAACAATCATCTTTTCCAAAAAGAAAATCAACAAATCTCTTTTCAAAAATAAAAATTCAACAATCATATTTTCAAAAAGCACAAATGAACATTTTCATTCAATTTGTTGAATGGAGATTTCATTTTCAAAACAAAAATCTTTTTCAAAAATAAAATCCAACAAAATTTTCCAAAAATGAAACTCAACAATCATATTTTCAAAAAGCACAAACGAACATCTTCATTCAATTTATTGAATGAAGATTTCATTTTTAAAACAAAATGAATAATCATCTTTCCCAAAAATAAACTCAACAAATCATCTTTCCAAAAATAAAATCCAACAATCATATTTTCAAAAAGCACAAGTGAACATCTTCATTCAATTTATTGAATGAAGATTTTATTTTCTAAACAAAATCAACAATATATTTTCAAAAATAAAATCCAAAATCATATTTTTCCAAAAGCACAAATGAACATCTTCATTCAATTTATTGAATGAAGATTTCATTTTCAAAACAAAAAAAAAAAATCATATTTTCCAAAAGCACAAATGAACATCTTCATTCAATTTATTGAATGAAGATTTCACTTTCAAAACAAAATGAGCAATCACATTTTCAAAAAGCACAAATGAACATCTTCATTCAATTTATTGAATGAAGATTTCATTTTCAAAACAAAATGAACAATCATATTTTTCGAGACAAAATGAACAATCACATTTTCAAAACAAAAATCAGCAGCATCCTTTCAAAAATAAAATCCAACAATCATAATGTCAAAAAAGCACAAATGAACATCTTTATTCAATTTATTGAATGAAGATTTCATTTTTAAAACAAAATGAACAATCACATTTTCAAGACAAAAAAAATCAACAACATCCTTTTAAAGATAAAATCCAACAATCATTTTCCAAAAATAAAATTCTACAATCATATTTTCAAAAAGCACAAATGAACATCTTCATTCAATTCATTGAATGAAGATTTCATTTTCAAAAAATCAAAATCCAAAATCACATTTTCAAAACAAAAATCAACAAATATCTTTCTAAAAACAAAATCAACAATCACATTTTCAAAAATAAAATCAACAAGCACTTTTTCAAAAATCAAAATCAAAATCAAAAAAATCAAAATAACATTTGGATATTTCATTTAGCATACCCAAATTTGCTAAATGAATATCATATTTTTCAAAAATCAAAATCAAAATCAAAACTCAAAAATAACATTTGGATCTTTCATTTAGCATACCCAAATTTATTAAATAAAGATCATCTTTTTCAAAAATCAAAATAAAAAAAAAACCAAAACACATTGGGCTTTTTTTAGCATACCTAAATTTGCTAAAAAAAAAATCCTCTTTTTCAAAAAAATAAAAAATAAAATAAAACATAAAACACATAGGATTTCCTTTGCATACCTAAATTTGATAAAAAAACCTCTTTTCAAAACAAAAAATCAAAACAAAACACAATGGATTTCCTTAGCATGCCTGTTAAGAATCTTTTTCAAAAAATCAATAAAACAAAACACTTGGATTTTCTTAGCATACCTAAATTTTAAAATCCTCTTTTTCAAAAAAATCAACAAAAAACAAAACAAACTTGGATTTCCTTAGCATACCTAAATTTCTAAGAATCCTCTTTTCAAAGATCATCAAAAAGAAAACAACATTTGGATTTCCTTAGCTAAGAATCTTAATTTCAAAAATCTTCAAAAACAAAACACATTTGAATTCTTCATTTAGCATACCCAAATTTGCTAAGTGAGGATTTCATCTTTCAAATTCAAACATGATTCACAAAACAAGCAAACAAAAGAAAGAAGAAGTTGTTTTCAAACACCTCACTTAGCATACTTAAATTTGCTAAGTGAGTAAATTCCAAATATCACAAATCAAAATAAAATCAATTGACCCTTTACTTTAACATACTCAAATTTGTTAAATAAAGGGTCCTAAAAATCAAAAATCAATCTTTAATATGAACCTATGGAAGCATCTCTCCAAAAATACTTGAACCCATTTTCAACATACCCAAATTGTTGAAAATGAATTCTACATTCAAAAAATCCCCTTTCCAATCAATTCAAAAATCTCTCTTCTAAATTCATTTGAGCCCCACTTAACACTTCCAAGTTGTTGAGTGTGGGTTCAAATAATCTAAATTTAAAATCAACATAAATCGATTCAAGTTTGTTTTCAACATTAGACTTTCGTCAATTTCAGTTAGTTTGATTGTTCATTTCAATGGCGGCACATAAATGTATTCACATTTCTTTTTTGGGTGGACTTGGCTGGATCCCTCCCTCGACTTTCCCACCTCATCCACTTTGGTTGAGGGGCTAGGATTACATGTGAGGGAACCACCTCACCACGTAGGAGCATGGTGGCGATAATCATCTAGGTGGACATGCCATCTGATTCAGAGTTCCCCTCATTAAAGAGGAAGGCTGTGGCAGTTCCCACAGTAGCAGTAATAATTACAACACTAGTGCGCCCAATTGTCCTCCTTGCTGCCCTAGTGTGGGCTAGCACCCACTCATTAGTACCCTCCAAGGGGAAGGCTCCCCTGATCCTAGGTATTGTCTCCTCTACCTTCAAGATTGGGCTTAATTCTTACACTGCTCGACCTACCAGCACTCAGCATAGAAATAAGAACCAGATGATCAAGCGATATCATACTCGCATAGCCAGGGAGTTGGAGGCAGTCACTCAGGATGCAGTAGAGGAGTTGCTTAGGATGGTTTCCTCATTGGTCATAGAAAAATAGTTCCACCCTCTCTTTAGATGTGATAGAGAGGATGCTAGGAGGATTTTAGATTCACCGCCATCAATAGTTCAGTTTCATTTTCCTATCAATGAGAGGAGGAGGTTGTACACCGACCTTCAATCAGTTTTACATCGAGTAGGCAAAGCTTACGGATGATCAGAGTTTAGGGCTCAATTTGATTTATGTTCTTTCATTCCCAGTGTTGGGCAGTTAGGTAGGGAGGGCCGGGGAGGCTCGACATCGTTTAAATTACTAGGGAGCTGGAGGTACAACAGCGGTGGCCTGCCCTTATTGACTTTCTAGATCAGTGCGCTACCCGTGTCGACCATACCGATAGAATCTTACTGATGGGAACTATCCATCATAGAAGAGGAGCTCTTATCCCGAGAGAGTCAGTGGTTTCTCCACCACACCGCTCTTCTCCACGCCCACCATCTCTTATACAGGTTTCATCATCTACTATTCTAGCCAAGGCCATGAAGGCGGCTCGGAGGATACAACCCCAGTGATGATTTATAGCCAGATCCCGTTCATCACGCCTACTATGGCAAGGCCGAGATCTCCTGTTCGACCTTCTGCCCTAGTTGTGGTGAGGAAGGAATGGTGACCTCAAAGTATCGTAGTCATCCCATCACTGCTACCACCACAGTAAGCTATGGAGATTGCAACAGTAGAGGGAGGAGGAGATAATTCAGTCACCCCCATGGCTATAATCCTCCTAGGAGTACTACTCCATTCAGATCTAATGATAGCCAGGAGCATCTTTCTTCTAGCGAGCGTAGCCCTCATAAGGTTAGCTCTCTAATAGTAGCAGAGATTAGATGTCTATCTATCCATGACAATGATCCTACTACCGGTCAGACCAAATATTTTATACATGTTTAGTTAGACCGATCCTTAGATGACATTATAACTCAGTATCTAATTGAGAAGAAGGAAATATTAGGATATGCCTGGTCTGATTTAGAGGATGAGAAAGTTAGTTTTGATTCGAATGAAGATGATCTATTAGAGGATTCAACAGGGGTACACATGGTAGATACCAGGGGTTCCCTCCTCCATGATCAGCAGGGTATGGAAGGTGTGATTACACTTGAGGAAGATAGACTTATGTGACGGTTTTAGTATTACAGAATCAAGCCTCAGTAGTACATCCTACTATAGTAGAAACTTGTCAGCCTGAGTTGTTGCATGTCTTGGATCCAACCAAGACTTCACCACTAGTAGAGCATGGCAGCACCGGCTTATATAAGAAGGTAGTGGATAGTGCCTCCATACAGGAAAAGGACATCAAAACCATGGTTGAGCAGCAAGTGAGAGAAGCGTTGCCTCAAGCCCGAGGAGGATCAACAGTTCCAAAGGGTAGACCCTACCCAGTGGAATTTGATGCCATCTAGTATCCTAAGAGTTTTGTGCCACCTTCTTTCAAGAGCATTGATGGCAGTGGGAACCCATGGTAGCACATAACATAATTCAAGGCCAGTCGTTGCAACTCCAGTGGTAGTGATGTTTTACTCTTCTATCTCTTTATCAGTAGCTTAGCAGGCATAACTTTTGATTGGTATTAACTCCCCAAGTTCGGTGAAGACTTTTGAGTTGGAGTAACTCTTCATTAAGAGATTTTGGAGCTTTGAGGGTAGTCGATCTCATTGTGGCTCAACAACACCATGGTGATTCCCTCATTGATTATATTCTCAGATGGCATAATTTGAGTATGAAATGCGAACCACAGCTATCTAAATAGCATGCCATTGAGATTTTGCTTAAGAATATTCATAGCCTGGTTGCCTTCATGCTCAAGTGTTTTACCATCAATATATTTGAGAACTAATTAACAAGGTGGCAAGATTACAAGGAGAAACTAAATAGTTGCCCTTTTTAGACCAATCAACAAAGCCAAAACAAAAAAAATGAGAAGAAACCGAGGCGATAGCGATGAGAGGAAAGCAGTAGGCGAGCTTTGAGAGACCGTGCTCCGTAGCCATCACTTCCACCTCCTCACCACCAGGAAGTCTATCTCACCACTAGCCTCCTTCCTCATATCCTGACAGCGATGGTACACATACCATGTAGGTAGCTATGGTCCACCTACTCTTTTGGATAAACTTAACAAGCCTTATTCATTTAAAGGAGGATCAAAAAAATCTTTAAGAATCTCTTAAGAAGCGATTTTGCTACCCAAACCTAGAAGGCTGGAGGAAGTGGGCAAAAGCAAAGATCCTAACTTTTGCCCCTTCCACCACATGCTAGGTCATATTTTGGAAGATTATTTTACATTCAAGGATTGGCTTAAGCAAAGCTTAAAGATCAGTGCTATAGTTATCTTGAAGAAATACCTTGTGGAATAACCATCCAGTTCCATTAGGGTAATCCTTGGGGATACTTGCGATCCTTTCAAAACTAAAGAAGGTTGGGATATCTCCTTATCCCGTACCTCTAAGAAGATTATGTCCAAAATCAAGAAACTTTCTTGTAGGTGGCTGAGGTAGCTCAAACCTCCAATATCAAGGAAGGTTTGCAAGTTGTTCAGAACAACTAGGAGAAAGGGGGAGCTCAGTAGCGATGCCCTTGCCGGGATAGCCAAGTAGCGCAACCACCAATGAGTCGCCTCCAGTCCAGTTTACTACTACATGGTGACACCTCTACTTTAGCTAACTCTTCTTGTATATATCTTGTATCGGTGGATGAGGGCATCAAATCCCTCACCCCTCTTACTTTGCTTCATTTCTACTATGTACCTCCTTCAAAATATAAAAAATTGAGGAATAAAGCTAGCTTGAATTATATATGTGTTACTTCTGATGGGTTGTCTAAATCTACTCCTAATGAAAACTCTTCAAGTCTAAACAATAATTATAACAACTCTGATCTTCCTCTTTCTAATTCAGAGTTGGACCTTCCTTCTCTGAATACTATGGGTTTCCTCTTGAGATAGACTTGGAATCATTGATTCAAGGGTCCCATAGGAAAAAAGTAGGTGAGCGACAGCGGTAGAATCTTCCACTAACCTGTCATAAGAGATCACCGAAGTCAACCTCCGTAGTGGCAAGGTTCTACCTCCTAGGGCAGCACCTACAGATAAGGGGAAATAAGCCATTGGTTTAGATGATTGAGAAGCCCCTTCACAGAATACTCCACTCTTGGATATGCTCATGGAGGATCAACCCAAGGTGGACTACAATGTCCTCTCTTACCTAAGAAAGTTATCATCTAAGCTAAGCACATATGATGCCCTTATCTTATCTAAATAGATTAGAGAATCATTAATCAAGGCCCTTCTTGATCCAGAGATATGCTTAGCTTAGCTGACCATTATTGGAGAGGAGGCACATTATTCCAGAGAAGTTTAGGGAATCACTTTCATAGATGAAGACCTTCTTTTGGGAGACATGGAGCAGTCCCTACATTATTACATGGCGATTGATCTCAGGGTTCTTGATCTAGGTGCATCGGTGAATTATGAGTCTAAAGACCCTTTATTGAGGATCAACATCTCCACTCGAGGAGATTGGATGATGTTGAGAGGATTCAATGAACAAGGCGAGAGGGCTTTAGGTTCCATAGTGTTACCTTTGGAGATAGATGACTGAAAAATTGAAGCCAAGTTTTATATCATTGATTCAAATGCTTCATTCATCGCTTTGCTCGATAGGCCTTAAATACATCAGAATAAGATTATTCCATCCTCCCTCCATCAGTGCATCAAGTTCAGGAAGGATGGGATTAAGTATTGTGTCAAAGGAGATGAAAAGCCATTTTCAGTCAGAGAGGTTGAGATATATGAGGATGCGACCTACTATCTTCCTCAAAACATCTTTTCTCATGAACTTGGTCAAAATTCAAATTCAAATGCAAAAGAAACATAAGAAAAAGAAAAAGAGAAAGAAAAAGAATAGAAAAATGAAAAATACAAGTGAACGAGAAAAGGAAATTGAAGAAGAAGTAGAGCCACATATGACATTCCACCCACAGTTCATTGCATTATATGGACATGTGGGTAGGACGACTTGACCTCCACCAGGCAAAGGTAGAGGCAGACATAGAGGCAGTCCCAGAGGTGGAAGACCCCCCGGTTGGCCATCGACCAAAGAGTTATGTTTAGTTCAAGAGTACCCCTACTATTCACATAGACTTGGAATCCATCAGGATGAGTCTAATGTGATTAGCATACCACCAACCTCTCTGGGTTTCATTGGAGGTGACGCTCGAGCCAGATAGTGATGAAGACCAGGCCTCCAAACAAAGCATGAATGTATTCGAATCAAATGTATGTGAAACTATTTGGCAGCAATTAGGAACCTTAGCTCTAATCTCATGTTCATCTCAAAAAGTTGAAGGTTTAGTAGTTAAGGAAGCCCTAGTCTTCGAGATGTCAAGCAAGAGATTCTTTTGGGATCATCATCCTCAAGTCCAAGCGATGTAGACTTAAGATATTTCATACAAAGAATTAATGGAATTGCCTTTTTGGGTACTCACTTTGTATTCTTAATCTTGAAAGATGGTTTGATTCCTCATGATCTAAGCAAGTTAGTACTTCAAAAGCTATGGAACAATAGAGGTAGGGATGCAATCAAGATCGACTAGGATTGATAGTGGGTCCAATGATGATGATGATTACTGCTTAGTTGTCACCAATCATCTGGAGTCTGATAGGTTCTTTTCACACAACACTAATTCTTATGAGAATGTATGTTTAGAAACTTAAGATGATCTCCAAATCAAAGATGCACCTCTAGAATTTGAAGAGGAGATCCATTCAACAATTGACAAGCTTAAAGAAATCAACCTCAGGACAAGAAAATCCCAGCTCAACATACATCGTTCATTCTTTGAATGAAGAAGAAACCAATGACTTAGTTAGGCTATTGAGTTTAAGGACTTTGCATGGAGCTATGAAGAGATGCGGATTATCTTTACGTAATAGTCCACAAACTAATAGATCCTAGCTAACCTATCAAGCAAGCTCCTAGGCATGTGATTAGAAATCCAAAGGTCATTTCGAAGTCAAAAAGATCAATGCTGGTTTCATCAGGGAAGAAAAATATACCGTTAGCTAGTGTTGTAGTTAAGAAGAAGAATGGCCAAATTTCACATATGCATCAATTTAGGGGACTTAAATAAGGCATGTCTAAGGATGAGTTTCTCTTCTATACGAATTAATGGTGGACATCCTCATCTCATGCGGTCTTCTCCTTCATGGATGGGTCATCTATAACCAAATCAAGATGGCCCCAGAGGATGAAAGAAACACTGCTTTTTCAAACTCGATCGAAATCTATTATTATAAGGTCATGCCTTTCGACCTTAAAATGCTTTACTACCAATGGGCCATGACTCATCTTCAATGAACTCATCCATCATCGGGTTGAGTGCTATGTTGATGATCTAGTAGTCAAAAGTAGAAAAGAAAAAAATCACCTCTTTGACTTGAGTAGTTTTGAATGTTAAGATAATATAACCTCAAAATGAATCCACGAAGTGTGCATTGAGTAGCTTCGGAATTCCTTGGGTTTTGTTGTCTGACATTGGGGAATAGAAATAGATCCAAAAAAGATCAAAGCTATCTTAGAAATGCCACCTCCTAAAAGTTCAACTCAACTTAGATCTTTCCAAGGATGGGTGGTGTATCTAAGACGCTTTATTTCCAACCTTATCAGAGAGATGCAAGCCATTTTTAGCACTTAATAAAAAGGACACCAAGTTCTAGTGGGATGATAAGTGCCAGTATGCCTTTGAAGATATCAAACAGTATTTAGTGAAGCTGCCAGTTCTATCAGCCCCTATCCCGGATGGGCCACTCATCCTCTACACTACTACATTAGATGACTCCCTCAGTACTTTGTTGGACCAAGCCAATGATGAAGGGAAGGAGAGAGCTCTCTACTATCTCAGCTATCATCTGATTCCTGCTGAAGTGAACTACCCACCTATTGAGAAACATTGCCTAGCTTTGATCTTTGCATCCCAAAAGCTACAGCACTATATGCTTTCTCATAAGGTGAAATTCATTTCTAGAACTAATCCACTATAGTATCTCATGACACAACCAATACTATCCAGATGTTTGGCACGTTGGACCATGGTTCTCTCATAGTTTGATATCACATTCATACCCCTCCGTGTAGTAAAAGGATAAACACTAGCAAATTTCTTAAAGACACCCACTCTGATTCCGCTAGTGACGATCTCGATGAACAAATCATGAACTTAGGGAGGTTGATGACCACCATGATGGGAGATGTATTTTGATGGTGCACTTCTTTCATAAAGGAGAAGCACCAACCTACTCTTCCGTGAAAGGGGGTAGAATAGTTCTCTTAACTCCGCTGATGTGATGAGATTCTCATACTATCTCTCCAATCGCACCAACAATGAAGTCGAGTATGAGGCTTTGATTGTTGGTCTGGAGTTATCCATTATAGCTTGTGTCAAGAGCATCAATATCTTTGGGGATTCTTAGTTGGTCATCAACTAGATTATCGGGTCCTACAAGGTTCTCAAACCTAAGCTTCGTCATTACCATGAGTATACCATGAAGTTGTTGGCCCAAATCCCTGAAATCACCATCTACAAGGGGATCCCAAGCAGAGAACGCAGTAGCAGATACTTTGGCCAAACTTGCCAAAGAATTGGCATGTCCGGAAGATGAGTCAATTCTAATAAGGGTCTAAAATAGACAAGTCCTATCCCTTATTGATGCTAAACTCATCAAGAGGTTTTCTCTTGAAGGGGAGGTTAACGTTGCCAAAAAAGATAAGGAGCTAGATTGGAGGCAACCATTCATAGATTACTTGAACACCAATAAACTACCTCAAGAGAAGTCACAAGCCCATCAAGTGAAACAGAGAGCTCTCTCATATGCTCTCATTGATGGCACCTTGTACCGATGGTCCTTTGATCAAATGTGATTATGTTGTTTAGCCAAACATGAAGCCCGTGGGATTGTGACCGAGGTACACTCAGGTCTATGCGAAGCTTTTTAGTCTTATTTGAAGATGAAGATCAAGAGACTAGGATACTACTAGCCTTCGATGATTACATATTGCATAGATGTTTCTAGGAGATGCCATCAGTGTCGAGTACACAATGTGGTCCTACATAAACCACCTAACATTCTACATCCTATATTGGCCTCATGGCCATTTGAGTGTTAGGGTACCGACATTGTGGGTCCTATCAGTCCTCCTTCTTCCAAGGGTCATCGATTCATTCTAGCTACCATCGACTATTTTTCTAAGTGGACGGAGGCAATCCCACTTAGAGAGGTCACAACTCAGCATGTGCTTTAGTTTTTTAGGAATCATATTGTATATAGGTTTGGGGTGCCTTGATGAATTATATCCAATAATGGTACTACATTCAAAAGCACCAAGATTAACAACTTCGCCAGAATACGTGGTATAGATTAGAGATACTCCACCATTTACTACCCCAGAGAAAATGACTTAGCAGAAGTATTCAATAAAACTCTCATCTAGATACTAAAGAAGACACTCGATGATAACAAGCGATAGTGGCATGAGCAATTAGTTGAAGCCTTGTGAGACTACCACACCACATATATAACTCCAACTCAATCTATCCCGTTCTCCTTAGTGTATGGATCCGAAGTTGTTCTACCTTTAGAAGTTCAACTCCCATCACTAAGGATAGTATTGGGTAGCAAGATCACTACAGAGCAGAATGCAAGGTTGTGTTTAGAAGAGCTCGAAGGTTTGGAGGAGAGATGCCTACTGGAGTGCCAGAACCTCGAGTTATACAAGGCCAAAATGATTCAAGCTCACAACAAGCTAGTCTGCCCTAGGTCTTTTCAAGTTGTCTTAGTCCTAAGGAGATAACTTATTGTCCGTTAAAAGATGGGAGGCAAGTTTGAACTCACTTGGGAAGGCCCCTATGTTATAGAGAAGGTTTACCAAAGAGGATCTTATCAGCTCATTGATTATAAAGGGGAACACCCGATGCGTCCAATTAATGGACTCTATTTGAAGAAATATTATCCATAAAATATGTTTGAAAACAATTATCAACAAAAGAACAAAAATTTCATTCCAATTCATCCAAACCTTCTCTTCTTTTGAAGCATTGTTTGCTTGTCTTGCGAATCTGTCATGACGTGTTTGGGATAAGTGTAAGAGAACCCAAGAGGCATCCTATCCATCTTTCACAACACAAACACAATCAAACACAATCTTCCAATACTATTAGAATAGGTGTGAGAGAACCCAAGAGGCATCCTATTTCGATTAGCACGACTAAGTTAGGTGTAAAAGAACCCAAATGACATCCTTTCTTGGTGGGAATTTCAGTTACCATCCGTGGAACCATTTCATCCAATTCCCCAAGTGTGTTTAGGGTAGGTGTGAAAGAACCCAAGCGACATCCTATTCCCTTTAACACAAGCAAAAAAATAAACACAAATCTTTTGCCCCGGGCTATTTTGATGTGGGAGCAAGCCCTCTATGGCACTCAGTCATTAACTGCTCTTGGTCGGGCCTACATGCTACCTTGCTAGTATGACACCCTAGTGGTTCTTTGTTTTAGAAGATGTGAGTCCTCTTGCTTTCTTCCTAACTTGACCATTGCAAACCAACAAGCGCCTTGTTAGTTTGGTAGTCTTCCCAAACTGTGTCAAAACTTGATCTAAGCTAAATTGATTGAAACCAATGGGTCAAGTTCATTCCAAATCACTTGTGGAACTTGACCAAAGCCTCAATTGGCCAATTAGACCCAACCTAGCCCAATTGACCTTAGACCCAACATGATCTAAAGGGGTCATGTTGAGGCAAAATTGAACCTAACCCAAATTGATTGGAAATAAAGATACCAATCCACTCTATATGACTAACCAAACCTAAACCTACCCTTGACCTAATCCAAATAAGTCAAATGGGTCATGTGGGTCAACTTGACTCATTTGACCTAAATGAGTCATATGAGCCAAAACCAAATCCATATCAAATTGAACCAAACCAAAGGCACCAAAATATTTCAAATGGTCATTTGAACTTAACCCAACCCTTAGTTGACCCAATTTGACTTATTGGTTAACTTAACCCAAGTTGACCCATTTTGACCTAAATGGGCCAACATGAGCCAAACCATATCAAATGGATTTCAAAGTTATCTTAGAAATGCCACCTCTTAAGAGTTTAACTCCGATCCTTTCAAGGATGGCATATCTAAGATGCTTTATCTCAAATATATAGATGATTCTCAAAGATTTGTCAAAAGGATGCCAAGTTCAAGTGGGATGATAAGTGCCGCACACATTCAAGACATCAAAGAATACTTGGTGAACACGCCTCTCCCCTATCTCAGCCACTCATCCTTTACACTTCTACATTGGATGACTCTCTCAAGGTTCTCCCAAGCCAATGATGAGGGAAGGAAAGCGCTACCTCATATCAATCGATGTTTTCAAGTAAACTATCCACCCATTGAGAAATAATTCCTAGCTTTGATCTTTGCATCTCAGAAGCTATGTCACTACATGCTTTCTCATAGGGTGAACTTGATCTCTCCAACCAATCCACTACAGTATATCATGACACGACCAACACTTTCTAGGTGTTTGGCTCATTGGTCCATGATACTCTCATAGTTTGATGTCACATTTATACCCCTCTATGTAGTAAAAGGACAGACACTAGCAAATTTCTTAGCAAAGACACCCACTTTCGACCATTGATGATCTCCCGATGAAATCATGAACTTAAGAGAGGTCGACAACTGATGGGAGATGTATTTGATGTGCTTCTTTCTTAAAGGTGAAGCATCATGATCTATTCTCCCAAGAAAGGCAGGGCTAAGAATAGTTCTTTTAACTCTAAACCACGATATGATGAGATTCTCATACTATCTTTCCAACCCCTGCACCAACAATGAAGTTGAGTATGAGGCTTTCATTATTGATTTGGAGTTAGCCATCACTATCAACATCAAGAGCATCAACATCTTTGGGGATTCTTAGTTGGTAATCAACCAGATTGCCGGGTCCTACCAAGTTCTCAAACCCAAGCTTCATCATTACTACGAGTATACCATGAAGCTGCTGGCCCAGATTTTTGAAGTTACCATCTATAAGGTTCCTTGAGCAGAGAACATATTAGCAGATGCCTTGGCCAAGCTTACCAAAGAGTTGGCATGTCTGGAAGATGAGTCCATTTCAATAAGGGTCCAAAATAGACAAGTCTTATCCCTTATTAATTTGGAACTCATCGAGAGACTTTCTCTTGAAGGGGAGGTTGTTATTGCCAAAATGGATAAGGAGATGGATTGGGAAACCGTTTATAGATTACTAAAATATTGGCAAACTACCTCAAGAGAAATCTCAAGCCCATCAAGTAGAACATAGAGATCTTTCCTATGCTCTTGTTGATGGCACCCTATACCATCGGTCCTTTGACCAGATGTGGTTACGTTATTTAGACAAACACGAAGCCTGTTGTATTGTAACTGAGGTACGTTCAGTTCTATGTGGAGCTCATCTGCCTAGTCCAAAGATAAAGTCGAAGATTAAAAGACTTGGATACTACTGACCTTCTATGATCACAGATTGCATGGACGTAGCTAAGAGTTGCCATCAGTGCTAGGTGCACGATGTGGTCCTCCACCAACCACCCAATATTTTACACCCTACTTTGGCTTCATGGCCATTTGAGTGTTGGGGTACCGACATTGTAGGTCCAATTGATCCTCCTTCTTTCAAGGGCATAGATTCATCTTAGCTGCCACCGACTACTTTTCCAAGTGGGCGAAATCCATCCCACTCAGAGAGATCACAGCTGACCATGTGCTTTAGTTTTTCAAGAATCATATCATATATAAGTTCGGGTTACCTTGACAAATTATATTTGATAATGGTATTGCATTCAAAAGCACGAAGATCAACAGCTCTGCTAGAAGACAAGGTATAGATTGTAGATACTCCACCATCTACTACCCTAGAACTAATGGTTCAGCAGAAGCATTCAATAAAAATCTCATCCAGATACTAAAGAAGACTCTTGATGATAATAAACGATAGTGGAACAAGATTTGAAGCCTCAGGGCCTACCGCACCACATCAACTCAAATATCCCATTTTTTCTTAGTGTATGGGTTCAAATTCGTTCTTCCTTTAGAAGTTCAACTTCCATCACTAAGGATAGCATTGGGTTACAAGATCACTACATAACAGAATGCAAGTTGCGATTAGAAGAGCTCGAAAGTTTAGAGGAAAGTCACCTACAGGTGTGCCAGAATCTCAAGTTGTACAAGGCCAAAATGATTCAAGCTCATAACAAGCTAGTCTGCCCTAGGTCTTTTTGAGTAGGAGAACTTGTGTCAGTCTTAAGGAGACCAATTGTTGCCCATCAAAAGATGAGAGACAAGTTTGAACCCACTTGAGAAGGCCCCTATGTCATAGAGAAGGCCTACCAAAGAGGATCTTATCGGCTTGTTGATTATAAAGGGGAATACCTGATGCTTCCAATTAATGGGCTCTACCTAAAGAAATATTACCCATGGAATAAAACTTATTTGAAATAATTCATTAATAAAAAGAACAAAATCTGATTCCATTAATCAAATATTCTCTTCTTTCGAAGTATTTTTTGCTTATCTTGCGAATCCTCGGTAACATGTTTAGGATAGGTGTAAGAGTCCCCCAGTGGCATCCTATCCCTCTTTCACAACACAAACACAATCTCCCGGTGCTTTTAGAATAGGTGTAAGAGAATCTGAGAGGCATCCTATTTTGACTAGCATAACTAAGTTAGGTATGAGAGAACCTAAGTGGCATCCTTTCTTAGTGGGAATTCTTATTGTCATCCGTGGCATCATTTCATAATTCCCATGCGTGTTTTAAGGTAGGTGTAAGAGTCCCCCAGTGGCATCCTATTCCTTTTAGCACATGCACAACAATAAACACAAGTCTTTTTTCTCAAGCTATTTTAATGTAGGAGCAAGCCCCTGTGACACTCACTCATTAGCTACTCTAGGTCGGCTCTACATGCTACCTCGCTAGTATGTCACCCCAGTGGTCATTTGTTGAAGGATGTGAGTCGTCACGCTTTCTTCCTAATTTGACCATTACAAACCAACGAGCGCCATGTTAGTATGGTATTCTTCACCGCCCAGCCAGTAAGCTACCTCATGTTGACTTCATTTAAGAAGATGTGAGTCCTTATGCTTTCTTCTTGAACTAGCCATCATGCTCAAACCATGTTGTTTATATTTGAGGCTTAGGGTAAGTCCTCCAGAGGCTCCTTTCCTCTTGACTACTTTGGAGCTGATCTGAGTCCCCCAATGGCATTCACTGGTCATCCTAGGTCGAGACAGGCCGAGCCACTATCCCAACAATTAGTACCACTATGAGGATGTGAGTCCAGCCAAAGTGATTGTTGCAAATCGACAGGCACCTTAGGTTGGTTGATGTTCGCTATGCTGATAGCGACTCACCCGATGAGTACACCACTTTTGGCGGATATGAGTTCCCATTAGGGATGAGAAATTTACCCAAAGATCGTGGCTTGTTCGAAAGTCAACTCAAATTTGGGCTCGAATCGAGATCAAGTCGAAGAAAATGAGCCGACTTTCGATCCAAAAATTTGACTCAAAATTATTTCGAGTTGAGTTCGAGCCGCACATGGCTCGAGTTGTGACTCACGATGACAAATAATTGGTCTGGCTGCCCATCTATAAACCCATTATAATTACCCAAATGCTTGTCATGATCAAAATCGTTAAATCAACGGGAGATGAATTTACTTTTTCTCTAATATGTGGCTCATGAGTCCTCGACACCAAGGAAGACTCGACTCTCGACTCTTTGCGGCCCTTCTTCTCTCTTTCTTTTCTTCTTTTTCTGTTTTCATGCCCCACTTTTTTTGAAAGCGACAATGTCGCCACGATATCGCCGACGTGACCTTGATTTCAATCTCTATTGGTTGAGGTTTTTCTTTATCACTATCATCTTCGTTCAACCTAGCTTGTTCAATATGTACATGCTTGGTTTGCTTCTTTGCTCCAGAATTACTACATACTTATTTCATTTCCTGATTCTATAAGTATTTCATGCTATGAGCCTATGACTATGAGCCTATGGCTATGAGATGTCGGCTCTTTCAATTATTTCCATTATTCCATTATTTGAGGTTAGCCTACTAGGGATGTTTCAGTTCTTCAATTGTTTGAGTTCAGAGATTTTGTTAAGTTGTTTTTTTTTTATTACCTAACTAAGTGTCCAAGGGACCAAGCTCAACCGCCAGATGGTTTGTTGTCTTTGCTTCATGCTATCATGCATGTATATCTCTATTTTTTTATGGTTATGAATTTGCGATCCTTGGATGAAGTTATATTTTTTTACTTGCATGTTAGAGAGGTTAGCCACTTAGCCTTCTATTTTGGTTTTATTTCAATGTTTCACACTTCTATAAATGTCAGAAATTATTTTAATGTGCTATGTGCAAGTGAGAAATTATATGTGCAAGGAGAAATTGTTTTAATGTGCTATGTGCGTGAGAAATTATTTTAATGTGCTAATTGCTATGCCCATTACACTATCCGAGGAGATGACTGTTTGCAATTGAAAAGTGAGTTTCATTTGTTTGATGTGAGTTTCATTTGTTTGATGGTTTTAAGTTAAACAATACATTTGAATATGAGTCATTTTATTGAAACATGTTCATATCGATATTATGCAGATTCTACCTATCGACAAACTTGATGGTTTAGTTTTGTGAAACACTTCATAGATTATTGTTGTCATGCGCCTTCAATTATGAGGATATTGCCTATTGCCTATTGGGAGTTTAGTTACGAGTGGAATGATTTGGTCAATGATCTAAATTTGAGACCATTTAATCATTTGGGGTGACATACTTGATACTATGTTTAAGTTTTTATCTAAATTTCAAATTTTGGTTTGGCTTTACAAACATATATTGCTTCATCTTACATTCTTACTATATTTTATCTACTGATGCATACTATGTTAGAATCTGAAACTATAAATTATTATATCTAAAGTCATATAATATCGTTGCTTTGAATGATATTATATTATTTTATCAATAACTCTAAAGTTAAGAGATTATGGAACTATGGAAGGCTTTTTGACATTGTTAGATCATAGATGCTGTTTTGATGATTGTTATATTTGAATTCTTGTTTTGCTCAATTAGTTTACCACTCTCAATCAGAAAAATTTGTTTTATGTCACCCTAAAAATTAACCAATCATCTCGCTTTTGAGGGCACAAAAAATCTATTACTTTCTTTTTTTATTTTGGTTTTAGTTCTCCATTCTTTCACCAATGAGAATTGTAATCTATGTTGGACAATGATGAGAAGTCTTTTTTGCTATAATTTAATTTTTTTTGGTTCTCCATTATTTCACAAAAAGCTATTTCTCACTAATTTTTTTCTTATCTATACTATTTCACATTTTTCATTTTGGGTTCTATATCTAGTTATGAACCCATGGTCTAATCTAAAGACTAAAGTGTTATCATGGAGAATGGTTTTAATTTTGGACAATGATGAGAAGAGAATATATTTGTAATTGGGCTAACTCAATTATTTTTGCTTCATTATTTGTCTCCTCTCATTGGATGGTGGGAAACCTAGAGCCTTTATTCAGTCTACTATATTAATTGATGTTTCTAATTTGTGAGGTTTTGTAATTTTGTTAGAGATTTGTTTCTCGATCTTGTTCTAATGGATGGCTTTGGCAACTGGAGGTTGGAGCATACAATTATTGAAGTGAAATATACAAATTATAAATTTTTGCTAATTGTTATTTGCTAATGCTTGAAGATGGATATTATTTTCTCTGACTCTGATTCCCACAAATAAAAGATAATTTAATATTTTTGTTATTTTTTATTTATTTTAAATGTTATGTCAATTGCATCATTTTATGTATTGTTAGGTGATCAAATATGAAATATCTAATGTATAATATTAGTGATAGTTGTACAAAATTTGTATTTATAAGAACTATTTAGTTGTAATGTGAAATTATAATGTCATTGAAAATTTTATTTTCAACTCAATCAGATAGCTTGTAGTTGTTGTATGTTTACATTATATTATTTATATATTCAAAAAATTTATGAATCCTAAATTGAAATCGATTTCTTTAATCAGCCTTTTGATTTTTTTGCTCATTTCACTTTCGAAATGGATTGAACTCGATCTAGAATTGATCCGACCAAATCAAAATCTGAGCCAAAATTTTGAGTTGAAATTTTTTTCTCCTATAGTCACTCAAATTGGATCATACACCCATGGTTCCCATTCTTCCTCCTTGAGTTAGACACCAAATACCTATTGACTTTATGACTAGCCATGTCATTTTCTCTAGGGTGTTAGATTAAGTATTTACTGCCCATCCTGGGCACTCTATTTGGATCATCCTTTGGGACCCCATTTAGGCAAGTTATTTTGGATTGGACAGTTTTCCTAGTAGCCACCTATGGTTGGAAAGTTATGGATGATTCTCCCTTGGTTTTAGACGATATAAGCTCCTTCTCAGTTTGATCCATCACAAACTAATAGGGTCCACAATAAAGCAACTAAAATATATAAACAAATTAATTCACTTGTGGTTTATGATTCAAGATGGCAAAGGGCCCCTTCTCCTAAGCAAGCATCCTATCTTTAGGGTGTAGAACTCCCCATGGAATTGCGACTACGAGTTGAGATAAATCCCTGTTGACTCACTTTGTAGTAGCCCTTAGGTCGGGTTCAATCTATTTTGCCACGAGAAGGTTACCCCCAGTCATTTCACTTTGAAAGATGTAAGGCTATGATGCATTCTTTCTAGCATGATTTTTGTAAACAGACGGGAAACCCTAGGTCGGGTTCGATTTATTACCCAAAGCAATCGATCACCCCAGTGGTCTTTTTTAGTGGAAGATGTGAGTCCCCGAGCTTTCTTCCCTTCAATCGATCATTGCAAACCGAAAGGCACTCCTTTGGTCGGATAGCTTCCCCATCGGCCGGGAAGCTACTCTTTTTGGTTCAGTAAATCTGAGATAGGTCTAGGCTTCTATAAGCTCCTTCTCAGTGTGGTCCATCGCAAACCAATAGAATTCATCAAAATAAACAAATTTTAAAATGAAATTTAATCTTGACTATCTTTAAACTGATCTAATTCCCTCAGTGGCATTCACTCAATAGTCAGCCCTAGGTCTGGTTTGATTTGTTGCCCAAAGTAACTGATCACCCCAGTGATTTCTTGTCTCTAGAAGATGTGAGTACCCGTGCTTTCTTCTTGAGACTTGACCGTTGTATACTAAAAGGCATTTCTCCTTGGTTGGATAGTCTTACCTTGTGGTTGGTAAACTACTCCCTTTGAACTGTAAATCTGAGTTAGGTCTAGGCTTCCATGGCCCTTACTCAATGCAGTTCATCACAAACCTATGAGATCCATCATAAACAAATAAAACAAAGCTGAAAAATAAAATCAATCTTGACTATCTTTGAGTTGATCTAAGTGCCCCAGTGACATTCACTCAATAGTCAGCTCTAGGATGGGTTCAATCTGTTGTCGTGCCAATAGAGTACCCCAAAGAATCGGTCCTTACTTGGAGGATGTAAGTCTAATGCTTTCTTCCTGTACAGAGCAAAAGGCATCCCTTTGGTGGTTAGTCCTACTATGTGCTTACTAGACTACCCCTTTGGATTGGTAAATCTGAGTTAAGACTTAGCCTCCATGGCTCCTATTCAGGACAACCAATTGCAAAATAATAGGGTTCATTCTTAAATTTCAAACCTAACAAGTTTAAAATAAATTCAACTCTCTCCCCCAGTGGAGATCTCTCCTTAGTGAGATCTCAATCAAATCAAACCTCTCATCTCCTTGTAGATGACTTGAACCTACTTCCTTAGTGGAAGGTTCACACTCTATCCCTTAGTGAATTTCTTCTCTCTCTCTTATGTCTTGGACATAAGTAGAGCTACATTGCACTATGCTCTGAATTCTCTCTTTTATTTGGGTTAGGAATAGATTGTTTCTATTAGTGCTTGTGATCTTTCGGTGTTGTTGATCATTTCAAATAATACATATGTGTGGTGTCACCACACACACCTTTGCTTTGTTGACCTCATTTTTAGTATGAGCTCTCAACACTTCCATCTTATGCTTAGGACCTCTCTTAGACTTTAATGGTTCCTTAGTCTTAAGACACATCTAGTAATTAGGTGGACACTCTCACCTAGCCCTAGAAGACTTAGAAGAGTTAGCCATAGGAATAGGTCATGCCTTAGGGGTGTTAGGAAAATCTCCTACCCTTTAGCTTAAACCGTTCCTTACTTTCCTTCTTTCAACTCAAACTCCAAATCAATTCTATTTGATTTTTTGAAACTCAAATCAATTCCATGATTGAAATAGATGATTGAAACCCATGATCAAAATCCATCCAAAATTCCTAAGTTCAAATTTCCTAAGTCCTTAACCTTTTCTTAAGGATAGCCAAAATCATGATCTAAACCTACTCAAATCTTTGAGATTTTCTCATGACCAATTTATATTCTCATTTATATTCACAAGTATAAATGAAATATAAATTCAAACCCATCAAATCAAATTCAAAATTCCAAATCAATTCATGAAATTTTCCTAAATTCCTTTAATTTTCCATTAAAGGACTTAGCCAAAATCAACTCATGGGATTTTCTAAAAATCAATTTATATTCTCATTTATGTTCTCATACATAAATGAAATATAAATATAACTCAATCAAATCAAACCCTAATATTAAATTCCAAATTTAAAATGCTTGAAATTCCCTTAAATCCCTTAATTTTTCATTAATGGATTTAACCTAAACTTTGATCAAACCACTTCAAACTCATGGGATTTTCTCAAAATCAATTTATATCCTCATTTATATTCTCATATATAAATGAAATATAAATATAACTCAATCAAATCCAAGTCAAAAATTAAATTTTAAATTAAAATTTCTTTAAATTCTTTAAATACCCTTTAATGGATTTAACCTAAATCATGATTAAACTCTTTCAAATCCTTGAAATTTTCTACGATCAATTTATATTCCCATTTATATTCACATATATAAATGAAATATAAATTCAAACAATCAAAACCAACTCCAAATATCAAACTCAAATCCACTTAAAATCAAATCTAAGCCTTTCAAGTCAAAATGTTGAACTTAGCCAAAATCAATTCAAATCAAGCCAAACTCTTGATTTTCTCGCATGGTTCAATCAATCATACAATCATGAGCTCATATATAAATTCAAACCTCAATCAAACAATCAAAACCCAAATCAAAAATCAAACCCAAGACCCCTTCATATTCTTCCTTTGAATATGAAATTTTCAAATGGTTCAAAATCCATTTGACATGAAACCTCTTATAAATGGATTTATATTTCAATCATAAGTCCATATACAAGATCAATCAACTTCAAATCAAGTCAACCTTTGAGCTTAACCTAACCCATTTGGCCCACTTGACCCAAGTCGACCCATTTTAACCTAAAGGGCCAAAATGTGTCAAAACTTGATCTAAGCTAAATTGATTGAAACCAATGGGTCAAATCCATCCCAAACTACTTGTGGAACTTGACTAAAGCCTCAATTGGCCAACTAGACCCAACCTAGCCCAAATTGACCTTAGACCCAACATGACCTAAAGGGGTCATGTTGAGCCAAAATTGAACTCAACCCAAATTGATTGGAAACAAAGATATCAATCCACTCCATATGACCAACCTAACCTAAACCTACCCTTGGCCTACCTCAAATAGGTCAAATAGGTCAAATGGGTCAACTTGACCCATTTGACCTAAATGAGTCATATGAGCCAAAACCAAATCTAATATAAATTGAATCAAACCAAAGGCACCAAAATATTTTAAATGGTCATATGAACTTGACCCAACTCTTGGTTTGACCCAATTTGACCTATTGGTCAACTTGACCCAAGTTGACCTATTTTGACCTAAATGGGTCAACATGAGCCAAACCCTAACAAATGGATTCCAAATCCATTGAAACTTGGCCCAACCTATTTTCTCAACATACAAAACATACCCAAATTTAAAAATAGCAAAATACCCATTATACCCCTAGGCCATAGAATAAATTTTGGCATAGCCCATGGGTATTTTGGTCATACACTCATCACAATCATTTGAGGCTTTCCTAAAACCTTAAGAGAACCTAGTGATGAGTGGTGCACCCAACCCAATGAGTTTAGGTCAACCCATTTGGCCCATGGACCAAACCCGACCCATAGCCATGAAATTGAAACTCCCAAGAAGCTCAATTGGATGCACATGGGAGTTAGCCTTCCACTCCTCAATCACCATGTAATACCAAAGAAACATCCCATTCCATGGTGTCAATTTGTTCAAAATGGCAAGCTTATTGTCGGGCATCCGATTGCCATATGGGGAGATATACTTCCCCTAATCCACTGAAATTTTCAATGCCACTTGATCGATTGGAACCTAGGAACTCTTACCAACCTTCACAGAGCTCCCCCAAGGTCCCTAGAGAGGATTGAGATTTCCCATTCTTCAGTTTTACACAGTGCAAAATAAGGGAGATCCATTGAAGAGCAAACTTCATCTACACTCAACCTCATCCAAATTCCTTCTACACTCATCATGAGGATCATCGCCTTTCAATTGAGTTATTCAAGGAAGAACTCAATTTGATCAAGGGGAGATCAAGTTGGTCCACTCATTCATCCACTCAATCTCAAGAGCTAGGGACTTCAACAGGGCTTCGTCTCCATTAAACGAAGCTACCTCATCGATCCCGAGCGTCGGTGATCACCTCCGATGAGATTAGTGATTTTCTGACTTAGGCTAAGAGGTGTTGGTCCTTCGTAAAAGAAATTTCCATGGCATGTGAAATCCATCGTTGGATTGGCCGCTCTAGTCCTTTAGATGGTGTGGGTTGAGTCTTGAATGAATCCATAAAGGATTGGGCTCGAATCTCCCCTTAGATTGTGAACGGTTCATAATCATCCTTAGGGAAGAACTCAGCCCATCTCAGCAGTCCATCCGCATATTTTTAGATGGACTACTGAGATTATTTCCCACATTTTTAAATCCCTTATCCATTTTAAAACTGCGGGTGTATCCTCAACCGTAAAATCTTTGATCAGACAACTAAGGATAAAAGTGCGTGCGTTGCTGCCATCCCCTTGATGTGACAAGTTAAGTAAGGGGCTCATGACGCAATGCATGTAAAGTGCACAGACCACCCCCGCCACGCATCGCACTGTGAGCAGGTATTAGCTAAGGATTAGTTAGGGATTATTATTAATTCTTAATTAATTCAGATAACTTCAAAAAATATGACTCCTTCAAGAAAAATCAAAAAAATATAAGGAAAAATGCTATGGATAGATAATTTCATCTAGAATATTTTTGAAATGTTTTCAATGTATTTTGATTTCCCTTTTTCTCTGAATTTGGGTTTCTTTAGGAATGTTATAATTATTCTAATTAAGCCACCAATTAATCTCAAACTTCTAGGGTTCATTTTAGGGATGACGTGCCTTCCCTAATTTTGAGATTGAGGCCTTGATTGGAAATTTCTCTAATTAACCCCTTCATGTGATTAAGGGTAATTATGGTATAATTAGTGTATTTTCCTATGATTAAGTTGGATTAAGGTTAGATCCAATGAGTAGGGGTTTTATAGAATAATTTTGGGGTATTTACCCTAAGTCATTCCCTAAACCCTCTTTTATTTATTTAATCCCTTTTTAATTAAGGGTTAATTCATTAATTATCCCTTTAAAAAAATTTTCAAAAAAATTTAAAAATCTCCAAAACTTAATTAATCTACCTTGGGTAGATTCTTAGGTGTTCAATAGCCTAAGTCTAATTAAGAAAATTAAAACCCCTTTCATAAGTGTGAAGGGGTGTTTTAAAAGTACTTAAGCTAAAACCCCTTAGCTTAATTAACTTTTAATTGCATTAGGCCTTTTCATTATTAGGTGCATTACAAATTTAAATATCTTATGGGTTTTATGTCATCTCATTTGCTCATAATTATTTAGTTAATTTTTCTAAGGTGGTGTAGGTAAGGGTTAATTACATCACTTAATGCATACCTTAACCTAATCAACACTTAAAATTAATTTAATTATCTGAAAATTAAACAAAAATATAAAAGACATGTGGGAATGGGTTAGAAACAACATACTCATCTCACCCTTTTAAAATTAAATCAAACTTCAATGAAACAAATATCATTTTAAAATTCACTTTGATTTATTATAAGTTTTCTTATTCTTTAAGAATGTCTTTAGGAATTAAGTAAAGTGAGTTTGCTTACATGATTACATTGCTTTAGATCTTTCCCAACATGTCAAATTATATGCCATGTGACTTATGCATCCATGATTTCATGTTTTCAAAGTTTTAAAATGAAATTGTTTACATTATGTCAAATGTGCATGTGTTGGCCAAAGTAAAATATGTATTATTATCACTACTAAATCTAAACTATTTTCAAAACCTATAAATGAAACATCAAATCTGAAAGTGTACTATTCATACATTAATTATTAACTTGCATGTGATGAGTTATAAAGTCATGTTTAGTGTAGCCTTTCCTTCCTTTCCTATGTTGGCATAGTGTTGACCTCATTTTTGGATGAGTTTAATTTAGATTAGATTAATTAAAGTGACCTAGAGAATTCATCTTAGGTAGGATCAACTCAAGCATCCAAATTCAAAATCAACTAATCAACTTAATAATCAATAATCATCAATCCAAAATGATTAAAAGTCAAACCTAAAGTCAACCCTAGTTAACCTAGAATTGACTTTCCCACTTGGTCAAAAGTCAACCCACCAAAATTTGACTAAATAAAATCACCAAAAAATATTTTAAAAAATTAAATAAATAGTTTTAATCATAATAATAAATTTGAGTTCTTTAAGGCTTAGATTAAGTAAATTAAATTCCTTAAAATAAAATAACTTAAATAAGCCATGTTGAACTCAAATTGAAGAAAAATCAAAATAACATCAAACTAAATCATAGGAATGATAATGGGCATAACCTAACTTCTTATTGGGTGTGTTTAGTCAAATGGGTCATTTGACCCATAAGAAAATAAGCTTTAAATTTAACCAATTAAGTTAAACAAAATATAAAAAATTCAAAACCATCTTAACCAATGAATGTGCAAAAGAGATTAATCATCTTAAACACCATTAATAAGTTAATTAATCTACTTAATTAATAAATCAAATAACAAAATAACAAAAAAATATAATTAAAAAAAGGATAAAGAGAAAAATTCCTTTGTCCTCATCCCACATCACCTACCCAAGACAAAAAAAAGCCATCTCTTGAGGTGTGGTTTTCAAAAAGGTAATCAAGCATAAAAAAAAGATGCCAATCATGGAGAGAAGATAAAAGAGAAAAAAGAAAGAGCATGCCATGAAGGAAATAACATATATAGATTCCCTCAAGGAAAAAAAATGCTCTCACACACCATCCCACATACAAACTAAAGCCAAACAAAATTCCCTCCTCCCTCAAAGTGTTCTCAATCAGTGGAACCATCAAAACCAAATTTTGAATCCAAAGCTTTAGATCAAACCGAGAATTCTCCCAATTCCTTTGAAGGTTTTATCTTGAAGAATTGAAGCTACTTCAATTGCTTCCAGCCTTAGAGATCCCCTAAATCAAGGTATGTCATTAATTACCCCACCTTTTTCTTCAAAGCTTTTGGCCTTGGTCATTTTCCTACAAGGCATGCTCTCCAGTGAGATCAAACCGTATGGATTGCAAGAGGATCTTTCAATGATCATGTAGCACTTTGAATCATCTAATTTGGTTAATTATATCAAAATCTATTAACCAAATACTATGGACGCCCATAGCTCGTAGGGTTGGGAGACAAAATCAGACCGCTCGTTTCTTAAAAGAAACGGATGGTCGATCTAGATTAATTTTGATTAAAGCCTTTAGGATCGAGGGATCCAACGTCCACATCGGTCCATCAAACCAGATCAATGTATACGCGCCGCATGAAACACGGCTCACTGAATCACCGATCATTAGATGGTCCAAAGATCCGATTTAATTAAACGTAATTCACAAAAAAAACTTAAAAATTAATCAACAGTTTAATTAATTTTAAAAAAAATCGAAAACTTCAAAAAATTATATAAAATCAAAGTAAAATCAAAAAAATATAAATAAAAGCTCTATGGATTCTTCTTGATGAGAGGAATCCATTGAAATTAAAATCCCCAATTTTTATTGGGTGATTTTTCCTTAATTTAGGTTTAATCAAAAAATATTAAACCTTAATTACCCATAAATTAATAATCCAATTAATTTGAAACTTTAGGGAAATAAAATTAAGCTTGAAACATACCTTAGATAAATTTTGAGATTTAAATCTGAATTCAAATGGAATTGAAATTTCATATGAATTAACCCTTAAATTAATTAAATTAATTCCCTTTAATAAAATAATTATAAAATTTTAATTTGATAAGCCAACATAATGAACATCGAATAATAATTTAACTTAATTAAATATAAACCTAATATGAACTTAATTAACTTAATTTGATAATTATAAGAATTAAATAATTCAATTAAATCACTTGAAATTAATTAAATCATCATAAATCAACCGATTAACCAAAAAATTATGAATAAACCCTCATTGGAAAGGTATTGCAGTGAATAATAAGTGAAAAATAAAATCTCTTAATGAATATTGCCAAACTAGGCTTAAAATAGGTTTTAATGAATTAATTAAAACCTTAATTACACATTAATTACATCCCTAATTAAGCTGAAACTTTAGGAGCATAAAATTTGAATGTAACCCCACTTGCCATAATTATCTGAAACCAAATTGGTCTTTAAATTTGGAATTCTTGATTTTCGAAATCTCTAGGTCAATATGAATGGAATAATAATTAAAAATATTTAATTCATTGGATTAACAACTAAATTGAACTAAAATGAAATAAACGTAAAAAATACTTAGGGTAATTCATCAAAACATCTTAAATCAAATTTAACCGAATAATAAAATTTTAAGAAAATCAATACTTAATGAAAATCAAATATAATTAAACAACTTAAGGTAAATTTAATAAAACCACTCATCTTTAATGAGTTTAAATAAAAAACTTTAAACCTAGATTAATCAAATCAGATCAAGTAATTAACCTAAGTACTTTAGGTTAAGAATAATCAATGAACAATCCTAAGATATTAAATGACTTAAAATTTAAGCTTATTTAATATCTTAAGTTAAATTGAATGAAATCAAACTTAAATCAAACTCTTTAAATTAACATATGCCAAATCAAATGAAATCCATATAACTTAATTCAAAATGAAATAAATCAAATAAATTAAATCAAACAAAGCAATTCAAATAAATGAAATAACATAAATCAAACCCAAACATAAATAAAATCAAAAGGATTAATTAAAATACTTAAGGATTTTAGTTACTTTGGAAACCTCAATTGGATTTAGGATGAATAAAATGAGTTTCACTAAAATGAAATTCATTCTATTTCACATTCTTGAAAACCTATACAACTTTAACCAAATAGAATGAACATAAAAATATGAATTAAATCATTAAATCATTTGAATTGAAACCAACCAATGGTAAAAAAATAAAATTCAAACTTCAAACTTAAACTTAAAGGCCTAGCAAGACTTACCACACAAACTCACTACACACACACTAGATTAGACCTGATAGATATACATGTTGCAGACCTAGATTGTTATTAGCATTCTTTCTAGATTTAACATTATTTTAGGGACTGTTAAAGGGATCATTATAATAAATCATAAAATTATCATTTGCTGCAGGTGCTAAAATTTAACATAGTCCATAGACGTGGGTTTGGCAAGCGCCTAATGATAAGCATATGTTTGTGAAATATAAAGCTTTTGTATGTGTGTGTATTTCCTAACATCTTGGCTTAGGATTTTCTTTGAATTTTAAATGTAAATTTGAGCTTAGAATTAGGTTAGGATTTATGGGATTAGAAGATGACCCAACCGGAGATGGTGGTCCCCTGTGGAGCCCGATGGATGTCCCCAAGAAGGAGACTTTCCGGAAAGAAGTCCCATAGATCTAAACTTATAGTTCTAGGTTGTATAAGGCAGAACTACGCCCATTTTTCTCTTCTGGGTGTATAGCATCTGCATTGCATTGGTCTTTTCTTATATAATTTAATTTGGCTTGATTTATTTTGGGTGCAATAGAAACAACATGCTTTTCTTAGGTTTCTTTCTGCTATGTTTGTGATGTATGCTGGATAGGCTCATAGGATAAACTAAATTTTCTACCCAACTAAATCAATGAAACATAAAATAAATACAACTCATAATCTTCATATAAAAGCCTAGTATTAAAAGAAGATAAAATATGCAACCCCTTAGCTAGATGTCATGCATAATCATATTATTTCACTCTTGATTAATGAAGGAATTCCATCTTTACCTAGTTTGACCTTTGAGAGCCTATGATGGAAGTACACCTTCTTCTATTTTGATTTGGCCCATGATCTTTTCTAATTGCATGCATTAGGCATAAAATTGTATCCTTATGGCCTAAATGAATCGTTAGTCAAAATTATAAAATCTAAAAATGTGCATTAGTTATATGTCTTCATACCCTACATGATCTTAGGGATTAGGGAGTAAGTTCAGATTTCTTTCCTAAAATTGCAACATCCCAACCATCTTGCATTCAACTTAGCCTCATGGTTTTTTAAAATGTAGTGGTGTTCTTCTCCGTGGTTGTAAGTCCGTAAGAGTCGTGGGATAGGTTAGTTCCCCCAAGTGAGGAGAATGACCAATGATTCCCAAAAATAGAACTAGGTCGAGCATCTGACATGTGTTAGAAGCACCTGTAGACTAGGTTCTGAAGCATCCTTTTAGGAATAAGTCTTCAACCTTAGGCATTTCTATAGTCTTATACTGCTAGAATCTAAGTCCTAGATTTCTAAGAAAATGACAACTTGAAATCTAAAATTAAGTCCCAAATTCCCAATCATAGATAGATGAAATGTCTACTAGGCATCCCAATATTGACATTTCCTACTTTTTCCCTGTTTGAATCTTAAAAATAACTCTCTCCAATTTAGACCTCTCCCAATTGAATTTCCAAAAATCAATCCTTTGAAAGCTACCTAGTAGTCTTTAGAATAACCACTTATTTCTTTAATCGAGGTATTCTTAGGAAGAGACCCTTTCTAAGATGTAATTAACTATAGAGGCTTGCCTTTATAGGGAACGAGGATCCCAGGATAAAATTGACCCTATTCTACTTTTCTATGTAGTTTAAGGAAAAAAATACTTTGGTACATAAAAGACCCATTAGCCTTAGGAGTCTTTTATTGAAATGATTGAATCCATTACAGGAGAGCATGTTTATCTTTTGAGATAATATATTTATTTCTTAATGTTGTATTTGATCTTCCAAATAAAATATTCCTAAACTCTATGTGGTGTCATTTCTTTTCTCTATTCTGAATAGAGAGAAAAAGAAAACCAACATATTTTTCTGGCGACTCCGCTGGGGAATGGTTCATCTCTCCATCTTTAGAAATAGGTGATTATTTATATATTATATACTAGTGCCACTCATAGAGCCTTTCTTTCTTTCGTTGGATACCTCTCCATTTCATTCTTGGTTGAGCCTATCCAACATCTTGAATAGGTTCTGAACTCTTCATTTGTCATAGTTAAATGATTGGGTCCTAGAACCAAATCCCAAAATAAAATGAGAGGTGAGAGAAATGAAAAATCAAGTCTATGACCTAAATCGTCAAGATTTGAAACCATTCCAATAGAAAAGAGATATTAAATTTAAAAAGTATGAAAAGTACTTCAAGATTTGAAAAGCAAATCTTCAAAAATAAAGTCTCAAAATTAAACTTATCCTGATCTTACTTTGGCTACTAGAGCTAAAGAGAATGACAGGTCCTTGAATGAACACCCTTTGTTCTACACATTCAAAGGTGTTAAAACACCTAAGATATAAATTGAGATAAAGGAGTTCCTTCAAACTTGAGAAAACTTAAATCAAAAGGAGGCATAGACCTATTGCCCCTTTTCCCACCATGATTGAAGTTTGAATTGCATTTAGAAATGAAGAATAAAAATAAAAAAAAATCATCCCAAAAGAGAATGCCTTATTGACCTTAGGTAAAGGTTGATTAAGGAACTCAATGAAAATCTCTATTTATATAGAAGAAAATTATACATGAATGCAAATCGCTTTAATCTTAATTTCCACAAGTCCACTAGAATATTGGAAAACCAAGTTGATTGGCCAATTCTAAGGAGTGACTTGGAGGTAACCTTCTTTTAGACCTTTCCAAAATTAAATTCTTAAGAGTTTGGGAGAGAGTCAAAAGAGGAAGATGACATGACATAAACAAAAAAAAGTGACAAGATTCACTTTTGCTTCTAATCAATAGACGAAAAGAGAGGATAGCAAGAGAGAATTATGATTCTCTTGATAAATTTGAAATGAATAAAATTTAAATCAACTTTCTTAATGGGATTTTTCTCCCATTGAATGAAATGATATTCCATGATTGACTTTAATTAATTTTAAGGTTAAATCAAGAAAAGAAAATAAATGAAGAAGTTAATCCTTCTAAAGAAATAATGACCATAGGATTAAGGGTGATATATCTATCGCTTAGAAAATATGAAACTTGAAAGTTGATAGATAAATCACTTAGGACTTTGTCTCCAAATGAATGAAAAATGCCTAATTTTCAAGACTAAGGCATTATATGCTTTCAATACAAAATGAATCTAAGGAGAATCCTTTGCAATGTCTTATGACCTATTTGACATTATCTTAATGTTAAGTATGGTGGTCAAAGAGTCCATTGCAAGTCGAGATTACCTTTAATCTTATATGTGCTATAAAAGAATGCAAGTCAAACTTTGACTTTCTAATAACACATCATCTACCCTAGAGGGTCCTCTTTTAAATGATGATATATAAATGAATAGATCATGAGGTCTTTGATCTATTGAGGATAGAGTTAGACCTACCTTCCCTTCATATAAAAAGGGAAATTCTTGAATTAAAATTCAAAATGGTAGAGTAATACCACCTCAAATGACATTGAAAAGAAATGGAAAATAAATTATCTTTAAAATATGATGTTTTTCCTATCTTAGAGAAGTTGCTATCAAGCATCATAATGCTCTGTTATAAAATAAAATAAAATATGAAATAAAAAAAATGATGAAGAAAGAATGAAAGTAAAGCAAGGCATTACATAATCATGTAATTTGCCTTACTTAACTATAAGAAACTTCGATGTGGCATTCCACATAAAGAAGTTCTGTTATCTTCTATGATGAAGATAGACTACTAAGAACTTTTTAACATCTTAGTCAATGTGGAAAATTTAAAAGAAGAAAATCTCAAAATATATGTTGATCTTGCATCATCAACATCAAATATAAAAGTGAATTTATATAGGCTCAATTCTAATCAAGCTTTGATAAGATGATGCCATATAAATTCAATCAAATAAAGAAAGAAGTTTTAGCTTCATGAAAATTCAATCTTAAAACTCAACCTAGAAAGAACTTATTTCAATCACATTGTTGTTGAAGCCAAAATTCAAACATGAAAAGAGCAACTTAGAATTCATGAAACATCTTTAAATGCTTTTGGATGGTCCTATCCAGCCCTAAATAAAAAAAGAGGATAAAAATGAATCAAATAAAAAAAAAGAAACATACTGATTATTGAAGGATGTTCATATCCATCATAAAGTGTCGAGTCTTTAGGAATATCATTCAGCTACTCCTAAATGACCTCACTAAATATTTGATTCCAATAGAAAATTTTGATTTCAAAAGTGTAAGTTTTCAAGGAAGTCATTATGCCAATCTTAAATGACTCACTCCACTAAATAATTTTGAATTCAACAAGTGTAACATCTTTAGAAAGTCATTTATCAATATTAAATGGCTTGCTATATTTGTTGTTCCATGAAAAGATGAAAAGAAATAGAAATGTTGATCTTATTATATGATCAATCAAGCAAAGACTTGAATCATATCAAAAAATCAATCAAAAAATGTTGTATTTGGACAAAGGTCAAATTCATCAAATAGCAAATCATTTAGTGGAGTTATTTCATAAAGAATGAAATGTTATGGAAATGAGTCAAATACATTTATCTTCGTAGTGAATCTTGTAACTAGGAAAATTACCAAATGTAATCTTTCAAAAAAAAAAAAATGAAATCAAAATATTACTAAAAGAAAGAAAGAAAGAAAAGTAAGGGGATGGAAGGACTATATCCAAGAGCAAAAGATGAAGTCAAAAAATTTCTAAGGTAGATATTTTTGACTTTAAACTTCCACATCAAAATGAAATGGTAGTTAGAAGTTAAAAACTATCCTTAAGCTAAATAAAATAATCGATATCTCATGCTTTGTCATTTTAGCCTTTGTCCATGATTGGGTGAGCTCATAGGTTAAATAAAAAGATAGGATATTCTTTTTCAAGAAACCATATCTTTGAATGGCAAAAAATTCTATTGAGTGTATTGATTTAAATGAAGCAAAAGATGCCCAATGTAAATGGAAATTTTAACTTCAAACTTCTCCACATCAAAATAATGTGGTAGGGTCAGAAGTCAAAAAAATTGTCCCTCGCTGAGCAAAAAATAAGAAGATATCTCATACTTTGTCATTTTAGCCTTTGCCATGATTGGGTGAGCTCATGAGTTAAAAGAAAAGATAGTGGATCTTCTTTTCTAGGTCCATATCCTTTGTAAAAAGGTCTCATTGAGTATACTCAGATTCCATTGTAAGTGGCCTATAACCATAAATAAGAAAAGTTATGGAATTATAGAGCCATTGCAAGTTAAAAATCTTAAGTAGTTTGGATCTTAACTTCCTTTTCAAAAGGCACTCTAGCAAATTGCATCAATTTTGTTTAGATGTGTTTAGAGATTTATATAGTCTTCAAGTTTGGGATGCACCCTTAGAATTTGAAGAAAAATCCAATTCCACAATTGACAAGATGATATCAATGATCTAACTCTTTAATGAGTTAGCTATCGATGATTTGATCAAGCTATCTTTTGGGTTTAAAGACTATTTTATCTGGAAATAAATTGAAATGACCTCTAGATATAGCGGTCTATAAACTTAAGCTTGAGGCCATTTCAATAAATTAAGTCCCTTGATGATTAAGGTCAAATTCCAAAAGAAAAGCAAATTTTTGCTAAATTCAAAGCTAGAAAATGATGATTGTACATAAGAAGAAAATATTCTTCTTGGTTAGCTAACATCATTATATGACCCACATCTTGGGACTAGGGTAGAATCTTTACCTTGAAAATGGGTTCATATTACCCATATTTCATTTTAAAATCAAAATATTTTCATGCATAAGATTATCCTTCTTAAGGATAACTTATCTAAAAATTTTCAAATCAAGACAATTCTAGAAAAGAAAAATTGAAAGCATATGATATGACATTCATAATCCTTATAAGAATGTTCTATTATAGAGTCATATCATTCAGTCTCAACATATTGGGGCAATTTAGCAAAAAAGGTCATGATCAAGATTTCTTATAATCCCACTTTCAATTAGGTAGAGTGTTATATTGAAAATCTTGCCAAAGAAGAAAAGAAAATAAAATAAAAGAAACTTCAATATGACTTGAAGAACTACTACTATATATAGAGTCTTGAAATTTACTTTGAAGTAATTTCAAAGACCTTGTAGTAAATGTAGAAGGATCAAAAATGCAAAATAAGAAATTAATCAAAGAAAATTATAAGATTTCATTTCCTATAATAATAAATCAATTGAAGAAATTCAATTTCAAACTTATCGAGAATCTAAATTTCTCTAATAAGTTAATCCTTTCAATTCCTTATTGATTAGGGATAAGAATTTTGTGTCTATATGAAAATCCAAAAGATTATCTTGATTCTCATTCACTTTAGAAAGCTTTAAAGGAATCTCTTGATCTTCATTGAATCCAAGATAATGCCTTATAAGTTGTTGATTCATGTCAACAAAGTAAAATTAACATACATATCCAAACAAAAAAGAAAATGAAATTTTATTTGAGAAGCACCGGTTGACTTTGGTTCTTACTAAAGAACTACACATGCAAGCTCAAAGAGGTAAAATTCTCGTTATTACCCTATGATGTCTTGCCTTCAATGAATTAGACATCTAGCATGGTTCATTGTAACTTTGAGATAGAAAGAAAATGATGAATTTCTATGCTCATGGCATAATAAAGCATTGGGTCCAAAATATACCCAAGTCTTCCTTCAAAAATAAATTCCAACTCTTTGAAACCTCCTTCACTAAACTTCTTCATGTGTAAGGAGTATTAGTGAAATCAAGAAATGGAAGCAAACCTTCCATTACCCTTTCATCAAGTTAGACTAATCAAGTAAGGATTAAGTCCTTGAGACTCTTGCTTATTAGCCAAAACTTTTGAGGATTAGGAATAAGTCACTTTGACCCCTTTTCCTCATCCATGTCACCTTTATAGGTTGGGAGCAAGCCCTTTGTGGCACCTTTCCTATACATGACTTGAGATGGGAGCAAGCATGGCAACTTTCTCATGTCTTTGGGTTGAGTAAGTCCCGGCATCCTATCTTTGTGTACATGATTGAACAAGCCATCAAGGCCCCTTTCATGCTACAGTTAGATTGATTAAGTCTTTATGACCCCTTTCTAATAGCCAAAGATATAAGTCCTGCCTTCTCTTTCTAATCATCGTGAGTAAGTCCCTCGGGCATCCTACCTTTGTGTAAATGAGAACAAGCCATCAAGGCCCCTTTCATGCTACGGTGAGTTAGATTGGATTAAGTCTTTACAACCCCTTTCTAATAGCGAAAGATATAAGTCCCATCACCTTCTTTCTAATCATCGAGTAAGTCCCGGTGCATCCTACCTTTGTGTACATGATTGAAACAAGCCATCAAGGCCCCTTTCATGCTACACATGCGAGTTAGATAGGATTAAGTCTTCAGGACCCTTTCTAATAGCCAGAAAGATGTAACTCCCCAGTCGGCCTTCTTTCTAATCATCAGGAGTAAGTCCCCAGTTGGCATCCTACCTTTGTGTACATGATTGGAACAAGCCATCAAGGCCCCTTTCATGCATAGTTAGATTGGATTAAGTCTTTATGACCCCTTTCTAATAGCAAAAGATATAAGTCCCTAGTCCTTCTTTTCATCGAGTAAGTCCCTGCATCACCTTAGTGTACATGATTGGAACAAGCCATCAAGGCCCCTTTCATGCTACACAAGTGAGTTAGATTGGATTAAGTCTTTGACCCTTTCTAATAGCGAAGATATAAGTCCCCATCGCCTTCTTTCTAATCATCGAGTAAAAGTCGACATCCTACCTTCGTGTACATGATTGGAACAATTCTCTACCTAGGTGAGTTAGATTGGATTAAGTCTTTACGACCCCTTTCTAGCAAAAGATATAAGTCCCATCGACCTTCTTTCTAAATCGAGTAAGTCCCAGTGGCATCCTACCTAGTGTACATGATTGGAACAAGCCATCAAGGCCCCTTTCATGCTACACAGAGTTAGATTGGATTAAGTCTTTACGACCCCTTTAATAGCTAGAAGGATATAAGTAATCACCTTCTTTTAATCATCAGTAAGTCCCTTCATGCTGATTGGAACAAGCCATCAAGTCCCATTTCATGCTAGAGTTAGATTGGATTAAGTCTTTGACCCCTTTAATAGCAAAGATATAAGTCCCAATTATTCTTTCATCAGCAGGTAAGTCCCTAGTTTCCTACCTTGTACATGATTGGATTTAGCCATCAATTTTCATGCTACACAGTTAGATTCGATTAAGTCTTTTTTCTAAAAGAAGATATAAGTCCCTTGGTGTGCTCTCTAATCATATAGAAAGTCCCTTGGCATCCTATTCAAACTTCTAAAGAATGGAATCAGGCCATTAAAGGCCCCATTTCTTTGAACTATCTAAATAGGATCAAGTCCATGTGACCCCTTTTTAAAGTGCTGGAGTAGGATCAAGCATTTCAAGCCTCTTCTCCCCGGCATAGTTTTGAGGATTGGATCAAGTATTTAAAGACTCTCCTCTCTTTAGCTAACTAGGATGGATCCATCTTCGACCCCATCTTATTAGCTAATCACATGAGTCAATATTCTCAAAAGAGTAAGTCCCAAAGGCATTTTCCTTGAGCATAATGATTGCATTAGGATTAGACCAATATTTGGGCTTATTCTTAATAGCTTTCTTCTTCATCATAGAACTTAATGGAAATTAAGTTTCTAAGAATGAATCACACTCCAAAGAAAAGATAAGTATACATATACATATATTTCACAATCAAAATCAAAATAAAATTCAAATCAAAAACTAAAATCATGAATTGGAACCCAAAGCTTATACTTGTATGTTGATCAATCTGGTCAACACCAATATGTGCAGTATATTCTAGTTAATCCACTACACATATTGGGGGTCCATTTGTTGACCTCATTTTTGGATGATGTTAATTTAACATGCTTGACACACTTGACTTAGAGAATTCTAGATCAACTCAAGCATCCAAATTCAAAATCAACTAATCAACTTAATAATCAATAATCATCAATCTAAAATGATTAAAAGTCAAACCTAAAGTCAACCCTAGTTAACCTATTGAATTGGTAGATACTTGGACAAAAGTCAACCCACTAATTAACTAAATAAAATCACCAAAAAATATTTTAAAAATTAAATAAATAGTTTTAATCATAATAATAAATTTGAGTTCTTTAAGGCTTAGATTAAGTAAATTAAATTCCTTAAAATAAAATAACTTAAATAAGCCACATTGAACTCAAATTAAATAAAATCAAAATAACATCAAACTAAATCATATAATGATAATAATAACCTAACTCTTATTGTGTTTAGGTCAAATGGGTCATTTGACCCATAAAAAAAACAAGCTTGATTCAACCAGCAATTTGGGTTAAGTGAGTTAAACAAAACATAAAAGCATGAAAATTCAAACCATCTTAAAATGAATGTGCATAAGATTAATCATCTTAAACACCATTAATAAGTTAATTAATCTCCTTAATTAATAAATCAAATAACAAAATAACAAAAAAATAATTAAAAAAAAAAAAAAGGATAAAGAGGAAAAATTCCTTTTGTCCTCATCCCACATCACCTACAGAAGACAAAAAAGCCATCTCTTGAGGAGGTGGTTTCAACTAAAGCAGTGTCAAGCATAAAAAAAAATCAATAAGGAAAAAAAAGAGAAAAAAAAAAAAAGAAAGAGCATGCCATGAAGGAAATAACTATACACTTTTCAAGGCAAAAAAAAAAAAAAGCTCTCACCATCCCACATGCTGAGCCAAACAAAATTCCCTCCTCCCTCAAAGTGTTCTGAATCAGTGGAACCATCAAAACCAAATTTTGAATCCAAAACTTGGGTTAGTGATAAAACCACAAGAAATTCTCCCAATTCCTTTGAACCAAGCCTTTATCTTGAAGAATAGAAGCTACTTCAATTGATTCCAGCCTTTGAGATCCTCTAAATTAAGGTATGTCATTAATTACCCCACCTTTTTCTTAAAAGCTTTCGACCTTGGTCATTTTCCTACAAGGCTTGTTCTCTAGCTAGATCAAGTTGTATAGATTGAAAGAGAATCTTTCAATGATCATGTAGCACTTTGAATCATCCAATTTGGTTAATTATATCAAAAGCTATTTACCAAATACTATGGACGGTCCATAGCTCTCGCAAGGTTGAGGGAGACAAAATCAGGACCGTCTGTTTCTTTTAAGAAGAAACGGATGGTCCATATCTAGCCATTAATTCTAATTAAAGCCCTTTAGGGATGAGATCCCGTCCGATCAGATCGGTCCAATCAACCATCAACCATGTACATGCGCCATCCCGTGTGACACATGGCTCACCGGATGTCGATCTTCATCGACGGTCCAAAACTTTCACGATTTAATTAAACTGGGACCGTCACTAAAAAAATTGTTAAAATAAGCATTTAATTAATTTAAAAAAATTAAAAACTTCAAAAATCATATAAAATCAAAGAAAAATTAGAAAAATACAAATAAAAGCTCTATGGATTCTCTTGATGAGAGGAATCCATAAAATTAAAATCAATTTTTATTGGGTGATTTTTCCTTAATTTAAGTTTAATAAAAAAAATATTAAACCCCTACTCTAAATTAATAATCAATTAATTTGAAACTTTGAAATAAAATTAAGCTTGAAACATACTTAGATAAATTTTGGGGATTTAATCTGAATTCAAATGGAATTGAAATTTCATATGAATTAACCCTTAAATTAATTAAATTAATTCTTTAATAAATATTATAAAATTTTAATTTAATAATATTAAGCCAATAATGAACATCGAATAATAATTTAACTTAATTAAACCAATATGAACCTAATATGAACTTAATTAATTTGATAATTAAAAAGAATTAAATAATTCAATTAAATTACTTGAACTTAATTAAATCATAATAAATCAACTGATTAACCAAAAATTATGAATAAACACTCATTGGAAAGGTATCGCATTGAATAATAAGTGAAAAATAAAATCTCTTAATGAATCTTGCCAAACTAGGCTTAATATGGGTTTTAATAAAATAATTAAAAATTACACATTAATTACATCTCTTAATGAAAATTTAGGAGCATAAAATTTGAATGTAACCCCACTTTCCATAATTATCAAACCAAATTAGTCTTTAAATTTGGGTTAATTTTCCAAATATCTAGGTCAATATGAATGAAATAATTAAAAATCATTAATTCATTAATTAACAACTAAATTGAACTAAAATGAAATAAACATCAGAAATACTTAGGGTAATTCATCAAAACTTCCTAAATCAAATAATTTAATTGAATAATAAAATTTTAAGAAAATCAATACTTAATGAAATCAAATATAATTAAACAAGTTAAATTTAATAAAACCACTCATCTTTAATGAATTTAAATAATGAATCTTTAAACCTAGATTAATCAAATCAGATCAAGTAATTAACCTAAGTACTTTAAGTTAAGAATAATCAATGAACAATCCTAAGATATTAAATGACTTAAAATTTAAGCTTATTTAATATCTTACGTTAAATTGAATGAAATCAAACTTAAATCAAACTCTTTAAATTAACATATGCCAAATGAAATCCATATAACTTAATTCAAAATGAAATAAATCAAATAAATTAAATCAAACAAAGCAATTCAAATAAATGAAATAACATAAATCAAACCCAAACATAAATAAAATCAAAAGGATTAATTAAAATACTTAAGGATTCTAGTTAGACTTTTGGAAACTCATTAGATTTAGGATGGAATAAAGTGAGTTTCACCTAAAAATGAAATTCATTCTATTTCACATTCTTGAAACTATACAACTTTAACCAAATAAAATGAACTTAAAAATATGAATTAAATCATTAAATCATTTGAATTGAAACTAAACAATGGTAAAAAAATTAAAATAATTCAAATTTCTAACTTCAAAACTTAAACTTAAAGGCCTAGCAAAGACTTACCACACAAACCCCACTGCTACACACACTAGATTATTTAAGTCACGTCTGTGTGGTGTATTGCTTTAGACTGGATGCCTAAGCTTATTTGTTTGTTAGACTAGATGTTAGGCATTCTTTCTAGATTTAACATTATTTTTATAGGATGTTAAAGGGATCATAAATAAATCATAAAATTATCATTTGCTTGTTTAAAATCCCTTAACATAGTCCATAGGGGTTGGGCTTCAAGCTAATGATAAGCCCATATGTTTGTGAAATATAAACGCTTTGTATGTTGTGTATTTCCTAACATCTAGTAGCTTAGATTTTCTTTTTAAATGTAAATTTGAGCTTAGAATTAGGTTAGGATTTATGGGGTCTAGGATTAGCATGAGCTAACCCAACCAGGAGATGGTGCGGTGGTCCCCTGTGGAGCAGATGGATGTCTAAGAAGGAGACTTTCGGAAAGAAGACCCATAGATCTAAACTTGTAGTTCTCGGGTTGTATAAGGATAGAACTTTGCCATTTTTCTTTCTTAGGGTGTATAGCATATTGCATTGGTCTTTTCTTATATAATTTAATTTGGCTTGATTTATTTTGGGTGTAATAGAAACAACATGCTTTTCTTAGGTTTCTTTTGCTATATTTTGTGAAATGTATGCCTGGGCGTAGGCTCATAGGATAAACTAAATTTTCTACCAACTAAATCAATGAAACATAAAAATAAATACAACTCATAATCTTCATATAAAAGCTAGGTATTAAAACAAGATAAAATATAGCAGCTAAATGTGCATAATCATCTTTACCAGACCTTTGAGAGCCTATGATGGAAGTACACATTCTTCTATTTTGATTTGGCCCATGATCTTTTTCTAATTGCATGCATTAGGCATAAAATTGTATCCTTATGGCCTAAATGAATCGCGAGTCAAAAATTATTAAAATCTAAAAAATGTGCATTAGTTATATGTATCTTCATACCCTACATGATCTTAGGGATTAGGGAGTAAGTCTAGGTTCATAGATTTCTTTCCTAAAATTGCAACAACCCTGCCATCTTGCATTCATATGACTTAGCCTCATGGTTTTAAAATGTGGTTAGGTGGTGTTAGCTGGCAGCCTTCTCCATGCAAGTTGTAAGTCCAGAAGAGTCAGGGATAGGTTAGTTCCCCCAAGTGAGGAGAATGGCCAATGATTCCCAAAATAGAATAAATTAGAGCATAGATGTGGAAGCATCTGTAGACTAGGTTCAAGCATCCTTAGGAATAAGTCTTCAACCTAGGCATTTTTAGTCTTGTCTTTGCTAGAATCTAAGTCCTAGATTTCTAAGAAAATGATAACTTGAAATCTAAAATTAAATCCCAAATTTAAGCTAATCATAGATAGATGAAATGTCTAGGCATCCCAATATTAATAGACATTTCCTACTTTTCCATTTGAATCTTAAAAATAACTCTCTCCAATTTGGACCTCTCCCAATTAAATTTCCAAAATCAATCCTTTGAAAGCTACCTTAGTAATCTTTAGGAATAACCACTTATTTCTTCAGAGTATTCTTAGAAGAGACTTCCTAAGATGTAATTAACTATAGAGGATTGCCTTTATAGGAACCAGATCCTGACCATACTTTGGTACATAAAAGACCCATTAGCCTTAGGAGTATTTTATTGAAATGATTGAATCCATTACAGGAGAGCATGTTTATCTTTTGAGATAATATATTTATTCCTTAATGTTGTATTTGATCATCTAAATAAAATATTCCTAAACTCTATGTGGTGTAATTTCTTTTCTCTATTCTGAACAGAGAGAAAAAGAAAACCAACACATAGTTTTGAATAAGGGTTGGTAAGATGTAGGGTTCATTTGAAAAGAACCCAATACTTACTTAAATCTATACCTTATTCATCTCTATGCCATCATCTAAGAAGGGTTGCCTACATTTGCATGTATAACTTGCATAAACAAAATTGAAACTATTAAACAACTTTTACATCTTCCTTCTTTATTTCATTTCTTTTATATACATGTTAGTACTTAAGAAAAGTGGTATATTAGTCTGGATAAACCTAAGGCTGTGAGGTTTTAAGTAGCCCTAAGGTCTTGTACCTTACACCTCACGGTTAACAAATGTACTCACTTATGCCTTTCTTACTTTCATGCATGTATGTGAAATTTTGGAGAAAGAAAACCTTTTCTACTTAAGAAAAATCATGCATCCAAATCTTCTAAATTTTCTTAAATGAATTACTTAGCATGCATCATAAAGTGTGTTAATTATCTTCATTTGCATGTATAGATATGTTTAGGGTCCATCCATATGCATGTTATATATGTTGGGAAAGATTTGAAGTAATGTATGTTATGTGAATTTTGATTCATTTTTCTTAATCATAAAATGCCTTTCTTTTTGGATAGGTTTGTTTAGAGTTGATCTAAACTTAGAATTAACTAAAAGATTTAATCAAAACATTCACCTAAATTAAATTAAAAGCTTAGAAATTACTTAAGGATTAGGGAAGGAAAGGGATATTCTCTTCTCTTTCCCTCTCTTTATAACTTAATAATTAATTGTAGGTTTCACTTAAACCAAATTAAAACATGGAATAAAAATAACCCAAAACACTTAAATAACTTAAATGAAACCCTCCTCTAAGTTGAACATGTCCTTCACTCTTAGAAAATTCAAACATAAGGTCCTAAACTAAGCATGCCACACAAACCTTCAAAGCACACACATTAGCCTAAGTCACAACTTCTAGCTTTAGGCTAGGTCGGTGCATGGTTTAATGTTATATTTTATTTTATGATGAATGTTTTAGACTGGATGCTGGGGTGTATGCTCATAGAATGAATGGTAGGTCGTGCTTAGTCTAGCTATTCTTTTCTACAGGGGATTGTACTAAAGGGGTGCTATCATGAATAAAAATATAAATGCTTCTTGCTTGTAGGTGCTTATACCCCTTAGCATAATCCATAGGCCAGGTAGAATTAGTCACCCATGTGTGGGGTGATAAGTCTAATATCCATGCTTAGGATTTGTGTGGTGTGATTTGACTAACCTTTATTTTGTAGGTGTTAGTTAGATTTATGATTTTCCTTTTCAGGTAAAAATTTATATATTTAGGATTGTTGGAATGATTTATTATGGGGGATTAGGATGAGCATTGATCATAAGACTTCATCTTATGCACCATGTGAAGCCTTGGAGCATCTACCATTCAACCATGAAAAAGGAAGATCCGAAGAAGAAAGAAAGAAAGAAGAATAAAGCTTGAAGACCCCCCATAATAATGAATTCATTTGCTTAAATTATAATTCAATTCATTTATAATCTAGGTTGTATAAGGGTAGAGCTCGGCTACCCAATTTGATATTTTAGAGTTTGTGCGGTGGTGCCTAACCACAAACGGCCATTTATTCTTTTTACGCTAGTTTTATAAATTAATTGATGTTTGTTTAACTTGTGCATTAAGTGGCATGCTTTTCCTAGTTTCTTCCTTGCTTTATGTATGGCCTGGATGTGGATTAGGCTTTTTAGGAAAAAATAAATCTTTTACCCTACTTAAAAATTAAAATTAAACAACCATAACCTCACTGAAAGCTTAGGATTAAAATCAAGATAAAAGAATTAGAAACCTCTTAGCTGGATGAGCTCTTTTCTTTAAAATATCATGCACAAATGCACCTTATTTCACTCTTGATTGGAGGGCTTCCCCCTTTGCCAAAGAACCCGACTTGACCTTTGAGGGTCGTGGTGGAAACTCACCTCCTAAACTTCTCACTAATTTTGGCCAACAATCTACTTTCTCATTCATTAGTCATAAAAATCCTATTAGCCTGATTCAAAATTGATTATCCAAAAATGAAATAAAGTGAAATTTGAAATGCATTAGATTTAGGTGATTTGAAGTATGTCCCTTTACATGATCTAGTCTCTTTAAGGAGTGAGTTTAAGGACTTAGTCTCTTTCTAAATAAAAATAGCCTAACTATCTTGCATAAGCATAAAGACTTGCCTATATGTATTTAAAATCGTAGGAGGAGTTAGTTGGTGACCACCCAGGGAGGTTGTAGTCCAAGCGTGTGGTTTGTCCTCTCTTGTGGAGGAAAACCAATTGCCCATTTTTGCCTTATATTTAGGTTGTGTTTCTGGCCCTCGCCGAAGCTCCCTAGATTTAGGTTCTGAGGTTGCTTTTCCTCTTTGTGGGCCATAAGCTTAATTTCTCACCTCTTAGGCATTTCCTTAATCTTATGTTAAGGAATCTTAAGTTAAAAAATTCTAATGAAAAATATAACTCAAACAAACTAAATCAATTTATAAAATGTAAAGCCCAACCATAGGATTGTTTGAGAAGCTCGCTAGGTTTTCTAAAGAATTTTGTACTAGCACACGTAACTGAAACGAAGCATTCAATAACTCTCTCTTTGATCAATCTCATTTGATCTTCAAATATAAACTAATCGATTGATAGTCTTTTCTATTGAAATCTTTGGAGACAATGATCATTTACCTTAATTGAGAGTTTTCCTAAAGGATCCTGTCCCTTAGGATGTAATTAACTATGGGGGCTTGCCCCTATAAGGAACTTAATGAACCCAGTTTAAAATAAACCCTGCTTTACTTTTCCATGTAAAGTAGGGGAAGAATCGGTATACATTGCATCATCCTTAGAGTCCTTATTGAGATGATCGGTTCCATTAAAGGGTAGAGACTTCTTTCTTTTGAGATAGTACACTATACCTTGATGACATATCCAATCACCTGAATAAGTACATCTGCAGATCTGTGTGGCATCTTACTAAGATGAATTTCTATAAGGTCTCTTCTTTCTTTTTCTCCACAGATTTGAAAGGGGACTCCCCAATAAGAATTTATTAACCAATAGTACCCTCCAAGGGTAAGGCTCCCTGGTTTCAGGGATTTCCTCCCCGAAATTTGAGTATGAGTCTAGCTCACACTCCTCTCATCCTACTCGCACTCAGTACAGAAATAAGAATTATATGATCAAATGGTTCCATACTAGGATGGTAGAGAGCTTGAGGCAGTTGCCAGTTCAGCCATGGATGAGTATACTATGATCACTTCACTACTAATTATAGAAAACTCCTCTCTTAGGATCGATAGAGGATGCCGAGGATCCGCTCAGCCTCCCTCCAGGTGCATCATCTATAGCGTTTGTTTTGAATAGAAGTATGCCAACCTTTGCTCTATTTTATGCCAGGTAGGCTGAGCACACATACGCTCGGAGTCCAATACTTAGTTCAATTTATAATTTGTTATCCCCAACAGTGTAGGGAGGCAGATCCGACAGGAGAGTGCCCATGAGGCCCATACATCATGCATTACTAGTAGAGAGCGATGGAGGTTCAGCCGTCAGTTAATCGCTTTTGCTTTGGTTGACTTTCTAGCTCTGAGCTACCCGCACTGACCATACTGGTAGTATCCTCCTCACGGGGACCAGCCATCACAGGATGCAGCTCCTATACACAGAGAGTCGGTGGTGTCTCCACCCCACCACTCTACCCCACGCCAACCATCTCTAGTGCAGATTCCAACATCACCCATTCCATCCAAGGCCATGAAGACTGCATCCAGATAGAAATGTACCCCATTGGTGATCCAGTTATGGCCAAGGGATCCTACTCCTCCTACACCACACATTGTAGGGCCGAAGCTCCTCGCCGCCTTCCGAGTGGAAAGAAGGAGGCACTGAGCATCGTCATTCCTTCACCAACTCCACCCATTCAATTGGGTGCAAAGATGGTGACAATTATCAGGGATATTCTAGATGACAGCTGATTAGATGGTAGGATCATCCTAGGATTGTTACCCTATTATAGTCGCATCGCTAGATTATCATTCTTCTAGTGAGTCAAGACAGATTGACTCCCGCCTTTAGGCGATGTCCAAGGCTCTGCATGATATCGATCACATCGATCAACCCAAGCAATTTGTACCTACTGAGTTAGATCGATCTTTAGATGAGATAGTTGCATACTATTTTATGGAGAAAAATGAGATCTTAGGGTATGCATGGTCTGATGAAGGAAGAGTAAGCTTCAATCCCAATGAAGATGACTTGATGGGGGGATTCAGCTGGCGTATGCATGATCAATACAAGAGGTTCTCTTCTTAGGGAGCAACAAGCCATGGAAGGTGATGAGGTTGATCACGGAGACACCACAGAATCAGCCCATCACCTCCAACTTCAGTTAAGGCAGAAAGATGAATAGATTGATATGATGGCATAGTAGTTGCAAGACTTGTTGGCAGTAGTGTTAGTGCTTCAGAAGCAAGTCCTTCCAATTCATCCTAGTACAGTCAATGTTAGTCAGCCTAAGATAGTGCATGTCTTAGATCCAGTTAAGACTCTACCTCCCGTTAAGCAAGGTAGCACTAGTCTGTACAGGAAGGCAATGGAAAGTACCTCCATACATGAAAATGATTTGAAATCCATGGTTGAGCAGCAGATGAAGAAAGCCTTGGCTCAAGCCCAGGGAAGATCATTGATTCCAAAGGGTAGACCCTATCTAGAGGAGTTCGATGCTATCCAGTATCCCAAGGGTTTTGTGCCTCCTTCCTTCAAAAGCTTTGATGGCAAGACATAGCTCACCAGGCCAATTATTGCAACACATGTGGCAACGATGCTTTACTCTTTAGACTTTTGTCAAGAAGCTGCGGGCTTTTGATTAGTATGTAACCGCCAAAGCCTGTTAAGACATTTTTTCGAGTTGAGCAACTCTTTATCAAGAGATTTCGAGCTTAGAAAGGGTTAGGATCTCAACAGCCCAAGAGTCACTTGTTGATTTATATTCTATATGTAACTCGAGTATGAAGTGTGAACCATAGCTGTCTGAACAATATGCCATTGAGATTCTCTTGAAGAATATTTATGACCTGATCGCCTTCAAGCTTAAGGGCTTCACCATAAAGACATTTGAAAAGCTAATAAACAAGGCGGCTAGTCTACAAGGAGAGGCCAAACATTTACCTTTTCCAGATCAATTGCCAAAGCAGAAATACCAAAAGGTTTATGAGAAGAAACCTGGAGCAATAGCAATGGTAAACAAGGAAAAGCAGCATGTTATAGATCATTCTGAAAGACCACGACCTCAGTAGCCTCCACCTTCTTTGCCACCATTGAGGCAGCCATACCGGCCTCCACCTCACTCCTCCAATACCACCGCTCATACCACCAAGATAAGATGCATATATCTATCCGTATATGGTCTACCTACTTTATTAGATAAGTTAAACAAACCTTATTCTTTTAAGAGGGAGGTAATCAGGAAAATCTTTTAGAACCTCTTAAAGAAACCTAATTTTCAGCTACCCGAGCCTAGGAGACCGGAGGAAGTTAGCAAAAGTCATGATCCAAACTTTTGCCTTTACCACCATATGCTAGGCCACATTTTGGAGGATTGCTTTACATTCAAGGATTGGCTTGAACACAATTTCAAGACTGGTGTTGTCATTATCCCAAAGGAATATCTTATGGAACAACCTTCCAGTTCTATTAGGGTAATCCATGGGGATACAAGTGATCCTACCAAAACCAAAGAAGGTTGGGATATTTATTTATCTAAAACTTGTATGAAAATAATCCAGAAGATCAAGAAGCTTTCCTTACAGGTGCTTGAGTCAGCTTAAACCTCTAACACCAAGAAGGTTGCAGTAAACTCTAGAAAGTGGGAGCTCAAAGAACAACAAGATGTGGGCCCGGGATAGCCCCTTAGCACAACCACCGATCGTGTCCAGACTCCAGCCTTTAGTTACAGCTTCCACACCAGTGAATTCTTTCATTTCAGCTATTTCTTCTATTTCTTCTACTAGTAGAACTCTTGTATCAGCGGATAAGGGCATCAAATCCCTTACTCCACTCACTCTACTTGACTTCTACTTTGTACCTTCAAATACTTCCAAGAAATTGAAGAGAATAAATTGATTTGAATTACATCGTGTCTCTTCCGATGAGTTATTCTTATATTCCAAAAACTCTTCAAGTCTAATTAACTATCTAATCTTCCTTTGAAGTTGGACTTTCCAACTCAATACTATGGGTTCACCTCTTGAGATAGACTTGGAATCATCCAATTTTAAGAGTCCCATAGATGTTGTGAGCTTGAAGTGTGTGTAGAACTTGCCACCACCTTACCTCCGTGAGATTATCAAGTCAACCTCCATAGTGGCAAGTTTCTACCTCCTAGGGCAGCACTTCTAGATAGAGAAAAAAAGTCATTGGTACTGAAGATCGAGGCCCTTCCATAGGATGCTCCACCCTTGGATATACTTGGGAAGACCAGCTGAAGGTGGACTACAACATCCTTTCTCATCTAAGAAAGTTTCCATCTAAGCTAAGCATATATAAAGCCCCTGTCTTATCCAAAGAGATGAGGGAGTCACTAATCAAGGCTCTCCTTGATCCTAAAATATACTTAGCTTAATTGACTACTATAGGTGAGGAAGCACACTATGCGAAAGAAGCCCAAGGGATCACCTTCACAGATGAAGACCTTCTACTAGGGGACTTGGAGCACAACTGCCACCTATACATTACAGTCGACATGGACAGGTTCAAACTTGCCAAGGTTCTCGTGGATTTAAGTGCATCACAAAACATTCTAAGTCTAAAGCCCTTGCCTATTTGAAGATCGACATCTTTACTCACTGAGGAGATAGGATGATGTTGAGAGGATTCAATGATCAAGGTGAGCGGGCTTTAGGTTCCATAGTGTTTCCATTGGAGATCGGTGACTTGAAGACTGAAGCCAAGTTCTACATCATTTCTTCCAATACTTCATTCATTGCTTTGCTTGGTAGGCTTTGGATACATCAAAACAAGATCATTCCATCCTCCCTTCATCAGTGCATCAAGTTCAGAAAAGATGGAATTGAGTATCGTGTTAATGGGGATGAAAAGCCATTTTCAATTAGAGAGGTTGAGATCTATGAGGATGCAACCTACTATCTTCCTCAAAACACCCTTTCTCGTGAACTTGGACAAAATTCAAATGAAAATGCAAAAGCAAAAGAAAATGAACCAAAAGAATAAAAGAAAATGAAAAGAAAAATGAAAGTCGAAGTACACAATAAAGGGGAATTAAAGAAGAAATAGATCTGCATGTCACATTTCACCCACAGTTCATTCCATCATATGGACATGTGGGTAGGATGGCTCAACCTCCACCAGGTAGAGGTAGAGGCATAAACAGAGGCAGTTCTAGAGGTGGAGACCCCGTAGTTGGCCTTCAACCAATAGAGGTCATGTTCCAGTTCATAGGAGTACCCCTACTATTCACATAAACTTGGAATCCAGCTCAGAGGATGATTATAATGTGATTAGTATACCATCCAACCCCTCTCAGCGGGTTCCATTGGAAGTGACTTTTGATCCAGCCAAAGACAAAGACCAAGCCTCCAATCAAAGCAAAGTATTCAAATCTGGTTTATGTGAAACTATTCAGCAACAATTGGGAACCTTAGCTCTTACCTCACTTACATCTTAGAAAGTTGAAAGTTTAGTAGTTAAGGAAGTCCCTAAGTCTTCCAGTGACATGAAGCAGAAGAGGTTCTTTTTTGGTTCATCATTCTCAAGTCCAGAGCTCAATGTTGGACTTGAGGAAGATACTTTTAAAGAATTAATGGAATTACCTTTTGACTTTTACTCACCTTGTGTTTTCAAAATTTATACAGAAAGGTTTAGTTCCTCACACTTGGTCCAAGTACAGGTCAGAATACTTTGAAAAATTATAAAATAATACAGGTAGGGAAGCACAATCAAGAACAAGACTAGGATTTGGCACAGTGGGTCCAATTGGTGACGAAGATTATTGCCTAGTTTTTACCAACCATTTGGAATCTGATAGGTTCTTCTCACACATCCCCAACTCTCATGAGAATGTGTGTTTAGAAACTTCAGATGATCTAGATGATCTCTAAGTCAAAGAGGCACTGCCAGAGTTTGAAGAGGAGATTCATTCAACAATCAACCTCATGACAAAAGAAAATCCTCGCCTGACATACATCAGTTCATTGCTGAATGAAGAAGAAACCAATGACTTAGTTAGGCTATTGACTGAGTTTAAAGACTGCTTTGCATGGAGTTATAAAAAAATGTCTGGATTATCTCTTGACGTTGCAGTCCATAAGCTAGCAATAATCCCTAACATTACCCCTATTAAGCAAGCTCCTAGACGCATGCAATTAGAAGTTGAACAATACATCATTTCTGAAGTCAAGAAACTGATCGATGTTGGTTTCATCAGAGAAGAAAAATATCTTACCTGGTTAGTTAGTGTCATCCCAATTAAGAAGAAGAATGGCCAAATTCACATTTATGTCAATTTTAGGGACTTAAATAAGCCACCTAAGGATGAGTTTCCTCTTCTTATACCATAATTAATGGTGGACATTGCCTCATCTCATGTAGTTTTCTCTTTCATGGATGGTCATATATAACCAAATCAAGATGTCTGAAGATGAAAGAAACACTATTTTTGAACCCCGATCGAATCTTCTACATAGAGGTTACATACCAAGCCATGACTCGATCTTCAATGAACTCATCCATCATTAGGTTGAGTGCTACGATGATCTAGTAAATAAAAAGGAGAAGACCACCTCTTTGACTCGAGAGTAGTTTTTGAATGATTAAGACAATATAACCTTAACATGAATCCCTCGAAGTGTGCATTTGGAGTAGCTTTAGGGAAATTTCTTAGGTTTGTTGTTCAACACTGGGAAATAGAAATAGATCTTGAAAAGATTAAAGTTATCTTAGAAATGCCATCTTCTAAGAGTTTAACTCAACTCAGATCCTTTCAAGGATGGTTGGTGTATCTAAGACGCTTTATCTCAAACTTATATGGGAGATACAAGCCATTCTCAGTACTTGTCAAAAAGGATGCCAAGTTGAAATGGGAAGCAAAGACCAATTTCAGCTATCTCGGCTAAAGCTATTGCCTTTACAATGCGATTGGATGACTCTCTGATGTTGGCCCAAACCAATGATGAGGGAAGGAAAGCACTCTACTACCTCACATCAACCCATCCTTACTAAAGCAAACTATCCACCTATTGAGAAACATCTAGCTTTGATCTTTGCATCTCTATGACATTACATGCTTTCATAAGGTGAACTTGATCTCAAGAACCCACCAGTACTCATGACAACCAACACTTTTGGATGTTTGCTCTTGGTCCATGATACTCTCGCAGTTTAGTATCATATTTATACCCCTCTGTGTGATAAAACAATAGGCACTAGCGGATTTCTTAGCAACACACCCACTTCCTGCTGATTCTCCACATAGTGATGATCCCCATGATAAATCATGAACTTAGGGAGAACCACCAATGGGAGATGTATTTTGACCGCTTCTTTTCTTAAAGGTGAAGCACCATGATCTATTCTCCTAAGAAAGGTAGGGGTAGGAATAGTTCTTCTAACTCCAAACCGTGATGTGATGAGATTCTCATACTATCTTTCCAACCCTTGCACCAATAATGAAGTTGAGTATGAGGCTTTGATTATCAATATGGAGTTAACCATCACTATTAGTGTTAAGAGCATTAACATCTTTGGGGATTTTTAGTTGGTCATTAACCAGATTGCTGGATCCTACCAGGTCGTCAAGCACAAGCTTCATCTTTACTATGAGTATACCTGAAGTCAAGTAGCCTGTGATTCTCAAGTCACCATCTACAAGGTTCCTCGAGAAATAACACAGGATGCTTTGGCCAAACTTTCCAAGAGTTGGCATGTCCGAAGATGAGTCCATTTCAATAAGGGTCCAAATAGGGAGGTTACCGCTGTTAAAATGGACAAGGAGTTGGATTGAGGCAACCATTCATAGATTAAACACACGAAAGTACCTCAAGAGAAATCTCAAGCCCATCAAGTGAAATAGAGAGCTCTTTCCTATGCTCTTGTTGATAGTACCTTGTACTGCTAGTCCTTTGACCAAATGTGATTACGTTGTTTAGACAAACATGAAGCCCATGTCATTATAAGTAGTTTATTCGTGTTTAGCATCACCATCCAAGATGATCAAGATCAAAAGACTTGGATACTACGGCCTTCTATGAACGCATGGATGTAGCTAGGAGATGCCATCATTAGGTGCATATGGTCTCCACCAACCACCCAACATTCTACACCCTACATTGGCGTGTTGGGGTACCAACATTGTGGGTATGATCGATCCTCCTTCTTCTAAGGGGCATCGATTCATCTTAGCTGCTACCGACTACTTTTTCCAAGTGAAGCCATCCCACTCGAGAGGTCACTCACCATGTTTCAATTTTAGAACCATATCATATATAGGTTTGGGTGCCTCATGAATTATATTCGATAATAATGCGCATTCAAATGCATGAAGATTAATGCTAGAAGACATAGTATAGATTAGATACTCCATCATCTACTAGAGCTAATGGCTTAGTAGAAGCATTCAACAAAATCTCATCCGATATCAAGAAGACTCTTCATGACAACAAACAATAGTGGAATGAGCTGGTTGAAGTCTTGGGCCTCGCCACATACTAAACTCCAACTCCCTACCCCATTTTCTTTAGTGTATGGGTCCAAAGTCGTTCTTCTCTTAGAAGTTCAACTCCCATCACTAAGGATAGCATTGGGTAACAAGATCACTACCGAGCAGAATGCGAAGTTGCGGTTAGAAGAGCTCAAAGGTTTGGAAGAAAGTCTCCCAAGCCAAAATCTTGAAGACAAGGCCAAAATGATTCACCTGAGGTCTTTCAGTAGAGAACTTGTGTTAGTCCTAAGGAGACCAATTGTCATAAAGATGGGAGGCAAGTTTGAACCCACTTGGGAAGGCCTCTATGTCATAGAAGGCCTACCAAGGAGGATCTTATGAGCTTATTGATTGTAAAGGGGAAGACCGATGCTTCCAATTAATGCTCTATCTAAAGAAATATTACCATGAAGCAAAAAACTTGTTTGAAAATAATTCATTAATAAAAAATAACAAAAATTTGATTCCTTTCATCAAATCTTCTTTTGAAGTGTTATTTGCTTTTCTTGTGAATCCAGGACGTGTTTAGGGTAGGTGTAAGAGTCCCCGGGCATCCTATCCTTCTTTCACAACAAACACAATCTCCTGATGCTTTTAGAATAGGTGTAAGAGAACCCGAGAGGCATCCTATTTCGATTAGCATAACTATGTTAGGTGTGAGAGAACCCAAGTGGCATCCTTTCTTAGTACGAATTCTTTTTGCTATCTGTGGAATCATTTTATAATTCCCCGATGTGTTTTAAGGTAAGTGTAAGAGTCCCCCAGAGGCATCCTATTTCTTTAGCACATGCACAACAACAAACACAAATCTTTGTCTCAAGCTATTTTGATGTGGGAGCAAACCCCTGGCACTCACTCATTACGCTCTAGGTCTACATATGCTACCTCAAGATGTCACCCCTGGTCATTTATTAAAGAGGAGTCCTGACTTTCTTCCTAATTTGATCATTGCAAACCAAAGAGTTCCTTATTAGTAGGTATGCTTTAAAATTACCTCATGTTGACTTTGCTTAAGAAGATGTGAGTCCCATGCTTCTTGAACTAGCCATCATGAACCAGGTTGAGTATATTTGAGGTTTAGGGTTCTGAGGCTCCTTTCTATTGACTACTTTGAATTGATAAGTCTCCCGTGGCATTCACTAGTCATCCCAGGTATCACCGTCAAATCAAGATGACTATCCCTGGGCCCACCATAGAGAAGCTTCTCTGATTACAAACCGACGGGCACCTTAGGTTGGTTGATGTTCACTATGTCGTGACTCACCCTGAGTACAACACTCAAGATATGAGTCCCGGCTTTTTCCTTGAGTTGGACAAATAAATGGATATAATAGCCATGTCATCTCTTTAGTGTTGGATTAATCATCGCCCCATCCTGGGCACTCTATTGATCAAGTCCGCACCCCATTTAGGCACTACCCATGTTACTTTGGATTGGACCCCTTCCTAGTAGCCACTGGTTGGAAAATTTACATAATGCAGATTTTCTTGGTTCAAATTTGATAGATAGCGATATTCCTCCTCCTTTGATCCTCAAACTAATGGAGATCCACAACAAAAAATAACTAAAATAATTAAATAAAAATTACCTCTTGTGGATTAGATTCAAGCCCCAAAGGGCCCCTTCTCCCAAGCAAGCATCTATCTTTAGGTAGTGTGAGAACTCTATAAGAATGCATGACTACCGAGTTGAGATAAATGGTGCACTCACCCGTAGTCACCCCAGTCCCACCTATTTTTCCACAAGCGTGTTATCCCACATTTGCTTTGAAAGATGTAAGGCTATGATGCATTCTTTCTAGCATGATTGTCACAAACCGATGCAGAGGTCTTAGATTTGTTGCCCAACCGACACCCCAATGATCTTTTCTAGTGGAAGATGTGAGTCCCTGCTTTCTTCCCTTCAATTGATCATTGCAAATTGAAAGGCACTCCTTTTGGTCGATAGTTCTCACCGGAAGCTACTTTTAGTTCAAGAAATGAGATAGGCCCAAGCTTCTATAAGATCTTTCTCAGTGTGATCCATCACAAACCAATGGAATCCATCAAAATAAATAAATTTAAAAAATAAAATTAATCTTTGACTATTCTTGAGCTGATTTAAGTCCCCCAATGGCATTCACTGATACGCTAGGTCGGGTTAGATTTGTTGCCCAACCGATCACCCCATTGATCTTTTCTAGTGGAAGATGTGAGTCCCGAGCTTTCTTCACTTAATTGATCATTGCAAACTAAAAGGCACATTTGGTTGATAGTTCTCCCATTAGAGCTTCCCTTTGGTTCAAGAATCGATAGCCCAAGCTTATAAAATCTTTCTTAGTGTGATTCATCGCAAACCAATGAAATCCACCAAAATAAACAATTTTAAAAAATAAATTAATCTTTGACTATTCTAGAGCTGATTTAAGTCTCCCAGTGGCATTCACTGAGTCCCTGTTAGATTTGTTTCCAAAGCAATCAATCACCTAGTGATCTTTCTAGTGGAAGATGTGAGTCCCAAGCTTTCTTCAATTGATCATTGCAAACCAAAATGCACTCCTTGGTCGAGTTCTCCCATCACGGAAGCTACCCCTTTGGTTTTAAATCGAGAGGTAAGCTTCTATAAGCTCCAATTCCATCATAAACCAATGGAATCCATCAAAATAAACAAATTTAAAAAATTAAATTAATATTTGACTATTCTTGCGATTTAAGTCCCCAAAGGCATTCACTCAATACATAGTTTGTTGAATGCCCAAGGCAACCAATCACCTTTATCTAGAAGATGTGAGTCCCTATGCTTTCTTCTTAAGACTTGACCATTGTATACCAAAAGGCACTTCTCCTTGGTTGGATAGTCCCACCTTGGTTGGTAGACTAATCCCTTTAAATTGGTAAACTGAAGCCAGTCTATTCTACAGGTAGTTCAATGCAAAATTATAGGATCCATCATAATCAAACAAACAAATAAATCTAAAAATGAAATAAATCTTTGACTATCTTTGAGTTGATCTAAGTCCCCAGTGATCATTCAATGTCATAGGTTGTTCAATCTGCTGCTTGCCCAAAGAATGTCTACTTTGGAGAACGTAAGTCTACTACACTTTCTTCCTATATCCACCCAAGGCATCCATTTTTTCTAGTCACTATGTAGACCCCTTGATTGGTGTTAGGTATTTCTGGGCCCATTTAGTATAACTCATTGCAAACCAAGATTCATCTAAAATTCAAACCCAATAAAATTAAACAAATTCAACTCTGACAAGGATTCAAATCACCCCATCTCCTTTAGTGTTTGTTCTCTCTCTTATGTCAAGAACCACACAACATATGCTCTAAAAAGACAAAATCCATGATTGAACAAAAAGTGAAAGCATCTGGAGGATCATCCCCTCAAAGGACACTACCCAGAGGAATTCATCAATCCAGGGTTGTGCCTCCTTCCTTCAAAAGCTTGATATAGAGAAAACCTATCATATAACACACGTGGCTGATTATAACATGGTAGCGACACTTTGCTTTTTCCTTTTCACCAAAATATTGCTTTCGATTGGTATCAAATCCAATGGTTCAGAAATATATTTGAAGTTAGAGCAATTCTTATCAAGAGGTTTGTCGGAGCTCAAAGGGTTCAGTAGTGATCTGCCACAACAACAACACCGAGTCCCTTGTTGATTGTATTCTCCATGATATAACATGAAAATGCAAATCACAACTATCCGGCGATACCATTGATTTTTGAAGAATATCCATGGTCCTACTCATATCTGTGGGGCTTCATTATCAAGACATTTGAGAATCTAATCAACAATGTCGCTAGTCTACAAGTGAGGCCAGCAGACTTTAAGATCACTTGCCTAAAGCAAAACCATAAAGGTTTATGAGAAGAAGCCGTGATAGTGATAGTAGTAGACATAAGTAGAGATCATGAGACAAATGACTTTAGTAGCCTCCACCTCCTTACCAGGTCTCTAGGCCTCCAAAGATCCTCCATCGCATCCCTCCTATTACCACAAAGAACACATGTATATCCACCAAATATTGTCCACTACCTTTTACCTATGAGAATATCTTTAAGAATCTCAAAAGCGATTTTAGCTCCTACCTAAGAGATCGAAGGAAGCAAAGCAAAAGTCATGATCCAAACTTTGCCCCTACCATGTGATAGCCATATTTTTTAGGATTTCACATTCAAGGATGCTTGAACATAGCTTCAAGACTGCTCAGAATTATCCCAAAGGAATACTATTGACCTCAATTTTAGGATGAGCTCTCAACACCTCCATCTTAGGCTTAGGACTACCTCTTAGACTTTAAGAGCTCCTTAGTCTTAAGACACATCTAGTGATTAGGTGGACACTCTCACCTAGCCCTAGAAGACTTAGAAGAGTTAGCCATAGGAATAGGTCATGCCTTAGGGGTGTTAGGAAAATCTCCTACCCTTTAGCTTAAACCATTCCTCACTTTCCTCCTTTCAAGTCAAACTCCAAATCATTTCTATTTGATTTTCTCAAACTCAAATCAATTCCTTGATTCAATTTCATGATTCAATTCCATAATTGAAACCCATGACCCAAATCCATCAAAAATTCCTAAGTTCAATTTCCTAAGTCCTTAACCCTTTCTTAAGGACTTAGCCAAAACTATGAGCTAAACCTATTCAAATCTTTGAGATTTTCTCATGATCCATTTATATTATCATTTATATTCACATATATAAATGGAATATAAATTCAAACCCATTAAATCAAATTTAAAATTCCAAATCAATTCGTGAAAATTTTCTTAAGTCTCTTTAATTTTCCATTAAAGGACTTAGCCAAAATCAACTCTAAAACTTGATCAAACCAATTCAAATCCTTGGGATTTTCTCAAAACTTATTTGTATTTTCATTTATGTTTTCATATATAAATAAAATATAAATATAAATCAATCAAATACAACTCAAAAATTTAATTCCAAATTTAAAATGCTTGAAATTCCCTTAAATCCCTTAATTTTTCATTAATGGATTTAACCTAAACTTTGATCAAACCTTTTCAAACTCATGAGATTTTCTCAAAATATATTTGTGTTCTCATTTATGTGCTCATATATAAATGAAATATAAATATACAATCCATCAATCCAATTCAAAAATTAAATTTTAAATTAAAATTTTCTTAAATCCTTTAAATTTCGTTTGAATGGATTTAACCTAAATCATGATTAAGCTCTTTCAAATTCTTAAAATTTTCTCATGATCAATTTATATTCTCATTTATATTCACATATATAAATGAAATATAAATTCAAACAATCAAAACCAACTCCAAAACTCAAACTCAAATCAAATCAAAATCAAATCTAAGTTTTATGCCAAAATCTTGAACTTAGTCAAATCATTCCAAATCAAACTTTTTTTTCCTCATGGTTCAATCAATACAATCATGAGCTTATATAAATCCAAACTCAATCCTCAATGAAAACCTAAATCAAAAAATCAAACCCAAGACCCTTCATATTCTTCCTTTGAATATGAAATTTTCAAATGGATCAAAATCTCTTTAACTTCAAACATCTTGTAAATGGATTTATAATTCAGTCATAAGTCTTTATACAAGATCAATCAACTTCAAATCAAGCTTTGACCAAGCCATTTGACCCACTTAGGCTCACTTAAAGTGACCTAAAGTACCCTTATGAGCCAACTTTTGATCCTAATTAAATTAGATTGAACCAAACTCATATATCCCTCTCATCATGATCAACAATCATCATGGGATGATCACTCAATCAGATTGGGTCAAACCAAGTCAAACCTAAATATTTACCAAATCAACACTTACACTTAACCTAATATAGCCAAATTCCACCATAGGCCAAATTGATTGAAACCATTGATCCTAGTTCACTCATGACCTATGTTTGAACTTGACCAAGCCAACATTTGAGCCTAACCTAGCCCAATTGGCCACTTGACCCAAGTTGACTCATTTTGACCTAAAGGGCTAAAATATGTCAAGACTTGATCTAAGCCAAATTGATTAAAACCAATGGGTCAAGTCCATTCCAAATCACTTGTGTAACTTGACCAAAGCCTCAATTGGCCAACTAGACCCAACCTAGCCAATTGATTAGACCCAACATGACCTAAGGGGTCAAAATTGAACCTAACTCAAATTGATTGGAAACAAAGATACCAATCCACTCCATATGACTAACCAAACCTAAACCTACCCTTGACCTAATCCAAATAGGTCAAATGGGTCAAATGGGTCAACTTGACCCATTTGACCTAAATGAGTCATATGAGCCAAAACCAAATCCATACCAAATTGAACCAAACCAAAGGCACCAAAATATTTCAAATGGTCATATGAACTTGACCCAACCCTTGGTTTGACCCAATTTGATCAATTGGTCAACTTGACCCAAGTTGACCCATTTTGACCTAAATGGGTCAACATGAGCCAAACCCTATCAAATGGATTCCAAAATGAAACTTGGCCCAACCTATTTTCTCAACATACCAAACATACCCAAATTGAAAAAAATAGCAAAATGACATTATACCCCTAGGCCATAGAACAAATTTTGGCCCATGGGTCTTTTTGGTATACTCATCATCACTTGAGGCTTTCTAAAAGCTCGAGGGGACCTAGTGATGAGTGGTGCACCCAACCTAATGGAATTGGGTCAACCCATTTGGCCCATGGACCAAATCCGACCCCATAGCATGAAATTGAATTTTTAAACTCCCCTCTAAGCTCAATTTGATGCACATGAGAGTTAGCATTCCACTCCTCTGGCCAAACTGACCATGTGGACAATTCAAACAACATAAACAACCCACTCCAAGGGGTCAATTGGATCAAAATGGCAAGCTCATTATCGATCGTCCGATTTCCATAAGGGGAGATATACTCCCCCTAATCCACTAAAATTTCCATTCACTACTGATCGATTGAGACCTAGAGAGTTAGCAAACATTAGAGAGCTTTCCCAAGGTCCCTAGAGGAGGATCTTTATCTTGATTTTGCAGCAAAATGGGAGCATCCAACTCCCAACTTCTTCTATACTTGATCCCATCCAAATTCCTCTTGCACACTTGATCTAAGGACCAAGTCGAGCCTGCCCAAGCATCCACTTGAGTTCCCACAACATTCATCCACTCAACCTCAAGACCTAGGAACTTCAACAGGGCTTAATTTCCTCTAAATAAAGCTACCTCATCGATCCCGAGCACAGGTGATCACCTCCGGTGAGGTTAGTGATTTTCTAACCACTTAGATTGATAGGTGTTGGTCCTTTGTGAATGGAATTTTCATTGCATGTGGAATCCATTGTTGGATTGGTCGCTCTAGTCCTTTAGATGGTGTGGGTTGAGTCTTGAATGAATCTATGATAGGTCAGGCTCGAATCTCCCCTTAGATCATGGACGGTTCACATTCATCCTTAGGGAAGAACTCAGCCCATCTCAGCTATCCATCCATGCATTTTAGATAGACAACTAAGATTATTAGGCACGTTTTATAAACCCTTTATCCAATTTAAAATTACCTATCCCATCTTGATCTACGGCTAAGGATATGCATCCGCCCACTTGATTTGATGTTTAAGGGTGGCACACGATGCATGCGCACACCACCGCCACGCGTCATGGAGTATTAAAGTGTGGATTATTATTAATTATTAATTAATTTAGAAACCTTAAAAAAATCATAACTCTATCAAGAAACATTACAAATGTATAAGAAAAAATGCTATGGATAGATAATTTTATCTAGAATATTTTAAAAATATTTTCAATGGATTTTGTATTCCACTTTTCTCTAAATTCAAGTTTCTTTGGGAATGTTAATTAGTTAATTATTCCCTAATTAAGCCACCAATTGATCTCAAATTTCTAGGGTTCATTTGGGGATGACCTCTACCTCCCCTAATTTTCTTGAGATTTATTGAGGCCTTAATTAGGGAAATTACTAGCTCATTTCGTAATTACCCCTTCATGTAATTAAGGGTAAATAAGGTGTGATTAGTGGATTTATCCTATGATTAAGTTTGATTAGTGAGTAGGGTTTTATGGAATAATTTTGGGGCATTTTTCTAAGCTATTCCCTAAACCCCCTTTTCTTTCCTTAATCCCCTCTTAATTTAGGGTTAATTCATTAATTATCCCTTTAAACAAATTTATAGAAATTCTAAAAAGTTTCATAACTTAATAAATCTACCTTGGGTAAATGCTTAGGTGTTTAATAGCCTAAGTCTAATTAAGAAAATTAAAACCCCCTTTCATAAGTATGAAAGGGTGTTTTAAAAGTACTTAAGCTAAACCCCTTAGCTTAATTAACTTTAATTGTTGAGCCAAATTGCATTAGGCCTTTTCATTACTAGGTGCATTGCAAATTTACCTTGTGGGTTTTATGTCATCACTCATAATTACTTAGTTAATTTTTTCTAAGGTGTAGGTAAGGGTTAATTAAGCCACTTAATCCATACTCTAACCTAATCATCACTTAAAAATAGATTTAATTATCTAAAAATTAAATAAAAATACAAAATACATGTGGGAATGGGTTAGGAGCAGAAAACTCATCTCACATTTTCAAAATTATATCAAACTTCAAACCAAACAAAAATCATTTTTGAAATTCACTTTGATTTACTCTAAATTTTCTTATTCTTTAAGAATGTCTTTAGGATTTAAGCAAAGTGAGTTTGTTTACATGCTTTCATTGCTTTAGATCTTTCCCAACATGTTAAGTTGTATGCCATGTGATTCATGCATTCATAATTTCATGTTTCAAAATTTTAAAATGGAAATTGTTTACTTTTTGTCAAATGTGCATGTGTTGGTTAAAGTAAGATATAAATGGCTATTATCACTACTAAATCCAAAGTATTTTCAAAACCTATAAATGAAACATCAAATATAAAAGTGTGCTATTCTTTTAATTTTAAGCTTGCATGTGATAGATTATAAAGTAATGTTTAGTGTAGCCTTTCCTTCCTTTCTTATGTTAGCATAGTTTTGAATGGGGGTTAGTAAGATGTAGGGTTCATTTTAAAACAACCCAACACTTACTTAATTTCAAACCATATTCATCCCTATTCTCTCACTTAAGAAGGATTGCCTATACTTGCATGAATAAATTGCATAAACAAAAAAAATGAAACTATTAAACAACTTTTGCATTTTTCTTTTCCACTTTGTTTCTTTTATATGCATGTTAGTATTTAAGGAAAGTGGTATATTAGTCTGGACAACCCCGAGATTGAGGTTTTTAAGTAGCCCTAAGTAGGTCTTGTACCTTATACCCTCTAGTTAACAATGACATTACTCACTTATGCCTTTCTTACTTTCATGTATGTATGTGAAATTTTGGATAAGGAAAACCTTTTCTACTTAAGAAAATCATGCATATTCAACTTCTAAATTTTCTTAAATGGATTACTTAGCATGCATCATAAAGTGTGTTAACTACTCTCATGCATGTATAGATATGCTTAGGGTCCATCCATATGCATGTTATATATGTTGGGAAAGAATTGAAGTAATGTGTGTTATGTGAATTTTGATTCATTTTATTTAATCTTAAAATGCCTTTCTTTTGAATAGGTTTGTTTAGAGTTTGTCTAAACTTAGGATTGAAGAAAAGATGTAATCAAAACATTCACCTAAATGAAATTAAAATGTGAACTTACCTTAGAAATTACTTATGATTAGGAAGGAAAGAGAAGTTCTCTCTCTTTCCTCTCTTTATAACTTAGTAATTAATTGTAAGTTTCACTTAAACCAAATTAAAACATGAAATAAAATAACCCAAAATACTTAAACAACTTAAATGAAACCTCCTCTAAGTTGAACATGTCCTTCACACTTAGAAAATTTGAACCTAAAGTCTAAGATACATACAAACCTTTAAAGCACACACATTTGCCTAAGTCACCACTTCTAGCTTTAGGTTAGGTCAGTGCATGGCTTGATGTAATGTTTTGTTTTATAAATATTTTAGACTGTATGTTAAGGTGTATGTTTGTAGAATTAATGGTAGGATGCGGCTAACTATTCTTTTCAGGGATTGTGCTAAAGGGCGCCATCATAAATAAAAAATATAAATTTCTTGCTTGTGCTTTATACCCTTAGGCATAATCCATATAGTGGACTTAGTCACCCATGTGTAGGGTGATAAGTCCAATATACATGCTTGGGATTTAAGTGTGTCGATTTAGCAATACGTTATTTTGTGTGAGATCTCTACTTTTTTTTCTTTTCATGTAAAAATTGTATATTTAGGGTTTTGGAATGATTTTTTATGGGGGATTAGGATGAAAATTGGTCATAAGATTCTATCTTATGCACCATATGAAGCCTTAGAGCATCATCCATCCAACTATCCAAAGGAAGATCCAAAGAAGAAAAGAAGAAAAGAAAAGAAAGAAAGAAGAAAGAAGAAAGAAGAACAAAGAAGACCCCATAATAATGAATTCTTTGCTTAAATTGTAATTTAATTCATTTGTAACTGTTGTATAAGGTAGACCTACCCATTTTTTGATATTTTTGGTTTGTGGTGCCCACCACAAATGGCCATTTATTCTTTTTTTATGATTAGTTTATAAATTATTTGATGATTTGTTTAGATTTTGCATTAAGTGGCATGCTTTTCCTAGTTTCTTCCTTGCTTTATGTATGGCCTGATGTGGATTAGGCTCTTTAGAAAAAATAAATCTTTACCCAACTTAACAATTCAAACTAAAACTAAATAACTCATAACCTCACCTAAAGCTAGATTAAAATCAAGATAAAAGAATTAGCAACCCCTTAATGGATGAGCATTTTTTATAATATCACGCATTAAAATCTTATTTCACCTTGATTGAGGCTTCCACCTGTCAGAACCCGCCTGATCCTTTGAGGGTGGTGGAAACTCACCTCCTCCTTCTGATTTTGGCCAAAAAATCTTCTTTCTCATGCATTAGTTATAAAAAGTCTATTAGCCTGAGTCAAAATGATTGTCCAAAAATAAAATAAAATAAAACTTGAGCATTAGATTTAGGTCATTCGAAGCATGTCCCTTTACATGATCTAGTCTCTTTAGGGAGTGAGTTTAAGGACTTTGTCTCTTTCTAAATAAAAATAGCCTAGCTATCTTGCATAAGCATAAAGACTTGCCTACATATATTTAAAATCATAGGAGGAGTCAGTTGGGAAGTTGTATGTCCAAGCTATTGAGTGGTTTGTCCTCTTTTGTGGAGGCAATCTAATTACCCATTTTGTCTTAGATTTAGGTTGTGCTCCCAGCCCTCACTGAAGCTTGCTAGATTTAGATTATGAGGTTACTTTTCCCCTTTGCGGGCCATAAGCATAATTCCTCACCTCTTAGGCATTTCCTTAATCTTGTGTTAAGGAATCTTAAGTCCTAAAATTCTAATAAAAAATATAACTCAAATAAATTAAATCAATTTCTAAAATATAAAGCCCAATTTTAGGATAGTTTGAGATACTCGTTAGGTTTCCTAGCATCATGAGCATCTCTACTTATTCCATTTTGGTTTTGATAATAACTCCTCTTTTTTCAATCCCATTTGATCTTCAAATACAAACCAATCGATTGATAGTCCTTTCCTGAAATCTTGAGACTGATAATTTATCATGTCGAGTTTTCTAAGGGATCTCATCCCAGGATATAACTATTGGGGCTTGCCCATAGAAACAATGAAACTTAAAATAAACTTTATTTTTTTCCATGTAAGTAGGGAAGAATCTGTACATATCACCCATCGCCAGAGTCCTTATGAGGTGATTAGTTCCATTAAAGGGTAGTGACTTCTATCTTTCATGATAGTACTATACCTTGATGATGTATATGATCACCAAAAGTACATCTATGGATCACAGTGACGTCTTACCAGATGAATTTTTAGGGTGTCCTCTTTTTTCTCCCCACATTTGAAAGGTGACTCCCTTATAGGAAAACATTACAAATATGAAAAACCTTCAGTTCCATTAGGGTAATCCTTAGGGATACTTGTGATCCTATTATAACCAAAGAAGGTTGGGATATTTCCTTATCCAAAACCTCTAAAAAGATCATTCAGAAGATCAAGTAGCTTTCCTTGCTGAGTCTCAAACCTCCACATCAAGGAAGGTTTGCAAGTTGCGTGCCAACTCTAGGAAATGGAGCTGATAATAAGCATTAGCATATTGGCAGGATAGCTTTTAGCACCCGAAGTCACCTCCACTATAGTTAGCTTCCACACCGGCGACTTCTTCCATCTAGCTCTTCTTTTCTTCTATTAGTAGAACTCTTGTATGGGTGGATAAGGGCATCAAATCCCTTACCCACTCACTTACTTGACTTGTACCTCAAACAAATCCAAGAAATTAAAGAATAAAGCTAGTTTGAATTACATTCACTTTTGATGGGTTGTCTTCTTATTCTAATGATAACTCTTCAAGTTAAAATAACTATAATAATTTCAATCTTCTCTTTTGATTGAGTTGGACTTTCCTACTCATACTATGGGTTTGCCTCTTGAGATAGACTTGGAATCATCCGTTTGAGGGTCCCATAGGAGAAGCGTAGGTGAGCTGATGCAGTAGAACCTTCCATTATCACGCCATAGATCCAAGTCAACCTCCCGTAGTGGCAAGGTTCTACCTCCTAGGGTAGCACCACAAGATAGAAGGAAATAAGTCATTGGTATAGAGGATTGAGAATCCCCTCTATAGGATGCTCCACTCTTGGATATGCTTATGGAGGACCAGCCCAAAGTGGACTACAATGTTCTTTCTCATCTAAGAAAGTTGTCATCTAAGCTAAGCATATATGATGCCCTTGTCTTATCCAAAGAGATGAGGGAATCACTAATCAAGGCTCTCTTTAATCCTGACTGCTATAGGTGAGGAGGCACATTATATAAAAGAAACTCAGGGGATCACCTTCACAGATGAAGACCTTCTTTTGGGGGACTTGGAGCACAACTGTCCCCTCTACATCACAGTTGCAATGGATAGGTTGGACTTGCCAGTTCTCATGGATCAGTGCATGGTGAACATTATGAGTCTAAAGACACTTTCTTTTGAGGATCAACATCTCCACACTCAGGAGATGATGATGTTGAGAGGATTCAATGAACAAGGTGAGTGGGCTTTAGGTTCTATAGTGTTACCTTTGGAGATAGGTGACTGAAAGATTGAAGCTATATTTTACATCATTGATTTGAATACTTCATTCATTGCTTTGCTTGGTATGCCTTGGATACATCAAAATAAGATCATTTCATCCTCCCTCCATCAGTGCATTAAGTTCAAAAAAGATGGAATTGAATACCACATCAATGGAGATGAAAAGCCATTTTCAGTTAGAGAGGTTGAGATTTATGAGGATGTGACCTACTATCTTCCTTAAAACACCATTTCTCGTGAACTTGGAAAATAATTATTCAAAAAAAGATAAAAGAAAATGAAGAGAAAAAGAAAAGAATAGAAAATGAAAAGAAAATAAAGTCCAAGTGAACAAGAAAGGGAATTGAGGAAATAGATCCACATATCACATTCCACCCCAGTTCATTCCATCATATGGACATGTGGGTAGGACTCACCTCCACCGAGGCGGTAGGCAGAGGTAGTTCTAGAGGTGGGAGACCCTCTAGTTGGCCATCATCCAATAAAGGTCATGTTCCAGTTCATAGGAGTACCCTTACTATTCACATAGACTTGGAATCCAACTCAGAGGATGAATCTAATGTGATTAGTATACCAGCCAAACCCTCTCAGTGGGTTCCATTGGAGGTGACTTTCGATCAAGATAAAGATGAAGACCAGGCCTCCAGACAAAGCAAAGTATTTGAATCTATTTTATGTGAAACTATTATGCAACAGTTGGGAACCTTAACTCTAACCTCACTTATATCTCAGAAAGTTGAAGGTTTGGTAGTTAAGGAAGTCTCCAAGTCTTCTAATGACATGAAGCAGAAGAGATTCCTTTTAGGATCATTATCCTTAAGTCCTGAAGTTGATGTAGAACTTGAGGAGGATGCTTTTAAAGAATTAATAGAATTACCATATAATTTTTTCTCGCCTTGTGTTCATAATCTTATGCAGAAAGGTTTAGTTCCTCACACATGGTCCAAGCATAGGTCAAAGTATTTTGAAAAGCCGTGGAATAATACAGGTGGGGAAGCACAATCAAGAGCAGGACTAGGATTCAATATAATGGGTCCAGTCGATGATGACGATTACTGCTTAGTTGTTACCAATCATTTGGAGTCTGATAAGTTCTTCTCACACAACACAAACTCTTATGAGAATGTATGTTTAGAAATCTCAGATGATCCAAATGATCTCCAAGTCAAAGAGGCACCGCTAGAATTTAAAGAAGAGATTCATTCAATAATTGACAAGCTTAAAGAAATCAACCTCAGGACAGAAGAAAATCCATACCCGACATACATTGTTGAATGAAGAAGAAATTAATGACTTAGTTAGGCTATTGACTAAGTTTAAAGACTACTTCGTATAGAGTTATGAAGAGATGCCTGGATTATCTCCGACATAGCGTCACAATAGCAATATCTAACCCCTTATTAAGCAAGCTCTAGACATATGCGATTAGAAATTTAATAACTAGTCATTTAAAAGTCGATGATCTTGGTTTCATCGGGAAGAAAAATATCATGGTTAGCTAGTGTCATCCCAATTAAGAAGAAGAATGGCCAAATTCATATGCAATTTTAGAGACTTAAATAATACATGTTAAGGATGAGTTTCCTCTTCTTATCGATTAATTGGTGGACATGCTTCTCATGCTGTTCTCTTTCATGATGGGTCATCTTCTATAACCAAATCAAGATGTCTCTAAAGATGAAAGAAACCGCTTTTCAAACCCTCGAGAATCTTTTGTTATAGGGTCATTCCTTTTGGCCTTAAAAATGCTAGTGCTACATACCAACGGGCCATGATTCAGATCTTCAATGAACATCATCATCATTTGAGTTTGTTGATGATCTAGTAGTCAGTAGAAAAGGAAGACCACCTCTTTGACTTGAGAGTAGTTTTAATGGTTAAGATAATATAACCTTAAAATGAATCCCATGGAGTAGCTTCAAAGAAAATCTTTGGGTTTGTTGTCCGACACTGAGGAATAGAAATAGATCAGAAAAGATTTATCTTAGAAATGCCACCTCTTAAAAGTTTAACTTAGCTCGAGATCTTTCAACGATGGCTGGCATATCTAAGACGCTTTATCTCCAACCTATCAGGGAGATGCAAGCCATTTTCAACACATGTCTGAAAGGATGCCAAGTTCAAGTGGGATGACAAGTGTTAGCATGCCCTCGAAGACATCAAGCAGTATTTGGTGAGGCCGCTAGTTCTAGTAGCCCCTATCTTGGGCAAGCCACTCATCCTCTACACTACTACATTGGATGACTCTCTTAGCACTTTGTTGGCCCAAGCCAATGATGAAGGGAAGGAGAACGCTCTACTACCTCGGTATCGATTCTTGAAGTAAACTATCCTATTGAGAAACATTGCCTAGCTTTGATCTTTGCCTCTTAGAAGCTACGACATTATATGCTTTCTCATAAGGTGAACTTGATCTCGAGAAAAAATCCACTATAGTACCTCATGACACGGCCAATGCTATCTAGACATTTAGCATGATGGTCCATGATACTTTTACAGTTTGACATCTCATTTGTACCCCTCTGTGCGATAAAAGGATAGGCACTAGTGGATTTCTTAGCAGCACACCCACTTCCTGTTGATTCTCCGCTTAGTGATGATCTCCCCGATGAATAAATCATGAACTTAGGGGAGGCGACAACCGCTAATGGGAGATGTATTTTTATGGTGCAACTTATTTTGTCAAAGGGGAAGCACCACGATCTATTCTCCCAAGAAAGGCAGGGGTAGGAATAATTCTTTTAACTCCAGACTACAATGTGATGAGATTCTCATACTATCTTTCCAACCTCCACCAATGAAAGTATGAGGCTTTGATCATCGTCTAGAGTTAGCCATCACTATCGGTGTCAAGAGCATCAACATCTTTGGGATTCTCGGTTGGTCATCAACATTGTTGGGTCTACGGTTCTCAAACCCAAGTCATTACTATGAGTATACCATGAAGCGGTTGGCCCCAAATTCTTTGAAGTCACCATCTACAAGGTTCCCGGCGAAGAAGTGTAGCTTGCCAAACTTGCCAAAGAATTGGCATATCAGAAGATGAGTCCATTTCAATAAGGGTCCAAAATAGACAAGTCCTATCCCTTGATCTTTGAACTCATCGAGATACTTTCTCTTAAAGGGGAGGTTGTTGTTGCCAAAATGAATAAGGAGTTGGATTGGAGGAAAGCATTCTTATACTATTTGAATATCGGCAAACTACCTCAAGAAAAGTCACAAGCCCATCAGGTGAAACAGCGAGCTCTCTCTATGCTCTTGTTGATGGCACCATCAAGACCTGACAAACACAGCCCATGGCATTATAAGTGAGGTACGTGGTCATGTGGGCATCAATCAGAGATGAAGATGAAGATCAAGAGACTGATACTATTAGCCGATGATTATATGGATGTAGCTAGGAGATGCATCAATGTTAGGTACAGTGTGGTCCTCCACCAACCACCCAACATTCTACACCTACATTGGCCTCATGGCCATTGAGTGTTGGAGCCAAATTGCGTCGATCATTCCTTCTTCTTCAAGGGGATGCCAAATTCATCGTACCACCATACTTTTCCAAGTGGTGAAGCCATCCCACTCGAGTCACGGCTTCACATGTGCTTCAATTTTAGAACCATATCGTATATAGGTTTGGGGTGCCTCGATGAATTATATCGATAATGGTATCGCATTCAAAAGCATGATCAACTTTTTCATAAGACGGTGTATAGATTGGAGATACTCACCATCTACTACCCAGGCAAATGGCTTAGTGGAAGCATTCAACTAAACTCTCATCAAATCTGAAGAAGACTCTTGATGATAATAAAAGATTGAACGCGGTTGGTTGAAGCCTTGTGTTACCGCACATACCAACTCCTCTCACCCCATTTTTTACTTGGTGTATGGTCCGAAGCTTTCTTTAGAAGTACAACTCCCTTCACTAAGGATAGCATTGGATAATAAGATCATTACAGAGAAGAATGTAAAGTTATGGTTAGAAGAGCTCAAAGGTTTAGAGAGAGTGCTCATGACTCGAGTGGTACAAGGCCAAAATGATTCAAGTTCACAACAAGGTTTAGGATAAGCTATTCTTCAGTACAACTTCACAGGATAGCATTGGATAATAAGATCATTACAGAGAAGAATATAAAGTTGTGGTTAGAAGAGCTAAGGTTTGAGGAAAGTTTGAGGATAAGGTGATTCAAGTTCACAACAAGGTAAGTATTTGAGTAGGAGGCTTGTGTCTAAGGAGACCTATCAGATGGGAGGCAAGTTTTAACCCACTTGGTAAGGCCCATGTGAGAAGGCATCTAAGGAGGATCTTATCATTATTGATTATAAAGGGAACAGATGCTTCCAATTAATAGGCTCTACTTAAAGAAATATTATCCATGAAACAAATCATGTTTGAAAACAATCATTAATGAAAAGAAAAAAATATGATGCCATTCATCAAATCTTCTCATCTTTTGAAGTGTTGTTTGCCTGTCTTGCAAATCTATCGTGACGTGTTTAGGGTAGGTCTAAGAGTCCCCCAGTGGCATCCTATCTCTTTCACAACAAAATAATCTCCAAGCTATTGAATAGGTGTAAAGAACAGAGGCATCCTATTTAGATTAGCATAACTAAGTTAGGTGTGAGAGAACCCAAGCGGCATTCTTTCTTAGTGAGAATCCTGTTTCCCATCCATGGCACCTTTTCATCAAAATTCCCCAGCATGTTTTAGGTTAGATGTAAGAGTCCCCCAGAGGCATTCTATTCCTTTTAATGCATGCACAAAAATAAACACAAATCTTTTATCTTGAGCTACTTTGATGTGGGAGCAAGCCCCTGTGACACTCACTCATTAGCTGCTCTAGGTCGGGTCAATATGCTACCTCGCTAGTATGTCACCCCAGTGGTCATTAGTTGGAGGATGTGAGGTCCCAACCTTTCTTTCTAACTTGATCATTGCAAACCAATGAGCACCTTATTAGTATCGTAGTCTTCACTACTCAGCTAGTAAGCTACCTCATGTTGACTTTGCTTAAGAAGATGTGAGTCTTCGAGCTTTCTTCTTGAACTAGCCATCATGCACTAACTAGGTTGAGTGTATTTGAGGTTTAGGATAAGTCCCTCAGAGGACCCTTTCCTCTCGACTACTTTGGAGTCGATATAAGTCCCCTAGTGGCATTCACTTAGTAGCCGCCCTAGGTTGGATAGCATCAGTAGAGGCGAAGATAGACTATCCCAACAATCAGTTCCTCTATAGGAGGATGTGAGTCCCCAAGCTTTCTTCCTAAGCTGATTATTGCAAATTGACGGGCACCTTAGGTTGGTTGATGTTCTATCTTGTGGCGACTCACACGGTACACCACTCTTGGCAAATATGAGTCCGAGCTTTCCTTGAGTTGGACCAGAATACCTATTAGATATATGAGCCATGTCATCTTCTTCAGGGTGTTGGATTAAGCCCTTAGAGGCCCCATCCCCTGTGGGCACTCTATTTGGATCATGTCCTTTGTGACCCCATTTAGACACTACTTGAGTTACTTTTTGGATTCGACATTTCCCTTTCCTAGTAGCCACCCCTGTGGTTAGAGAATTTATTCAACAGATATGTAGATTCTCCTTTGATTTAGTAAATCTGAGATAGGTCTAGGCTGATATAAGATCCTTCTCAGTTTGATCCCTCACAAACTAATAGGGCCCATGATAAAACAAACTAAAAAAACAAATAAACAAAATATATTGCTTGTGGATTAGGAATTCAAGCCCCCAAAGGGCCCCTTTTCCCAAGCAGGCATCCTATCTTTAGAGCAGTGTCAGTAGAACTCCCTATAGGAATTGCCTACCTACCTGAGTTGAGATAAATCTCCTGGTCGGTACTCACTCCATAGTCGCCCTTAGATCGAGTTCAATCTATTTTTACCATAAATAGGTTACGCCGACAATCATTTCTCTTTCAAAGATGTAAGATTATGACGCATTCTTTCTAGCATGATTGTCGATAAATGGCGACCACAGGTCTTGTTTGATTTGTTGCCCAAAGCAAGATCACAGTGGTCTTTTTAGTGGAAGATGTGAGTCCCGAGCTTTCTTCCATTGAATTGATCATTGCAAACCGAAAGGCACTCCTTTGGTTGGATAGTTCTCCCATTGGCCAGGAAGCTACTCCCTTTGGTTCAATAAATTTGAGATAGGTCTGGGCTGATATGAGGTCCTTCTCAGTTTGATCCATCGCAAACTGATGGAATCCATCAAAATAAATAAATAAATTAAAAATGAAATCTATCTTTGACTATCTTTGAGCAGATCTAAGTCCCCCAATGGCATTCACTCAATATTCAGCCCAAGGTTGGGTCCGATCTCTTATTTTACTAACCGATCACCCCAGTGGTTCCTTATTTTGGAAGATGTGAGTCCACGCATTTTCTTCCTAACTTGACCATTATAAATCGAAAGGCATTCCCATTGGTTGGATAGTCCTACCTTATGGTTGGCAGACTACTCCCTTTGAATTGGTAAATTTGAGTTAGGTCAAGGCCACCATGGTCCCTACTCAGTGCAATCCATCGCAAACTAATGAAATCCACTAAAATAAACAAAACTAAAAATGAAATTAATCTTGACTATCTTTGAGTTGATCTAAGTCCCCTAGCGGCATTCACTTAATAGTCATCCCTAGGTTGGGTTCAATCTGTTGTCTTGCTAATAGATTACCACAACAATTGGTCTCTACTTTGGAGGATATAAATCTACTATGCTTTCTTTCTAATATAGCTGTTGTATACCAAAATACATTCCTTTGGTTGGTTAGTCCTATTATGTGTTTAGTAGACTACCCCTTTGTATTGGTAAATCTGAGTTAGGTCTTATCCTATGTGGCTCTTCTTATGATCCATCATGAAACCAAGGGTCCATCTCAATCCAAACTAACAAAAGAAACAAATTTTCAATACTTTTACCTAGTGTAAATTTCTCCTCAGTGAGACCTAAATCAAATCAAACCTCTCATCCCCTTGTGGATGACTTGAACCTGCTTCCCTAGTGGAAGGTTCACACTCTATCCCTTAGTGGACTCTTCCTTCTCTCTTATGTCTTGGACATATATAGAGCCACACTACACTAATCTCTGGATTCTTTCTACACCTTGGGTTAAGAATAGATTGTTTCTGTTAGTGATTGTGATCTTTCGGTGTTGTTGATCATTTTGGTCAACACCAATACGTGCGGTGTTCCTTGTCAGTCACACCTATTGGGCGCCCTTTGTTGACCTCATTTTTAGAATGAGTTCTCAACCCCTCCATCTTAGATATAGGACTTCTATTAGACTTTATGAGTTCCTTAGTCTTAAGACACATCTAGTGATTAAGTGGACACTCAACCTAGCCCTAGAGACTTAGAAGAGTTAACCATAGGAATAGGTCATGCCGTAGGGGTATTAAGAAAATCTACCTACCCTTAGCTTGAAACATTCCTCACCTTCCTTCCTTCCTTCAAGTCAAACTTCAAATCAATCTTATTTGATTTTCTCCAAACTCAAATCAACTCCGTGTGATTGAAATCCATGATTGAAACCCATGAATGAAATTCGTAAGTTCAAATTTTCTTAAGTCCTTTAAGTTTTTCTCTTAAGGACTTAGCCAAAATCATGATCAAACCAAATCAAATCCTTGAGATTTTCTCATGATTCATTTATATTCTCATTTATATTCACATATATAAATGAGATGTAAATTCAAACCAATCAAACTAAACTCAAAATTCAAAATCAATTCATGAATTTCTTAAGTCCCTTAATTTCCTTCTTAAGGACTTATCCAAAATCATGATCAAATCAATTAAAATTCATGAAATTTTCTCATAACTCATTTATATTCTCATTTATATTCACATATATAAATGAAATATAAATATAAATCAATCAATAAAATCCAAAAATTAAAATTCAAAATTAAAATCCTTTCTAAGTCCTTAATTTTCCTTTTGAGGACTTAACCTAAATCATGATCAATTCAATTCAAGTTCATGGGATTTTCTCACAACTCATTTATATTCTCATTTATATTCACATATATAAATGAAATATAAATATAAATAAATCAAACTAAATTCAAAAATTCAAGCTCCAAATTCCAAAATTTCCTAAGTCTTTTAAATTCCCTTTTAATGGACTTAGCCTAAATGATGATCAAATCACTTCAAATCCTTAAAATTTCTCATGATCCATTTATATTCTCATTTATACTCACATATATAAATGAAATATAAATTCAAATAATCAAAACCAATTCCAAAAATTAAACTCAAATCCACTCAAAATCCAAACTAAGTCTTTCAAGTCAAAATCTTGAACTTAGCCAAATCAACTCCAAATCAAGCCAAACTCTTGATTTTCCTTCATGATTCAATCAACCCTACAATCATGAATCCAAATATAAATACAAAATTCAATCACTAAATCAAAATCCAATTCAAAAATCAAATCCCAAATCCATTCATATTCATCCTTTGAATATTAAATTATCAAATGAATCAAAACCCATTTGACTTCAAACCACTTGCAAATGGATTTTATTTCAAAGTCCATACAAGTTCAATTAAACTCAAATCAAGCTTTGACCAAGCCATTTGACCCACTTAGGCTCACTTGACCCAGTGACCTAAAACCTTATGAGCCAAATTCTAATCTAAATTGGATTGAATCAAACTCACCTATGCCTCTCATCATGATCAACAATCATCATGGGATGATCAATCAACCAAATTGGGTCAAACCTAAGGGTTGACCAAGTCAACACTTAGCCAAAACAAAACTTAACATACCCAAAATCCACCATAGGCCAAATTGATTGAAATCATTGATCTAAGTTCATTCATGAACTATGTTTGAACTTGACGAAGTCAACATTTGAGCTAACTAGCCAATTGGCTTGACTTGACCTAAAAGTCAAAATATATCAAAACTTGATCTAAGCCAAATTTATTGAAACCAATGGGTCAAGTTCACTCCAAATCACTTGTTGAACTTGACCAAAGCCTCAATTGGCCAACTGACCTATCCTAACCCAATTGACCTTCAACCCAACTTGACCTGAAGGGGTCATGTTGAGCCAAATTCAAACTTAACCAAAATTGATTAGAAATAAAGATACCAATTCAATCCATATGACTAACCAAACCTAAACCTACCCATGACCTAGCTCAAATAGGTCAAATGGGTTAAATTGGTCAACTTGACCCATTTTACCTAAATGAAGTCATATGAGCCAAATTCAAAACTAAACCAAATTGAATCAAACCAAAATCACCGAAACATTTCAAATGTTCATATGAACTTGATCCAACCCTTTCTTTGACCCAATTTGACCAATTGGTCAACTTGACCCAAGTTGACCCATTTTGACTTAAATGGGTCAACATTAGCCAAATCATATCAAATGAATTCCAAATCCAACGAAACTTTGCCAAACCTAGTTTCTCAATATACCCAACATATTTAAATTTAAAAATTAGCCAAATGACCATCCTACCCCTAAGCCATAGAACAATTTTTTGTCAAATCCATGTGGAATTTGGTCAAACCCTATTCATATCAACTTGATACCTTCTTAATAGGTCAAGTGAACACTATGGAGGGTGGTGCACCAAACTCAATGGGTTTGGGTCAGCCCAAATGGACCCAAGGCCAAAACTGACCCCTAGCTCAAATTGGCTAATTTGAAATCCTCCCTCCACTTGGTTTGAAGCACATGGGAGGTTATTAATCCACTCCTAAGCTCCAACCGACCATGTGCCAACTTCAAATAGATCAAACAAACCTTTCCATATGGTCAATTGGATCAAAATGGAAAAGGTAGCTTCGGCCGTCCGATTACCATAGGGGAAGATATACTCCTAATTTCATTTGAATTCAACACCCTCATTATCGATTGAGCCCTAAAGAGTGTTGGGAACCATCAGAGAGCATCCCTAAGCTTCATAGGAGAGAATTGAATTCAAGCTTTCTCAATTTTTATCCTTTAAAAATAGGGGAGCCCAACTCATTTCCTAACTTCTTCCACACTACATTCTACTTCAATTGCCTTTACTCCCTTGGGGATCAGCAGTGCACCCAAGCATTCACACAAGTTTCCAAAGCAAGAAGGAGTTGAATTCAATCAAAGCTGCAAGCAAGAGAAAGAGGTGTTGGTCCATAGAGAGATCTACTCAACCCCAAGGCTTGAAACTTTCAATAGGGCTTCGTCTCCACTAGACAAAGCTACCTCATCAAACTCAAGCACTAGTGTGGTATGATATTTTTCAACCACTAGGCTTAGGAGGTGTTGGTCCTTTGTGAAAGAAATTTTCATGGCATGAGAATTATACTGTTGGATAGGCTTGCCATTAACATAAGATGGTATGGGTAAAGTTTTATTCCAATCCGAGCTCAACTGAGCTTGGATCTTCTCTCAGATCATGGATGGTCTCCATTGATCCTCAGGCAAAAATTGGGGTAATCCTGACCATCCATCCATACATTTTGGATGGACGACCAAGATTAAGCGCACGTTTATATACCCTTTTATCCCTTTTAAAACCACTGGGTGATCCATGGTCGTTCGATCCTTGATCGAACGATAGGGATCAAATCGCATCCCACCGCCACACCACCTCTGTGATGCGATGTTTAAGTAACCCTCTCTCCGCGATTGATGCATGTAAAAGTTGATCCATGCGCCGGCGTGTGTTGTGGTAAGGGATTAGTTAGGGTTTTAATTAATTTTAATTAGTAGCTTTAAAAATTCATATCTCCCTAAATTAAATTATATTTTTCTCTTATTTTAGGTTTTAATAGAAATCTTATTTTGCTAATTATTCCTTAATTAATCCTCTGATTAATTCTAAACTTCTTGGGTATGTTTTAGGGGATGACCTTTGACTCCCCAAATTTTCTTGAGATTTATTGAAGGCTTAATTGGGGGAATTGCAAATACATTTCTTAATTACCCTCCTTATGTAATTAAGAATAATTAAAGGTTGGATTAATATTTTAATCTCTCATTGGAGTTGATTAAGGTTAGATCCAATGAATAGGAGGCTTAGAGAATAATTTTGAGGTATTTCCCCAAAGCTATTCCCTAAACCCCCTTTTTATTTCTTTAATCCTCTCTTAATTAAGGGTTAATTCATCAATTATTCTCTTAATTAATTTCTAAAAATTCTAAAGCCTTCCAGAACTTAATTAATCTACTTTGGGTAGATGCTTAGTGTATGCTTTCCCTTATTTCTCTTTTAGTATAGTTTTGAATAGGATTTGGTAAGATGTATTGTTCATTTGAAAAGAACCTAACACTTGCCTAATTCCATATCTTATTCATTCATATACTATCACTTAAGTAGGATACTTATGCTTGCACATATGAATTGCATAAACCAAACAAATCAACAAATACAAATTTTTACATTCTTTCTTTTCCATTCATTTCTTTTGTACACATGTTTGTATTTAAGAAAAATGGTATATTAGTCTGGATAACCCCAAGGTTGCGAGGCTTTAAGTAGCTAAGTAGGTATTGTACCTCTACGATTAACAATGGCTATACTCACTTATGCCTTTCTTTCATGTGAAAATTGGATGAAATCCCAATGAAAATCTTGCATCATAAACTTCCAAATTTTCTTAATTGAATTACTTATCATCATAAAGTGTTAATGTCTCATTTGTATGTATAGATATACTTAGGACTCATTCATGCATACATGTTGGGAAAGAAATGAAGTGATGTATGTTTTATGAATTTGGTTCATTTTATTTAATCTTAAAATGCCTTTCTTTTTGAATGGATTTGTTTAGAGTTCATCTAAACTTAAGATTAATTTAAACACCTAATCAAAACATTCACTAAACAAATCTAAAACATGAATCCACTTTATAGATTACTTAGGTTAGGGAAGGAAAGAGAAATTCTCTTCTCTTTCCCTCTCTTTATAACTTAGTAATTAATTGTAGGATTCACTTGAACCTAATCAAAATATGAAACAAAAATCAATCCAAATCAACTAAATCACTTGAATGAAACCCTCCTCTAAGTTGAACATGCTTCACACTTAGAAATTTCTAACTTAAAGCCATAGCTAAGCATACCAAATAAACCTCCAAAGCACACACATTAGGCTAAGTCACCATTTCTAGCTTTAGGTTAGGGCAGTTCATGGTTTGATGCTTACTTTTGTATTATGATATATGTTTTAGACTAGATGTTAGGATGTATGTGTGTAGAATGAATGGTAGGGCGATCTTAGTCAAACCATTATCTTCTATAAGGGATTGTGCTTAAGGGGCACTATCATAAATAAAAATATAAAAATGCTTTTGCTTGCAGGTGCTTATACCCCTAAGCATAATCTAATAGGCCAGGTGGACTTATTCATCCATATGTGGGGTGATAAGTCCAATATACATGCTTCAGATTTAGTGGTTTGTTTAGCTAACCTTTATTTTGCAGGTGTTAGCTAGATTTACTTTTCCTTTTCATGTAAATTTTGCAATTAGTATTTTGGAATGATTGTTATGGGGATTAGGATGAACATTGGTTATAAGATCTCATCTTATGTACCATGTCAAGCCCTTGAAGCATCCACCTTCCAACCATCCAAAAGAAGGAACCAAAGAAGAAAGAACAAAAGAAGAAGAATGAAGAATGAAGCTTGAAGACCCCCATAATAATGAATTCCTTGCTTAATTTTATTTAATTCATTTGTAATCTGGGTTGTATAAGGGTAGAGCTCAACTACCTAGTTTATTATTTTTGGGTTTGTGCGGTGGTACCTGACTATAACGACCTCTTATTCTTTTGGGATTAGCTTTATAAATTGATTGATGATTTATTTAGCTTATGCATTAAGTGGCATCTTTTTTCTAGTTTCTTCCTTGATTTATGTATGGCCTGGATGTGGATTATCAAGGAAAATAAATCTTTACCAAACTTAATAACTCAAAATTAAAAAAAAGAATTAATAACCTCTAAAGCTTAGGTAAAATTAAGATAAAAGAATTAGCAACCCCTTAGCTGGATGAGTATTTCTTTTACAATATCATGCACAAATGCATCTTATTTTACTATTGATTGGAGAGCTTCCACCTTTGTCAGAGAAACTTGGCTTGACCTTTGAGAGCCATGCTGGAAACACACCTCCTCCCTTCTCGCTAATTTTGGCCAATAGCTTTATTTCTCATGCATTAGGCATATGCATGAGAAATAAAGTGGCATCTTTTTTCTAGTTTCTTCCTTGATTTATGTATGGCCTGGATGTGGATTAGGCTCTCAAGGAAAAATAAATCTTTTACCAAACTTAATAACTCAAAATTAAAAATAAAGAACTAATAACCTCACCTAAAGCTTAGGCTTAAAATTAAGATAAAAGAATTAGCATTAGGTGGATGGTATTTCTTTACAATATCATGCACAAATGCATCTTATTTTACTATTGATTGGAGCTTCCACCTTTGTCGAGAAACTTGGCTCCTTTGAGCCATCGGAAACACACCTCCTCCCTTCTCGCTAATTTTGGCCAATAGCTTTATTTCTCATGCATTAGGCATATGAATCCTATTAGCCTCAGTCAAAATGATTGTCCAAAAAATGAAAATAAAATGAAATCTGAATTGCATTAGATTTAGGTCATTTGAAATATGTTCTTACATGATCTAGTCTCTTTAGGGAGTGAGTTTAAGGACTTAGGCACTTTTTTAAATAATGATAAATATCTTGCATAAGCATATAACTTGCCTACATGTATTTAAAATTGTAGGAGGAGTTAGTTGGTAGCCACCCCCAAGCAGTTGAAAGTCCAAGCAATCGGATGATTTGACCTCTCTTGTGAAGGCAAACCAAATACCCATTTTTGCCTTAGATTTAGGTTGTGCTTTTGGCACTCGCCAAAGCTCCCTAGATTTAAATTCTGAGGTTGCTTCTCCCTTTTGTGGGCCATAAGCATAATTTCTCACCTCTTAGGCATTTCCATAATCTTGTGTTATGGAATCATAACTCCTAAATTTCTAATAAAAAATTTAACTCAAATAAATTAAATAAATTTTTAAAATATAAAGCCCAACCATAGGATAGGTTTAGATGCTCGCTAGGTTTCCTAGGATTATGGGCATCCCCTACTTATCTTTTTTTGACATCGAGAATAACTCCTTCTCTTTGATCAATCCCATTTGATCTTCAAAAATGAACTAATCAATTGATAGTCCTTTCCTATTGAAATCTTTGAAGATAACGATCATTTACCTTAATCGAGAGTATTTCTAAGGGACCCCGTCCCTTAGGATGTAATTAACTATGGGGACTTGCCCCTGTAGAGAACTTAACAAATCTAGTTTAAAATAAACCTTACTTTACTTTTCCATGTAAAGTAGCGGAAGAATCTTTGGTACATATGTAGACCCATTATCCTTAGGAGTCCTTATTGAGGTGATTAGGTCCATTAAAAGATAGTGACTTCTATCTCTCGAGATAGTACACTATTCCTTGATGGTGTACCTGATCACCTAAATAAGCACATCTATGGATATGCATGACATCCCAACTTAACAAGGCGTATATTTCTATTTTCATTTATCCTTCTTCAAAAAATGGATGGATGGAGGCGAGAATATTTTTCACCATAATACATCTTTCACTACTTTGCTCGGTAGGCCTTGGATACATGGAAACAATACGATTCCATCCTCTTTACATCAGTGCATTAAATTCTAAAGAGGTGGAATCGAGTATTGTGTCAAAGGAGACTTGAAGCCATTTTCAATTAGAGATGGCAAGATATATGAGGATGCGGCCTACTACCTGCTTCAAAATCAAAAAGTCTTTTCTTGTGAACTTGGTCAATGTTCAAAAAAAAAAAAGAAGAAGAAGAAAAAGAAAGAGAAAAGAAAAATGAAAAAGAAAATAAAAAAGAAAATGAAAATGAAAATGCAAGTGAGCAAGAATCAGACACTAAGAAAGAAGTAGAGCCTGAAGTTAGATTCCACCCATAGTTTGTACCTCCATATGAACACATGGGTAGGATGACTCGACCCTCACCAGGTAGAGGAAGAGTAGATCCAGAGATAGTTCCAGAGGTGGAAGACCTCCTTATTGGTGGCCAACCAGTAGGAGCTATGATCCAGCTGACAGGAGTATCCCCGCTATCCACATAGACTTAGAGTCTAGTTCGGAGGATGAGTCTCATGTGGTTAGCATGCCAATCAACCCCTCTCAGTGGGTCCCTTTGGAGGTGACATTCGAGCCATATAGCGATGAAGACCAGGCCTCTAAGCAAAGCATGAATGTATCTGAATCATCATTATGTAGAACCGTCAGGCAGTAATTGAGAACTTTAGCTCTAACCTTTCTTTCTTCCCAGAAAGTTAAGGGTTTGGTAGTTAAGGAGGCCCCCAAGTCATCCACAGAAGTCAAACCAAAGAGATTTTTATTGGGAGCATCATCCACAAGTCAGGAAGTCAATGTAGAACTTGAGGATGACTCATATAAAGATTTAATATAATTTCCTTTTGGCTGGTATTCGCCTTATGTTCTTAATTTGGCAAAGAAGGGATAATCCCACATACTTGGTCTAAATGCAGGTTGAATAACTTTGAAAGATTATGGGACAACCAAAATAGACATTCTCAATCATAACCGATTAGGATTGACATAGTGGGTCCAATCGATGGCATTTACTAGTCATCACCAATCATTTAGAGTCTGATAGGTTCTTCTCAAATCATGCTAACACATATGAGGATGTATGTTTGGAAACTTTAGATGACCCAAATGAGCTTGAAGTCGATGCACCACCAGAGTTTGAAGAAGAAATCAGATCAACCATTGACAAACTTAAAGAAATTAACTTTAGAACTAAAGAAGATCCATGGCCGACATACATCAGTTCTTTATTGAATGAAGAAGAAACCAATGACTTAGTTAGGCCATTGATTGAGTTTAAGGATTGTTTCACATGGAGTTATGAAAAAATGCCTGATTTATCTCCTGACATAGCAGTCCATTAACTAAAAATAGATCCTAATGCTGACCCTATCAAGCAAGCTCCTAGATGCATGCGATTAGAAATTGAGCAGCATGTTATTTCTGAAATCAAGAAAATAATCAATGCTGGCTTTATCATGGAAGAAAAATATCCCACCTGGTTGGCCAGTGTCATTCTAGTTAAGAAAAAGAATGGCCAAATTCACATATGCATCAATTTTAGGGATCTAAATAAGGCATGTCCTAAGGATGAATTTTCACTTCTATCGAGTTGATGGTGGACATTGCCTCATCTCATGCGGTATTCTCTTTCATGGATGGGTCATCATACAACCAAATTAAGATGGCCCCAGAGGATGAGAAAATACTACTTTTGAACCCGATCGAGAATATATTGTTATAAGGTCATGCCTTTCGCCTAAAAAATCGGTGCTACATACCGGTGGGCCATGACTTCAGTCTTCAATGAACTCATTCATCATTAGGTTGAATGCTATGTTGATGATCTCGTAGTTAAAAGTAAAAAAAAGAAGACCATCTCTTTGACTTGAGAGTAGTTTTCGAACGGTTAAGATAATTTAACCTTAAAATGAATCCCGTGAATTGTGCACTCTATTATCTCAGTCATCATCTAATCCCTGCTGAGGCAAACTACCCACCTATTGAAAAGCACTGCCTAGCTTTAATCGTTGCATCTCAAAAGCTACGATATTATATGCATTCACATAAGGTGAATCTGATCTATAAGATCAATCCACTGTAATATCTCATGACATGACCAATGCTATCCAGACAGTTGGCATGTTGGTCCATGATTTTGTCGTAGTTCGATATCACATTCATACCCCTCTATGTGGTGAAAGGACAAGCATTAGCAAATTTTTTAGCAGCATACCCACTTCCTGCTAATTCCCCTCTTAGTGATGACCTCTCCGATGAACAAATCATGAACTTAGAGGACACTAGCATTTATCATTAGGAGATGTATTTTGATGGTACGCCTTCCTTTAAAAAAAGGAGAAGAACCATGATCTACTCTTCCAGAAAAGGTAGGGGTAGAAATAGTTCTCCTAACTCCGGACTGTAATGTGAAAGATTTTCATATTATCTATCCAATCTATGCACCAACAACGAAGTCGAATATGAGGTTATGATTGCTAATCTGGAGTTAGTTATTACACTATGCATCTAGAGCATCAACATCTTCGGGGACTCTTAATTAGTTATCAACCAAAGTTTTGAAGCCAAAGCTTCATCATTACCACAAGTATATCATGGAGTTGCTAACTTAAATGCTAGAGATTACCATCTACAAGATTCCTTGAGGAGAAAATGCATGCATTGGCCAAGCTTGCCAAAGAGCTAGCATGTTCGAAAGATGAGTCCATACTAATAAGGAACCAAAATAGACAAGTCCTATCCCTTATTGATGCTAAACTCATTGAGAGACTTTCTCTTGAAGGGGAGATTATCATTGTCAAAAAGGACGATGAGTCAGATTGGAGGCAACCATTCATAGATTACCTACATACAGGCAAACTACCTCAAGAGAAGTCACTAGTACATCATGTGAAGCAGAGAGCTCTCTCATATGCTCTCATGGATGACACCTTATACCGACGGTCTTTTGATCATATGTGGTTACGTTGTTTGGATAGACACAATGCTCATAAGATCGTGATCGAGGTACACTCAGATTTATGTGGAGCTCACCAATTCAATCTGAAGATGAAAGCTAAGATCAAGAGACTAGGATACTACTAGCCTTTGATGATCACATATCTCATGAATGTAGCTAGGAGATACCACTAATGTCAGATACACGGTGTACTCCTACACCAACCACCCAACATTCTATATCCTACATTGGCATCATGGCCATGTTGTGTTGGAACGACAGTGGGCCCGATCGATCCTCCTTCTTCTAAGGGTCACTGGTTCATTTTATTTGCCACCGACTACTTTTCCAAGTGGGCGGAGGTGATCCCACTCAGAGAGGTCATAGCTCAGCATGTGCTCTAGTTTTTCAGGAACCATATCGTATATAGGTTTAGGGTGCCTTGACAAATTATATCTGATAATGGTACTGCATTCAAGTGCACTAAAATTAATAGATTTTCTTGGAGATACATCATATATTAAAGATATTATACCATCCATTACCCGAGAGAAAATGGCTTAACAGAAGCCTTCAATAAAACTCTCATCTAGATATTAAAGAAGACACTCGATGACAACAAGTGGCAGTTGCATGAGCAGTTAGTTGAAGCCTTGTGGGCTTACTGCACTGCATACAGAACTCCAACTCAATCTACCTATTTCTCCTTAGTGTATAGGTCTGAAGTAGTTCTACCATTAGAAGTCCAACTCCCATCATTAAGGATAGTTGTGGGTAGTAAGATCACAACGGAGCAGAACGCCAAGTTATGATTAGAATATCTTGAAGGTTTGGACCTCCGGGTATGCCAAAACCTCGAGTTGTATAAAGCCAAAATGATTCAAGCTCATAATAAGTTGGTCTGCCCTAGAGCTTTTCAAGTAGGAAAGCTTATTTTAGTTATAAAGAGACCAATTATTGCCCGTCGAAAGATGGGAGGCAAGTTTGAACCACTTGGGAAGGCCCTTTCGCCATAGAAAAGGCCTACCAAGGAGGATCCTATCAGCTTATAAATTGTAAGGGAAAGCGTCCTATGCTTCCAATCAATGGGCTCTACCTGAAGAAATATTATCCATAAATCTTGTTTGAAAATAATTATCAATAAAACTTCTCTTCATTTCAAATTTCATCTCTTCATAATTATTTAGAAATATCTTTGCTTGTGAATCTGCCATGATGTATTTAGGGTAAGTGTAAGAGAACTCAAGCGGCATCCTATTCCTTCTTTCATAACACAAACACACAAACACATATCTTTTGTCTTAGGCTATTTTGATGTGGGCAACAAGCCCCTACGGCTCACTCATTAGTTTCTAGGTCATTACGTCTTACCCTACAATGCGTCACCTTAGTGGTCCCTTGTTCAAGAAGATGTAAGTTTGCTATGCTTTCTTTCCTGGTTTGATCACTGCACACCGACGAGCACCTTGTTAGCATGGTAGACCTTACTGCATGGTCGGTAACCTACCCTCATGTTGGCTTCATTTGAGAGGATGTAAGTCTGCTACACTTTCTTCTTAAACTAACCATCGTGAACTAACTTGGTCGAGTTGAGGATTAGGGTAAGTCCCCCAGTAGCTCCTTTCCTCATGACTACTTCAAGTCTAGGTTCAGCCTTCTTTGTGACTCCTTACTTGGTAGTCACCCTTAGGTCGGGTTAATCTATTGTACCATCAACGGGTCACCCCAGAGGTTGGTCCCTACTTTGGAAGATATAAGTATGCTATGCTTTCTTCTTAAGTACAGTTGTTGCACACGGCGGACTTAGGATACTTTTGTTGAGCCATAGATACTATCCAGAAAATCAATTCCACTTTAGGAGATATAAGTCTACATGCCTCTTTCTAGAGATTGTCTTACATGATGGGCACCTTAGGTTAGTTTTCACAATTTATGACCCACCTAGTGGATAAACCAATCTTGGTAGATGTAAGATTGCTAGGCTTTCTCCTTGAGTTGGCCACTGAATACCTATATACTTTCTTTTATAGGGTTCTGGATAAAGCCCATAGAAGCACCTCCCATGTGGGCACTATATTTCCATCACATCCTTAGCGACCCCATTTAGACACTACCCCGGTTACTCTTGGATTGGAGCCCCTTTCTAGTAGCCAATGGTTGGAGAATTTGTCTATATGTAGATTCTCCTCAAGTAAGTCTGAGATAGACTAATTTATGATCTCCTTCTCGGTGGTCAAATGTCCACAAAAAACATAATAACAACACACACACACACACACACACACACACACACACATATATATATATATATAAAATATATATATATATATATATTTTTTTATATAATCTCACTTTGGAGAGCTTTCAACTTTTCATCTCATTAGGACTCTATAATGAGAGTTCTTAGTATTAAGACACTTCTAGTGATTAGGTGAACACTTAACCAACCTAGAGACTTAGAAGAAAATAAATAGGTTATGCTTTGGGGGTTAGGAGGACTTTCTACCATATGAAAAACCCAATCCTTGCTTCCTTCTTCAAACCAAACTTCAAATTCAAATCTTAAATCTTCCACTAATTTTCTCAAATCTTAAATCAAATCAAACTTTTAAGCCCTTTGATTTCATCTTATGGACTTAAATCAAAATCTTAAATATTCCAACTCAATTGATTTTCAAATCATAAATCAACTCCAAACCAAATCATGAATCATTAAATGATTGAAACCCATGATCAATTCCAATTCCAAAATCTTTCCTAAGCTTAATTTTATCTCAAATTAACTCAAATCAAATCCAAATCACTAAAACTCAAAATATTTTCAACCCATTTATATTCTATTTATATTCACAAATATAAATGAAATATAAATTTAAATAATCAAAACTAAATTCAAAACTCAAATCCAACTTAAATCCAACTTACACTCCTTCAAGTCAAATCCTTGAAGTTAGCCAAATCATTCTCAAATCAATCCAAACCCTTAGATTTTCTCTTCAAAAAATCACTTCTCCAATCACATACCCAAATATAAACATAAACTTCAATCATTAAACCAAAATGAAACTAACCCAAATCAAACCCATGTTCATCCTTTGAATTTGAAATTGTCAAATGAACTAAAACCCATTTTACTCCAAATCACTTGCAATTGAATTTATATTTCAATCATAAGTCCATATGTGAGTTCAACCAAACTTGAATCAAGCCTTGATCAAGCCAAATGACCCACTTAGGTTCACCTAACCTAGAGCCTTGATCAAGCCAACTAGACCCAACATAGCCCAATTGATCATGAACCCAACTTGACTCTGAAGGTCAAACCAACTTGAAATCAAACCAAAACAAAATGTTTTGAAACCAAATCTTATAATACCTTTCAAATGATCAACCAAGCCTAAACTATCCCATGACCAAACCCAATTGGGTCAAATTGATCAACTTCACCCATTTGACTTAAATGAACCTAAATGAACCAAAACCAAATATAAACCAAATTGAACCAAACCAATGATACCCATAGGCTCTAAATGAACATTTGAACTTGACCTAACCCATGGTTTGGCCCAATTTGACCAATTGGTCAACCTAACCCAACTTGACCTAAATGGGTCAAATTAAACTAATTCAAATCAAATGAACTCCAAATCACTTGAAATTTGGCCCAACCCATTTTTGAATCATTTCAAATCTGTCCAAATCAAAATCATGTCCAAATGACCATTTTACCTTTAAGTCAAAGGGTATCTTATGACCAAATTCACTTGGAATTTGGCCATTTCTTTTCCAAGGCCACTTGACATCCTCCTAGTGGTCCACATAGGCACTAAGGAAGGTGGTGAACATGACCCAATGAGCTTGGGTCGATCATTAATCAAGCCAAGGCCAAACTGACCTCTCCATTGGAAATTAAACACTTGGATCACCGAATGCACTCACCTAGCACATGGCCATCCACTCTCCTTCACTCCACTACCTAAAATGACTCACGTGGGATGTTAAACAGCCCAAATTGTGAACCCAATATCACCCATTGATCAAAATAGCAAAACTACTCCTCACCGTTCGATCGAAGGAGGGCGAGATATACTCCCCCTCATTCCCACTCAAACCACAATCATTAATTTTGACAAAGCCAAGGAGGTTGAAACGAATCATCTCCAAGCCTTTGCAAGCCATTCCCAAGCTCCCCATTTCTCGCTTTGTTTCAAAGTCAAATAGGGAGGTCAATCCAAATCCCAACTCACTCAATTCTCCATCAAAATCAAATTAATCTTGCACACACCATCAGTGGACCTCATCGAGCTCAACCAAGTCATTTCCCAAATCTCCATGCCACGAGAAGCATCACCTTGATCAAGCCTGATTACCATTGAAGGGGAGCTTGGTCAACCATGCCATTCACTTCAAATCAAGATCCAATGCCTTCAACAGGGCTTCATCTCTACTAAATGAAGCTACCTCCTCTAAGCACGGATAACCTCCTAGGTAATTGCTTAAAAAACTATAGCCTTAGAAATTTTGCTTGGCTTTTTGAAGAAAAGTGTCATCCTGAGATCTTGACCATTGATGTGCATCCTCCTTTCAAGGTGTGGGATCATTTTGATCCCGTGAGCTCAATCAATGGGGAGAGATGTTCGCCTCGCTGTTCGTGAAGGAGAAGGATCACACGTCATCCATTCTATGTTAATGGAATGGATGGCTATGATTAGATCATGCTAGATCCCCATTGACTTAAGCTTAAATCACGGGATTAATCCTAGTTGTTCAACCTGATCGATACCGTGGCACGCCCACCTGGCAAACTCAATGTAGATGTGATAACTTAAAAAACATATCCCATCACGCCACATGGAAAGCACGCGGCGTTAGCTACCAAGTGGCCTGACGGGATTAGGGGTTAATCATGCTTAATTTAATTCAGTTTTAATGCTGAAACTACTAAAATTCATAACTAATTATAGAAAAATCCAAAAAATATAAATAAATACTCATTTTAAAGATAATTTAGAGAAGCATAATAGAAAATTAAAATTTATTAATTTTGAATAGTGATTTTAACTCAATTTGAGTTTTATTAAAAATGTAAGTAAGTTAACTACTCATTAATTACTTCAACAATTAATTCTAAACTTCCTAAGGTTGATTAGTGGGATGATCTCTGCCTCCCATGATTTTCTTGAAATTTATTGTTGGATTAATTAGGGGAATAGCTTGTTTCACCCCTATTCACTTTCTTAATTAATTAAATGATTAATTAACCTATTAAATAATGATAAATTCACTAATTAAGCTTACTAATCATCATGAAATAGTGAATGGACTTATATAATGAGATTAGGATTTCTTTTCCCAATTTTTTCCCCCTAAGTTTATTTTATTTGGATAAACACTTAATTAATGTACAAATTAATTAATGGCTTATTCACTTCATTAACAAATTCAATTAATAAAATTCAAAACCAAATTATTCCAGAACATAATCCTCCAATTCTTAGGTAGATTCTTAGGTGTTCAATAACTTAAGAGAACTTCAAAGAAAATTATAATCAAACTACATGTGTAACTTAATTAAACCTTTTAGCTTAATTAATTAATAATTATGAGCCAATTGCATTAGGCACCTTTATTTTTTAGATGCATTGCAGATTTAAATTCTATATGGTTGCATATCATATGTTGGCTCATAATTGCTTGGTTAATTATGTTAAAGTGGTATATGCAAGGGGTAATTAATGGATTTAACTCATACCTTAACCTAAACAAAACATAAAATCAACTTAATTATTCTAAAATTAAACTAAACCAATTCACACATGGGGGAAATGGGTTAGGACCAACAAACTCTTTTCACATTTCCTAAGTCAAATCAAATTCAAAAATAAAAATCTTCTTAAAGAATTTTGATTCATTTTAAATGATCTTATTTTATAGGATTGTCCTTAGGAATTAATTAGGGTGAATGAAGTCATATGCTTACATTCATTTATTTCTTTCCAAGCATGCTAAATATTGTTTTCCATATGAAATCATGCATTCATTTCTTTTGAAAAATCAATTAAATAAAATATTTTCTTTTATGTCAAATTGCATGTGTTGGCTAAAATTAAGAATATGAGTGGTTATTATCACTATTAAACCAAAAAATTATTTTCAAAACCTATAAATCAAAGATTATGAATGATGCTACTTATAAATACTTATACACTTGCATGTGATTATAGCATAAGATGTGTTTTATGTTCTTTCTTAACATGGATTTGAAATTTGCAAAGTGTATAGTTCAACACAACATTTGCTTAAATTCTAAGCATTTCTATGTTATGACTTAAGAAGGATCTTCACATTTACACATGTAAATTATACAACCAAATCAAACATAATCTTTTGCTTGATTTTTTCATCCATTTATTTCTTTTTGTAAATCTACATGTATTTAAGAAAAGTGATATATTAGTCTAGACATCTCGGGGCTGTGAGGCTTTAAGTTGCCCTAAGTAGGTCTTATACCTTACGCCCTTGGTGTAGAAAATAATGGTGTCATACTCACTTATGTCTTTTATATATGTGGATGTGCATTATGTTAATGGATGAAGAATCTCTCTTTTCTACATAATAAAGATATGCATTCATAGAATATCCAAATTTTAAATCATATCTCTTAGCATTCATCAAAAGTGTGCTAAAATTTGCATTGCATGTATAGTATGCTTAGATTATTCATATGCATGGTATACATGGTGGAAAAAAATAAATGGTTGTGTGTTATGTGATAGTAATTCACCTTAACTAATCCTAAGATGTCTTTCTTATTGAATAGGGCTATTTAGAGTAGATCTAAACTTAGGATTAATTAAAACACATAATAAAATATTCACTAAAAGAATCATTAATCAATCTACCTTAGAAATGCTTTAAGGTGGGATGAAAGAAGTTCTCTTATTTTTCTTCTTTATAACATTTAACATTAAGTGTAGGTTCATTCAAACCAAATCAAATCACCATTAAAATTAAAAATTCAACTAAATCACTTAAAATGAAACCACCCTCTAAATTGAATCTTTCACTTAGAAAATTAACCTTAAAGCCTAGCTAAGACATGCCACACAAACCTTAAATGGCACACACATTAGGCTAAGTCAAATTATTTTTAGCTCTATGTTGTGAGGTGCATGGTTTAATGTATGATTTTGTTTTTATGATGAAATTTTAGATGATGTTGGGTGCATGTTAGTGATGTTAGAATATTAATAATAATGTTAGGGTTGTGCTTAACCACTTAATAAAAAAATATAAATTATTTTAGAAAGTTGATAAAGCATAACCCAAATTAGAATGGACTAAGACCCATGATGTACTAAGTAAATTATTCATTTGTAATCGCTTGTTATGAGGGTTTAGCTAATTTCTATTTGCAAGTTTAGTTAGATTTATCTTTCCCATTTTGATGTAAATTTTGCAATTAAGATTTGGGATAAATGTTATGAGGGATTAGGATGAACATTGTTATAAGACCATATCATGGTAGAAGCCTTGGAGCAAACTACATCCTAAGTCAAACCAAAAGAAAGAATGAAATGAGGAAAGCAATGAAGAAAGGAAGAAATGAAGAATGAAGAATGAAGACCCCATAACATGAATTCCTTCTAATTGTAATTATTCATTTGTAATCCTAATAATGGAGGGCTACAAGAACCCACATTTCTTTGTTGTGAGGAACACCACATTGACCTCTTATTCTTTTGCACAATTTATAAATTATTGATGTTATGTTTATGATTGCACAATTAGATGGCATGATTTTCCTCTTAATTTCTTGATGGTTGTTGAATTCTAGTGTGATTAGGCTCTAAATTATCTAATTAATCAAAGCAAAATTAAACTAAACAATGTAACCTCACCTAAAGCAAGACATAAATAAAGATAATAAAAGATTTAACAACCCCTTAGTGGATGTTGTATGTCTCCCATCATGCATAAATCATGTTTTCACTTGCTAATTTGAGGTCTTCACCTTTGCCAAAGAAAATGGCTTGACCTTTGAGAGCCATGGCATTTCCTTTATGGCATTTCCTCACCTCTTAGGTATTTCCATAATCTTGTGTTGTGTAATTGTAAGCCCTAGAATTCTTATAAAAATTTAACTCAAATATATAATCCTCTTTAAATTTCAAAAATATAAAGCCCAACCATAGGATAGTTTGGGATACTCGCTAGGTTTCCTAGCATTGTAAGCATCCCCTACTCATCTCCCTTTGGTTTCAATAATAACTCTCTCCTCTTGATCAATCCCACTTGGTTTTCTAAAAATAACCAATTGATTGATAGACTTATCTTTGAAATCTTTGGAGACAATGATCATTTACCTTAATCGAGAGTATTCTTAAGGAATCTCATTCCTTGGGATGTAATTAACTATGGGGGCTTGCCTCCATAGGGAACTTAACAAACTCGATTTAAATAAACCCTGCTTTACTTTACCATGTAAAGTAGGGGAAAGATATCTGGTACATTCAAAGACCCATTGTCCAAAGGAGTCCTCATTAAGTGATTAGGTCCATTATTGGGCAATGACTTCTATCTCTCTAGATAGTACACTATTCTTTAATGTCATACCCGATCACCTTAATGAGTACATATGTGGATCTACATGGTGTCCCAACTATAATTTTCAACATTCCAAATGAAAATAAAACACCATAGATTTTTCTTGCAACTCCGTTGGGGAAGGTTCCTCTCTTCATCTTTGGCAAATGATCATTATCTCCAAGTATCGATAGTGGATTTGTATTTCAAATGAATCCTAGACTATCCTTCTTTTCTATTGACACTTAGCTTATTTCATTCTTAAGCTAAGTTAGCCAACATCCTTTAGGTTTTAGGACCTCACTCTATGTAGGTCTTAAAACCCCTGTTAGATCCCCCAATAGGTGAAAATAAAATTTAACCCAAAAAAATGACTAAAAACCTTGTTGAACTTCCTTACCATTTCTATGATAAGGTAAAGTTCATTCCACAAATAAAAAAAAATCCTTCATAAATATATCACTTTTCGAAAGAACTTTTCCAAAATTCACATAATAAAATATTTGCACAAAGATTTTTACAAAATATATATAACTCAACCCCATCTAGCAATCCTCATGATTATTATATGTAGGTTGTTTTTAAAATCAAGATTAAAATCATCTTTCAAAAAGTACAAATGAACATCCTCATTCAATATACCCAAATTTATTGAATGAAGATTTCATTTCAAAAATAAAATAAAATAAAAAACACCTATTTGAAAATGAACATCCTCATTCAATATACCCAAACTTATTGAATGAAGATTTCATTTCCAAATAAAATCAAAATCATCTTTCAAAAAGCACATATGAACATCCTCATTCAATATACCCAAATTTATTGAATGAAGATTTCATTTCCAAATAAAATCAAAATCATCTTTCAAAAAGCACAAATGAACATCCTCATTCAATATACCCAAATTTATTGATTGAAGATTTAATTTTCAAATAAAATCAAAATCATCTTTAAAAGCACAATTGAATATCTCATCCAATATACCCAAATTTATTGATGAAGATTTCATTTCAAATAAAATTAAAATCATCTTTCAAAAAGCACATATTTGAAAATGAATATCCACATTCAATATACCCAAATTTATTATATGAAGATTTACTTTCCAAATAAAATCAGAATCATTTTTCAAAAAAGAACATATGAACATCCTCATTCAATAAACCCAAATTTATTGGATGAAGATTTCATTTCCAAATAAAATCTAAAATCATCTTTCAAAAAAGCACATATTTGAAAATGAGAATCCTCATTCAATATACCCAAATTTATTGAATGAAGATTTCATTCTCAATTAAAATTATATCATAAAATTGAAATTCTATTTCAATATATCTCACATATGTTGAAGTTGGAATTTCTTTCTTTTCAAAAAGCAATAATCACACACAAAAATTTCATCTTTGAAAAATAAAATATGATTGACTTCCATTTTACATACCCAAATTTGTTAAATGGAAATCTCCTTCGCAAAAATCATAAATAAAAATCAAAATACATTGGAATTTCATTTGACATACCCAAATTTGTCAAATGAGAGTTTCATTTTTCAAAAAGAAAATTGAAAATAAATTGGAATCTATTTAACATACCATATTTGTTAAATAGAAACCCCTAATTTAAAAAATCAAAACAAAAAATCAAAGACATTTGGAATTTATTTAGCATACCCAAATTTGCTAAGTAAAGATCCCTCTTTTTAAAAAAAAATCAAAGTTAATAATCAAACACGTTGGGACTTTTATTTAGCATACCTAAATTTGCTAAGTAAAGATCTTATTTTCAAAATCAAAACACAAACACATGTAGGCCTTTATTTAGCATACATAAATTTGCTAAGTAAAGACCTCATTTTTGAAATCAAAACACAAAAAAAAAATCAAATACATTTGAATTTTTATTTAACATACCCAAATTTGCTAAGTAAAGATCCTATTTTCAAAATCAAAACCCAAATACATGTAGGACTTTATTTAGCATACATAAATTTGCTAAGTAAAGACCTCATTTTAAAATCAAAACACAAGAATCAAACATGTTTGGGCTTTATTTAGCATACACATATTTGCTAAGTAAAGATTCCATTTCTAAATTCACACATGATACACATCATGGGCAAACAAGCAAAAGAAGAAAATTATTTTCAAACAACTCATTTAGCATACCCAAATTTGCTAAATGAGTAATCCCAAACAAAATCAATTGACCCTATTTAACATACTCAAATTTGTTAAATAAAGGGTCCAAACATAAAATCAAATTCAAATATGAACCAATGGAAGCATCAAAAGCTTTCAAAATATTTGAACCCATTTTCAACATACACAAATTTGTTGAAAGTGGATTCTAAACTCAAAATATCTTCTCCAATTCATTCAAAATCTCTCTAAATTCAATGAGCCCCACTTAACATATTCAAATTGTTGAGTGTGGGTTCAAACTCTAAATCAAAAAGTCAACAAAATGACATAAAATCTGATTTGAGTTTGTTTCCAACAATTGAGTTCTTAGTCTCGCTTTTTTCTCAAGTTTAGTACAATGCAAATGGACTCTCAGAAGTTTGTGTTCACTTTCCCCATTAGGATGGATTTGGTCTTGGATCTGGCCAACCTCCCACAAAATAATTTTGCTCATTTGATACACTTTGGCCGAGGATTTGAGGGGCTAGATCACTGAGGGGCAACCCTCACCACCATCGTAGGAATGTGGTGAGAGCCATCCATATTAAGATGCCTTCAGATTCTGAATTTCCCTCACTGAAGAGGAAGATGATAGAGGTTCGCAAGCAGCTAGCTCTAGTGACGTCAAGATTCCCATCACTACCCCAAGATGGGCTGGCACTCACTCATTGGCTTCCTCTGGGAAGGCTACCCCGATTCGTGGATAGTCTCCACCTTTGAGGTAGGGTCTAGTTCCATCGCTCCCACCTAGTAACTCAACGCAATAAGAGCAAGATCAAGCTGTGTGTCATGTAAGATTGCCAAGGAGATGGAAGTCTCACATTATAGAGAGTCACCTGGGTAGTTTCTCCTTTGCTCACTGAATAAGTTCCACCCCTTTCCGCTTATGAAGAGAGGAAGATGTTAGAGGATTACAAAGATCACCTCCACTTCAGTTTATGTGAGGCACCTACTGAGATAGAGAGGTCATATGCTAGCCTCAGGACAATTCTACACCAAGTTGAGGCTTACGATGGTCGAGTGCGCCCGTTGATCTACCAATTATCCCTCACAGGTAGTAGCATATCCATCGTGAGAGGGCCGAGAGGCCCGTGTTCACATGTTACTAGAGATAAAGGTAAGTGCGCTAGCATCCTCCCTCATAGATTTCTCGACGGCATGCTACTGCCTTAATTGATAGTATTCTATTGATAGTACTACCCATCATGAGAGAGAGAGCTCAGATAGGAGTCGTGTTGTCTCCATCACACCGCTCATTCCACATCCACCAAGCAAGTTCCATCTTTTATAATTTTATGTAAAGCCATGAAAGCAACATCAGGGGAAAAGAAATCCCCACTTGTGATCCAGCTAAGGCCAAGGGACTCATTCCATCTATGCCGTCGACTAAGGTGAGGTCGAGCTCCCCTGCTCGACCTCGTACTTCAATTATGGTGAAGAGGGAGTGGTGACCTTGTAGCATCGTAGTCATGCCATCACTTCCACCACCTTAGCAGATCATGGATATAGCAACAGCAGAGGGAGAAGGAGATAGTTTTGTTGTCCTTATGGTGATAGATCCCCCCAGGGGAAGTACTCCATCTATAGCAATTGACAGCCATGAGCACATTTCTTCTAGTGAATGTAACCCTCACAGGGTTAGCTCTCCAGTAGTAGGAGAAGTTAGATGTATCTCTGTTCATGAGCATGATCCTACCACCACGCATGAGTATTTGTGTCACATAGTTGGACAGCCTCTGGATGATATCAGAACACATATCTCAATCGAGAAGAGCAATACGTACCGAACGAAGTAATTTGACCTGAAGAGGAGAAGGTTAGCTTTGATCCCAAAAGATGATTTGTGTTAAGAGGTGCATATGGTTGATACCAGGTTCTCCTTTGGGATCATGTTGAAGGTGTTGCTACAGCAGATGATACTTCGACCCAACACCTCCTTCAACAACTTAAATAAAGGATGAGATTGACAGATGGGAAAGAGACTTGAAGATTTGTTATAGCAATTCTAGCACTTCAATCAAGCCCCACAACACATCCTACCTATGGAGACTACGAATTATTACATGTCTTGGATCAACCCAAGAGTTCACCTCCAGAGGTGGCAAGTACTAGCTTGTATATGAAGGTAGTAGATAGTACCTCCATACAAAAAAAAGATATCAAACTCATGGTTGAACAACAAGTGAAAGAAGCACTGGCACAAGCCCGAGGTGGTTCATCAGTTCCAAAGGGTAGACCCTACCCAGAGGAATTCGATGTTATCCAATATCCTAAGGGTTTTGTGCCTCCTTCTTTCAAGAGTTTTGATGGCGGAACCCTCGCCAACAATAATGCACTTAGGGATGTAAATGCAAGTGATGTGTTATTATTTCTTCTTTGTCCTGTTTAGCAGTATAGCTTTGATTGGTAAACTCCAACCAAGAAGACTTTTTGAAGTTGAGCAACTCTTTGTTAAGAGGTTTTGGAGCTCAAAGAAAGGGTAACTGATCTCATGGCAACAACACCGTGAGTCCCTCATTGATTATATTCTTAGATGACATAATTTAAGCATGAAATGAACCAAATCAACAACATGTTATTGAAATTATAATAAAGAATATTCATGGCCCAGTTGCCTTCATGCTTAAAGGTTTCACCATTAAGATATTTGAGAAGCTAATCAACAAGGTAGCTAGCCTACAAGGAGAGGCCAAACAATTACCTTTTCAAGATCTTTCATTAAATCCAAAGTCAGAGAAAACCCTATGAAAAGAAGCTGTAACAAGATTCACAAGGGGAAGCAACTGTGGATCCATGAGAGACCTTCCAGCCCTTCACTTCCACCTCCTTTACCACCTCACCATCCTATCACCGCCACAGCAGCCTCCATGGCCTTCGCCTCCTCCTTAGCCATACATAGAGACATACCCACTATCATCCACCTACTCTTTGGATAAACTAAATAAACTTATTCATTTAAGAGGAGGTAGTAGAAAATCTTTAAGAACCTCTTAAAGAAACTTAATTTTAGCTACCCAGCCTAGAAGTGAGGAAGTGGAGAGCAATGATCCTAACTTTTTCCCTACCACTCATGCTAGGCCATATTTTGGAGGATTGCTTTACATTTAAGGACGGCTTGAGCATAGCTACAAGTCGTGCATATAGTTATCCCTAAGGAATATCTAGTAGAACAACCATCCGCGTTAGGGTAATCCTTGGGGATACATGTGATCCTCTCAAAATAAAAGAAGGTTGGGATATCTCTTTATCCCAAACCTCTAAAAAAGATTATTTCTAAAATCAAGAAACTTTCTTTGTGCTGAGGTAGCTCAACCTCCAACATCAAGGAAGGTTAGTAAGTTGCCAAAGATAACTTGGGAAAGTGGAGCTCAAGAAAGCAGCTCATACTCTGATAGCCAAGAACCACCCACCGAGTAGCCTCCATTCCACCATCAGAGCTACTACTTCAACCAACATTTCTACTTTAGCTTCTTCTTCTAGTAGACATCTTGTATATCAAATCCTCACCCCACTTACTTTACTAGATTTCTACTATGTACCTCCTTTAAATCTAAGAAATTGAAAGAATAAAGCTAGTTTGAATTACGTGTCACTTCTAATTTATCTACACCTTTAGAAAACTCTTCAAGTCTTAATAATTATAACAACTGATCATCCTCTTTTGATTCGAGATGGACTTTCCTTCTAATAATATGGTTCACCTCTTGAGATAGAAATCATTTGATTCTCAGGGTCCTATAGAGAAGTAGAGCCCGATGAGTGTGTAGATCTTTCCACTAAACCATCACATGAGAGTCATCAAGTTAACCTTCATAGTGGCAAAGTTCTACCTCCTAGCACCTCAAGATAAGGGAAAATAAGTCATTGGTTCTAATGATCAAGAAGCCCCTCCACAAGATGCTCCACCCATGGATATGCTTGTGGAGGACCAGCCCAGAGTTGACTATAATGTCCTCGCTCACCTAAGAAAGTTGCCAGCTAAACTAAGCATATATGATGCCCTTGTCTTATCCAAAGAGATGAGGGAATCATTAATCAAGGCTCTTCTTGATCCAAAATATATGCTTAAATGCTATGAGAGGAGGCACATTATTCAAGAGAAGCCTAGGGAGTCACATTCACCGATGAAGACCTTCTTCTGGGGGATATGGAGCACAACCGTCCCCTCTACATCATAGTGGATATGGGCAGATTTAGACTTTCTAGGTGTTGGTTGATCGTGGTGCATCATTGAATATTATGAGCCTAAAAACCCTTGCCTACTTTGAGGATCGACATCTCTAAGCTCCGAGGAGAACGAATGATGTTGAGAGGATTCAATGAGAGGTTTTAGGTTCCATAGTGTTACCTTTGGAAATAGTGACCGAAGACTAAGCCAAGTTCTATATAATTGATTCAATACATCATTCACTACTTTGTTCGGCCTTGGATACACTAACAAGATGGTTCCATCCTCCCTTCATCAAGCAGCATCAAGTTTCAATGGAATCAATACTATGTCAAAGGAGATGAAAAGCCATTTTAGTTAGAGAGATATATGAGATGCTACCTACTATCTTCCTCAAAATAAAACATCTATTCTCACAATTCATTCAAATACAAAAGAAAAATAAAAAGAAGAAGAAAAAGAAAAGAAGAAAGAAAGTACAAATGATCGAGAAAGGGACATCGAGGAGGTAGAGTTTACATTCTACCCATTACGTTTTTTTTCCATCATACTCCCTTATTCATATAGACTTGGAATCCAACTGAGGATGAGTCTCATGATTACACCACCAACCTCTCAGGGTGTCAGTGAATCTGAGCAGACAAAGGATGACAGGCCTCCAAGCAAAGCATGTATTTGAATCATTATGTAAAACCATTAGAAGAACTTAGCTCTAACCCCACTTTCTTCTCAAAAAAGTTGAAGGTTTAGTAGTTAAGGAAGCCCTAGATCTTCCATGGATGTTAAGCAAAGAGATTCTATTGGGATCATCATCCTCAAGTCCAAAGATGTAGAACTTGAGGATAATTCATATAAAGATTTAATGGAATTACCTTTTGATTGGTACTCGCCTTGTGTTCATAATCTTGCAAAGAAAGGTTTGATTACACATGGTCCAAAGTCGAGTATTTTGAGAAGTGTGGACAACAAAGAGATGCACAATCAAGACTAGGGATTCATGGGTCCAATGATGATGATGATTACGCTAGTCACCAATCATAGAGTGATTGGTTCTTCTCAAACCACACTAACTCTTATGAGATGTGTGTTTAGAAACTTCAAATGATCATGATCTTCAAATCAAAGATGCACCTCCAAAATTTAAAGAGAAAATACATTCAACTATCGACAAGCTCAAAGAAATCAACCTGGGATAAGAAGATCCACACCCACATACACGCTTCTCTAATGAAGAAGAAACCAATGACTTAGTTAGCTATTAATTGAGTTTAAGGACCGCTTTGCATGGAGCTATGAAGAGATTCTTTCTAGTTCCACAACCAAAATAGACCCTAACGCTAACCCTATCAAGCAAGCTCCTACATATGCATTAGAAATCAAACAACAGTCATTTCAAAGTCAAGAAATTGATCGATGCCGGTTTCATCAAAGAAAATACCCGTTAGCCATGCGCGCTTAAGAAAAAGAATGGCCAAATACATCATTTCGACTTAAATAAGTATGTCCTAAGGATGAATTTCACTTCCTATACTAGAATTAATGGTGGACATCACCTCATCTCATTTAATTTTCCTTTATGGATGGGTCATCCGCTACAACAACCAAGATCCGAGGATGAAAAAAAACACTACTTTCAACCCAATCAAAATCTATTATTATAAGGTCATGCCTTTCCTTAAAATGTGCTACATACCATGACTCAGATCTTCAACAAACTCATTCATCATCAAGTTGAATGCTAATGATCTAGTAAAAAAAAAGACCATCTCTTTGACTTGAGAGTAGTTTTTGAAAAGATAATACAACCTCAAAATGAACCCCAAGTGTGCATTCGTAGAAGAGAAGTTCTTGTTGTCACATCGAGAATAGAGATAGACTAAAAAAGATCAAAGCTATCTTAGAAATGCCACCCCTAAAAGTTTAACTCAACTCAACCATCATATCAAAGATGCTTTATCTCCAATATTGGAGATGATGAAACTTGTCAAAAAAGGATGCTAAAGTGGGATGATACAAAGCATGTTTTGAAGACATCAAACGGTGAAGCCTAGTTCAAATCCCTATCCCGCACCTTATCCTCTACACTGCATTGATGACTCCTTGGCACTTTGTTGGCCCAAACCAACAATGAAGGGAAGGAGAATGCTCTACTACCTCATTATCCCATCCTCAAAGCAAACTACCCACCTATTGAGAAACATTGCCTTTTAATCTTTGCATCCCAAAAGCTATTATATGCTTTCATAAGGTGAACTTGATTTCATCAATCCATTACAATATCTCATGACCGATGCATACATGGCATGTTTCCATGATTTTCTCAATTTGACATCACATTCGTACCTCCATGAAAGGAAAGAATTTCAAGACACCCATTCTTCCTCCCCGTGGACCTCCCGATGAACAATAAATCATGAACTTAGGACTAGATCATCATTAGAGATGATGGTGCCTTTCAAAAAGGAGAAGAACCACGATCTACTCCTGAAAAGGTAGGTAGAATCATCTTTAACTCACAATGATGTGATGATGAGATTCTCATACTATCTCCAATCCATGCACCAATAAAGCAAGTATGAGGCTTGATTGTCGATTAGCTTTGTCAAAAGCATCAACATCTGATTCTTAGGTCATCAACTGATTGTCCTATAAGGTTCTAAAAAGCTTCAAGCTTCATCACTACCATGAGTACACCATGAAGCTGTTGGCCCAAATCCCTGAGGTCACCATCTACAAGGTTCCTCGAGGAGAGAATGTAGTAGATGCTTTGGCCAAACTCGCCAAGGAATTGGCATGTCCGGAAGATGAGTCCATTCCAATAAGGGTCCAAAATAGACAAGTCCTATCCCTTATTGATGTTGAACTCATCGAGATTCTTCTTAAAGGGAGGTTTCATTGCCAAGACGAGGAGCTAGATTGGAGGCAACCATTCATAGATTACTTGAACATTAGAAAACTACCTTAAGAGAAATCACAAGCCCATCAGCTAAAGCAGAGAGCTCTCTCCTATGCTCGTGGATGGCACCAGTCTTTTGATCTATGTGGTTATGCTAGACACACAGCGTAAGATTGTGATCGGTACATTCGTCTATGTGACATCAATCCTCAAGATGAAAGCAAAGATCAAGAGACTAGGATACTACCTGATGATTACAAACTACATGAATGTAGCTAGAGATGCCACCAATGTCAAGTACACGGTGGTCTTACATCAACCACCCAACATTCTACATCCTACTCATTGGCCTCATGGCCATTTGAGTGTTGGGGTACCATAGTCATTGATCCTCCTTCTTCTAAGGGTCATGGTTCATCTAGCTACCATCGACTACTTTTCCAAGTGGAGGCAATCCCACTTAGAGAGGTCACAAAGATGTGCTCCAATTTTTGGAACCATATATATAAGTTTGGTGCCTCGATGAATTATATTTAATGGTAATTCAAAGATCAATAACTTCTGGAGACATAGTATAGATTGAAGATACTCCACCATCTACTATCCTGTGAAAAATGGCCTAGTAAGCATTCAATAAACTCATCCATGATACTAAAGAAGACACTGATGACAACAAGTGATATAAGAACTAGTTGAAGCTTTGTGGGCATATACCACACATACAAAACTCCAACCCAATCTACCCCATTCTCCTGTGTATGGGTCCAAGCCATTCTACCATTAGAAGTTCAACTCCCATCACTAAGAATGGGTAGTAAAATCAGCTAAAATGCTGTTGTGGTTAGAAGAGCTCAAGGTTTGAGGAGAGACATGCATGCCGTAACCTCGAAGTTATATAAAGCCAAGATGATTCAAGCTCACAACAAGTTGGTGCCTAGAGCTTTTCAAGTAGAGAGCTTGTTTTAGTTCTAAGGAGACCAATTGTTCAAAAAGATGGGAGGCAAGTTTGAAGGCCCTTTGTCAGAGAAGGCCTACCAAGGAGGATCTTATCAACTTATTGATTATAAAGGGGAACACCCGATGCTTCCAATCAATGGGCTCTATTTGAAGAAAAATTACCCATAAAATCATGTTTGAAAATAATTATCTTAAAATTTATTCCAATTCATCAAAATATTCTCTCATTCGTTGTTGTTGTTTGTTGAATCCACCATGACGTGTTTAGTAGGTGTAAGAGAACCCAAGAGGCATCCTATCCTTCTTCACAACACAACATAAAAACATGATTCCCCAAGCTACAAAAGTAAAAAGAGAACCCAAGAGGCATCCTATTTCGACAAGCATGGCTAAGTTATAAGAGAACCCAAGCGCATCCTTTCTGGGATCAACTACCATTCATGGACACCATTTCATCAACTTTAAGCGTTTTAGATAGAGAACCCAAGTGGCATCCTTCCTCCTTAACACAAACACAAACAAATATAACACATATCTTTATCTGTTATTTTGATGTGGGAGCTGGCACTCACTCATTAGTTTGACATGCTACCTTGTGTGTCACCCCAAGTGGTCACTTGATGTGAGTCCCCTCATGCTTTCTTGACTTGACCATAAAACCATGAGCCTTGCTAGTTTGGTAGGCCCCATTACATATCCAATAAGCTACTTCATGTTGACTTTAAGAGGATGTAAGCCTACATGTTTTCTTCTTAAACTAGCCATCATGCACTAACTAGGTCGAGTATATTTGAGGTTTAGGATAAGTCCCCCAGCCTCTTCCTCAACTACTTTGAGTTGATATAAGTCCCCGTGGCATTCACTCAAGATCACCCTAGTAAACACTCCGAGCCAAAGATACTATCCTAACAATCGCTAAGGAGATGTAATCCCCCCCAACTTTCTAGCATTATCAAACCAATGGGCACCTTAGGTTGGTTGATGTTCGCTATGACAACACTCATGGATACACCACTCTTGATATGAGTCCCCATGCTTTCTCCTTGAGTTGGCCACAATACCTATAAACATTATCTTCTGGTTTTGGATAAAGCCCTTAGTGGCCCTCCCTGAGCATTCTACTTGGATCACATCCTTATTGACCTCATTTACACTACCTAGTTTGGATTGACAGTCCCCTTCTTACCCTCGGTTGGAGAATTTGTTAGTGGATGCAGATTCTCCCTTGGACTAGAAATTGAGATAGGTCTGATATAAGCTCCTTCAAGTGAATCCCATGTAAAACCAACAGGTCCACATAAACAAATAAACAATTCTATTCTTGTGGATTAGAATTCAGCCCCAAAGTCCTTTTCCCAAGCATCCTATCTTTTGCAAGCACAAGAAACTCCTATAGATTGGACTACACACTTGAGATAAGTCCCTGGTCACACTCTCTCCATAGTCCTTGGGTTTCAATTTCCACAAACATGTTGCCACTATCATTTTTTGAAAGATGTAAGTCTACGCATTCTTTCTAGCATGACTATCACAAACCGACGACCAGCCCTAGGTCAGGTTGGCATGTTACCTTACTAAGATGTCTCCCCAGTGATCTTTTGTTCAGGAAAGATGTGAGTCATTGTGCTTTCTTCCCTGAACTGGCCACTACAAACCGATGGTAACTGGGTAGTCATGACATGGCCCTACTGCAATTCATCAAACTAATGGGATCCATCAAATATAATTAAAATGAAATTAATTTGACTATCTTGTGATTTAAGTCCCCATATTCACTCAATAGTCGCCTCTAAGGTTGGATTCCATTGTCTGGATCACCCCGAATGATCCCTACTTTGAGGATGTAAGTCTACTATGCTTTCTTCATAGCCACCGCACAATGAAAAGGCAACCCTTTGGTTGATAGTCTACTATGTGGTTGTAGACTACCCCTTTGATTGGTAAACCCCATTGGTTCTACTGCATCCATCGCAAAACCAATGGTCCATCTCAAAATCCAAAAATTTAAAATCTAAAATAAAACCAACCTCCCCTTGTTGAGCCAAATTAAACAATCAAATCAATCAGCTTCTCCTCAATGAGATCCAAATATTTCCAATCTCCCTAGTGGAGTCAATTCAATCCAACCCAACTTTCAAGGGAGGTTCACATCTTTTATCCCTAGTGGATTCCAAATTCTAATCCCCGATTTCACAACCTCTTATCCCCCCTAGGATAACTTAAGCCTTTTCCTAGTGGAAGGCTCACATACTCAATCCCTAGTGGATTCTTCTTCACTCTTATGTCGACAGTAGAGTGCATTGCATTAAGATCTTGATTCCTTCTACACCTCGAGTTTAGGAGTAGATTTTCTATTAGTTTGTGATCATTCAATTGTTGATCATCGTCATCTCAACACAATGCATGTATGCCTTGTCACCACACCACACCTATTGGGCACCCTTTGTTGACCTCACTTTTAGAGTGAGCTCAACTTCTCATCTTAGACATAGGACTCCTCTACACAGAGTTCCTTAGTCTTAAGACATTTCTAGTGATTAGGTGAACACTTAACCAACCCAGAGACTTAGAAGAGCTAGCCATAGGAATAGTTATGCCTTAGGGGTAAGAGGACTTGCCTCCCCATAGCTTAAACCCACCCTACTTCTTTCAAACTAAAACTCAAATCTTAAATCAATCCAACTCTGATTTTCATCAAATCAAATCCAAAATAAGTCCTTGATTTCTCATCTTAGACTATTCAAATCAAATTTAAAATCAATTCCAACTCAATTGATTTTCTCAAATCATGAAGAAATTCCAAATGATTAAAACCCAATCAAATTCCAAAATCTTTCCTAAGTCTTTTGATTTCATCTTATGGACTTAGCTCAAATCAAATCAAATCACTCAAACTCAAAATATTTTTTCATAACATTTATATTCTCATTTATATTCACAAATATAAATGAAATATAAATTCAAATACCAAAACTAAATTCAAAACTCAAATCAAATCATCTAAATTAACCACTTTCTTTCAAATAAAATCTTGAACTTAGCCAAATCATTCTCAAATCAATCCAAACCCTTGGATTTTCTATTCAAATAATCACTTCTCCAATCACATACCCAAATATAAACATAAACTTCAATCATCAAACCAAAATCAAACTAACCCAAATCAAACCCATGTTCATCCTTTGAACTTGAAATTATCAAATGAACTAAAACCCATTTGACTCCAAATCACTTGCAATTGGATTTATATTTCAATCATAAGTCCATATGTGAGTTCAACCAAACTTGAATCAAGCCTTGATCAATTGACCCATTTAGGTTTACTTGACCAAAGTGACCTAAAGGACCTTTTGAGCCAAATTCTAATCCAACCAAATTGGATTGAACTAAGCCCATCTAAGCCTCACATTGTGAGCAACAATCATGGATGATCAATCACTCAAATTAGGTCAAACCAAGTCAAACCTAGCCTTTGACCAAGTCAACATTTAACCAAATAAACCCAAACTAAAAAATCCACCATGCCAAATTGATTAAAACCATTGATCTAAACCAATTCATAATCAATGATTGAACATGACCAAGTCATCAATTGAGCCAAACCAAGCCTAATTGGCTTGAGTTGACCAAAAAGTCAAAATGGGTCAAATCTTGATCTATATCGAATTGATTACAATCAATGGGTCAAATTCATTCTAAATTACTTGTCAAACTTGACCAAAACTTCAATTGACCAACTAGACCCAACCTAGCCCAATTGACCATGAACCAACTTGACCCAAAAGGTCAAATCAACTTGAAATCAAACAAACTAAAATTGATTCCAAAGCTTGCAATACCTTTCAAATGATCAACCAAGCCTAAACCAACCCATCCCTAATTAAAAAATGGGTCAAATTGTCAACTTGGCTCATTTGACCTAAATGAACCTAAATAAACCAAAACCAAATTGAACCAAACCAATAATACCCATAGGCTCCAAATGATCATTTCAACTTGACATAACCCATGGTTTGGCCCAATTTGACCAATTGGTCAACCTATCCCAACTTGACCTAAATGGTCAATTTGAACAAATTCAAACCAAATGAACTCCAAATCACTTAAAACTTAGCCCAACCCATTTTTGAATAATTTCAAATCTACCCAAATCAAAATCATGGCCAAATGATCATTTTACCCTTAGGTCAAAGGGTATCTTATAACAAAATTCACTTGGAATTTGGTAATTTCTTTTCCAAGGCCACTTGGCATCCTCCTAGTGGTCCACATGGGCACCAAGGAAGGTGGTGAACATGACTCAATGAGCTTGGGTCAATCATGAATCAAGCCAATGGAAATTGAACACTTGGATCACCTAATGCACTCACCTAGCACATGGCCATCCACTCTCCTTCACTCCACTACCTAAAATGACTCACATGGGATCAGCCCAAATGAACCCCATCTCACCCATTGATCAAAATGGCAAAAAATACTCTCACCGTTTCAATCCAAGGAGGGGGGAGATATACTCCCTCATTCCCACTCAAACTGCATTGATTGATAGCTAAGGAGGTTGAAACGAAGCTTCTCCAAGCCTTTATAATCCATTCTTGACCTTCCCCATTTCTCCTTCTCAGTTTTATTCAAAGCCAAAATAGGGGATGTAAATCTAAATCACAACTCACTCAATTCTCCACCAAAACCAAATTAATCTTGTACACACCATCAGTGGACCTCACCGAGCTCAACCAAGTCATTTCCCAAGTCTCCAAGCCATGAAGCATCACTTGATCAAGCGATCACCATTGAAGGTGAGCTTGGTCAATTGAGCCATCCACTTCAAATCAAGATCCAATACCTTCTTATTTCATCTCTATGAGAAAGCTACCTGTCCGCTGGATAGCCTCAGGTAATTTCTTGAAACCATAGCCTCAAAAATTTTGCTTGATCCTTTAAAAATTGTCATCCTTCATCTTACCATTGGATGTGCATTCCTTTCGAAGGTGTGGGATCATTTCCCAATTTGAGCTCAGTGAGCTCATGAATAGAGATGAATGGATGTCTCCTTGTATCTCACAAGGAAGGATCACACATCATCCATCTCTGATTGAATGGACGAATAATTATCATGTTAGATCCCTTGATTTAAGCTAAACTATGGATTAATCTCATCCGATCTTATATCGGATGGCCCGAGAAAGCACGACCATCGCTCAATGATAGTGATGTGACAACTTAAATAACCTATCCCATCGTGCCATGTGGAAAGCACATGCTGCATCAGGATGTGCTGATGATTAGAATTAGTTTAATTAATTCATTTTTAATGCTAAAACTTCCAAAATTTATAACTAATTATAGAAAAATTCAAAAAGTACAAATAAACACTCATTTTAAAGATAATTTAGAGAAGCATAATAGAAAATTAAAATTGATTAATTTTGAATAGTGATTTTAACTCAATATTAGTTTTATTGGAAATGTAATTAAATTAATTACTTCTTAATTACTTCAACAATTAATTCCAAACTTTCTAAGATTGATTAGTGGGATGATCTCTACCTCTAATGATTTTTTTTGGAATTTATTGTTGTATTAATTAGGGGAATTGCTTGTTTCACCCCTAATCACTTTCTTAATTAATTAAATGATTAACTAACTTATTAAATCATGATAAATTCACTAATTAATCTTGCTAATCATCATGAAATAGTGAATGGACTAAGGGAATGAGATTAGGATTTCTTTTCCAATCTTTTCCCTAAGTTTATTTCATTTGGATAAACACTTAATTAATGTGCAAATTAATTAATGGCTTAATCACTTCATTAACTAATTCAATTAATCAAATTCAAAACCAAATTATTCTAGAACTTAATCATTCAATTCTTGGGTAGATTTTTAGGTGTTCAATAACCAAAGAGAACTTCAAAAGAAATTATAATCAAACTACATGTGTAGGATGGTTATGAAAGTACTTAATTAAACCCTTTAGCTTAATCAATAATTATGAGCCAATTGCATTAGGCCCTTTATTTCTAGGTGCATTTAATTTAAATTCCATTTGGTTGCATATCATATGTTGGCTCATAATTTTGGTTAATTAAAGTGGTATAGTAAGAGGTAATTAATGGATTTAATCATACCTTAACCTAAATAAAAACATAAAATCAACCTAATTATTCTAAAATTAAACTAAACCAATTCACACATGGGGAAATGGGTTAGGACCAGCAAACTCTTTTCATATTTTCTAAGTCAAATCAAATTCAAAAATAAAAATCTTCTTAAAGAATTTTGATTCATTTTAAATGACTTATTTTATAGGATTGTCCTTAGGAATTAATTAGGGTGCATGAAGTCATATACTTACATTCCTTTATTTCTTTCCAAGCATGTTAAATATTGTTTATTGTCATATGAAATCATGCATTCATTTCTTTGAAAAATAATATTTCCTATGTCAAATTGCATGTGCTAAAAATTAAGAATATGAGGCTATTATCACTATTAAACCAAAAATTATTTTCAAAACCTATAAATTAAAGATTATGAATGAAGTGATGCTACTTATAAATACTTACACACTTACATGTGATTATAGCATAAGATGTATTTTATGTTATTTTCTTCTCTTCCCTTTACTTGGATTTGAATAGGATTTTCAAAGTGTATAGTTCATTTGAAAAGAACACAACACTTGCTTAAATCTATTCCTAAGCATTTCTATGTTATGACTTAAGAAGGATCCTCACATTTATGCATGTAAATTATACAACCAAATCAAACATAATCTTTTGCATGATTTTTCATCCATTTATTTTGTTTCTGTACATCTACACGTATTTAAGAAAAGTAGTATATTAGTCTAGACATCTCGGGGCTACGAGGCTTTAAGTATCCCTAAGTAGGTCTTGTACCTTACACTCCTAGTGTAGAAAATAATGGCGCCATACTCACTTATGTCTTTTATACATGTGGATGTGCATTATGTTAATGGATGAAGAATCCCTCTTTTCTACATAATAAAGATATGCATTCATGAAATATCCAAATTTTTAAATCATATCTCTTAGCATTCATCATCAAAGTGTGCTAAAATTTGCATTGCATGTACATGTATGCTTAGGATTATTCATATGCATGGTATACATGGTGGAAAGAAATAAATGGTTGTGTGTTATGTGATAGTAATTCACCTTAACAAATCCTAAGATGCATTTCTTATTGAATAGGGCTATTTAGAGTAGATCTAAACTTAGGGTTAATTAAAACACATAATAAAATATTCACTAAATAAAAATCATTAATCAATCTATCTTAGAAATGTTTGAAGGTAGGGATGAAAGAGAAGTTCTCTTTTCTTTTCTTCTCTTCATAACATTTAGTCATTAAGTGTAGATTCATTCAAACAAAATCAAATCATGAACTAAAATTGACAAATCAACTAAATCACTTAAAATGAAACACCTCCTTCTTTCTGATTTTGGTCCATAATCAATCTTCTCATGCATTAGGCATATGAAATCTCATAGACTATGTCAAATAAAAATTTCCAAAAATAAAAATATAACTTAACAAAATTTACATTAGATTAAGTCATTTATTCATGCCCTTCATGATCTAGTCTCTTAGGGAGTGTAAGGACTTATAAACAAACAACAAATTTTAGCCATCTTGCAAAGCATAAGACTTGCCTACATGTATTTAAAATCGAGGAGGTTAGGAATGTCCACCCCAGTGGTTGTAAGTCTAACAATGGGTGGTTTATTCTCTTATAGATAAACCATATACCCATTTTTGTTTTATGTATTTGCCCTTGCCAAAGCTCTCTAGATTTGGGATCTGAGGTTTCTATTTCCCTTTATGGGCTATAAGCATAAATCCCCACCTCTTAGACATTTTCACAATCTTATATTGTGGAATTGTAAGCCCTAGATTTCTAATAAAAATTCAACACAAATATATAATCCTCTTCAAATTTTAAAAATATAAAGCCCAACCATAGGATAATATGGGATGCTCGCTAGGTTTCCTAGCATCATAAGCATCCCCTACTCATCTTCCTTTTCATAATAACTCTCCTCTTGATCAATCCCATTTGATTTTAAAAAATAATCAATTGATTGATAGTCCTATCTGAAATATTTGAGAAATGATCATTTAATGAGAGTATTCATAAGGAATCTCATTCCTTAATGTAATAACTATCTCCATAAACTTAACGAACCTATTTAAGTAAAATTACTTTTCCATGAGTGGGGAAAGATCTTTGGTACATTCAAGACCCATTATCTTGAGTCTCATTATGATTAGGTCCATTATGATAGTGACTTCATCTCTCAAGATAGTATAATTCTTAATATTGTACCTAATCATCTTAATGAGTACATCTAGGATCAAAATGAAATTTTATCCATTCCATAAGTATGACTCAAATAACTTGAATCAATTCTCAAAGAAGACAACTCAAAATAATAATCAAATAATGATTATGATCCATAAAATAGTCACCAATGGACTGATGTTTCATATTCCAGGTAGACACTTCCATTTTATACCTTTGTCACTATAAACAAAGAGTTAGAATCATCAAATCCAATAGAAACTTTGGCACTAAAAGAGTAGACATCAATTCTACCCTCTTTAAGAAATCACATAAGCCACTATTGCATCTGTGGTCTTACCACTTGATCAACATCATAGAAGAAGCAAAACCATTAAATAATTAAATAAATCCTTCTTAAAATACACCTTACAATCCAAAATAAGAACACCAAATTATTCTGAAGGTTAATCTTAAGATCTCAAGCTATTTTGGAAGGTTGTCCACTAATTTAAATAATGAGCACATCTTCACCTTTTCTAAGGAGAAAGAGAAGTATTTGGTTGGAGCTCAATCTGATTCTTCTTTGCTCAGTTATTGGAAACCTCCTCAAGTCATACTCAACATAAAGCATCCTAAGGAAAAGAAAGACAAGCAATCTCTTCCAAAGAATATAATATAAACCAAGACTCAAAAGAGAAAAGTGAAAAGAAAAATGAAATGAAAAGAGAAAAGAGAAAAAAAATGAAAAGAGAAAGAAAAGAAGAAAAAAGAGAAAGGTAGAACACCAATAATGCACCGATTTGGAATAAAGGATGAATCATGTATTGTAAAAGATTATACAAAATGAATTATGAGTCTACTTTTGACAAATTTTTGGAGGAGATAGCAATAAAATAAAAAGATCTAAAAGGATGATTCATGTTTGATATGACTAGAAACTTAGTAGGTATATGTGCACATTGACTAAATTTACTATCTCATTATAGGACAAGTTAAGAGTTGCTCCTAAACCTCTAATAAAGAATTATGAAGATCATCTTTGCCTAGTAGGACAATAAGATCATCTTTTCCTAATATCACTTTGCATAAAGAATTTAAGACTCTCAAGAGATACACCAAGTTGATAAAAAAAAATTAAGTCTTTAATTAATGAGTTTTAAGAGATTAACCTCAACATGGTAGTCCAATTAACATCTATACATGATAAATCAGAAAAATACCAATTAGGTTATTTTTGTAGTTTAAGACCACTTTTACTTGAGATCATATTGAAGTGAATGTATCTCTTAAGGGTAATAAACAAACTCAATTGAACCCATTACCATTCCACTTTGGAACTTTGAGGCAAACATTGCATCAAAAAGAAGATAAAGTTTGAAGTCAATTTATTAAAGAATGAAGATACTAAATTCTAATCAAAATGAAGGACATTTTAAATTACATGCACTATTCAAAAAAATTTGAAGTATCCACATTGCTACTTCAAATCTAAGGATATAACCTCGATGTTGTCTCCTCATTCAAGGATGGGTCAAATGATGCAATATGAGAAGTCATTTGACCTATCATTTCCATTAGAGTTTGCCGCTATAAGGTCATGATTTTCTAATCAAAGATTGAGAGGAAGACCATCTTTATGAATAGTTGTCTTCAATTGGTTATGAAGCTAACCAAGTAATCCCAACATATAATAAGGATAAGTTTATAGTCTTAAATGCATAAAGTATCATATAAGAAAGATGGATCCAAAGAAATTGAAATGACATCAAATATGTAGCCTCCAAGGTTCAACCAAGAGAAGAAAGACTTTAATCAACATTGAATATATGGTTTAAACTCTTTCAAAGTTGGTCTACCTCAAAACTTAAGTCAAGATTCTACTTAATCATTGAAAAGCCTACTTTGGCACTCAATGATGGAAATTTAAACCACTATGGTAGAAACAATTTAATACATTAACCTCAAGTTATAGGCAAGTTTGAACCCACTAAGGCCCTATGTCATAGAAGGCCTACCAAAGAGGATCATATCGCTTATTGATTGTAAGGGGAAAACCCATGTTACCATTAATGGGATCTATTTGAAAAAATATTACCCATAAAATTATATTTGAAAACAATTCTATCAATCAACAAAAAATCATTCTTTTCATCAAAATCTTCTCTTTAAGTGTTTGTTTGTAACAGAATAAGACCTCTAGATTTTGTAAGAGTCTAACATATCCTTCTCACAACATAAACACAATCAAATATTAGAATATTGAGAGAACAGAGGCATCCATTTCAAGCACAACTAAGTTATGTAAGAGAAATGGCATCCTTTCTTAAATTCTGTCCTGGCACCATTTCAATCCAAGCTGTTTAGATATATGAGAGAACCCAAAATCTTATTCCATTTAACACAAGAACAACAACAAACACATATGTTTTTTTCAAGCTATTTGATGAGAAATATGGCACTCACTCATTAGTTATTCTTCCTCACATACTACCTCTTATGATGGTCATTGTCAAATGGATGTGAGTACTTTCTTTGACTTGATCATTGTAAACCAACAAGCACCTTATTAGTTTGGTATTTCATTTAATCATATTACCTTATGTTGACTTTGTTTTAAGAAGATGTGAGTACCTTTCTTCTGAACTAGCTATCATGCACTAACTATTGATATGATGGTTGGGTAAGTCCTATTTCCTCTTGACTACATTTGAGTTGATATGTCAAATATTTACTTAGTAGTGCCCTAGGTCAAATGGCATCGAGCCAAAGATACTATCCCAACAATGTCGTTTAGGATGTTCCCTAGATTTTCAGTCATCAAAGATGGCACCTTGGGTTAGTTGATGTTCGCTATGTTGACAAAGGACTCACCGAGTACACCACTCTTGGATATGAGTCCCAGCTTTCTCCTCAATGAAACAATACTTATTTGATATATGACTAGCCATGTCATCTTCTTTGGTTTTTGGTTTAAGCCTTGTCTTATGGGATTCTATTTGGATCACATTCTTTGACCCCATTTAAACACTACTTGTTACTCTTGGATTGACATCCTTCCTAGTAGCCACCTATGTTGGGAGAATTTGTTAATGGAAAATTCTCCCTTAGTTCAATAAATTTGAGAAGTCTACCATATAAGTTCCTTTCTCAATTTGATCCCTTGCAAACCAACGTCATGTTAAAATAAACTAAACAAACAAAGAAAGAAATTCTCTTGGGATTAGATTAAAGCCCCTTTCTAGGCATCATCTTTAGAATGTCAAGAACTCTATATGCTCACCACTGAGTCGAGATAAATTCTGGACTCACCCATAGTCAATGAATCTATATTTCTTAGAAAATCTTTGGAAGATATAAGACTATGACGCATTCTTCTACCATGACATAAACCAACAAATTTAATATTGAGAAAATCATGATCTTTATAGTGAAGATGTGAGTCAGCTTTCTCCTGGATTGATCATTAACCAAAAGGTACTTAATTATATAGTTTTCCCATTGGGCAGAAAGTTATTCCCTTTGGTTTAGTAAATTTGAGTTAGGTCTAGGCTAATATAAGCTCCTTCTCAGTGTGATCCATCATAAACCAACAGAATCCATCAAAATAAACTAAAGAATGAAATTAATCTTTGATTATCTTTGAGCTAATTTAAGTCCCCTCCATTCACCAATATAAGTGGTGATTTATTTGCCAATAGATCAAGAATCCCTACTTTGGAGGATAGTCACTATGCTTTCTTCTAGTACAATGTGCATATAAAGCACCCCTTTGGTTTGTTAGTCCTACTATGGTTGTAGACTACTCTTTGATTGTAATAAGTTAGTCTAGCTCCATGGCCTCTACTTAGTGTAGTCCATCGCAAACCAACATAATCCATCAGAACAAACTAAAAAAAATTGAAATTAATCTTTGACTATCTTTGAGCTATTTTAAGTCCCCAGCGGCATTCACTCAATAGACTAAGTGTTCTCTATGTGCCAAAATGGTTCTACTTTAGAATATGTGAGTCCCCACGCTTTCTTACTCATTCAACCATTACAAATTGAAAGACATCCCTCTGGTTGGTTAGTCCTACCTTGTGGTTGATAGACTACTTTTGATTGGTAAATGAAGTTAGGTTAGGCCTCCATAGTTTATTAAGAGCCCATCACAAATAAAGATCCATCATAATCAAAATACTAAAAATGAAATCAATCTTGACTATAGATTTAATAAAATTCACTCAATAACAACCCTGTGAAGTTGATCTATTGCCTTGCAGATCACAAAGAATGTCCCTACTTTGGAGGATGTCTACTATGCTATCTCAAGTATTGTTATCAATAAAGGCATTTCTTTGGTTGGATAGCCCTACTTTGGACTACCCCTTTGGATTGGTAAATTTGTAGTAGATCAAGGCCATCATGACCCCTACTCGACATAGTCCCTTGCAAACCAATAGGACCCATCCAAAATTCTAAAATAAATCCATTGAAATAAATAAAACAAACAATCAATCAAAATTAATCAAATCTTTTGCTTCTCTTCAGTGAGATGCAAATATTTCTAGTTCCCTAGCGGATCTCAAATTCTAAATTCCTCGATCACAACCTCCTCCCTAGATGGCTTGAACTTTCCCCATGGAGAGTTTACTTTTCTATCCCCAGTGGAGTCAAAACAAACACAATTAAACAAATCAAATCAATTTCTTTCCACAGTGAGACTCAAATCAAACCTCTCATCCCCTTTGAGAATGACTTGAACCTACTTCCCTAGTGGAAGGTTCACATACTTTATCCCAAGTGTATTCCTCCTTCCCTCTCTTATGTCTTGACATAAGTACGCATACACCGAGCTCGATTCTTCTACACCTTTGAATAGATTATTTCACTAGCTTATGAACGTTTCTTGTTGATCATTGATCAACCACATAGTGTACCTTGTCATCACACCTATTGCCTTATTGACCTCATTTTATGATGAGCTCTCAACCTCTCATCTTAGTCATAGGATTCTCTAGACTTTAAGGTTCCTTAGTCTTAAGACACATCTAGTGATTTGGCACTCAACCCAACCCAGAGACTTAGAAGAGTTAGCCATAAGAGTAGGTCATGCCTGGGGTGTTAGGAAAGTTTGCCTACCCTATAGCTTAAAACTAAATTCCTCCTTCTTCTTCAAGTCAAACCTCAAACTCACATCAACTTCAACTCAATCAAATCATGAAACAATTCCAAATGATTGAAACCCATGATCAAAATCCAAATCAAATTCCAAAATCTTCCTAAGTCACTTTCATTTCCTCTATGGACTTAGCCAAAATCAATTCAAACTCATGAAATTTTCACAACTCATTTATATTATCATTTATATTCACATATACAAAATGAAATATAAATTCAAATCAATCAAACTAAACCCAAAATCAAATCCAAAATCCATGGTCAATCCAAATATTTTTTTTCTATGTACCTTTGATCCCCTCTCATGGACTTAGCTCAAATCAAGTTCAAATCACTTCAAATTCTTGAAATTTTCTCATGGCCCATTTATATTCTCATTTATATTCACATATATAAATGAAATATAAATTCAAATAACCAAAACCAACTCCAAACATCAAACTCAAATTCAATCAAAATTTGACCTAAGCCTTTCAAGTCAAACTCTTTAACTTAGCTAAATCCAAATCAAATCAAGCCAAAATCTTGATTTCTCTTTATAATTCAATCAATCCTTCAATCATGACATAAACTTCAATCATCAAACCAAAACTAAATTCAAAAATCAAACTCATGTTCACACTTTGAACATGAAATTTTCAAATGAATCAAAACCCATTTGACTTCAAATCTTGCAAATGGATTTATATTTTAATCATAAGTCCATATGTGAGTTCAATCAAACTCAAATCAAGCTTTGACCAAGCCATTTGGCCTACTTTCACTTGACCCAAAGTGACCTAAAGTACCCCTTTGAGCCAAATTCTAATCCCAACCAAATTGGATTGAACTAAGCCCATCTAATCCTCACATTATGAGAAACAATCATCATAAGATGATCAATCACTCCAAATTGGGTCAAAACCCAAGTCA